>OY997264.1:177750222-178350222 GCA_963921465.1 Triticum timopheevii | reverse complement strand
TCACTGGCCACACCACTAGCCCCACCACACAGGACCTGCACTCCAGCAAAAGGTATACCGATTTTAGTTGCCATAGCACTAGCCGTACCACAGAAAAATCCCACTCCAGCAAAAAGTACAGCAAGTCCACTGGCCGAAGACCTATCCCAACTACAGAGACGGCCAATTCCTGCAGATTGGAACCTCATTCCAGTTATTCCCAGTTTAAAAGACAATGCTTTCAATGTTTTTAGGGACGACGTGCATATATTCCC
Organism: Triticum timopheevii; assembly: GCA_963921465.1. Classification (NCBI taxonomy): domain Eukaryota; kingdom Viridiplantae; phylum Streptophyta; class Magnoliopsida; order Poales; family Poaceae; genus Triticum; species Triticum timopheevii. Next base: position 178,349,968 of record OY997264.1, on the reverse strand, counting down.
ATCATGGGAAGATTATAGTGAAGACAAACACCATTTTCACATCTTCCTGTCCAACTTACATGTAAGTGCTATTATTCATGGTTATTTTTTTTCCTGTTTTCTACTGATTGAACACATCAATGATTTACATTACATTGTTGTAAGTAGGCGAGGGTCAATCTGGATAGTCATGACGAGCAAAGCTTGCTTGTGCTTTTCGAGGAAGCATTGCAGCAGTATCGGTGTTACCTGAGGAAACCGCACTTTGATGGCAAGTCTATAAACGAATTTCCGGTGAAGTCTCCTGTGCTAAATTTAGAAGACATTGAATGGAAAAACCTTGTTATGCACTGGTCTCGTTCCCAAGATGAGGTACTGTCTATGAAATCACATGACAATTTGAACTTCTACTTTTCCGCATGTGCCTTACGGATCTTTTTTGCAGGAAATCTGCTCGAAGAAGAATTCCGGTTTGAAAACAATGACAGGATATCACAAATATGCTGCCCGCTGCTTTGCTCTTGTTAGTACCTGTTTTCCTGTATCACTGTACTTGCATACATACCTGGTTCATTATGTGATAGCAGTATGCATGATATCTTGCTTATCAATTGTTCGCTCCAAATTATCTGATCTATATGAATGGTTACATTAGTGTAGAATATATCCAATGCCAATGAAGTTTTTTAGCTCTGCATTGTTCTTGTAAGTACTTGCTATCCTTATATTGACAGGTAGTTGTTTATGTACCATCACTCTGCAACTTATTTTCCTTTGTCCTCCATTTTCTACACATCAGATCTATATTTACTCTTACCATAAGGTTGGATAACACCGATGGTACTAAATAAGTTTAGCTGTGCATTGCTCTTGGCTGTACCTTTTGCCTGTATCGTTGTACTTACATTTATAGCTACTTGGTTATGTAGCATCACTCTTCATCTTATCTTAAATATTCTCCATTTTTTCTTATATTATCACATCTATATTTACTCTTAACAAAAATGTAGAATAAAGGCAATGCTTATGAAGAAGATTTTGTGGTAAACTTCTTGAATTGCCCCCCCCCCCCCCCCGATCAGCATGGACAAGGGCTTTATAGAGCATGTCTTCACCAATAATGTAAGTTTTTCCTTCTCAAGCCTTCAAACTTTGTTGTGTATATTTGGTTAGGCATGACTGCAACAGCTGTTTATTTTTGGTGTTTGCATCAAATTGCATGTTTAAAGTTTATTATGTAGTTCATAAACAAAAGTTTGTCCTTCTCAATTTAAGTTTTTAGTTGTACAACCAAGTTCCTTCTTCATACCATGTAAATTAAACTATACAGAGCAAGTGATCTTCTTTTGCACTGCATGTATGCTTCTGTTCTTGATCCATAATCCAATGGTGTGGTGAACCTACCCACTACAGCACAATGTCATATTCTGCAATGTCTTAACTATGAACAATGTCATATCATTCTACTATTATTTAAACCATCTCTTTATTTGTCAATCTGAAATGGGATAAATTCACTGCACACTAACCATTGATACTTATGAGTTCTTGATCTATAATCCAGTGGTGTCGTGAAGCTGCCAACTCCTTCACAATGTCATTTCCTGCCATGTCCTGACCTAAACAATACCATATTGTGTTAATGCAATTTTAAACTGTGTCACTTTATTCGTCAGTAAGAAATGTGATGAATTGTCAGCACTGATACATTTATGTGCATAACCTGTCATTTTGTCTTCTTGTTTATCTTTCAAGTGAGGAGGATATAAGTGTTTAACAAGTGCAGTCTCATCAGCTTGCTCAGCTGCTTGCGCTGCAGCTCCCCAGCAGAGCTAACCTTTCTTGAACTCTATTGAAGTGCTGTCGGTTTTGTATATTATTTTGTCGCCATGTTTATTTGCACCGGTGGCAATCTTTGATGCCCAGTGTATGTAATTTGCTGTCTGCTTGTGCTTTATTTTCATAGTGGCGAACTTTGATGCCCAGTGGATGTAATATGCCGTAATTTCTTTATTGTATAGTCTAGGTTTTTTCTTATTCACGATGCTGCAGTTATTTTACTGTATATATATCCTGTCTTTGCAGTAAACCGGCCAAACCGTAAAATTACGGTACATAATTGGGCCGTCATGCAATCACGATGTATGATCCACATCATGGGTCCCGTCATCTTGGTCTGTTAAAAGGCCTAAATGTAAACTGGCCCACCAGTAGATTCGGGCCTTTAATAGGCTGAGTAAACCGTCGGCCCTCTTTTCGCAAGAAAACTCAATGGGCTTTTAGGAGGCTGAGAAGTAGGTTGGGCCTGAAACGTGCCGAACAACTCACGAGCCGGCAGTAGCCCGAAATGGACCCCGGCCCATGATTGTGCCAATCAAATCATGGGCTTTTAACAGGCCAAAATTGTCTCGGTCCTTCTTTGGCCCAATCAGATTATCGACTGCGAGCAGGCCGGATGCAAACCGGGCCGTAGTTAGGCCCAACGGTATGATGGGCTTTTAACAAGCCGAAATTAATATAGGCCTGAAATGTTAAACAGACCCTTAACATGCCAAAACTAATATCAGGCTGAATTACTAAATGGGCCTTTAGCAAGTGGTCCCAAAAGCATAGCGTCCAGTTGACGGGCCAAATCTGATATGGGCCATAATTTAGCCCAAAGCCTCTTAAAGGGCCAAACCTAATCTGGGCCGTAATTTGGCCCAGAACATGGTAGGCTTTTAACGAGCCAGATCTCATATGGGCCATTATTAGGCCCGGAACATGGCAGGCCATTAATGGACCGGATCAAATATGGGCCGACATTTGGCCCAAAACATGGCAGCCAGTTAATGGGTCGGCCTACTAGGGTCCTCAAAATCTTGTGGGCCTACAACTGGGCCGGTCCATTAATGTCGGTGAAATCTCTTGGGCCTTTAGCTGGGCCGGCCCATTATGGTCCGCAAAAATCTTGTGGGCCTTTACCTGGGCCAGCCCATTATGGCCCACAAAAAACTTGTGGGCCTTTACCTGGGCCGGCCCATTATGGCCTGCAAAATCTTGTGGGCCTTTAGCTGGGCCAGCCCATTATGGTCCGCAAAATCTCGTGGGCCTTTAGCTGGGCTGGCCCATTATGGTCTGCAAAATCTTGTGGGCCTTTAGTTGGGCTGGCCCATTTAAACTTTATGGGCCACTTTTGGGCTGGTCCACGTGTCAACATATCATAGGTGCATCTCACCCATTGGATGAGTGACACATGTGCCAACGCGGAGCTGACACGTGTTTCCTCCAGCCAATGATGATTTTACACGTGGAAAATTGCCATTGGTCCGGGATGTTAATGGGTTATCGGATCCAAAACCGGACCCGATAGCTTAACTGCGTTCCGTTATGGTGGATGCCACGTGTCGGTCACCCTTTAATGAAAGCACTTCTGTGATGCGCGATTTATCGTCATGGAAGTGGACACTTCCGTGATGATAATTTTGGTAATGTCATGGAACACTTCTACGACAGCACAGGTATGACTATCTTGATTCTATCATAAAATCATCATGGATGTACATGCATGAAAGAAAACGCGGCCTACTATGACAAACACGTATAATCACGAAAGTGCATTTTTTTTGTAGTGAAGTATGGTGATATCGGATCCCTTTGTCCGATTCCTCATGATGGAGCAAACTCCTCCAATTTCTTACCATTAAATAGTACAAAAAATTTAACTGTGGTCATCAGGCTCATAACAATATTGACCCACCTTTCAGTGAAACCCAACTTGAGCATGATTGCTTTAAGGTATGACCATTCCACCCTGTCATAGCCTTTCATCATGTAAAGTTTTAGCGCACATCCCTAGTGCTTTTTTCGCTTTGTTCCATTTCATAAAATGGAGGCATTCATAGACTCTTATGATGTCAGTAGTCAACCTTCCTGGGACAAAGACTGACTGTTCCTCAGAAATTATATCAGGCAAAACTAGCTTCAAACGGTTCGAAATAACTTTCTAAGCTATCTTGTAAATCACATTACACAAGCTAATAGGACGAAACCGTGAAAGCATTGTGGCATTCTTTACCTTTGGGATCAACACCAAGACTATTTCATTAATGCATGCAATTGATTCCTTTCCCTCCACAATTTTTAGAACCATGGATGCAACATCCTCGCCACACACATCTCGGTGACGCTGAAAGAAATGAGCTGGAAAACTGTCAGGTTCGGGTGCTTTTATGGGGAACATTTGAAAAAGGGATGTCTTGACCTCTTGTTGACTATATGGAGCATTCAAAGCGTCATTCATAGCATGTGTGACCTTCTTTGGGACTGTATCAAGAACCCGATCCATGTTATTCACACCAACAGAAGTGTAAAGATCCTCATAGAAAGAGGTAGTCAACGCCTCCATTTCTGTTATGTCATATTTCATTTGGCCATCCAATTTCTGCAAAGCTTTTATTTGATTTTTCCTCGTCCTTTGGCTGGCACGGAGATGGAAAAAATAAGTGTTTTAATCCCCATGAATTAACTAGTCAACTCTCACCGCTGCCTCTAGAGGATTTCTTCTCTATGGAAAAGTTCCACTAGCCGGTCAGTTAACTTAATTTCATCATGGTTAGGGCTGGATCTTCCTGGGCTCGGCGCAGAATCTGCAACTAACGCTTTAAGATACTGAGTTCCTTACGAACACTATCAAATGGGTCCTTTGAACCAACAAAGGTGGCCAAATGGGTTGGTCCCGGTGCGATAGCTCGTGTGCCCGGTCCTAGTGGTCTGGCCTGGCACGTTTATAATTGGGTCGTGCTGGCATATGGCCCACCTAGGGCCGTGTCTGGGCGTGAGGCTAGGCATGAGCGCCATCACGACATGACCCATTTGATTTTTTATATATATTTATACAACCCAATAGACAAAGTACAAACGGAAAACAACCCAATACGCTGAATTGTACGTGGGCCAGCAGGCTTAACATGCCTCCAAGCCATCTCATTTACTAAGGGGTCGTGCCTGGGCTTGGGTGCTAGGCACGTGTGTCTGTCGTGTAGTTGGCGTGCCTGGGAGGGTCATGTCATGTCTGGCTCGTATAGCCCAGGCTGGGTCGGGTCGGCCCATCTGATCAGGTCTGCTTTGAACATACCAGTAATTCATGCACATGCAACACATATGTAAGCCATAGGAATGAATTTCCTCATTTATCTTGTTTGTTGTGATGTCTGGTTGCTTGATTGTGGGTTCTTGCGAATAAACTATTTTGTTGTCTATGGGTGACTGATAGGCTTCATTGTTGTTAATAGGAAACACACTTGATGATAACTTTAATTTTGACTATACAAATGCAAGCCTTTCCGAGTTGTGATGTTATTTTCTTGACAATAAACCTTCCATTTGGTGCATGTATCTATATGAGCAAAGAATAATGTTTGACCTTGATTTCTTTCCTTTACTGTGCTCATGGTTCATATATAAGAGGGTAGAGTTTTTTCCATTGTCTCCAATGAGTAGAAATCACTATCATACCTGTGCTTCTTCAAAGATGCAGCTAGGACGATGCTCATTGCACAAGATTGCACAATTAACCATTGAATTGTACTGTATGTGTCAGTTCCAATAAAATAGGTTGGGATGTATAAGCATTACAGTTTAAAAAATTAAAATGGTGAGTGTACCTGGAGTAGGAATTGAGCAACTATGTCCGTCAACATTAGTTATGCGAGTAGTATTATTTAATCTTTATTTTTGAGTATCATTCTGTGTAACTGATGCGTCTCCAATGTATCTATAATTTTTGATTGTTCCATGCTATTATATTACCCGTTTTGGATGTTTATGGGCTTTACTTTACACTTTTATATCATTTTTGGGACTAACCTACTAACCGGAGGCCCAGCCCGAATTGCTGTTTTTTTTGCCTATTTTAGTGTTTCGAAGAAAAGGAATACCAAACGGAATGAAACCTTCGAGAGCAATCTTTTTGGAACAAACGTGAACCTGGAGACTTGGAGTGGAAGTCAAGCAACAAGTGAGGCGGCCACGAGGGTGCCCAGCGCGCCCACTATAGGTGGGCGCGCCCCCCACCCTCGTGGGCCCCTCGAGCATCCACCGACCTACTTCTTCCTCCTATATATATACCCTCGTACCCCAAGAACACCAGAACAGACCACGAAAATCTAATTCCACCTTCGCAACCTTCTGTATCCGCAAGATCCCATCTTGGAGCCTTCGCCGGCGCTCCATCGGAGGGGGAATCGACCATGGAGGGCCTCTACATCATCTCCAAGGCCTTTCCGATGAGTTTTGAGTAGTTTACCATAGACATCCGGGTCCATAGTTATTAGCTAGATGGCTTCTTCTCTATCTTTCAATCTCAATACAAAGTTCTCCTCGATCTTCTTGGAGATCTATTCGATGTAACCCTTTTTGCAGTGTGTTTGTCGAGATCCGATGAATTGTGGGTTTATGATCAAGTTTGTCTATGAGAAATATTTGAGTCCCCTCTGAATTCTTTTATGTGTGATTAAGTTATCTTTGCAAGTCTCTTCGAATTATCAGTTTGGTTTAGCCTACTAGATTGATCTTTCTTGCAATGGGAGAAGTGCTTAGCTTTGGGTCAATCTTGCAGTGTCCTTTCGCAGTGACAGCAGGGGCAGCAAGGCACATATTGTATTGTTTCCATCGAGGATAAAAAGATGGGGTTTATATCATATTGCATGAGTTTATCCCTCTACATCATAACGTCTTTCTTAATGCGTTACTTTGTTCTTATGAACTTAATACTCTAGATGCATGCTGGATAGCGGTCGATGTGTGGAGTAATAGTAGTAGATGCAGGCAGGAGTCGATCTACTTGTCATGGACGTGATGCCTATATACATGATCATGCCTAGATAATCTCATAATTATTCACTTTTCTATCAATTGCTCGAGAATAATTTGTTCACCCACCGTAATACTTATGCTATCTTGACAGAAGCCACTAGTGAAACCTATGGCCCCCGGGTCTATCTTTTATCATATAAGCTTTCCATCTACTTTTATTTGCATCTTTACTTTTCCAATCTATATCATAAAAATACCAAAAATATTTATCTTATCATATTATCTCTATGAGATCTCACTTTCGCAAGTGGTCATGAAGGGATTGACAACCCCTTTATTGCGTTGGTTGCGAGGTTCTTGTTTGTTTGTGTAGGTGCGTGGGACTTTTGAGGAGCCTCCTACTGGATTGATACCTTTGTTCTCAAAAACTAAGGGAAATACTTACGCTACTTTGCTGCATCACCCTTTTCTCTTCAAGGAAAACCAACACAAGCTCAAGACATAGCAATAAGGATTTCTGGCGCCATTGCCGGGGAGGTCTTCGCTCAAGTCAAGACATACCAAGTACCCATCACAAACTCATCTCCCTCGCATTACATTATTTTCCATTTGCCTCTCGTTTTCCTCTCCCCCACTTCACCCTTGCCATTTTATTCGGCCTCTCTTTCCTAATCCTCCCTCTCTTTACCGTTTACCTTCCCGTTGTCATGGCCGAATCAAAAAGAACTAAGGGTCCTTTCCAGGGTTTTAGTACCTTAGATAGTCCCTCTATCCTCTCTAAGCTCATAAATAATGATGCTATGGAAAGACCCACCGGTGTCACCAATGAGAGTTTGAATAATTTTGATGAAGATGACTCCGGAATTTTTGTTATTTACTTGATGAGTCTTTAAAAGATGCTTGGGATAGGTTATTAAGGATTCGGGCTAGCTATGTGCCACAATATCAAATTGAGGTTTACTTAAAAAGTTTCTATGTTGGCTTACCCGCTTCTTTCAAGCAAGTTGTAGATTCTATTTTTGAAGGAGGTTTTCTTGAAGGGGATGCTATAGATACCTATGAAATAATGAAAACTATATTTGGGCACCTCATGAATGATAAGGTTGAATCTACCACCCTCTTATGCTTTTATCAAAACGAAATTATCAAAGAGATGAAGGCTAGCTTAGATGCAAATTTCTGTAACGTGCTTAATCTTACTTCCTTCATTAATGGCAATGTGCTTTCTCAAAATAGAAGGATGAATGACATAGAAAGGAAATTCTCTCTTTCCTTTCCGAATGTCAAAGATGGCACTACTTAGATCTATCCTCGCTTTTATGCCTAGCTAGGGGCGTTAAACGGTAGCGCTAGTTGGGAGGCAACCCAATTTTCTTTTTGTTTTTTGTTTTTGCTTCTGTTTAGTAATAAATTTTTCATCTAGCTTCCGTTTAGATGTGTTTTCATGTTTTAATTAGTGTTTGTGCCAAGTAGAACCTATAGGATAACCTATGGTGATAGTTAATTTGATTCTGCTGAAAAAAAGAAACTTTGCATGCACGAAAATAATTTTAGTAATTCACACAAACATGATTTTGCGTTGATTCTTTTTGCTGTAGATCAATAGACAAATTTCCCATGACTTCCTATTTTGGTAGGATTTTTAGAGTTCCAGAAGTATTCGATTGTTACAGATTGCTACAGATTGTTCTTTTTTTGACAGATTCTGCTTTTCGTGTGTTGGTTGCTTATTTTGATGCATCTATGCCTAGTATGTAGGGGTATGAACCATAGAGAAGTCGGAATACAGTAGGTTTAACACCAATATAAATAAAGAATGAGTTCATTACACTACCTTATGTGGTGGTTTTTCTTTCTTGCACTAACGGAGCTATGAGATTTCCTGTTGAGTTTTGTGTTGTGAAGTTTTCAAGTTTTGGGTAAAGATTTGATGGATTATGGAATAAGGAGTGGCAAGAGCCTAAGCTTGGGGATGCCCATGGCAACCCAAGATATTCAAGGATAACCAAAAGCCTAAGCTTGGGGATGCCCCGGAAGGCATCCCCTCTTTTGTCTTCGTCTATCGGTAACTTTTCTTGGAGCTATATTTTTATTCGCCACATGATATGTGTTTTGCTTGGAGCGTCTTGTATGATATTAGTCTTTTCTTTTTAGTTTAGAACAATCATCCTTTCTGTACACACCTTTTGGGAGAAGCCCACTTGATTAGAATTTATTATAATACGCTATGTGCTTCACTTATATCTTTTGAGCTAGATAGTTTTGCTCTAGTGCTTCACTTATATCTTTTGAGCTAGATAGTTTTGTGAAAGCACATTTGCTCCCCGGGTGGTTTTGGTAATTAATGACAACATACTTTGTGGTTGGACTAATTCTCTTATCAAGTATGTTTCAGGAAATTCAATCACATTGGCATGGCAAAAGGACTAAAGAGGTGGACCCCTCAAAATGCTAAGGCAAGCATTGGCAAAAGCTCAAGACTCCATTTTTGGTTTAGTGATCCAAGATCACATTGAGTCCATAGGAAAAGCCAATACTATTAAAAGGGGATGAGGTTATGATGATGATCTGGTTGCTCAAGTGCTTAGTGATACATCTCCTAAACTATCAGCAACTTTCACTGCCATATACACTCATAAGTAGTCTCGGTCCCACCGATATGCCAAACTCAGTCACACCGAGATGAACCACCTCAGCCATAAAGCCAAACCCTAGAAAACTCGGATTTTCCGATTCTGAACTCGGTCTCACCGAAATATTAGTTGCCAAGCTTCTGTAACCTTCTGTCATCAAATCGGTGTCACCGAGATGATGAAGTCGGTCCCACCGAAATTGGCATGCTCTTGTCATTGCATGAATCGGACTAACCGAGATTGTATTTTCGGTCCCACCGAAAATCCCAACGTTCACATTATTTGAACTATCGGTCTCACCGAGTTGTCCACTTCGGTCCCACCGAGATTGCTCAAATGTGTGTAACGGTTGGATTTTGTGTGGAGGCTATTTATACCCCTCCACCCCCTCTTCATTCGTGGAGAGAGCCATCAGAAAGAACTACCACTCCTACCTTACATTTCTGAGAAGAGAACTACCTACCCTTGTGTTGAGATCAAGTTGCTCCACTCCCACCATATGAAGCTTGATCTCTAGCCTTCCCAAGTTGCTTTCCACTCAATCCTTTCTTCCACCACAGCCAAATCAGTGAGGAGAGTTGAGTGTTGGGAATATTATCATTTGAAGCACAAGAGCAAGGAGTTCATCATCATCTACAACATCTATTACCTTTTGGAGGGTGGTGCCTCCTAGATTGGTTAGGTGTCGCTTGGGAGCCTCCGTCATCGACATGTGGAGTTGAACCAAGAAGTTTGTAAGGGCAAGGAGATCGCCTACTTCGTGAAGATCTACGCCGAGTAAGGCTAGCCCTCCGTGGGCGTAGGCCATGATGGAATAGACAAGGTTGCTTCTTCGTGGACCCTTCGTGGGTGGAGCCCTCCGTGGACTCTCGCAGCCGTTACCCTCCGTGGGTTGAAGTCTCCATCAACGTGGAAGTACGATAGCACCACCTATCGGAACCACGAGAAAAATCACCGTGTCTCCAAATTGCGTTTGATCTTCTCCACTTCTCTTTACTACTTGTGCAATTTACTTTCCGCTGCCCATACTCTAGAATTGCATGTGTAGTGTGCTACTTGACTTGTGTGTTTTGCAAAATCTGCCAAAATCTGTCCTTGATAAAAGATAGAATTTTTATCTTGTCGAGTAGTCTAATCACCCCCCCTCTAGACACTCTCACCTTCTTCGATCCCTCATTTTGCTCTAGTGCTTCACTTATATGTTTTAGAGCACGGCGGTGGCTTAATTTTGAAGAAATTGTTGATCTCTCATGCTTCACTTATATTATTTTGAGAGTCTCTTAGAACATCATGGTATTTGCTATGGTTATTGAAAGTGCTACTATCGACTAGATGGGGGGTGAATAGGCGATTTTTATGAAAGTCTTCAAAACTTGGAAGCTTCGAAGACAAACAACAGAAATGACCTAATTGTAATGCAGCGGAAGATAAACTACCCAAGGCAAACCATAGTCAAGTATGCAAAGATATGAAAGTACGGGACTAATGGCAGCTAGGTAGTAAGGATCAGGATGGAAGATAGTATGAAGCCAATCAACAGTAGTAGTCAAGCAATGAAGTCAAACAGATACACAGATAGGCAATGACTTCACGAAGACAAACTAAAGTAAGGATGGGAAGGGATAGAACCAGTTGCTTGTTGAAGACACAGGATTTGTTGGACCAGTTCCAGTTGCTGTGACAACTATACGTCTGGTTAGGGAGGCTGAGATTTAACTCAGAAGACCGTGTCTTCACCTTATTCCCCTTGAGCTAAGGACACCCAGTCCTCGCCCAATCACTCTGGTAAGTCTTCAAGGGAGACTTCCAAACCTTCACAGACTTCATTCACCGGCAATCCACAATGACTCTTGGATGCTCAGAACGTGACGCCTAACTGACTGGAGGATTCACAGTCCTCAAGTGTAATAAGTCTTCAGGTCACATAGACAGAAAGACTTCAGTGATGCCTAACACTCTTTGGCTCTGGGTGTTTGGGCTTTTTCCTCGCAAGGATTTCTCTCTCTCTCAAATGCTTCGAGGTGGGTTGCTCTCAAACGGCAAAAGCCGTGCACAAACTCTAAGCAGCCACCAATTTATGGTGTAGGGGGTGGGCTATTTATAGCCACTAGGCAACCCGACCTGATGTGTCCAAAATGACTGTCGGTGTCAAAACCGGCGGATCTCGGGTAGGGGGTCCCGAACTGTGCGTCTAGGCAGATGGTAACAGGAGACAAGGGACACGATGTTTTTACCCAGGTTCGGGCCCTCTCGATGGAGGTAAAACCCTACTCCTGCTTGATTGATATTGATGATATGGGTAGTACAAGAGTGGATCTACCATGAGATCAATGAGGCTAAACCCTAGAAGCTAGCCTATGGTATGATTGTTGTAATGGTTGTTCGTCCTACGGACTAAAACCCTTCGGTTTATATAGACACCGGAGAGGGCTAGGGTTACACAGAGTCGGTTACAATGGTAGGAGATCTACATATCCGTATTGCCAAGCTTGCCTTCCACGCCAAGGAAAGTCCCATCCGGACACGGGACGAAGTCTTCAATCTTGTATCTTCATAGTCTTGGAGTCCGACTGACGATGATAGTCCGGCTGTCCGGACACCCCCTAGTCCAGGATTCCCTCAATGACCCTGGGTCACTAAGGAACTGACACGTGTTCCAACGGTCAGATTTCAAACACACGCGGCAACTTTACTTGGGCTACAAGCAAAGCTGACTCATCCAGCTCTGGATAAGGTTTGCTCTCATTGTCTTCGCTCGAAGACATAGGATTTGAGTTGAGCATCACTTCAGTCACTCTGACTTAGTTCACTTCGACCCCACTTAACAGTACGGTGGTTCCTATGACTCAACAAAGAAGAAAAGGAAGCAACGAAACCACACAGTCTTCGCGCTTCATAGTCTTCACGCAATGTCTTCTCATGTCATAGTCTTCAATATGAATATCTTCTCATACCACCATTGTCTTCAATGTCTTCATACATTTTTAGGGGTCATCTCCGGTAGGTAAACCGAATCAATGAGGGACACTACCTGTGTTATCCTGCAATTCTCACAAACGCGTTAGTCCCTCAACCAACTTTGTCGCCAATACTCCAAAACCAACTAGGGGTGGCACTAGATGCACTTACAATCTCCCCCTTTTTGGTGATTGATGAAAAACTGGTTGAAGTTTTCAACGGGAATAAAGTATGTGAAATTGTAAGGATAGGGAATTGTCTTCATAATTTGCAAGGGCTCCCCCTGAAGATGTGCATATAAGTAATTTGCTTTTGGAATGCAAATGCACATGTCAGGTTGTACTTGTGGAGATCCACTTCAACTTATGAAGATAATTCATCATGCATGAAATGATATAGCAAGTAGAATGACATGCATAATGAAAAATGGACGTCTGCAGAATGATCTAAGTGCGGAAGTTATCATCGCATCACAGTAAAGCAAATAAGTAGCAGACGACCATCAAGTTTAGGTGTTACAACTCAAATAACCAAATGTTTTAAGAAGCAAGAGTTGTAAGCACGAGGCAAAATATAATGCAACCGCCCATATGAACCCACTTGAAGACTATCAACTCATACGCTTCTCCACCTTTTGTCAGTAAGGACCAAAAAGGTTTGAAGACGTGGAGCAGCTACTCGTCATCATGAGTAGGTGAAGCAGCAGGGTTGTCGTCGTTGGTTGGCGGTGCAGATGAACTTGGTGCAGTGTCGATGCGCGCAGTAGTTGGAGGTGGTGAAGTGGCATCGTCTTCATCATCGATCACTCTGGCATTTACCGTTGCCGCGGAGGAAGAATATTCAGAGTCTTCAAGAGACGGAGTGCAACGTAGGATAGCAGTCCGTGGAGGAGTGGAGTCAAACTGGAATCTTTCATTGAAGCCATCGTCTTGAAGATCAGCTTCAGCACTGAGCAGGGTCAAACTCTTCCATGATCGCCGGCAAGTTTCATGAGCAACAAAGGCATTCTTGGTGGCAAGGTTGCGAATGCGATTGACATCCACCAAGAGGCTTTGCATCTTTCTCTTGAGCCAGAAATGCTTCTTTGAGCTTCGTGATCTTATGAAAAAGAAGGGTGATCCCGGTCTTATCAATGTTCTAATTAGAAATGCTCTTGTATTGCATTCCGATGATTATTGTCACATTGACAAAACTAATGCAAGTAGTTATCAAATTGACCTAGGTGTTGATGATGAACAATCTATGGGTCAATATGATGATGAGCATGAGCATGATGATGATTACTCCGATTCGGACACCGATCTAGACAAGATCATGAAGAGTCTCAATCTTATGGCAAATCTGAGAGACTACATATCCGGCGGAAAAGAGTGGATTCTTGATAGTGGATGCACCGACCACATGACCGGAGACAAAGACATGTTTCGAGAGCTTGCAAAGAACGATGGTCCACGCAAGTATGTGACTTTTGGAGACAACTCCAAGGGTAAGGTACTTGGCCTTGGTAAGGTGGCCATATCTCATGATAGCTCTATTCAAAATGTCATGCTTGTAGAATCACTTGGATACAATTTACTTTCCGTGTCTAGATTAGCTGACTTTGGATTCAATGTGCTATTCACCGAAGTAGATTGCCAAGTCTTTCGTCGTGACAATCATAACATGGCATTTACCGGTATCCGTAGAGGTGATCTATATATTGTTGATTTCACTAAGAATGCCCAACCTAGAGCTTGCTTCATTGCTAAATCCGCTAAAGGTTGGTTATGGCATAGAAGGCTTGGACATGTTGGTATGCGTAATCTAGACAAGCTGATCAAAGGTGATCATATTCTTGGTGTTAAAGATGTTTTCTTTGACAAAGATAGACTTTGTAGTGCTTGTCAAGCAGGAAAACAAGTAGGTGGAAGTCATCCCGTGAAGAACATCATGACCACAAGGAGACCGCTTGAGCTTCTTCATATGGATCTCTTCGGTCCCAATGCTTACAAAAGCCTTGGTGGTAACTCCTTTGGTCTAGTTATAGTTGATGATTATTCCAGATTTACGTGGGTATTTTTCCTTGATGACAAATCGCAGGTTCAGAGAATCTTCAAAACCTTTGCCAGAAAGGCCCAAAATCAATTTGAGGTGAAGATCAAGAAAGTTCGGAGTGACAATGGAACGGAGTTCAAGAACGCCAATGTAGACTCTTTTCTCGATGAGGAAGGGATTCTACATGAGTTCTCGGCTACGTACACTCCTCAACAAAATGGAGTTGTTGAGAGGAAGAACCGAACGCTCATAGAGATGGCGAGAACGATGCTTGATGAATACAAGACACCGAAGCATTTTTGGGGTGAAGCGGTCGAGACAGCTTGTCATGCTATCAACAGGCTTTATCTTCATAAGCTCCTCGGCAAGACATCATACGAGCTCCTCACCGGTAACAAACCCCAAGTGGGATACTTTCGTGTCTTTGGTTCGAAATGCTATATCCTTGATAAGCATCGTCGGTCTAAATTTGCTCCTAAAACTCATGAAGGCTTTTTTCTTGGTTATGGATCAAACTCCCACACCTACCGTGTCTACAATAATTTCACCCGAAAGGTTGAAGAGACGGTAGATGTGAAGTTTGATGAATCTAATGGCTCGCAAGTAGAGCAAATGCCTATTGATGTAGGAGACAAGGACCCATCGGAAGCTATCCAAGACTTATCTATTGGAAAGATCCGTCCCATGGAAGTGAAGGAGAGTACCTCATCTACATATGTGGAGCCCCCTACCTCACGGCAAGATGAACCTCAAGGCAACATGGAGGCCTCCACAAGTGGAACTCACCAAGATGAGGAAATGCAACAAGAAGATCCACCACAACCTCCTTCTCCACCGCCTCAAGACAACACCAACAACAATGAAGAAGAAGAAGAGGAAGATGAAGATGATGAGGAAGCTCAGCCACAACCTCAACAAAAGCTATCCCGAGTCCGAGCAAGAGTCAAGAAAAATCATCCCGTGGAACAAATGATCAATGACATCAACTCCGGGAGAATTACTCGCTCTAAAACTCGCTTAGCTAACTTTTGTGAGCATTACTCATTTATCTCTAGTATTGAACCTATGAAGGTAGAAGAAGCACTTGAAGACCCGGATTGGGTGAACGCTATGCACGAAGAGCTACACAACTTCGAGAGGAACAATGTATGGACTTTGGTAGAGAAGCCCAAGGATGATCAAAACGTCATTGGAACCAAATGGGTGTTTCGGAACAAGCAAGATGAAGATGGACAAGTCATCCGCAACAAGGCTCGTCTCGTAGCTCAAGGTTACACACAAGTCGAAGGTATGGACTATGGTGAGACCTATGCCCCCGTTGCTAGACTTGAGTCCATTCGCATTCTTCTTGCTTATGCCAATCACCATGATATTACTCTCTATCAAATGGATATCAAAAGTGCTTTCCTAAATGGTGAAATTGAGGAGGAAGTATTTGTGAAACAACCTCCCGGATTTGTGAATCCCAAAAAGCCTAATCATGTTTACAAGTTGCACAAAGCTCTTTATGGTCTTAAACAAGCTCCTAGAGCTTGGCACAAATGCTTGACTAGCTTTCTTCTTGAAAAAGGCTTTGAGATTGGAAAGATAGACTCAACGTTGTTCACGAAAAGGGTTGATGGTGAACTATTTGTGTGCCAAATATATGTTGATGATATTATCTTTGGTTCAACTAACCCTCATTTTAGCGAGAAGTTTGGAAAGCTCATGTCGGAGAAGTATGAGATGTCCATGATGAGTGAACTCAAATTCTTCCTTGGGTTGCAAATCAAGCAATCTAAGGAGGGTACCTTTGTCTCACAAACAAAGTACACCAAGGATCTCTTCAAGAAGTTCAACATGCAAGAAAGCAAAGGTATGAGAACCCCCATGCCTACTAGTGGACATAATGACTTGACAAAAGATGGAGAACCCGTTGATCAAAAGGTTTACCGATCTATGATTGGTTCTCTACTATATCTTTGTGCTTCTCGTCCTGACATAATGTTGAGTGTATGCATGTGTGCTCTATATCAAGCAGCCCCTAAAGAATGTCATCTTAAAGCTGTTAAAAGGATTGTGAGATATTTGATACACACACCAAACTTTGGCATTTGGTATCCTAAGAGGGCCTCTTTCGACCTCGTTGGCTATTCCGACTCGGACTATGCCGGTGACAGGGTTGATAGAAAGTCAACTTCGGGTACGTGTCAATTCCTTGGTCGATCCCTTGTATCTTGGTCCTCCAAGAAACAAAATTCGGTATCATTATCCACTGCCGAAGCGGAATATATTGCTGCTGGTTCGTGTTGTGCTCAATTGCTATGGATGACACAAACGCTTAAGGATTATGGGATACATGTGAGACATGTTCCCTTGCTTTGTGACAATGAGAGTGTGATTAAAATTGGACACAATCCCGTGCAACACTCTCGAACGAAACATATTGAAGTTCGTCACCATTTCATTCGTGATCACATTGCCAAGGGTGACATCAATCTTAAGCATGTTCGTACTGACAAACAACTCGCTGATATCTTTACAAAACCTCTTGATGAGAAGGTGTTTTGTCGCTTAAGGAGTGAGTTGAACATCATTGATGCTTCAAACTTGGAGTGAGAACTCCATTGATGCATGCAAGGCATGAGCCTACTTGACTAATCCTTGATATTTCTCTTATGATGGTAATCATATGTCTTGGACACATTTGCCTCCTTGTATTGCATCTAACTCCTTGCAGGTACTTGGATGATCTACATTCCATAAGATTACCACACACTCAAATCATGAGTAATCTTGTCATTGACCAAGTATCTAGCCCTTTGGGATGTTGAGTTCAAGGAACAAAATTCCACATATCCTTTTTGACATCTTATACATCTAGCATTTCACTCTTGTCATCTTGGATATCCTTGAGTATTTCCTTGCTTGCCTAACCCATGTAGGAAGATGAACTACACAAATGGAAATGGCGCTCCAACTTCACATTCAATGAGCACCTACATCAAGTCTACCTACATGAGTAAAGCAACAACAAGCCCAAGGTATGTTCTTCACATCTTTAAGGAGCTTTGCTCAAAGTCATGAGTACAAGCAGCTTCATAAGATGTGATCACATCAAATGCTTAATCGAAAAATGGCAACCCCATTTTGAGCTTAAACGATGAGTATGACCTATGATCAAATGTTCTCATTTGACTCCTAAGTCAATATACTCAAACATAGGTGACCTTGTCGCCGACCCTTATCTAGATGAAGTCCATATGTTTTGGAGTCTTTCTATTTTCTCTTATGTTCTCTCATTGAGTTTTCATTAAAAAAAAACTTCATCTAGGAATCTTTTTCATTGCTATTCTTCTGTCTTTGTGAATATCCTTTTGGCTCTGATCAATTCCTCAAAAATCATTCACAAATTCATTGCAAATCCTTTGAAACATTCCTCGCAAAGTGAGCTGAATTATTTCTGTATTTCCTTGGAATTAAACTCGGCGTCACCGATTTACATATTTCGGTCTAACCGAAAAGGATCTACCCTAAGTCCCTGACTTTCGGACCCACCGATCCATCTTAATTCGGTGTCACCGATTTATTTCTTTCAGGATATCATCTTCTGCAGCTCCACTCAATGATTCTCTATGCATGTTCCTTCTTTGCCCTATTGTGATTCTTAAGGATCCCACTTCTTTCTTTCCATCTTCCCTAACCTTCCTAGTTTGCTGTCCTTTTCGGCACTTGATGTCAAAGGGGGAGAAGACTTAGGGGGAGAAGAGAAGATTTAGGGGGAGAAGAAGAGCAATCTTACCTTAAGGGGGAGAGAATCACATCAAAGCTTCAAAGTTTTTCCTTATAAGAGAATTTCTTGCCGTGTTTCACATTGGTCATTACAATTGGCGTCATTCTCATTTGGCATCATTCTTTTGATTTTGCTCTTTCCATCAAACCCCTTGATCTGAGAGAACTCAAAGGGAGAGGAATCTTCACAATTGATATCTTATGGAAAGCAAAATCTCTTAGAGTTCATTGAAAATCTTTTAGTTTCGGAGACATGTTTGCTGATTCAAGCTTGTGCTCAATATGAGACACTCTTTATACATGTCATCCCTGGCTTGGTACTCTTGATGTTCTTGCAGTTGGTTGAAGAAATACTCTTGTGTTATCTAACCTTGTTTTCCCAAGTTTATCTCTTCAGGTACAATGCCAAGGAACCTCAAGGTAAGTATATGCACCTTGCAGAATGTGCATGATGGTGACTTGCTTGTGAATACTTGTTTGCAAGAAATCACCATGCACATATGTATTATCACTCACTTCTTTTCATCTGCTCTGATGCATGTAGCCAAGCTGCATGTAGCACATCTTGCTTCTCTCTCTTGTGTGCTTGTGGTAGTCCAAAACCATAATTTATGAAAATCTTGCACACTTGTAGGGGGAGCCTGTGTACTACATGTTTTTCAAAGCTTTCGTGATAATTCTGTCTTTCTTCCAATAAGCTTTGATGTCTTGTTTAGTGTGTTGCCATCAATTACCAAAAAGGGGGAGATTGAAAGCACATTTGCTCCCAGGGTGGTTTTGGTAATTAATGACAACATACTTTGTGGTTGGACTAATTCTCTTATCAAGTATGTTTCAGGAAATTCAATCACATTGGCATGGCAAAAGGACTAAAGAGGTGGACCCCTCAAAATGCTAAGGCAAGCATTGGCAAAAGCTCAAGACTCCATTTTTGGTTTAGTGATCCAAGATCACATTGAGTCCATAGGAAAAGCCAATACTATTAAAAGGGGATGAGGTTATGATGATGATCTGGTTGCTCAAGTGCTTAGTGATACATCTCCTAAACTATCAGCAACTTTCACTGCCATATACACTCATAAGTAGTCTCGGTCCCACCGATATGCCAAACTCAGTCACACCGAGATGAACCACCTCAGCCATAAAGCCAAACCCTAGAAAACTCGGATTTTCCGATTCTGAACTCGGTCTCACCGAAATATGAGTTGCCAAGCTTCTGTAACCTTCTGTCATCAAATCGGTGTCACCGAGATGATGAAGTCGGTCCCACCGAAATTGGCATGCTCTTGTCATTGCACGAATCGGACTAACCGAGATTGTATTTTCGGTCCCACCGAAAATCCCAACGTTCACATTATTTGAACTATCGGTCTCACCGAGTTGTCCACTTCGGTCCCACCGAGATTGCTCAAATGTGTGTAACGGTTGGATTTTGTGTGGAGGCTATTTATACCCCTCCACCCCCTCTTCATTCGTGGAGAGAGCCATCAGAAAGAACTACCACTCCTACCTTACATTTCTGAGAAGAGAACTACCTACCCTTGTGTTGAGATCAAGTTGCTCCACTCCCACCATATGAAGCTTGATCTCTAGCCTTCCCAAGTTGCTTTCCACTCAATCCTTTCTTCCACCACAGCCAAATCAGTGAGGAGAGTTGAGTGTTGGGAATATTATCATTTGAAGCACAAGAGCAAGGAGTTCATCATCATCTACAACATCTATTACCTTTTGGAGGGTGGTGCCTCCTAGATTGGTTAGGTGTCGCTTGGGAGCCTCCGTCATCGACATGTGGAGTTGAACCAAGAAGTTTGTAAGGGCAAGGAGATCGCCTACTTCGTGAAGATCTACCCCGAGTAAGGCTAGCCCTCCGTGGGCGTAGGCCATGATGGAATAGACAAGGTTGCTTCTTCGTGGACCCTTCGTGGGTGGAGCCCTCCGTGGACTCTCGCAGCCGTTACCCTCCGTGGGTTGAAGTCTCCATCAACGTGGAAGTACGATAGCACCACCTATCGGAACCACGAGAAAAATCACCGTGTCTCCAAATTGCGTTTGATCTTCTCCACTTCTCTTTACTACTTGTGCAATTTACTTTCCGCTGCCCATACTCTAGAATTGCATGTGTAGTGTGCTACTTGACTTGTGTGTTTTGCAAAATCTGCCAAAATCTGTCCTTGATAAAAGATAGAATTTTTATCTTGTCGAGTAGTCTAATCACCCCCCCTCTAGACACTCTCACCTTCTTCGATCCCTCATTTTGCTCTAGTGCTTCACTTATATGTTTTAGAGCACGGCGGTGGCTTAATTTTGAAGAAATTGTTGATCTCTCATGCTTCACTTATATTATTTTGAGAGTCTCTTAGAACATCATGGTATTTGCTATGGTTATTGAAAGTGCTACTATCGACTAGATGGGGGGTGAATAGGCGATTTTTATGAAAGTCTTCAAAACTTGGAAGCTTCGAAGACAAACAACAGAAATGACCTAATTGTAATGCAGCGGAAGATAAACTACCCAAGGCAAACCATAGTCAAGTATGCAAAGATATGAAAGTACGGGACTAATGGCAGCTAGGTAGTAAGGATCAGGATGGAAGATAGTATGAAGCCAATCAACAGTAGTAGTCAAGCAATGAAGTCAAACAGATACACAGATAGGCAATGACTTCACGAAGACAAACTAAAGTAAGGATGGGAAGGGATAGAACCAGTTGCTTGTTGAAGACACAGGATTTGTTGGACCAGTTCCAGTTGCTGTGACAACTATACGTCTGGTTAGGGAGGCTGAGATTTAACTCAGAAGACCGTGTCTTCACCTTATTCCCCTTGAGCTAAGGACACCCAGTCCTCGCCCAATCACTCTGGTAAGTCTTCAAGGGAGACTTCCAAACCTTCACAGACTTCATTCACCGGCAATCCACAATGACTCTTGGATGCTCAGAACGCGACGCCTAACTGACTGGAGGATTCACAGTCCTCAAGTGTAATAAGTCTTCAGGTCACATAGACAGAAAGACTTCAGTGATGCCTAACACTCTTTGGCTCTGGGTGTTTGGGCTTTGTCCTCGCAAGGATTTCTCTCTCTCTCAAATGCTTCGAGGTGGGTTGCTCTCAAACGGCAAAAGACGTGCACAAACTCTAAGCAGCCACCAATTTATGGTGTAGGGGGTGGGCTATTTATAGCCACTAGGCAACCCGACCTGATGTGTCCAAAATGACTGTCGGTGTCAAAACCGGCGGATCTCGGGTAGGGGGTCCCGAACTGTGCGTCTAGGCAGATGGTAACAGGAGACAAGGGACACGATGTTTTTACCCAGGTTCGGGCCCTCTCGATGGAGGTAAAACCCTACTCCTGCTTGATTGATATTGATGATATGGGTAGTACAAGAGTGGATCTACCATGAGATCAATGAGGCTAAACCCTAGAAGCTAGCCTATGGTATGATTGTTGTAATGGTTGTTCGTCCTACGGACTAAAACCCTTCGGTTTATATAGACACCGGAGAGGGCTAGGGTTACACAGAGTCGGTTACAATGGTAGGAGATCTACATATCCGTATTGCCAAGCTTGCCTTCCACGCCAAGGAAAGTCCCATCCGGACACGGGACGAAGTCTTCAATCTTGTATCTTCATAGTCTTGGAGTCCGACTGACGATGATAGTCCGGCTGTCCGGACACCCCCTAGTCCAGGATTCCCTCAATGACCCTGGGTCACTAAGGAACTGACACGTGTTCCAACGGTCAGATTTCAAACACACGCGGCAACTTTACTTGGGCTACAAGCAAAGCTGACTCATCCAGCTCTGGATAAGGTTTGCTCTCATTGTCTTCGCTCGAAGACATAGGATTTGAGTTGAGCATCACTTCAGTCACTCTGACTTAGTTCACTTCGACCCCACTTAACAGTACGGTGGTTCCTATGACTCAACAAAGAAGAAAAGGAAGCAACGAAACCACACAGTCTTCGCGCTTCATAGTCTTCACGCAATGTCTTCTCATGTCATAGTCTTCAATATGAATATCTTCTCATACCACCATTGTCTTCAATGTCTTCATACATTTTTAGGGGTCATCTCCGGTAGGTAAACCGAATCAATGAGGGACACTACCTGTGTTATCCTGCAATTCTCACAAACGCATTAGTCCCTCAACCAACTTTGTCGCCAATACTCCAAAACCAACTAGGGGTGGCACTAGATGCACTTACAATCTCCCCCTTTTTGGTGATTGATGAAAAACTGGTTGAAGTTTTCAACGGGAATAAAGTATGTGAAATTGTAAGGATAGGGAATTGTCTTCATAATTTGCAAGGGCTCCCCCTGAAGATGTGCATATAAGTAATTTGCTTTTGGAATGCAAATGCACATGTCAGGTTGTACTTGTGGAGATCCACTTCAACTTATGAAGATAATTCATCATGCATGAAATGATATAGCAAGTAGAATGACATGCATAATGAAAAATGGACGTCTGCAGAATGATCTAAGTGCGGAAGTTATCATCGCATCACAGTAAAGCAAATAAGTAGCAGACGACCATCAAGTTTAGGTGTTACAACTCAAAGAACCAAATGTTTTAAGAAGCAAGAGTTGTAAGCACGAGGCAAAATATAATGCAACCGCCCATATGAACCCACTTGAAGACTATCAACTCATACGCTTCTCCACCTTTTGTCAGTAAGGACCAAAAAGGTTTGAAGACGTGGAGCAGCTACTCGTCATCATGAGTAGGTGAAGCAGCAGGGTTGTCGTCGTTGGTTGGCGGTGCAGATGAACTTGGTGCAGTGTCGATGCGTGCAGTAGTTGGAGGTGGTGAAGTAGCATCGTCTTCATCATCGATCACTCTGGCATTTACCGTTGCCGCGGAGGAAGAATATTCAGAGTCTTCAAGAGACGGAGTGCAACGTAGGATAGCAGTCCGTGGAGGAGTGGAGTCAAACTGGAATCTTTCATTGAAGCCATCGTCTTGAAGATCAGCTTCAGCACTGAGCAGGGTCAAACTCTTCCATGATCGCCGGCAAGTTTCATGAGCAACAAAGGCATTCTTGGTGGCAAGGTTGCGAATGCGATTGACATCCACCAAGAGGCTTTGCATCTTTCTCTTGAGCCAGAAATGCTTCTTTGAGCTTCGTGATCTTATGAAAAAGAAGGGTGATCCCGGTCTTATCAATGTTCTAATTAGAAATGCTCTTGTATTGCATTCCGATGATTATTGTCACATTGACAAAACTAATGCAAGTAGTTATCAAATTGACCTAGGTGTTGATGATGAACAATCTATGGGTCAAT
This sequence comes from Triticum timopheevii, assembly GCA_963921465.1. Classification (NCBI taxonomy): domain Eukaryota; kingdom Viridiplantae; phylum Streptophyta; class Magnoliopsida; order Poales; family Poaceae; genus Triticum; species Triticum timopheevii. The sequence goes on along the minus strand of OY997264.1, from coordinate 178,326,512 downwards.
ATGATGATGAGCATGAGCATGATGATGATTACTCCGATTCGGACACCGATCTAGACAAGATCATGAAGAGTCTCAATCTTATGGCAAATCTGAGAGACTACATATCCGGCGGAAAAGAGTGGATTCTTGATAGTGGATGCACCGACCACATGACCGGAGACAAAGACATGTTTCGAGAGCTTGCAAAGAACGATGGTCCACGCAAGTATGTGACTTTTGGAGACAACTCCAAGGGTAAGGTACTTGGCCTTGGTAAGGTGGCCATATCTCATGATAGCTCTATTCAAAATGTCATGCTTGTAGAATCACTTGGATACAATTTACTTTCCGTGTCTAGATTAGCTGACTTTGGATTCAATGTGCTATTCACCGAAGTAGATTGCCAAGTCTTTCGTCGTGACAATCATAACATGGCATTTACCGGTATCCGTAGAGGTGATCTATATATTGTTGATTTCACTAAGAATGCCCAACCTAGAGCTTGCTTCATTGCTAAATCCGCTAAAGGTTGGTTATGGCATAGAAGGCTTGGACATGTTGGTATGCGTAATCTAGACAAGCTGATCAAAGGTGATCATATTCTTGGTGTTAAAGATGTTTTCTTTGACAAAGATAGACTTTGTAGTGCTTGTCAAGCAGGAAAACAAGTAGGTGGAAGTCATCCCGTGAAGAACATCATGACCACAAGGAGACCGCTTGAGCTTCTTCATATGGATCTCTTCGGTCCCAATGCTTACAAAAGCCTTGGTGGTAACTCCTTTGGTCTAGTTATAGTTGATGATTATTCCAGATTTACGTGGGTATTTTTCCTTGATGACAAATCGCAGGTTCAGAGAATCTTCAAAACCTTTGCCAGAAAGGCCCAAAATCAATTTGAGGTGAAGATCAAGAAAGTTCGGAGTGACAATGGAACGGAGTTCAAGAACGCCAATGTAGACTCTTTTCTCGATGAGGAAGGGATTCTACATGAGTTCTCGGCTACGTACACTCCTCAACAAAATGGAGTTGTTGAGAGGAAGAACCGAACGCTCATAGAGATGGCGAGAACGATGCTTGATGAATACAAGACACCGAAGCATTTTTGGGGTGAAGCGGTCGAGACAGCTTGTCATGCTATCAACAGGCTTTATCTTCATAAGCTCCTCGGCAAGACATCATACGAGCTCCTCACCGGTAACAAACCCCAAGTGGGATACTTTCGTGTCTTTGGTTCGAAATGCTATATCCTTGATAAGCATCGTCGGTCTAAATTTGCTCCTAAAACTCATGAAGGCTTTTTTCTTGGTTATGGATCAAACTCCCACACCTACCGTGTCTACAATAATTTCACCCGAAAGGTTGAAGAGACGGTAGATGTGAAGTTTGATGAATCTAATGGCTCGCAAGTAGAGCAAATGCCTATTGATGTAGGAGACAAGGACCCATCGGAAGCTATCCAAGACTTATCTATTGGAAAGATCCGTCCCATGGAAGTGAAGGAGAGTACCTCATCTACATATGTGGAGCCCCCTACCTCACGGCAAGATGAACCTCAAGGCAACATGGAGGCCTCCACAAGTGGAACTCACCAAGATGAGGAAATGCAACAAGAAGATCCACCACAACCTCCTTCTCCACCGCCTCAAGACAACACCAACAACAATGAAGAAGAAGAAGAGGAAGATGAAGATGATGAGGAAGCTCAGCCACAACCTCAACAAAAGCTATCCCGAGTCCGAGCAAGAGTCAAGAAAAATCATCCCGTGGAACAAATGATCAATGACATCAACTCCGGGAGAATTACTCGCTCTAAAACTCGCTTAGCTAACTTTTGTGAGCATTACTCATTTATCTCTAGTATTGAACCTATGAAGGTAGAAGAAGCACTTGAAGACCCGGATTGGGTGAACGCTATGCACGAAGAGCTACACAACTTTGAGAGGAACAATGTATGGACAGGCAATGATACCACTTCATGTTCGATCTGAGGAAGAACTTCATCATCAGCTACATTGTCATCATGACCAATGTCTTTAGCAGTGGTGGGTTCAGGTGCTGGAATATCTTCAGCTTCATGAGCCTTTGTGGGAGCAGGCTCATGGACTATCATCCTTCGTTCTTGATGTTCTGACGCTGGGCGAACCACTGAAATGGGTTCAACAACTAAGGGCTCTGTGGAAGCAGCCCCAGTCTTCTTGGTCTTGCGCTTCTTCTTGGAGGGAGCGACATCAGAGGCTTTACTGTTCTTTCTCTTTCTGGCTTCAGCCTCGGCAGCCCTCATCTTCTTCTGTTCTGAAGCGGTTTTGGTGACCTTTGGCTTCGAGCCAGTCATGCTGCTTGGGAAGATAATGCGAGGGGCTTCTTGGCTTGATGGTTCAGGCTGTTCAGCAGGAAGCTTCTTCTTTTTCTTTGCAGCCATCCTTGGGTCAATACCAGGACAGCCAAGTGACTTGCGCTTCTCAGCCTCATTGTAGGCGAGCACACACTTATCAGCCAAAACCTTCATGCGCTCTCGAGAGCCCTGAGCTTCTTCATGCTTCTTCAGAAAAGCTTCTTTAAGCTCATGTAGCATGACTTTGAAGTTGCGGATGTCTTGAACACTTAGCTTGGCCACATGCTTCTTGAATTGAGCCTTCTCATAATCAATCTTGTTCTTGAGCTCAACGATGCGTTGAGCGAGAGCTAACTCAGAAGCAATGGCTCCATTGAAGGAGACACTGAGGCCGATGGGAAGCTGTAAATCTTCAAAGCTGACATTGGGGGTGTCGAACCACTCATCAATGAAATTGTGGATGATGGCCACATCAAAGAGAGGCAAGTTGTTGAAGATTTCTGCTTCTTCCTTGCTCTTTATCAGTTGCTCAAGGGCATCATCAGCAAGATCTTCATCACTTGACAGATCAATGGGTTCTTCACGCAGAATGGCGGCAGGAGTCAAGGCTCTTTGATCAGATGGTCTGACAAGTTGCTTTTTCTTCTCCGTTCTCTTGGAGACACGGGATTGATCTTCAGACTACACACTGGCTTCAGGAGGTGCAGTGGCCAGTGGCATCGCACGAGAAGTCTTCGGAGGTGCAACTGATCTTGAAGCCTTTGGCTTCTTTTGCTTCTGCGGCTTTGGAGGAGGAGCAGGGGCTTCATCGGAGTCAGCATCATTGTCAGAATGATCTACTCTGGCACCTTGGACCACAATGTAGGTGATGAGGCCGTCAAGGTTGGAGAAGGGGCCGATGACATTGGGATTAGCATCACGGGAGCCGTCAGCACGGGGAGCAGAGGGACCTGGGTTGAAGTCCAAGCCCAAGGACTTCTTGTTCTTCTTGGCCGAAGCCACAGCAAACTGGTAGTTGCGCTTGAAGAGAGAGTCGTCACGACACCAGAGTAGTGAGGTGGGATCTGCGTTCTCAGGCTATGGTCCACGGACCATGCAAGGACAGAAGCCTTGATCAATGGCTTCAGCTCGGCTCTTGGGTTGAAGGCCTCGATAGAGGATATCACCCCAAGGTCTCTTGATGGCATTCTTCTCTGCATATTCCTTTGTCACAAACTTGTACTTGAACCATTCCTCAGCCCAATAGCGTCGAATCCATTGGATTCGCGTCTTTCTCTGATGATAATTCTCTTCGGGATCTATCTTGTATAGTTCTGCTAAGTCATCAGGCAGATCTTTGGATGTTCCTTCTCGGCGCTATCTGCCACCCTTCCTTGCTGATTTTTCTGCAACCATGAACTTCAAGCTGAATGGCTTCAGTACGTTCAAAGGCTTCAGAGACTTACGCTTGCTGGTCAAGCAGGAACTGGCTTCAGGAGAATTGATATGATGCTGTAAGTATTCTGCAAACGAATGCAGACTATGAGAACCAAGGGATTCTCCCATGGACATGTACCTGTGACAGCATTAGAGATGCGAGGGAAGGGGAAGAGGTCATATGCATTCTTAGAAGATTTTGAAGATAAATCAGTTTGAAGACATTGACCTCATGATGCGAAGACATTCACTTATATAGGTGAGTTGGTTCCAGATTTGTACCAATCCGTGAATAAGTACAAGTGAGGAATCAAACTAGACAGGAAATCTAAGTGAATCGACTAGGCAGTATGAGATGCAGACAGAATAGATCTAACTTGAATAGACAGAAACCACTTTCGGTAAATAGGATGAATCTTGAAGATCAAAAAGGTGGTAAAAATAGAGTTATAATTACCGCATGAAGAACTGCTAGATGGGAAGAATAGGAGACCGAGCAGTTCAGCCCACCGTGCCCTAACTTGGCGATGGAGGACACCTATGGCGACGGCGGAGAGGACGATGTCCGCGGCTGGCGTGAGGACGGCGTCGGAGAAGTCGCGGCAGCTAAGCGCTTCGTCGCCGGCGTCGTCGCGATCTAGCAGTGGCGCTAGGGTTTTGACGGAGGTGGAGAGGTGGAAGAAGGATTTCTTTACCGCAGGGGACAAGTATTTATAAGTAGGTGAGAGACACAGCGCAATTACGCTGGTGCCCCTGGCGGTTCACATCTGAGGGGTACATGGCAAGCATGCAACATACTCAGGGTTGTCCCACGTTCCCATGCCCGCCAGGCATGTCGGAGAGTTATTCTGGCTTCTCCGGATTTCAACAATAAAGATAAGTCATTTAATACAGATTTAATGTTTGTCTCTTTGCCTTCTGCTGACTAGGACGCAGAGAAGACATTCGACAGTTTCAATAGAATGCATATGATTTGGACAGATAGAGTTTGAGATAGGAAGCATAGAGAGGTTAGGGTCCGATCACATTCACTTAGTTAAAAAAATCCAATCTTGAAGACATAGCTATAAGTGAATGCTGTAGAGGACAGAACACTAGTATATATATATATATATCAGAAAGCAATCAAATCATCATAGTGTAGAAGGTCATGAAGATAAATTGAAACTAAAGACAAACCAAATGCGAAGTCATTGCAATATAACGCCATGAGTGAAACACTTCAAACAGAGAAAGTTGGTGGTGGCGTTACCCACCGTATAGGAAGTATTAGACCCAGACACGGTGCACAATTATCGTGGCGCTCCGAAGTCAAATTCCATGTTAATGTATTCACACTCGAGTGTAAATCTTCATTGATTGAAGATATACATTACTTTGTGTGTTGCACATCTAAGTCATCAACATGCATAAGTGTTAGGATGTGTGCCTGTTCACAGGACATTAGAGGATTCCAAGATATTTAGCTCACACCGTAACTTGCAAAACCTTTTGTCATCCAAGGGCTTTGTGAAGATATCTGCCAGTTGCTCTTCAGTGTTGACGTGAATGATATCGATATCTTTCTTCATAACATGATCTCTGAGAAAGTGATGACGAATTTCAATGTGCTTTGTCTTCGAGTGTTGGACTGGATCGTTTGCTATTTTGATGGCACTTTCGTTGTCGCAGAAGAGAGGTACTTGTTTCAGGTTGATGCCATAATCCTTGAGTGTTTGCTTCATCCATAGAAGCTGAGCACAACAGGATCCAACAGCAATGTATTCAGATTCATCGGTTGAGAGTGATACACAGTTCTGCTTCTTTGAAGACCAACAGACAAGTGATCGACCAAGAAAATGACATGTGCCAGATATAGACTTGCGATCCACCTTGTCACCAGCATAATCAGCATCCGAGAATCCAACCAAATCAAATTTTGAGCCCTTGGGATACCATAATCCAAGTATTGGGGTGTAAGCCAAATATCGAAGAATTCGCTTCACAGCTAAGTGATGCGATTCCTTTGGTGCCGCTTGGAATCGAGCACACATGCAAACACTAAGCATAATATCTGGCCTAGATGCACATAAATAAAGCAAAGAACCAATCATGGAGCGGTATACCTTTTGATCGAACTCTTTACCATTGTCGTCGGGACCAAGATGGTGTTTGGCTGACATTGGCGTCGTGTAGCCTTTGCAGTCTTCCATTCCAAACTTCTTCAGACAATCTTTGAGGTATTTTTCTTGAGATATGAAGATGCCATTTCTTTGCTGACGAATTTGAAGACCAAGGAAGAACTTCAGCTCACCCATCATGGACATTTGATATTGCTCTTGCATCATGTACCCAAACTCATCACTATACTTCTGGTTCGTGCAGCCGAAGATTATGTCATCCACATATATTTGGCACACAAACAGTACACCATCATATGTCTTCGTGAAGAGTGTGGGATCGAGGGATCCAGGTTTGAAGCCTTTGCTCTTCAGGAAGTCTTTGATTGTATCATACCAGTCACGAGGAGCTTGTTTGAGGCCATACAGTGCTTTGTTTAGCTTGTACACCATATCAGGATGTTTTGGATCTTCAAAGCCAGGTGGTTGTGCGACATATACTTCTTCTTCAATCTTGCCATTGAGAAATGCACTCTTTACATCCATTATATAGCAAGATGTTGTGATGATTAGCGTAGGCTAGTAGTATGCGAATAGCTTCAAGCCTAGCAACAGGAGCAAATGTTTCATCGAAGTCAATTCCTTCAACTTGAGTGTATCCTTGAGCCACAAGACGTGCTTTGTTTCTGACGACTTGACCATGCTCATCTTGCTTGTTTCGATATATCCACTTTGTTCCAATAATGTTATGCTTGCGAGGGTCAGGTCGCTTGACGAGTTCCCAGACATTATTCAGTTTGAACTGTTGAAGTTCTTCTTGCATGGCTTGAATCCATTCAGGTTCCATAAAAGCTTCAGCAACTTTCTTGGGTTCTGATATAGACACAAATGAAAAGTGCCCACAGAAGTTTGCTAGCTGTGTTGCTCTTGATCGAGTGAGCGGACTAGGTGCATTGATGCTGTCAATTATCTTCTCTATTTGAACTTCATTTGCAACACGAGGATGAACAGGACGAAGGTTTTGCTCTGGCTGATCATTGTCATCATTGGGAGGATTGTCTTCGGTCTAAGCATTGTCGTCAGGTTGATTTGGTGCAGAGATGATAAGTTCCTCTTCAGGCTGTGCTTCAGAGGGCATGATTTCACCAGTTCCCATCAGCTTGATTGACTCGTTTGAAGGAGCTTCATCTAGTGTACTTGGCAAAATCTCTCTCTGTGAACCATTGGTTTCATCAAATTTCACATCCACAGTTTCAATGATTTTGTAGAGATAAAGGTTGAAGACTCTGTAGGAGTGTGAATCCTTTCCATAGCCAAGCATGAATCCTTCGTGAGCCTTAGGTGCAAAAATTTTGACTTGTGATGGGGATCCTTGATCCAGCATCTAGCTCCAAATACTCTGAAGTAACTGACGTTTGGCTTCTTGCCAGTAAGTAGCTCATAAGATGTTTTGTTTAGAAGCTTATGGATGTACACACGATTGATGATGTGACATGCTGTATCAATAGCTTCAGGCCAGAACTTTATTGGTGTCTTGTACTCATCTAGCATTGTTCGAGCCATCTCAATGAGGGTTCTGTTTTTGCGCTCAACGATGCCATTTTGCTGAGGTGTGTATGGAGCAGAGAACTCATGAGTGATTCCCATTGTATCCAGATACAGATCAAGTCCAGTGTTCTTGAATTCAGTGCAATTGTCACTTCTGATGTGCTTGATCTTCACGCCATAATTGTTCATTGCTCGATTTGCAAAGCGCCTGAAGACATCTTGCACTTCAGTCTTGTAAAGAATTATATGAACCCATGTGTATCTTGAGTAGTCATCAACAATGATGAAACCATAGAGACAGGCTGTTGTTGTGAGGGTGGAGTAGTGAGTAGGTCCAAATAAGTCCATGTGTAACAGCTTGAAGGGTCGTGATGTTGTCATGATTGTCTTCGAGGGGTGCTTTGCCCTTGTCATCTTTCCAGCTTCACATGCACCACACAGATGATCCTTTTTGAACTTGACATCCTCGATGCCAATGACATGCTTCTTCTTGACGAGTGAGTGTAAGTTCCTCATGCCAGCATGCCCTAGCCTTCGATGCCAGAGCCAGCATTCTGAAGCTTTTGTGAGAAGACATACGGCAAGTTGTGGACCTGCTGAGAAATCTACCATGTATAGATCATCTTTTCGATACCCTTCAAAGACTAGAGATTTGTCAGATTCCATTAGCACAAGGCAACGATATTTGCCAAATATCACAATCATGTTCAAGTCACAAAGCATTGAGACAGACATTAAGTTGAAACCAAGGGATTCAACAAGCATCACTTTATCCATGTGTTGATCCTTTGAGATTGCAACTCTACCTAGACCCAATACCTTGCTTTTACCAGTGTCAGCAAATGTAATGTGACTCTTGTCGGATGGACGTAAGGTTGAGTCCATGAGAAGACTTCGATCACCAGTCATATGATTTGTGCATCCACTGTCCATAATCCATTCTGAAGCTTTTGGTGATGTGCCCTACAGTGCAGTTAGGAGGATAGGCTTCACAAGAGTGTTGTGAAGCATAAGCATTTGACACACATAGGGACAGTCACAACTTATATCAAGGTTAGGACACAGAATGACTGATAAGAGATTCAAATGTGATGTATATAGAATGACATTTTATCGTGCGTCCTAAATGAGTTTTAGGTCCCCAGCAATAGTATCGGACGCCATTGATTGCTGGCTGGAGACCGTTTTCTGCAAAAGAGAGTTATTTCTTCTTTGCCACCCACATCTTCAGTGGTGGCTTAGAAGCAATGAGTCTTAGTGCAGCATCTGAGAATTTTGGCTTTGAAGCCCTAGCAAATAGCCTTGCAGGAGATGAATGATACTCATATGAATAAGAAAAAAAGTTCTTAGTCATATGAACATAGCGGTTCAAAGATACACGCTCATGTTCATAAGTCTGAGCATGATTTCCCTGCAAAACATTGGCGTTAGGGTGACTCATGTGAGTCCTGTATCTGTATGAAGCCTTTGGGCCACATGAAGCTATTGGTCTGGGGTTTGTCTTCTTCCTTGGTGGTGTCATGACGACATTCACAGGAAGATTCTCAATGTACTGCTTAGGTACCCAGATCTTCTTCATAGGTGGTCCATTCCTGCAGTTAGTACCAATGTACCTGACAAACACTTCACCATTCTGATTTTTGAACAGCTTATAGTTTGCATCAAAGGATTCATCAATGATAATAGGATTAGCACAGGTAAAGCCAGATAAGGTGGATTGATCTACTGAAGGTTGCTTTGCAGCAACCCATGTGGTTTTGGGGTACTGCTCAGGCTTCCAGTACGAGCCATCAACATTCATTTTCCTTTCGAACCCAACACCCTCTTTCCTAGGGTTTCGGTTCAGAATCTGCTTTTTGAGGACATCGCAGAGAGTCTGATGTCCCTTCAAACTTTTGTACATCCCTGTTTCAAGCAATGTCTTCAACATAGCATTTTCATCAGCAACAGCAGTGGTATCCTCCGCAGAGGGGTTGGTAACCACATTAGTAGGTGAAGACAATGAAACAGTAGCAACAGTGGAACATTCAGCAACAGATGTAGCGTTATCATGCTGAATGCATTTTAGACATGGTGGTTCAAATCCATCCTGAGCGGAACTGATCTGTTGAGCGCGAAGTGACTCATTCACCTTTTGAAGATCTTCATGAGCCGCTCTCAATTTCTCAAGCTCTTGTTTCCTTTGAAGATAATCATAGGAGAGCCTTTCATAAGTAGTTGAGAGCGATTCATGACGACCTTCAAGTTCTTGGTACTTAGCATGAAGATTTTTTATGTCATCAACTAAGGACTGTGAACGTGTCATTTCAGCATCCAACAGGTCATCGCTTTTGTGTAACAGTTTTTGAGTATGTTCCATAGCCTTTTGTTGTTCAGTTGCAATTTTAGCAAGTGTTTTGTAGCTGGGTTTGGATTCACAATCAGAGTCAACTTCACTTGAAGTTTGAAAGTAAGCATCACGTGATTTTACCTTGGCACCACGTGCCATGAAGCAGTAGGTGGGAGTAGGATCGTCTTCGTCATTAGCTTCAGCGTTGGTGTGGAAGTCATTGTCTTCAGTGTTGAAGATGGACATGGCGACATAGGCTGTGGCTAGAGCCAGACTTACAACGCCAGGGTCAGACTCCTCTCCAGACTCCACCTCCGCCTCCTCCGACGCAGACTCCTCCTCTAAATCCATTTCCTTGCCAACAAAAGCACGAGCCTTGCCAGATGAGTTCTTCTTGTATGATGAAGACTTGGAAGAAGACTTAGAAGACTTTGAGGATTTCTTCTTCTTCTTGTCATCGGAATCATATTCCTTGCTTTTCTTATTCTTCTTGTCATTGTCCCACTGTGGATACTCAGATATGTAGTGACCAGGTTTCTTGCACTTGTGGCAGGTTCTCTTCTTGTGATCATGGGTGGAAGCTTCATCATTCCTTGAGCTCGATCGTGAAGACTTTCTGAAGCCTTTCTTCTTTGTGAATTTCTGGAACTTCTTCACAAGCATAGCAAGTTCCCTTCCAATGTCTTCAGGATCTTCAGAACTGCAGTCAGATTCTTCTTCAGATGAGGAAGCAACTTTTGCCTTCAAAGCACGAGTTCGGCCATAGTTTGGGCCATAGATATCTCTTTTCTCAGATAGTGTAAGTGCATCTAGTGCCCCTTAGTGATTTTGGTGTATTGAAGACTTATAGGTTAAGGGACTGATGCGTTTGTGAATGTACACAGGTCTATAAGTCTATGAGGAGTTTGATATTTACAGAGAAAGTCGACCACTAAAAATGAAGTTCTTCGACTGAAGACTTTGATATTCTGAAGACTTTCTGAAGACTTTGAAAGTGAAGAAATTGGTGTGACTTTGAAGACTTGGTATTCATTTGAGGAACATGAAGCGTGAAGACTTTTGTTTTCGTAGTTTCATTTTCTCTTTCTTGAATCATAGGAAACACCGTACTGTTAAAGGGGGTCGAGGAAATACTAAGGAAAAATTTCCATGTGATGCTCAACTCAAAATCCTACACCTACCAATCCCTTCGAATGAAGCCATTGGAAATCTCATACAGTTCAGTCAATTTCTTCAGTGACAGAGACGCAGTTCTTCTGGTCACTGAGGACTTTGCTCTGACTGAGGAGTTAGGAATTCGCCAGTGCGAATTGCCTACACGGTGAGGAACATGATAGCCCTGAGGAATTTGAGAGCCAAATTTCCGACCGTTGCTGTGCTGTGCGCCAGCTGTCCCAAAATATCCTATCCGCCTAACAGTCATATCATTGAAGGGCATTTATGTCTTATCATGTCGGGCTGTTCCCTAGGCTATAAATAGCCGCCCCCTACAACCACTAGTTGGCTGGCTGCTCCGAGAGAACTTGACACTTGTCATTTGAGAGCAACCCATCCCCCGAGGACTTTGAGCGAAAATCATCAAGCGAGGAAAACCCAAAACCAAACCACCACAAACCCAAAGTGATTGAGCATCACTGAAGAAATTGATCCTGTGTGGATCCAACGCTTGTTACCTTTGAAGACTGTGCTTCTTCCAGACGGTTAGGCGTCACGGTCTAGAGCATCCAAGAGGAACTGTGGATCGCCGAGTGACCAAGTCTGTGAAGGTTTGGAAGTCGCCTGAAGACTTACCACGAGTGATTGGACGAGGCCTGCGTGGCCTTAGTTCAAGGAGAATACGGTGAGGACTGGGTGTCCTGAGCTGCGGCTCAGCGACTGGGTGTCCGGGATTGCGTGTCCTCGAGTTTAAATACTCAGCCGCTCCAACCAGACGTACAACTGAGACAGCAGTTGGAACTGGTCTACCAAATCATTGTCTTCACCAACTAACTGGTTCTATTTCCTCAACCCTTTCATTTCCACATTACTGTGCTGAGTGTTTGTTCATATCTGTGCTTGAAGACTTTGACTGAAGACTTTCCCCATTTCCTCAGTTCAATTTCTTCAGTCTGTTTGTCTTCGCCTTGTGTTATCCTGTGATTACGCTTTCTGTACTCTGTGCTTGTCTTCATTTCATCATGATGACCATGCTTGTATTCTGTTATCCTTACTTCTGAGTACTTATTCTGCTGCTAGTAGTTCTTCAGTAAGGAATTTCCTCACCGGCAAATTCCTCAGTGAAGAATTCATAAAAATCGCCTATTCACCCCCCCTCTAGTCGATATAACGCACTTTCAATTGGTATCAGAGCAAGGTACTCCCTTGTTCTGTGTGATTTTGGTTTAACCGCCTGGAGTTTTAGTTATGTCGACCGCAGGTATGAAGAAAGTGACATGCCCTATCTTTGACGGTCATGATTATCCCAAGTGGAAGGCCATGATGAGGAAGCGCATCATGGCAATGAACAGCGAGTTGTGGACCGTCACAGAGATTGGCCTTACTAATCTATGCAAGATGGCGGACGCTGATGATATTCGCAAGTACACTCAACTTGACATCATGGCGAAGGATATCATCTGTACCTGCCTATCCAGAGATCAATTCGGGCGCATTATGCATCTTGGCAATTCGAAGCTTATCTGGGACCGAATCTCTGATGTCTATGAAGGTCATCGAACTCGTCATGATCCCTGGTTTGAGGACTTCAAGGAATCTCTCAAAACGATGACTTTCGAGCCAGAATTATCATCTTCTGCATCATGTCTCATGGCAAACGGTGCTGAGGTAACCGAATGCTCCTCATCCGAGTTTTGTGATGATGAATCTGATAGTGATGAATCTAATGATGATATTGAATCTTGTTATACCAAACTTGTTTGCATTGCCACTAAACAACAAACAGCTTTGGAACAAGTTCAAGACATGCTAGACAAAAGTGATGATATGTTGCGTAAAGAAATGGATCAGTCAAAAGCATTGGGTGAATGTCTTCAGAGAATTCACTCCAAGTTTGACGCCCTTCAAGATCAACATAATACCCTCTTGACTGACCACGAGAAGCTTTCTTCTGAATCTCTTCAAAGAAAGGAAGATCTTGAAAAGCTAAGAGTGCGTTATGAAGATCTTCAGAAGGAGCGCGATTCATTACTAGCTCAACAGATTAGCGCTTCTCAGGAAGAATTTGTTCCTCCATGCTTAAAGTGCATTGAACGTGAATCTGCTAATTCTTCACCTGAATGTTCAAATGCTTCAACTGTTACAAATTCTTCACCTGCCTCTGCTATCACTAATTCCTCATCTGAGGACATTGCTAGTATCACTGACAATGCAGGGCTGAAGGAATTGTACATGACAAGCATGTACAAAAGCCTCAAAGGGCATTAGACTCTTTGTGATGTGCTTAAAAAGCAGATCCTCAACAGAAACCCTAGGAAAGAGGGTATTGCCTTTGAGAGGAAACTCAATGCTGATGGAACATACTGGAAGCCTGAGCAGTATCCCAAGACCTCATGGGTTGCTGCAAAGGGACCTCCAATTGATCCATCTAACTTATCTGGCTTTACATGTGAATCTCCTCATTCTTATGATGAGTCATTTGACTCCAACTATAAACTGTTCAAAAATCAGAATGGTGAAGTATTTGCTAGATATGTTGGCACTAACTACAGGAACGGTTCCCCTATGAAGAAAATCTGGGTTCCCAAAAGTTATGTTGAAAGTCTTCAGGTGAATGTCCTCATGACACCACCTGTGAAGAACAGGAACCCCATATCAAATTCTTCATATGGACCAAATTCTTCATATGGATCCAAGTCCTCATACGAACCAAATTCCTCACATGGATCAAATTTCTCAAAAGGATCAAAGTCCTCACATGATTATCATCGCGCTAACAACTCTGTCGCGCAGGGTAGAGCTAAGGGCTATGAATATGTGCATTATTCTTCAAACCATTATGTTCATAAGTCCTCGAAGAATTTCGCTGCTTATTCATATGCTTACCCTAACCCCTCTTATGTGAAACGAAATGGTTTGGCATCTTTGCCACCATTCTCGTATGGTGCACGCAGAGTGATGAACTCTTTGCCACCCCTCCAGATGTGGGTGGTGAAGAAAAAGAACTAATCTCTTCTGCAGGGTCAGGTCTCCAGACGTGCTTTAACGTCTGAAGAATTTGCTGGGGACCTGACAAAAACGCCTGAAAGGACGCAGACGAATCATGATGAAATGAATCTTCATTTCACACGTCCTCAATACTGCTATATCTGTTTACTGCTTGATGAAATTCATCTGATGAACTTGATATCATATTCTTCACTGATGAAGCATATGAGATTGTAAGTTACACTAATTCATCTGCAAGATAATCAACCCAAAACTACTGAATGGGTCCTCGATAGTGGATGTACAAATCACATGACTGGTGACAAGAATCTATTGATGGATGCTCCCTTATCACCGTCACCTCTGAAGCATATCATCTTTGCTGACAAAGGCAAAAGTCAGGTATTGGGTCTTGGTAAGGTTGCAATCTCTAAGGATAAACACATGGACAAAGTCATGCTTGTTGAGTCTTTAGGATACAACCTCATGTCAGTCTCAATGCTTTGTGATCTTGATATGGTTGTTGTCTTTGGCAAGTATCGCTGTGTTGTGATTATGGAAGCTGACAATTCCAAAGTCTTCGAAGGCTTTAGGAGAGGAGACATGTATATTGTTGATTTCTCTACAGGACCACAACCAGCCGTGTGTCTACTTGCAAAAGCTTCAGAAGGCTGGCTATGGCATCGACGACTTGGTCATGCAGGCATGAGGAATTTGCACACGCTTGCGAAGAAGAAGCATGTCATTGGCATTGAGAATGTCAAATTCCTCAAGGATCACTTATGCGGAGCCTGTGAAGCTGGAAAAATGACCAAGGCCAAGCATCCAGCGAAGACTATCATGACCACTACTCGTCCATTCAAATTGCTTCACATGGACCTCTTCGGACCTAATCATTACTCAGCAGTCACTAATGATGCATCTCTCTATGGTTTTGTCATTGTTGATGATTACTCTCGATATACATGGGTACACATTGTTACTTACAAACATGAAGTGCAGGAAGTCTTCAAACGATTTTCCTCGAGGGCTTCAACCAACTTTGGTGTGAAGATCAAGCACATCAGAAGTGACAATGGAACTGAGTTCAAGAATTCCGGTCTTGATGCCTATCTTGATGAACTTGGTATTACTCATGAGTTATCTGCTCCCTATACTCCTCAGCAAAATGGCGTCGTGGAGCGCAAGAACAGAACTCTTGTTGAGATGGCTCGCACTATGCTTGATGAATACAAAACGCCTCAGCGGTTTTGGATTGATGCAATTGATACTGCGTGCCACATCATCAACATAGTATATCTTCACAAATTCTTCAAGAAGGCAGCCTATGAACTCCTCACTGACAAGAAACCCAATGTGAGTTATTTCAAAGTCTTCGGTGCTAAATGTTGGATTAGAGATCCTCACCACAACTCTAAATTTGCACCGAAAGCACATGAAGGTTTTATGCTTGGTTACGGAAAGGACTCGCACACCTACAGAGTCTTCAACATTGTTCTTCACAAGATTGCTGACACTGTAGATGTGCGGTTCGATGAAACTAATGGCTCGCAAAGAGAGCACCTACCTTCTGTGTTAGATGAACCAGCACCTGAGGATTCTATCAAGTTCAAGGCAACTGAGGATGTAATTCCTACTGAAGAATCTGCTGAAGAATTCATTCCTGTTCATGAAGAATGTCGAGCTGATGCACCTGAAGAACATGATGAGGAAAATGGTGCTGAAGAAAATGCTGATCAAATTCCTCAGCGACAACCAGCTCATCCTCGCGTTGCAAAAGAAGTGCAAGTGGAGAAGATCATCGATGACATTAGCGCACCAGGTCCTCTCACACGCTCAAAAGCTTCACATTTATCTAACTTTTGTGGGCACTATGCTTTTGTCTCTATCACAGAGCCCACTAAGGTAGATGAAGCATTTCTGGAGCCGGAGTGGATTCAGGCTATGCAAGAAGAATTACATCAGTTCGAGCTTAACAATGTCTGGGAACTGGTCAATCGCCCAGATCCTCGCAAGCATAATATCATTGGCACAAAGTGGATCTACCGCAACAAGCAAGATGAAAATGGCCTTGTGGTGAGGAATAAGGCACGACTAGTAGCTCAAGGCTACACACAGGTTGAAGGATTGATTTCGATGATACTTTTGCACCTGTTGCTAGACTTGAGGCTATTCGCATATTACTTGCTTATGCTAACCATCATGATATCATCTTCTATCAAATGGATGTGAAAAGTGCATTCCTCAATGGTAAGCTTGAGGAAGAAGTATATGTTGCTCAACCCCCAGGTTTTGAAGATCCAAAGAATCCTGACAAAGTCTTCAGACTTAATAAGGCCCTCTATGGCCTCAAGCAAGCCCCTCGGGCGTGGTATGATACATTGAAGGAATTCTTCGTGAAGAATGGCTTCACACCCGGTTCACTCAACCCTACTCTCTTTACTAAATCTTATGATGGTGAACTGTTTGTGTGCCAAATATATGTTGATGATATTATCTTTGGCTGTACTGACCAACGTTATAGTGATGAATTTGCCTATATGATGAGTGAAGAATATCAAATGTCTATGATGGGAGAGTTGAAATTCTTCCTAGGTCTTCAAATTTGTCAGCAGCGCAATGGCATGTTCATATCTCAGGAGAAATACCTCAAAGATGTACTGAGGAAATTCGACATGCAAGATTGCAAAGGCGTCAAAATTCCTATGCCCACAAATGGCCATCTATACACTGATGAAAATGGTATTGACTTCGATCACAAGGTATACCGCTCCATGATTGGTTCTTTATTGTACTTATGTGCATCTAGGCCAGATATAATGCTTAGTGTTTGCATGTGTGCCCGATTTCAAGCTGCACCGAAGGAATCACACCATAAGGCTGTGAAGCATATTCTTCGATATCTAGCTCACACACCAACACTAGGATTATGGTACCCCAAGGGCTCTGCTTTTGATCTCATTGGATATTCTGACTCTGACTATGCTGGTGATCGTGTGGACCTGGCACTTGTCATTTCCTCGGACGATCTTTGGTCTGTTGGTCCTCGAAGAAACAGAACTGCGTATCACTGTCTACTGCTGAAGCTGAATACATTGCCGCTGGCTCTTGCTGTGCTCAACTGCTTTGGATGAAGCAAACCCTCAAGGACTATGGCGTCAACATGAAGAATGTGCCTCTCCTCTGCGACAATGAGAGTGCCATCAAGATTGCTCACAACCCAGTTCAGCACTCGAAGACAAAGCACATTCAGATTTGTCATCATTTTCTTTGTGATCATGTGTTGAAGGGCGACATCTCCATCGAGCACGTGAAGACTGAAGAACAGCTAGCTGATATCTTCACTAAGCCCTTGGATGAGAAGAGATTTAGCAAGTTGCGGTGTGAGCTAAATATCTTAGAGTCTTCGAATGTTCTTTGAAAAGGACACACATCCTAACACTTGTGCAAAATTGATGACTTAGATGTGCAACACATGAAGAAACGTTTTTCTTCAATCAATGAAGAATAACACTCTAAGTGTGAAGAAATTAATGAAGAATTTGATTCTCAGAACCCTACGACAATTGTACGCGGTGTCTGAAATCATCATTCTTATACGGTGGGTCACGCCACCACAAAAAGTTGAAAATCTTCAATTTGAGTTTTTCCTTAGTTTTGAAATTCTTCAGTTTTTCAAATTCTTCAACTTTGCAAAATCTTCACTGTTTCCGTCGTTTTTCTTCATTGGCTATATATATATATATATATATATATATATATATATATATATATATATGAGTTTATGTCCTCTACAGCATTCACTTATGGCTATTTCTTCAAGTTGCGATTTCTGCTAAGTGAATGTGACCGGACCCTTCCCCCTCTATGCTATACTCAACCCAGTATATTCACAAATTCTTCATGTGCGTTCTATTTGAAACTTTGCAAAATCTTCACTGTGTCCTTGTCAGCTGAAGAAATTGCGAACGAAACTTTAAAACAAATCTTATCCAGATTTTCGGTTTTGCCGCTCAAACCGTTCGCATCCCACGATGCATTATTATATTCACCCACGATCTTACACGATCTCATCTACACAGTACGTGGGTGACACATGTCGCGTGAAGGAGAAAGGGTAGGGGCATGTTCGTCCCAAAATCTTCGGGCGAACAGTTTTTCACCGTGGCTATAAATACCCCTCTCCCCTTCCTCACTACATTTACTCCGCTCGGTCGCTGTCTCTCGCTCGAGCTCCTCAAACCCTAGCGCCGCCGCTACTCCATCGTCGCCGGTGAGGAAGAGCTTCGCCGCCTCGACCTCGTCGCCGTCATACTCGTGCCGGTTGCGGAAATCTTCACTCCGCCGCCGCCGTAGCTGTCTCCCTCTGCCAAGTTAGGGCGTGGGAGATCTAACCTGACGAACTTCATGTCTGTTCATCCCAGTTCGTCGTGTTCTTCACTTTGGGTAATTAAAAGTTACTTTTATTACTCACTTTGATTCTCAAACCTTCCTGAAAATCTTCAAAGGTGTTTATGCTTCAAATCTTCACACATATGAACACCTCACACATTGTATGTTCTTGATCCATTTCTCTAAGCAATTATTTTCTTCAAGATTCCTCAATTGTTTGGATCTTCGATCTGTACAACTCTGGAACCTAAGACGAAGAACGCTTAGTGAAATTCCTCAAGGCTCATCTGGTCAAATTCCTCAAAACTTGTCTTTTCGAAAAACCTTCTGAGAACGCATATGACCTCTTCAAATTCCTCGCACCTACACTCTGTTCACAGGTACTCATGTCCGCTGCTGAATCACTAGATTCTCATCAACTTAACTCATTTGCAGCGTTCCTCGAAGAAAAATTGCATACTTCTTCAGAGTGTTCAATTGTTCAAATTCCTCATCTAAAGAATATGGCTGAAGGAAAGAGACCGCAGAAAGGAGGAAAGAAGCCTGAGGTCATGACTGCTTTCGAGATCCCTGATGACATTTATAAGGACTATTGCGCACCTGATGAAGCCAAATTTGGCAAAGAGAACAAAAATCAGCGCAAGGTGCGCATTCAGAGAATTGAACGGAGATGGGCAAGAGAATGGAGGGAATACAGATATGTTACTCCAAAGTACATGAAGAAATTCGCCCTCAACCCTCCATGCCCAAGAGCTCCATTGGCACCTGGCCAAGTAGCTGATCCCACTAGCATCAAAAGTGGTGAGGACTTTCCTGAAGAATGGGCTAAGCGCCAAGCTAAATTGGCAAGGCAAGCCAAGGAGGCAGTGAGGAAATTCAATGAGGATTCTGCCACTGCTGCTGCTACTGAGGCCTCGGTCAAGCCGAGGAAATCAATGCCAAAGAAGCCTGCTCGTAAGCCAAGTGCTTCACCAACAGCGCCCTCACGGCCAAGTTCCTCTGCTACGCCCTCACGGCAAATTCCTCAGACTGCTACTGCTCCATCAAAGTCCTCAGCCCCTATGCATCTGGCTACATGTCAAAGGACTACGGGTTTCTCAATTGCTTCTGGTGTCTCAGCAAGTTCCTCAGCTGCACCAATGTCCTCATCAGGCCCCACACTGTTGAAGACTAAAGCAACAGCTGGACACGGTCCTTGGCCTAGTCCAAGGAAGAAACAGGTTGCATTCCATGTGACATCTGATGATGAAGCTTCTGATGATGAACTTGCAGAAATCATTAGAGACAGACAAGTGAAGGCCACTAGAGCCAAAGGCACATCTGTGCCACTGCTTTTGGATCCGAAGAAAATCCTCGATTACATTGATCTCTGGCACAAGGATCCAAACACCCCAATGTCCGATCTTCCTCTGACTCCTGGTCAAAGTCACATGCTGACCCATTTCATCACTCAAGAGAAATGGAAATTTGAGAAGGCAAGAGAGATCAAGAAAGCGCAATACAGGAAGGAGAAGCTCCTGAAGAAAAATGTTGTCAGAATGACACCTGAGGAACTTCTCCAGGCTCAGTCTGAAATTCAAGCCCTCAACAAAGATTTTGATGCTTACTATGTTGATTGGCAAGGAGCCAAAGTGAGATTCGTCAACCTGAGGAAGAAAATGACAAATGATGCTGCCCCATCGCAGCAAGAAAATCTTCAGGCTGCAGACTCTGCTCAGCCTGCTGAAGAACATGCCAGCACCGCTGATGACTTTCAGCCTGCTGATGAAAATACAAGTTCCAGGGCTGATGACTCCATCCCAGCCGCTGACGAAATTGCCAGGGCATCCACTAGTGGTGCGCCTGAAGAAACTGAAGAGATCAGGGCAACTGCATCAGTTGCGCCTAAAGAAAATCTACCAGATTCCTCAGCTCCTCCCGCGCCTACACCAACTCCAATTCTTCCTTCTACCTATGAGGTGAAGAAGACCAAGGCTGCAGAGCGAGCTGCAGTGAAGAAAAGGAAGGCATCAGCTGCGTCAAATTCTTCGGCTGCAAAGAAAATGAAGCCAAAGACCAGCTCACTTGAACATCCAATTGATGTCGTTCCAATATCCTCCATGTCATCAAAGGAAATTGTTCCTTTTGGAGAAGACTATAAGATCCCGAGCGGATCTAATGAAGAAAATCATTCTGCTGCTTCGTCAGAGCAGATTGATGAAGAAATTGAAGTGGATACAATCCCTTCAACGACAGTCAATTCCTCACCTATGCCTCAGTTCACAGCTGAAGAGGCTGGTGTTGAGGAAATTGAAGATGAAGATGTGGATATTGGATGCACTACACCAGTGATGAATGCTGACTTTTGGGAAAGTCAGCATCCCCATACTCCTCTCTTCACTCCTATCCAACAGATTCCTCAGTCCCCGGCAACAACAGTTCCAATGGGCTCTGAAGAAACTCATCCCACTCCTTCTGTTCATGAAGATATTCCAGCCGCTAGTGCTGAAGAACCTGTTGCTGCTGATCATCAGGTTGCACAAGAAGAGGAACCAGAAATTCCTCAGCCTGAAGTACCTGAGCTCGCGATTCCTGAGGTGGTACTGCAACTCACTAACACCCCTCTGCCAAAGCCGAAGAATCCGTTCTCAAGCAAACAGAAGTTCAAGGCTGAAGACTTATTTTCCGAGCATGTATTCTTCACTGACTACAACCCCTATGACTCTGCTCGCATAAGGAAGAGGCATTTCTGGATTGCTAGTCAAGCCAACTTTTATTCCTCAGTGCTGTTTGACAAGGACAATATCTTTGATCATGAACATATTCCTCACGTGGATATGGAATCTCTGCCATGCTTCGAGCCAGTCCTCAGTGTTATTCATGATGCAGGATTACTCAACTTCTGCACTGACATCTGTGATTGGAATGAAGAACTCATTCTTCAGTTCTACGCTACACTGCATATCACTGGAAATGCTGAAGATCTCAACTCATGGGTGTTGGATTGGATGACCGAAAATACTCACTACAAGGCACCGGCAACTGAATTGCTTCGTGTCCTTCCTCTCGATCCTCCCCATGACAGTGCACGTTGCATCTACAATGACCCTGAACTGACAAATCACTATATGCAAGTGCTTATGAAGCCTTTGATGCCTGGGCAGGCCCCACGAACCAAATTCCTCGTCAAGGAATTGCTCTATGTGCCTCGGACTGTCTATCGCATTCTGACAAAGACAATGAGTCCTATCAAAGGCCACGACTCAAATGATGAAGATGTCGTTGGCATCATGAAGAATATGCTTTTCAACATCATTCATGGCGTTCCCGTCAACTTCCATGATTTCTTCATGAGGACTCTGGCAAATGTTGCTATGTCACCATTCGAGCTGAAGCCCTATGCGCCTTGGATTATGAGATTCATAAGGGCAAGATCTTCACTGAATTACAAAGCTGACACTCTGAACCACGGTAGCTACTTGCCTCCCATTGAAGTCCTCAAACGGACAGTTTTGTCAGCTGATGATAAAGGCAAGGCAGCTGCTGTGATCGATGAAGGCATTCGTCCATTGGATGGTCAATTTTGCCTGGCTACATCTTACTCTACCAATGACGACTCTGCCACACATGACACTGCCGCAAATACCTCAGCTAAGCAAAATCCTCAAGCCACAGCACCCAGGGTGATGACTGACCATGAGTTACTCCTCAGTCTTCATCGGAAGGTTGATCGCAATCACAAATGGGTAAAGCGTCAGTTTGGTGCAATTCTTCACAACATGACCTCAACACATAATGCAGTGAAGAAGAACCATTACTACCTTCATGAAACCCTCAACCGCACCTGGGCTGTCCTCACTCATGTCTATAGCGCTGAAGAACTGACGACTATGGGTCTCAAGGAAGAATTTGACTGGTCTGCACCTCCTCCGAAGAAATTCAAGAGGGTCAAAGTTCCTGATCTGGTGGCCAGCTCTTATTCTTCACCACGTGACACTGATGAGTATGAAGATTTGGACGACACTGCGGCAGGCCCTGCTACAACAAACAACCCCGACAACGCTGGCGCTCCTCCATCGACTTGAAATTCTTTAGGGGCGTTAGTCCTTAGTTTCAATCCTTTTGGTCATTTGATGACAAAGGGGGAGAAATCTGAGTTAGTCTTCAAGCGGGTCTATATTAAGGGCGTTTTTTTCTAAGTTACAACTCTCGTTCTTCCAAAACTTTTATTGGATCGAGTTGTAATCTTAAACCCGATGGTGCCCTGATACTTTTGGATGGTGCTCTGATACTTTTGATGCACTGTGCTCTGATACTTTTGATGTGCTATTCTGCATGCTTATTCCTCGTTAATATTATTGCACGCATGCTGAATCTCATCAGGCACCATATTTCATCATGCATTTCAAATTCTTCATATTATATATCAAATGCGTGTATGAATTACAAGATATAGGGGGAGATCTCCATGATTCAACTCTTCAAATGTGCATTGCCTCAAAAGCAAATTCCTCACTATGCACATCTTCAGGGGGAGTTCTTCTATATCTTGCCATCAAATTCCTCAATATCAGTATTTACACTTCATATGTTTATCCCCGTTGAAAACTTAACCTATGTTGTCATCAATCACCAAAATGGGGGAGATTGTAAGTGCATCTAGTGCCCCTTAGTGATTTTGGTGTATTGAAGACTTATAGGTTAAGGGACTGATGCGTTTGTGAGTGTACACAGGTCTATAAGTCTATGAGGAGTTTGATATTTACAGAGAAAGTCGACCCCTAAAAATGAAGTTCTTCGACTGAAGACTTTGATATTCTGAAGACTTTTTGAAGACTTTGAAAGTGAAGAAATTGGTGTGACCTTGAAGACTTGGTATTCATTTGAGGAACATGAAGCGTGAAGACTTTTGTTTTCATAGTTTCATTTTCTCTTTCTTGAGTCATAGGAAACACCGTACTGTTAAAGGGGGTCGAGGAAATACTAAGGAAAAATTTCCATGCGATGCTCAACTCAAAATCCTACACCTACCAATCCCTTCGAGTGAAGCCATTGGAAATCTCATATAGTTCAGTCAATTTCTTCAGTGACAGAGACGCAGTTCTTCTGGTCACTGAGGACTTTGCTCTGACTGAGGAGTTAGGAGTTCGCCAGTGCAAATTGCCTACACAGTGAGGAACATGATAGCGCTGAGGAATTTGAGAGCCAAATTTCTGACCGTTGCTGTGCTGCACGCCAGCTGTCCCAAAATATCCTATCCACCTAACGGTCATATCATTGAAGGGCATTTATGTCTTATCATGTCGGACTGCTCCCTAGGCTATAAATAGCCGCCCCCTACAACCACTAGTTGGCTGGCTGCTCCGAGAGAACTTGACACTTGTCATTTGAGAGCAACCCATCCTCCGAGGACTTTGAGCGAAAATCATCAAGCGAGGAAAACCCAAAACCAAACCCCCCACAAACCCAAAGTGATTGAGCATCACTGAAGAAATTGATCCTGCGTGGATCCGATGCTTGTTACTTTTGAAGACTGTGCTTCTTCCAGACGGTTAGGCGTCATGGTCTAGAGCATCCAAGAGGAATTGTGGATCGCTGAGTGACCAAGTCTGTGAAGGTTTGGAAGTCGCCTGAAGACTTACCACGAGTGATTGGACGAGGCCTGCATGGCCTTAGTTCAAGGAGAATACGGTGAGGACTGGGTGTCCTGAGCTGCGGCTCAGCGACTGGGTGTCCGGGACTGCGTGTCCTCGAGTTTAAATACTCAGCCACTCCAACCAGACGTACAACTTAGACAGCAGTTGGAACTGGTCTACCAAATCATTGTCTTCACCAACTAACTGGTTCTATTTCCTCAACCCTTTCATTTCCTCATTACTGTGTTGAGTGTTTGTTCATATCTGTGCTTGAAGACTTTGACTGAAGAATTTCTCCATTTCCTCAGTTCAATTTCTTTAGTCTGTTTGTCTTCGCCTTGTGTTATCCTGTGATTACGTTTTCTGTACTCTGCGCTTGTCTTCATTTCATCATGATGACCATGCTTGTATTCTGTTACGCTTACTTCTGAGTACTTATTCCGCTGCTAGTAGTTCTTCAGTAAGGAATTTCCTCACCGGCAAATTCCTCAGTGAAGAATTCATAAAAATCGCCTATTCACCCCCCTCTAGTCGATATAACGCACTTTCAGATAGCTGGAACTCATGTGTGTTGAGCCTCTCAAGGATATCAGACGAATCGAGTGTCTTGAAGTCAGGACGTTCTTGTATCATCAGGGCAAGGGTGTCAAAGGAGCTGTCAAGTGATCTCAGCAGTGTCTTGACGATTTCATGCTTGGTAATCTCAGTTGCGCCAAGAGCTTGAAGTTCATTTGTGATATCAGTGAGGCGATCAAACGTGAGCTGGACATTTTCATTGTTGTTTCTCTTGAAGCGGTTGAAGAGGTTGCGAAGAACACTGATTCTTTGATCTCTCTGGGTTGAGACGCCTTCATTGACCTTGGATAGCCAGTCCCAGACTAGCTTCGACGTTTCCAGAGCACTCACACGGCCATACTGTCCTTTGGTCAGATGACCACAAATGATGTTCTTTGCAGTAGAGTCCAGTTGAATGAACTTCTTGACATCAGCGGGGGTGACACCTTCACCAGTTTTGGGAACGCCATTCTTGACGACATACCAGAGGTCGACATCAATGGCTTCAAGATGCATACGCATCTTATTCTTCCAGTAGGGATATTCAGTTCCATCGAACACGGGGCAAGCAGCGGAGACTTTGATTATCCCTGCAGTCGACATAGCTGAAACTCCAGGTGGTTAAACCGAATCACACAGAACAAGGGAGTACCAAGCTCTGATACCAATTGAAAGTGCTACTATCGACTATAGGCGATTTTTATGAAAGTCTTCAAAACTTGGAAGCTTCGAAGACAAACAACAAAAATGACCTAATTGTAATGCAGCGGAAGATAAACTACCCAAGGCAAGCCATAGTCAAGTATGCAAAGATATGAAAGTATGGGACTAATGGCAGCTAGGTAGTAAGGATCAGGATGGAAGATAGTATGAAGCCAATCAACAGTCGTAGTCAAGCAATGAAGTCAAACAGATACACAGATAGGCAATGACTTCACGAAGACAAACTAAAGTAAGGATGGGAAGGGATAGAACCAGTTGCTTGTTGAAGACACAGGATTTGTTGGACCAGTTCCAGTTGCTGTGACAACTGTACGTCTGGTTAGGGAGGCTGAGATTTAACTTAGAAGACTGTGTCTTCACCTTATTCCCCTTGAGCTAAGGACACCCAGTCCTCGCCCAATCACTCTGGTAAGTCTTCAAGGGAGACTTCCAAACCTTCACAGACTTTGTTCACCGGCAATCCACAATGACTCTTGGATGCTCAGAACGCGACGCCTAACCGGCTGGAGGATTCACAGTCCTCAAGTGTAATAAGTCTTTAGGTCACACAGACAGAAAGACTTCAGTGATGCCTAACACTCTTTGGCTCTGGGTGTTTGGGCTTTGTCCTCGCAAGGATTTTTCTCTCTCTCAAATGCTTCGAGGTGGGTTGCTCTCAAATGACAAAAGCCGTGCACAAACTCTGAGCAGCCACCAATTTATGGTGTAGGGGGTGGGCTATTTATAGCCACTAGGCAACCCGACCTGATGTGTCCAAAATGACCCTGGGTCACTAAGGAACTGACACGTGTTCCAACGGTCAGATTTCAAACACACGCGACAACTTTACTTGGGCTACAAGCAAAGCTGACTCATCCAGCTCTGGATAAGGTTTGCTCACATTGTCTTCGCTCGAAGACATAGGATTTGAGTTGAGCATCACTTCAGTCACTCTGACTTAGTTCACTTGGACCCCACTTAACAGTACGGTGGTTCCTATGACTCAACAAAGAAGAAAAGGAAGCAACGAAACCACACAGTCTTCGCGCTTCATAGTCTTCACGCAATGTCTTCTCATGTCATAGTCTTCAATATGAATATCTTCTCATACCACCATTGTCTTCAATGTCTTCATACATTTTTAGGGGTCATCTCCGGTAGGTAAACCGAATCAATGAGGGACACTACCTGTGTTATCCTGCAATTCTCACAAACGCATTAGTCCCTCAACCAACTTTGTCGTCAATACTCCAAAACCAACTAGGGGTGGCACTAGATGCACTTACAGTTATAAAATTGGTCCTAGAATGAATGGGCATCCAAGTTGGGTATAATAAAAACTATCATAGAAAGTGAATTGGATGCTATGATCAATTTGATACTTGATAATTGTTTTGAGATATGAGGATGGTGATATTAGAGTCATGCTAGTTGGGTGATTATGAATTTAAAGAATACCTGTGTTGAAGTTTGTGATTCCCATAGAATGCACGTATGGTGAACCGCTTTGTGATGAAGTTGGAGCACAATTTTATTTATTGATTGTCTTCCTTATGTGTGGCGGTCGGGGACGAGCGATGGTCTTTTCCTACCAATCTATCCACCTAGGAGCATGCGCGTAGTACTCTGTTTTCAATGGCTTTTAGATTTTTTCAATAAGTATATGAGTTCTTTATGACTACTATTGAGTCCATGGATTATACGCACTCTCACCCTTCCACCATTGCTAGCCTCTCTTGTGCCACGCAACTTTCGTTGGTACCATACACCCACCATATACCTTCCTCAAAACAGCCACCATACCTACCTATTATGGCATTTCCATAGCCATTCCGAGATATATTGCCATGCAAATTTCCACTGTTCCGTTTATATGACATGCATCATCATTGTCATATTGCTCTTTGCATGATCATGTAGTTGACATCGTATTTGTGGCAAAGCCACCTTCATAATTTTCATACATGTCACTCTTGATTCATTGCATATCCCGGTACTCCACCGGAGGCATTCATATAGAGTCATATCTTGTTCTAAGAATCGAGTTGTAATCTTGAGTTGTAAGTAATTAAAAGTGTGATGATCTTCATTATTAGAGCATTGCCCCAGTGAGGAAAGGATGATGGAGACTATGATTCCCCCACAAGTCGGGATGAGACTTCAGACTTTATAAAAAAGGCCAAAAAAAAGATAAAGGCCAAATAAAAAAATGAGAGAAAAACAGAGAAGGGACAATGCTACTATCCTTTTTACCACACTTGTGCTTCAATTTTCCACCATGATATTCATGATAGAGAGTCTCCTATGTTGTCACTTTCATATACTAGTGGGAATTTTTCATTATAGAACTTGGCTTGTATATTCCAATGATGGGCTTCCTCAAAATGCCCTAGGTCTTCGTGATCAAGCGAGTTGGATGCGCCCCCACTTAGTTTCTTTTATTGAGCTTTCATACATTTATAGCTCTAGTGCATCCATTGCATGGCAATCCCTACTCACTCACATTGATATCTATTAATGGGAATCTCCATAGCCCGTTGATATGCCTAGTTGATGTGAGACTATCTTCTCCTTTTTTGTCTTCTCCACAACCACCATTCTATTCCACATATAGTGCTCTGTCCATGGCTCACGCTCATGTATTGCGTGAAAGTTGAAAACGTTTGAGATTACTAAAGTATGAAACAATTTCTTGGCTTGTCATCGGGGTTGTGCATGATTAAACACTTTGTGTGATCAAGATAGAGTAACTGCTAGACTATATGATTTTGTAGGGATAACTTTCTTTAGCCATGTTATTTTGAGAAGACATGATTGCTTAGTTAGTATGCTTGAAGTATTACTATTTATTATGTCAATATGAACTTTTATTTTGAATCATTTGGATCTGAACATTCATGCCACAATCAAGAAAATTACATTGAGAATTATGCTAGGTAGCATTCCACATCAAAAAATTTGTTTTTAACATTTACCTACTCGAGGACGAGCAGGAATTAAGCTTGGGGATGCTTGATACGTCTCCAATGTATCTATAATTTTTGATTGTTCCATGCTATTATATTACCCGTTTTGGATGTTTATGGGCTTTACTTTACACTTTTATATCATTTTTGGGACTAACCTACTAACCGAAGGCCCAACCCGAATTACTGTTTTTTTGTGCCTATTTTAGTGTTTCGAAGAAAAGGAATATCAAACGGAGTCCAAACGGAATGAAACCTTCGGGAGCGATCTTTTTGAAACAAACGTGAACCTGGAGACTTGGAGTGGAAGTCAAGCAACAAGCGAGGCGGCCACGAGGGTGCCCGGTGCGCCCCCTACAGGTGGGCGCGCCCCCACCCTCGTGGGCCCCTCGAGCGTCCACGGACCTACTTCCTCCTCCTATATATACCCACATACCCCGAGAACATCAGGACAGACCACGCAAACCTAATTCCACCGCCGCAACCTTCTGTATCCGCGAGATCCCATCTTGGAGCCTTCGTTGGTGCTCCGTCGAAGGGGGAATCGACCATGGAGGGCCTCTACATCATCTCCAAGGCCTCTCCGATGAGTTTTGAGTAGTTTACCACAGACCTCCGGGTCCATAGTTATTAGCTAGATGGCTTCTTCTCTCTCTTTGAATCTCAATACAAAGTTCTCCTCGATCTTCTTGGAGATCTATTCGAAGTAACTCTTTTTTCGGTGTGTTTGTCGAGATCCGATGAATTGTGGGTTTATGATCAAGTTTATCTATGAGAAATATTTGAGTCTCCTCTGAATTCTTTTATGTGTGATTAAGTTATCTTTGCAAGTCTCTTCGAATTATCAGTTTGGTTTGGCCTACTAGATTGATCTTTCTTGCAATGGGAGAAGTGCTTAGCTTTGGGTTCAATCTTGCGGTGTCCTTTCCCAGTGACAGCACGGGCAGCAAGGCATGTATTGTATTGTTGCCATCAAGGATAAAAATATGGGGTTTATATCATATTGCATGAGTTTATCCCTCTACATCATGTCATCTTTCTTAATGCGTTACTCTGTTCTTATGAACTTAATACTCTAGATGCATGCTGGATAGCGGTTGATGTGTGGAGTAATAGTAGTAGATGCAGGCAGGAGTCGATCTACTTGTCACGGACTTTATGCCTATATACATGATCATGCCTAGATAATCTCATAATTATTCGCTTTTCTATGAATTGCTCGACTGTAATTTGTTCACCCACCGTAGTAGTTATGCTATCTTGACAAAATCCACTAGTGAAACCTATGGTCCCCGGGTCTATCTTTTATCCTATAAGCTTTCCATCTACTTTTATTTGCATCTTTACTTTTCCAATCTATATCATAAAAATGCCAAAAATATTTATCTTATCATATTATCTCTATGAGATCTCACTTTCGCAAGTGGCCGTGAAGGGATTGACAACCCCTTTATTGCGTTGGTTGCGAGGTTCTTGTTTGTTTGTGTAGGTGCGTGGGACTTTTGAGGAGCCTCCTACTGGATTGATACCTTGGTTCTCAAAAACTAAGGGAAATACCTATGCTACTTTGCTGCATCACCCTTTCCTCTTCAAGGAAAACCAACGCGAGCTCAAGACGTAGCAGTAACCAATCACATTCATTGTTTCGCTTGCTACATGGATGGTGGGTCATGGGCATCAGGTTGGTGATGGTTGATTGGCCCGATCCCATCTGACCAATACCTAAAACAGACCCATAAATGCATCAAACCACAAACATTATGAAGTATTGTTGGTCAATAACATGTGGCATACATGGAAATTTTTAGTTAGGTTCATTGATATTGAAATTGGCATCGACAGTGGAGGCAACAAATTTCTTTCGTTGCTGGGTATGTGTTGCTTCTTTAAATGCTCCACTTCTTTTGCTTTTGTACTAGACTGAGTCTTCATCACCTGATGGTCACTAATTTTACCTGTTCTCAGCTCTAGGGTTCACACCTTAACAAAAAAGCTAAAAGTATTTAATGGGTGAGTCATTGATGTAGTACAAGGTTAGAATTGACAAAATCAATAATTTTTGTCGCTCCCATCTGACCCATGTGGACATCGTCCGGCGACGACATCGACGTAGTACCATTTGCATCTCCATTGCTCGCACTGGGCAGAATATGCACAATACTAAATAAAATTGTGAGGATGAACTTAATTGCCATAAGCAACTATATTATAAGGCAAGATTAAGGGTATGGATTGACATTTTGTTGTTGTGTTTGTTACATCGTTAAAAGGGACACACTCAACCTTCCCGAAGGATGATGCAAGTAACATCTCCAGAACTTTCTTAGCTTAACGCACTTCTCATTATTTTTTAAGGTATTCTACTTTCTTCTCATCAGACAGTCGGGCATACAAGCCTTGATTACTTTGCCACTTTGTGCCAGACTCATTTTTTATCACCTAATTTCTCCGTTCTCATATCCTTGACTCACATCTAATAAAAATAGATAAGAGTGTTGAAAGGATCGATAAGAGGTGTCTAGAGGGGGGAGGGGTGATTAGACCCTCAACAAATAAAGTTGACAGTTTTTAAGTTTTTTAAGTTGAGGTGATAGAGTAACACAATTTCAAGCATACACAATACAATTCAAGCAAGCATGCAAAGAGTATATGAGCAGCGAAAAATAAAGCATGCAACTTGCAAGAAAGCAAAGGGATGGGATCGGAGTGTGCAAACGCAATTAGAGACGTGGAGATTTTTGGCGTGGTTCCATTGAGGGCTCAACCCATGAAGGGTAACGGTTGCGCGAGTCCACGGAGGGCTCCACCCACGAAGGTTCCACGAAGAAGCAACCTTGTCTATCCCACCAAGGCCATCGCCCATAAAGGACTTGCCTCACTAGGGTAGAAATTCACAAAGTAGACGATCTCCTTGCCCTTACAAACTCCTTGGTTCAACTCCACAATCTTGATGGAGGCTCCCAAGTGACACCTAACCAATCTAGGAGACACCACTCTCCAAAAGGTAATAGATGGTGTGTTGATGATGAACTCCTTGCTCTTGTGCTTCAAATGATAGTCTCCCCAACACTCAACTCTCTCTCTCACACAGATTTGGCTATGGTGGAAAGATGATTTGAGTGGAAAGCAACTTGGGGAAGGCTAGAGATCAAGATTCTTGTCGTAGGATTGGAATATCTTTGTCTCAACATATGAGTATGTGGTTCTCTCTCGGAAAATGAATGCTGGAAGTGTAGGCACGTTCTGATGGCTCTCCTCATGAATGAAGAATGGGTGGAGGGGTATATATAGCCTCCACACAAAATCTAACCATTACACACAGATTGCCAAACTCGGTGGGACCGAATCGTAAAACTCGGTCAAACCGATTCAGGTCAAAATATGAACGTTAGAGTTCTCGGTGGGACCGACTTGGTCAACTCGGTGGGACCAATGTGCGGGGGTTAGGGTAAAACCTCAACTCGGTTTGACCGATTACTCAAACTCGGTGAGACCGATTTTGGTAAAAAGCAAACAGAGGATTGGTCAAGCAAACTCGGTGGGACCGACTGAACAAACTCAGTTAGACCGTAAATGTTGCAATAGATCACAAAGAATTTGCAAGCCCATCTTGGTGAGACCGAGATCTCATCGGTGAGACCGAAGTGACTACGGTTTGGCAGTGGCTGGATTAGATGAAACTCGGTGGCGCCGGATAGACAAAATCAGTGGGGCCGAATTTGACTTTAAGGTTTAGGACATATGTGGATGTGAGAAAGTGGCTGAGGGTTTTGGAGCATATCACTAAGCACTTTGAGCAAGCAAACCATTTAGCAACACCTTATCCCCTTTTAATAGTATTGGCTTTCCTATGGATGCAATGTGATCTTGGATCAGTAAAATCGAAAATGTAGAGTCTTGAGCTTTTGCCAATATTTGTCCTTAGCATCTTGAAGGGGTTCCACATCCTCTTGTCCATGTCCATGCCACTCCAATGTTGAAATTATCTGAAATATACTAGGTAGAAGTATTAGTCCAACAAGAGATATGTTGTCATGAATTACCAAAATCACCCAGGGAGCACTTGTGCTTTCAAGTGTACAATGGTACACGTGGGTGCTACAGAAACGGTTTTTAACCCCTTTCGGCGACGGCATTTGAAACCGTCGCCAAGTGAGTGTGGGCGATAAGGGGTCCTTCCCACATGACCCAGAAACCGTCATGGATAGGCCCTCCTGGCACACAGGCTTGGGCAAAATGAGCTCGTGTGCGATCGGGCGAGGCATCGAAACCCAATCATTTCCTTTCATATGTACATCCCACACGGTGAATCCCAGAAAAACATTTCAGTTCGTATGTATATCACACAATCAATCCAAGGAATACATTTCCGTTCTTATGTACATCCCACACAGTCAATCCAGGGAAAACATTTTCGTTCATATGTGATACGTCCATTTTGCATCATGCTTTTATATCGATATTTATTGCATTATGGGCTGTTATTACTCATTATGTCACAATACTTATGCCTTTTCTCTGTTATTTTACAAGGTTTACATGAAGAGGGAGAATGCCGGCAGTTGGAATTCTAGGATGGAAAAGGAGCAAATATTAGAGACCTATTCTGCACAACTCTAAAAGTCCTGAAACTCCAGGAAGTTATTTTTGGAATTAATAAAAAATACTGAGCAAAGAAAATACCATAGGGGGGCCACCAGCCGTCCACGAGGGTCGGGGCGCGCCCTACCCCCCTGGGCGCACCCCCCTGCCTCGTGGGCCACCTGGCAGGCCTCCGGTGCCCATCTTCTGCTAGATGAAGTCTTTTACCCTGGAAAAAAAATCATAAGCAAGCTTTCGGGACGAGACACCGCAGCCACGAGGCAGAACCTTGGCGGAACCAATCTAGGGCTCCGACGGAGCTGTTCTGCCGGGGAAACATCCCTCCGGGAGGGGGAAATCATCACCATCGTCATCACCATCGATCCTCTCATCGGGAGGGGGTCAATCTCCATCAACATCTTCACCAGCACCATCTCCTCTCAAACCCTGGTTCATCTCTTGTATCCAATATTTGTCCCAAAACCTCAGATTGGTACCTGTGGGTTTCTAGTAGTGTTGATTACTCCTTGTAGTTGATGCTAGTTGGTTTATTCGGTGGAAGATCATATGTTCAGATCCTTTATGCATATTAATACCCCTCTGATTATGAACATGAATATGATTTGTGAGTAGCTTCGTTTGTTCCTGAGGACATGGGAGAAGTCTTGCTATAAGTAGTCATGTGAATTTGGTATTCGTTCGATATTTTGATGAGATGTATGTTGTCTCTCCTCTAGTGGTGTTATGTGAACATCGACTACATGACACTTCACCATTATTTGGGCCTAGAGGAATGCATTGGAAAGTAATAAGTAGATGATGGGTTGCTAGAGTGATAGAAGCTTAAACCCTAGTTTATGAGTTGCTTCATAAGGGGCTGATTTGGATCCATATGTTTCATGCTATGGTTAGGTTTACCTTAATACTTCTTTTGTAGTTGCGGATGCTTGCAATAGGGGTTAATCATAAGTGGGATGCTTGTCCAAGAAAGGGCAGTACCCAAGCACCGGTCCACCCACATACCAAATTATCAAAGTAACAAACGCGAATCATATGAGCGTGATGAAAACTAGCTTGACGATAATTCCCATGTGTCCTCGGGAGCGCTTTTCTCTATATAAGAGTTTGTCTAGGCTTTTCCTTTGCTACAAAAAGGATTTGGCCATCTTGCTGCACCATATTTACTTTTGTTAATTGTTACCCGTTACGAATTACCTTATCACAAAACTATCTATTACCGATAATTTCAGTGCTTGCAGAGAATACCTTACTGAAAACCGCTTGTCATTTCCTTCTGCTCCTCATTGGGTTTGACACTCTTACTTATCGAAAGGACTATGATAGATCCCCTACACTTGTGGGTCATCAAGACTCTTTTCTGACGCCGTTGCCGGGGAGTGAAGCGCCTTTGGTAAGTGGAACTTGGTAAGGAAAAACTTATATAGTGTGCTGAAATTTATTATCACTTGTTACTATGGAACATAATCCTTTGAGGGGCTTGTTCGGGGTATCTTCACCCAGACTAGTAGAGCAAAGATTTCTCCTCAACCTACTTAACCTACTGAAATTTTTTACTTTGAAATTCCTTCGGTTATGGTAGAGAAACTGCTAGCTAATCATTTTACAGGAGATGGAACATTGCATCCCGATTTGCACCTAATCTATGTGGATGAAGTTTGTGGATTATTTAATCTTGCAGGTATGCCCGAGGATGTTATCAAGAAGAAGGTCTTCCCTTTATCTTTGAAGGGAAAGGCATTGACATGGTTTAGGCTATGTGATGATATGGGATCATGGAACTACAACCGATTGAAATTGGAATTTCATCAGAAGTTTTATCCTATGAATCTTGTTCATCGTGCTCGTAATTATATATATAATTTTTGGCCTGGCAAAGGAGAAAGCATCGCTCAAGCTTGGGGGAGGATTAAGTTAATGTTATATTCATGCCCCAATCATGAGCTCTCAAGAGAAATTATTATTCAAAATTTTTATGCTCGGCTTTCTCTCAATAATCGCTCCATGCTCGATACTTCTTGTACTAGTTCTTTTATGATGAAGACTATTGAATTTAGATGGGATTTATTGGAAATAATTAAACACAACTTTGAGGATTGGGATCTCGACGAAGGTAAGGAGTCATCTATAACACCTAGTTTGATTGTGTTAAATCTTTTATGGATACCGATATTTTCCGTGAATTTAGCACTAAATATGGACTTGACTCTGAGATAGTAGCTTCTTTCTCTGAATCATTTCCTACTCATGTTGACCTCCCTAAGTAGAAGTGGTTTAAATATAATCCTACCATTGAAGTAAAAGTAGTTGCACCTATTAAAGTTGAAGAAAAGACTATCACTTATAATGATCCTATTGTTCCTACTACCTATATTGACAACCCACCTTTCCCTGTTAGGATAAAGGATCATGCTAAAGCTTCAACTATGGTTCGTAAGAGTAATACTAGAACACCTACACCACTTGAGCAAATTAAAGTTGAACCTAGTGTTGCTATGGTTAAAGATCTCTTGGCTGATATTATTGATGGGCATGTTATTTACTTCTGTGATGAAGCTGCTAGAATTGCTAGACCCGATACTAAAAATAAACATAGACCTGTTGTAGGCATGCCTATTATTTCTGTTAAAATAGGAGATCATTGTTATCATGGCTTATGTGATATGGGTGCTAGTGCAAGTGCAATACCTCATTCCTTATACAAAGAAATTATGCATGATATTGAACTGACTGAGATAGAAGAAATCGATGGTACAATTAAGCTTGCCAATAGAGATACTACTTCACCAGTTGGAATTGTTAGAGATGTTGAGGTCTTGTGTGGGAAAGTTAAATATCCTGCTGATTTTCTTGTTCTTGGTTCCCCACAAGATGACTTTTGTCCCATTATATTTGGTAGACCCTTCTTGAATACTGTTAATGCTAGGATAGATTGCGAAAAGGATATTGTTACAATTGGTTTAGGGGATATGCCTCATGACTTTAATTTTGCTAAATTTCGTAGACAACCCCATGATAAGGAATTGACTAGTAAGGATGAAATTATTGGTCTTGCTTCTATTGTCGTGCCTCCTAATGATCCGTTAGAACAATATTTGCTAGACCATGAAAATGATATGTTTATGAATGAAAGAAGGGAGATAGATGAAGTATTCTTTAAACATGGACCTATTTTGAAACACAACTTGCCTGTTGAAATTCTAGGGGATCCTCCACCACTACCTGATACTCTTTAATATGCTTATCTTGATGAAAAGAAGATATATCCTGTTATAATTAGTGCTAACCTTTCAGAGCAGGAAGAGGAGAAATTATTGAAAACTCTGAAGAAGCACCGTGCTACTATTGGATATACTCTTGATGATCTTAAGGGCATTAGTCCCACTCTATGCCAACACAAAATAAAATTGGAGAAAGACGCTAAACCAGTTGTTGATCACCAATGACGGTTAAATCCTAAGATGAAAGAAGTGGTAAGAAAAGAAATACTAAAGCTCCTGGAGGCAGGTATAATTTATCCCGTTGCTGATAGTCAGTGGGTAAGTCATGTCCATTGTGTCCCTAAGAAGGGAGGTATTACTGTCGTTCCTAATGATAAAGATGAATTGATCCCGCAAAGAATTGTTACAGGTTATAGGATGGTAATTGAATCCGCAAATTAAATAAAGCTACTAAAAAGGATCATTACCCTTTGCCTTTTATTGATCAAATACTAGAAATATTATCCAAACATACACATTTTTGCTTTCTAGATGGTTACTCTGGTTTCTCTCAAATACCTGTGTCAAAAGAGGATCAAGAAAAGACCACTTTTACTTCCCCTTTCAGTACTTTTTCTTATAGACGTATGCCTTTTGGTTTATGTAATGCACCTGCTACCTTTCAAAGATGCATGATGACTATATTCTCTGACTTTTGTGAAAAGATTGTTGAGGTTTTCATGGATGATTTCTCCGTTTGTGGATCTTCTTATGATGATTGCTTGAGCAACCTTGATCGAGTTTTGCAGAGATGTGAAGAAACTAATCTTGTCTTGAATTGGAAAAAATGCCACTTTATGGTTAATGAAGGTATTGTCTTGGGGCATAAAATTTCTCAAAGAGGTATTGAAGTTGATAAAGCTAAAGTTGATGCTATTGAAAAGATGCCTTGTCCTAAAGACATTAAAGGTATAAGAAGTTTCCTTGGTCATGCTGGTTTTTTAGGAGGTTCATTAAGGACTTCTCTAGAATCTCCAGGCCTATGACTAATCTCTTACAAAAAGATATTCCTTTTGTCTTTGATGATGATTGGGTAGAAGCATTTAAAATACTTAAAAAAGCTTTGGTTTCTGCACCTATTGTTCAGCCACCTGATTGGAATTTACCCTTTGAAATTATGTGCGATGCTAGTGATTATGTCATAGGTGTTGTTCTAGGACAAAGAGTTGATAATATACTAAATGTTATTCAATATGCTAGTAAAACTCTAGACAGTGCCCGGAGAAATTATGCTACTACTGAAAAAGAATTTTTATTAGTTGTATTTGCTTGTGATAAGTTCAGACCTTATATTGTTGGCTCTAAAGTAAGTGTTCACACTGATCATGCTGCTGTTAAATATCTTATGGAAAAGAAAGATGCTAAACCTAGACTTATTAGATGGGTTCTCCTACTACTAGGATTTGATTTGCATATTATTGATAGAAAGGGAGCTGAGAACCTCGTTGCAGACAAATTGTCTAGGTTAGAGAATGTTCTTGATGACCCACTTCCTATTGATGATAGCTTCCCTGATGAAAAACTAGCTGTCATAAATGCTTCTCGTACTGCTCCATAGTATGATGATTATGCTAACTACATTTTTGCTAAATTTATACCACCTAGTTTCACATACCAGCAAAAGAAAAGGTTTTTCTATGATTTAAGACATCACTTCTGGGATGACCCACACCTTTATAAAGAAGGAGTAGATCGTGTTATTAGACATTGTATACCTGAGCATGAACAGGAACAGATCCTACACAAGTGTCACTCCGAGGCTTATGGAGGACACCACGCTGGAGATAGAACTGCACATAAGGTATTGCAATCCGGTTTTTATTGGCCTACTCTCTTCAAAGATGCCCGTAAGTTTGTCTTCTCTTGTGATGAATGTCAAAGAATTTGTAATATTAGTAGACGTCAAAAAATGCCTATGAATTATTCACTTGTTATTGAACCATTTGATGTTTGGGGCTTTGACTATATGGGATCGGTTCCTTCCTCTAATGGGTATACACATATTTTATTTGCTATTGATTACGTTACTAAGTGGGTAGAAGCTATTCCAACTAGTAGTGCTGATCATAACACATGTATTAATATGCTTAAAGAAGTTATTTTTCCGAGGTTTGGAGTCCCTAGATACCCTATGACTGATGGTGGTTCACATTTTATTCATGGTGCTTTTCGTAAAATGCTTGCTAAGTATGATGTTAATCATAGAATTGCATCTCCGTATCACCCACAGTCTAGTGGCCAAGTAGAACTAAGTAACAGAGAGCTTAAATTGATTTTGCAAAAGACTATTAATAGATCTAGAAAGAATTGGTCCAAGAAACTTGATGATGCATTATGGGCTTATAGAACTGCATATAAAAATCCTATGGGTATGTGTCCATATAAAATGGTTTATGGAAAAGCATGTCACTTACCTCTCGAACTAGAACATAAGGCATATTGGGCCATTAAAGAGCTCAGTTATGATTTAAAACTTGTCATGAGAAGAGGTTATTTGACATTAGCTCACATGATGAATGGAGAACTCAAGCCTATGAGAATGCCAAACTGTTTAAAGAATAAGTTAAAAGATGGCATGACAGAAGGATACAAAAGCGTGAGTTTAATGTAGGTGATTATGTGTTGCTTTTCAACTCTCGTTTAAGATTTTTTGCAGGAAAACTCCTCTCTAAATGGGA
This sequence comes from Triticum timopheevii, assembly GCA_963921465.1. Taxonomy (NCBI): domain Eukaryota; kingdom Viridiplantae; phylum Streptophyta; class Magnoliopsida; order Poales; family Poaceae; genus Triticum; species Triticum timopheevii. Next base: position 178,287,899 of record OY997264.1, on the reverse strand, counting down.
AGATCCTTACGTTATCGAGGAGGTCTATCGTTCCGTTGCCATAAAAATCAACAACTTCGAAGGCACAAATCCGAAAGTGGTGAACGGTCAAAGAATCAAACATTATATCTCAGGTAATCCCATAAATTTTGAAACCAATGTGATTGAAACCGTAACCCTGGAGGAATACATAAGGGACACTTTCCAGAACGTTTCAGACTCTGAAAAGGAACATGTATGTGGTACAGTAAGTAAACCGACCCCAAAACAGTTCTAATAGCAATTTTTCTCCATTTTGGAATACTTAAGAAAATAGGAAAATAAGAAGTAGTCCGGGAAGGACACGAGGCATCCACGAGGGTGCAGGGCGCGCCCTACCCCCTTGGGCACGCCCCCTGCCTCGTGGGTACCTCGTGTGCTCTCCGGACTCCGTTTTCTTGCACAATACTTCTTGTGGTCGGTAAAAATTCATTATATAATCTCCCGAAGGTTTTGACCCTCGTATCATGCAAATATCATCTATTTTTGTTTTGAGTTGTTTCTGCCGCAGATTAGAGCAATATGCCGTCCCAGGATTCGGAGGGAGAAAGCTATGTGGTAGATTACCTTGCAGACCCTAAGGTCTACGAGGACTTGGAGCATTATGGTTGGACCACTGAGGAAGAAGAAGACTACGAGCCTAAGGGAAAGGAGGATACGAGCTCAGATGAAGATGAAGTCCCATTACCTCAACCTAGGGACATGCATGTGGAGTTTAAAAAGTCAAGCCTCCCTGATAGAGCAAAGAAACCTACGATCGAGTTTATCCCTTTTCGTCTCTTGCAGGAGAACAAACAGGAATAATGCAAAAGGATATTAAGCCTTGAGCAGGGGATCAATGATCTAAGGGAGCAAAATTCCATCCTCAAGCGCAAATTAAGGAAGAAGCCTGCATCATCAACAACTCCATCATCATCACCTCTGAAGAAGGAGACATAATCACATGGGTATGGGCACTCCCCTTGGCAACTGCCAAGCTTGGGGGAGGTGCACCGGTATCATATCACCATCACACTCCTATTTTTACCATTTTTCTTAGTTCGTTCCTTTTAGTAATATCTTGATGTAGTAGAGTAAAGTTTTGGTATGATTTAGTTTTGAGTTTTGCCTTATGATCCTTCTATGTAATCGAGTCCGTGAGCTATATATAATAAAGATTAGTGTTGAGTCAAGGGCTTGTTTATCTTTCTTTGATCTTGAGGGAATAAAAGAAAGAATAAAAAGAAATAAAGAGATCATATTGATCTTATGTAGGGTAATGACTTCACATATTAAGAGTATGATGAATAAAAGTTGTTGAGAGTTGACAAACATAGTTTTGGTCATCGTTGCAATTAATAGGAAGTAATAAAGAAAGAGAGGTTTTCACATATAAATATACTATCTTAGACATCTTTTATGATTTTGAGCACTCATTAAAATATGACATGCTAAAGAGTTGATGTTGGAAAAGGAAGACAACGTAATGGGTTATGTTTTCTTATATCCAAAATAAAGTATATTGTCATGTATCATCCAACATGTTGAGCTTGCCTTTCCCCCTCATGCTAGCCAAATTCTTTGTACCAAGTAGAGATACTACTTGTGCTTCCAAAATATCCTTAAACCTGGTTTTGCCATGAGAGTCCACCATATCTACCTATGGATTGAGTAAGAGCCTTCAAGTAAGTTGTCATGTTGCATGCAATAAAAATTGCTCTCTAAATATGTATGACTTATTAGTGTGGAGAAAATACGCTTTATACGATCTTGTGATATGGAAGCAATAAAAGTGACAGACTGCATAATAAAGGTCCATATCACAAGTGGCAATATAAAGTGACGTTCTTTTGCATTAAGATTTCGTGCATCCAACCATAAAAGCACATGACAACCTCTGCTTCCCTCTGCGAAGGGCCTATCTTTGACTTTTGTCTTATACCTTTTACTAGAGTCGTGGTGATCTTCACCTTTCCTTTTTACATTTTATCCTTTGGCAAGCACCTTGTGTTGGAAAGATCCTGGTATATATATACATACATACATACATATATATATATATATATATATATATATATATATATATATATATATATATATATATATATCCAATTGGATGTAAGTTAGCATGAACTATTATTGTTGACATTACCCTTGAGGTAAAAGGTTGGGAGGCAACACTATAAGCCCCTATCTTTCTCTGTGTCCGATTAAAACTCCATACCCATAAGTATTGCGTGAGTGTTAGCAATTGTGAAAGACTAAATGATAGTTGAGTATGTGGACTTGCTGAAAAGCTCTTATATTGACTCTTTCTAATGTTATGATAAATTGTAATTGCTTCAATGACCGAGAGCATAGTTTGTTAGTCCTCAATGAAGTTTCTGATTCATACTTGACATTGTGGATAGATTATTACTTGAGCATAAGACATCATATGACAAAATATATGTTGCTGTTATAAGAATGATCATGATGCCCTCATGTGCGTATTTTATTTTATCGACACCTCTATCTCTATACATGTGGACATATTTTTCTTTATCGGCTTCCGCTTGAGGACAAGCGAGGTCTAAGCTTGGGGGAGTTGATACGTCCATTTTGCATCATGCTTTTATATCGATATTTATTGCATTATGGGTTGTTATTGCTCATTATGTCACAATACTTATGCCTTTTCTCTCTTATTTTACAAGGTTTACACGAAGAGGGAGAATGCCGGCAGCTGGAATTCTGGGCTGGAAAAGGAGCAAATATTAGAGACCTATTCTGCACAACTCCAAAAGTCCTGAAACTCCACGGAAGTTATTTTTGGAATTAATAAAAAATATTGAGCGAAGAAAATACCAGAGGGGGCCACCCACCGTCCACGAGGGTAGGGGCACCCCCTGCCCTATGGGCAACCTGGCAGGCCTCCGGTGCCCATCTTCTGCTATATGAAGTCTTTTACCCTGAAAAAAATCATAAGCAAGTTTTTGGGACGAGACACCGCCGCCACGAGGTGGAACCTTGGCGGAACCAATCTAGGACTCCGGCAGAGCTGTTCTGCCGGGGAAACATTCCTCCAGGAGGGGGAAACCATCACCATCGTCATCACCATTGATCCAATCATTGGGAGGGGGTCAATCTCCATCAACATCCTCACCATCACCATCTCATCTCAAACCCTAGTTCATCTCTTGTATCCAATCTTTGTCCCAAAACCTCAGATTGGTACCTGTGGGTTGCTAGTAGTGTTGATTACTCCTTGTAGTTGATGCTAGTTGGTTTATTCGGTGGAAGATCATATGTTCAGATCCTTTATGCATATTAATACCCCTCTGATTATGAACATGAATATGATTTGTGAGTAGCTACGTTTGTTCTTGAGGACATGGGAGACGTCTTGCTATAAGTAGTCATGTGAATTTGGTATTCATTCGATATTTTGATGAGATTTATGTTGTCTCTCCTCTAGTGGTGTTATGTGAACGTTGACTACATGACACTTCACCATTGTTTGGGCCTAGAGGAAGGCATTGGGAAGTAATAAGTAGATGATGGGTTGCTAGAGTGATAGAAGCTTAAACCCTAGTTTATGAGTTGCTTCATAAGGAGCTGATTTGGATCCATATGTTTCATGCTATGGTTAGGTTTACCTTAATACTTATTTTGTAGTTGCGGATGCTTGCAATAGGGGTTAATCATAAGTGGGATGCTTGTCCAAGAAAGGGTAGTACCCAAGCACCGGTCCACCCACATACCAAATTATCAAAGTAACGAACGTGAATCATATGAGCGTGATGAAAACTAGCTTGACGATAATTCCCATGTGTCCGAGCGCTTTTCTCTATGTAAGAGTTTGTCCAGGATTGTCCTTTGCTACAAAAAGGATTGGTCCATCTTGCTGCACCTTATTTACTTTTTTTACTTGTTACCCGTTACGAATTACCTTATCACAAAACTATCTGTTATCGATAATTTTAGTGCTTGCAGAGAATACCTTACTGAAAACCGCTTGTCATTTCCTTCTGCTCCTCATTGGGTTCGACACTCTTACTTATCGAAAGGACTACGATAGATCCCCTACACTTGTGGGTCATCAAGACTCTTTTCTAGCACCATTGCCGGGGAGTGAAGCGCCTTTGGTAAGTGGAGCTTGGTAAGGAAAAATTTATATAGTGTGCTGAAATTTACTGTCACTTGTTACTATGGAACATAATCCTTTGAGGGGCTTGTTCGGGGTATCTTCACCCCGACCAATAGAGCAAAGAATTGCTCCTCAACCTATTGAACCTACTGAAAATGTTTACTTTGAAATTCCTTCGGGTATGGTAGAGAAACTGCTAGCTAATCCTTTTACAGTAGATGGAACATTGCATCACGATTTGCACCTAATCTATGTGGATGAAGTTTGTTGATTATTTAAGCTTGCAGGTATGCCCGAGGATGTTATCAAGAAGAAGGTCTTCCCTTTATGTTTGAAGGGAAAGGCATTGACATGGTTTAGTCTATGTGATGATATGGGATCATGGAACTACAACCGATTGAAATTGGAATTTCATCAGAAGTTTTATCCTATGCATCTTGTTCGTCATGATCGTAATTATATATATAATTTTTGGCCTCGCGAAGGAGAAAGCATCGCTCAAGCTTGGGGGAGGATTAAGTTAATGTTATATTCATGCCCCAATCATGAGCTCTCAAGAGAAAATATTATTCAAAATTTTTATGCTTGGCTTTCTCTCAATAATCGCTCCATGCTCGATACTTCTTGTACTTGTTCTTTTATGATGAAGACTATTGAATTCAGATGGGATTTATTGGAAAGAATTAAACGCAACTCTGAGGATTGGGATCTTGACGAAGGTAAGGAGTCAGGTATAACACATAGGTTTGATTGTGTTAAATCTTTTATGGATACCGATGTTTTCCGTGAATTTAGCACTAAATATGGACTTGACTCTGAGATAGTAGCTTCTTTCTCTGAATCATTTGCTACTCATGTTGACCTCCCTAAGGAGAAGTGGTTTAAAATAATGCTCCCATTTAAGTAAAAGTAGTTGCACCTATTAAAGTTGAAGAAAAGACTATCACTTATAATGATCCAATTGTTCCTACTACCTATATTGTGAACCCACCTTTCCCTGTTAGGATAAAGGATCATGCTAAAGCTTGAACTATGGTTCGTAAGAGTAATACTAGAACACCTGCACCACCTGAGCAAATTAAAGTTGAACCTAGTGTTGCTATGGTTAAGGATCTCTTGGCTGATAATATTGATGGGCATTGTCGGTGTCAAAATCGGCGGATCTCATGTAGGGGGTCCCGAACTGTGCGTCTAGGCGGATGGTAACAGGAGACAAGGGACACGATGTTTTTACCCAGGTTCGGGCCCTCTCGGTGGAGGTAAAACCCTGCTCCTGCTTGATTAATATTGATGATATGGGTAGTACAAGAGTAGATCTACCACGAGATCAGAAAGGCTAAACCCTAGAAGCTAGCCTATGGTATGATTGTTGTTCGTCCTACGGACTAAAACCCTCCGGTTTATATAGACACCGGAGAGGGCTAGGGTTACACAGAGTCGGTTATAATGGTAGGAGATCTACATATCCGTATCGCCAAGCTTGCCTTCGACGCCAAGGAAAGTCCCATCCGGACACGGGACGAAGTCTTCAATCTTGTATCTTCATAGTCTTGGAGTCCGGCCAAAGATGATAGTTCGGCTATCCGGACACCCCCTAGTCCAGAACTCCCTCAGTAGCCCCTGAACCAGGCTTCAATGACGACGAGTCTGGCGCGCATGTTGTCTTCGGCATTGCAAGGCGGGTTCCTCCTCCGAATACTTCATAGAAGATTTTGAACACCAGGATAGTGTCTGGCTCTGCAAAATAAGTTCCACATACCATCGTAGAGAGAATAATATTTACACAAGTTCAATCTGCTGACGTATTTCGTGGCGTGACATCACACCACGGCCAAGCCTCTATTCGAATCGTTTTTACTGTTCCACCTCAACGCGTTTAGCGAAGCGGTTTCCTTGGCACGTCTTGTCAAAGCAGAGATCGTGTCCCCTTATTCCGAGATTCTCATCAATACGGGCGTGGGTAACCCAACCGCGCCATTGATTATGGCGCTTGGGAGATAAGCGAGTTTTACCAGGCTGGTGGGGATGCATAGTTTCGTCCATCCATATAAGGGGATAAGGATCCACCTTTTTACCTACGCCCTCTTCCTCCTTTGCTTATCCCTCTCTGCACACTCGAGCTCGAACGCCCAAGTCCGCACATCTCGCCTCAACCTTCTCCAGCCATGTCCGGAGTGGGAGGCAAGTGGATGGCCTCCTCCGTCACGGAGGGGCACATCAAGAGGTTGTGAAAGGTTGGATACTTGTCCAGCGACATCGCGCATCGGCTCCCCGACAAGGGGTAGCTCATCCCCACCCCCGGGCCCCATGAAAGGGTGGTATTCCTCACCCATTTCCTCCGCGGACTAGGTTTTCCACTTCACCCATTTGTCCAGGGGCTCATGTTCTACTATGGTCTGGATTTCCACGATCTGGCCTCGAATTTCATCCTCAACATCTCAGCGTTCATCGTCGTGTGCGAGGCCTTCCTCTGCATCCAGCCCTACTTCGGCTTATGGCTGAAGACCTTCAATGTCAAGCCGAAGGTAGTGGGCGGCCGCCAAGCAGAGTGCGGAGGTGCCATGGTGGGCAAGATGCCCAATGTCCTATGGCTCGTGGGCTCCTTTGTGGAGACCATAAAGGGGTGGCAATCGGGGTGGTTCTACATCACCGAGCCGCGTGACCCTGAATGGGCAGCGGCCCCCGAATTCAGGTCTGGCATCCCCACACGGCTCACCTCTTGGAAAGAGAAGGGCCTATCATGGGGTGATTCGGAGGAGCTGACCAGACTCCAATCCTGTGTCCAAACTTTGGTGAACAAGAAGCTCAAGCTTGTCAACATAGTCCAGGTCATGCTCGTCCGCCGGATCCTCTCGTGCCAGGAACGGGCTTTTAATTTGTGGGAGTTTGATCCGGCACAGCACCAAACCCTGAGCAGGCTTTTCGATACTATGTACGAAGATGCCTGGAAGGTGCTGTTCAAGGGCGCCGAGCCTCCCGCATCCGCTACCGAAGATTGCGGATTCAGCTCACAGCGTCAAGCCGGCGAGGTAAGCTATTTTACCCTTTACGGGACACTTGCTTTTCATAGTTTGACTCTATGCGGGATCTAAACTCCCCTACCTTTGGCAGGCCTGGCAAAAGACGTCCGGGCAGGTTAACTGTCCAGCTCCCTTGCCAGAAGACCCAGCGGACGCCCGATTAACGGGACTGTTGGCTCCGGCGCCTTACGTGGTGCCGGAGAAGAAGGCCACGGGAACTCGGAGGAGTTCCCGGCGCCAGGTGTTATCGGACTCATTGTCCGATGACTCCGAGGCGGACTCCTCCCGCGAAGACGAGGAGGAGGAAAAAGAGGCCTCTCCCCCAGAAGGCCTCCCCAACTGGGGAGGCCGGAAGGTCCAAGTAGGGAAGGACCCTTCCTCCGGACTGTTCCACCAACGCCGACAACGGCGAAGAGGAGTGGCCTTCGAGGGCCAAGCCCCTGGCGAGATCGTAAGTGTCTGGATTCTAGAATAACTCATGATTTTTCTTTCGTCGCATAGTGTCTTCTAACGCCGAATACAACCATGTAGCCCGCCCAAGGACGATCTCCCCGCTTCGTCGAGCGGCTCCCTGGATTCGTCGGATGTGAATAGCACTTTACTTCCGACCGCCTCCTCCCCTCGTGATGCAGACGATGCCGAGGTGGGGTCCCAGAAGGGGTCTAGCCAGGAGGAGGAGGTCCCGGAGGTGCCGCAGGGCAACCTCCCAGACTTTGGGCACGAGGGGGATCAACCCCCAAAGGGTTCTGAGTTCGGCCCTGGACCGGAATCCGCACTGGAACCTTTAGTGGTTTCGGAGTCCGGTGGGGGGCCCCTTCGTAAGAAGGGCGAGACTTCAACGCCGGTGACCTCCGTCCAACCGGAGGCGCCGGATAATTTGCTGGAGGCGCTCAATGGCGCCTCCATCGACGAGGGGCACCGCACTGTTATGAGGGCGGTGATCCAGAAAGTTCAGTCCGCCAAGGGCGGGCTGACTGAAGCCTGTACCAGCCTTCTAACAGGCTTTGAGGTATGTAATTAAGATATGTAAAAATAGTACCGCATAGACAGTAGGCCCTGATGCTCAGTTTGGTGTTCGGAAAGAAAAGCTGAACTGAGGATCTAAAAAGATATACGCAGGAGTCTAACGAAAGCATGTCAATATGGGAATGCAGGCTGCGCTGCTGACCTCTGCCGCACTGACCGCAGAGGTCAATGCATTGAAGCAGGGCCTCGAGCGGTCCGAGAACGAGCTCGGCCGTGCCAAGAAGCAGCTCGAGGACAAGGAAGGTAAGTAATACCTTATTAAAGTAATACCTTATAGAAAGGATTTGGTTGCAAAAAATGACAGGAATAACGTGAGTATTGCAGGGGCCACGAACGAGGTGGCGACCCTGAAGGAAGCGGTGTCCAAGGCCGAAAGCAATGCGGCTGCGGAACGCACCGAGCGAGAGAAGCAGGAGGCACGGGTGGCGGAGGTGCGGCAAGAGCTCCAGGCTCTCGTGGAAAAACACGAGAGTTTGGAGCGTGACTCGAAGACTCGAGAGTCCGAGCTTGCCTCGGCTCTTGAGAGTGCCAAAGCCGCTAAGGCCGAAGCCCAAAAAGCCCTCCAGGAAATTGAGGCGATAAAAAAGATAGCGGCGGGTAAGGCATTCTTCATGCAAAGCAAGCATGTAAAAGTGAATTATCTGTTACTTACCCGGATTCGGAGCTCTCCAGGAGCGTTCGCAGATCTGCCCTGTAGCGTGTCCGATGCTGCCGCATTCTACCGAGCCGAGGAGGGGAGCTCGATAGAAAAGGTGTTCTGGTCTCAATATGCTGAGGTCGGACATCCGGTGCCCCTGAGCGACCAGCTGAAGTAGCTAGTCGAGCTCCACAATGTGGCCGAACAGGCCATGAAGGGTGAGGGAGTCCTGGACTAGGGGGTGTCTGGATAGCCAAACTATCACCGTCGGCCGGACTCCAAGACTATGAAGATACAAGATTGAAGACTTCGTCCCGTGTCCGGATGGGACTTTCCTTGGTGTGGAAGGCAAGCTTGGCGATATGGATATGTAGATTTCCTACCCTTGTAACCGACTTTGTGTAACCCTAGCCCTCTCCGTTGTCTATATAAACCGGAGGGTTTTAGTCCGTAGGAAGAAGAACAATCATACCATAGGCTAGCTTCTAGGGTTTAGCCTCCTTGATCTCGTGGTAGATCTACTCTTGTACTGCCCATATGATCAATATTAATCAAGCAGGAGTAGGGTTTTACCTCCACCGAGAGGGCCCGAACCTGGGTAAAAACATCGTGTCCCTTGTCTCCTGTTACCATCCGCCTAGACGTACAGTTCGGGACCCCCTACCCGTGATCCGCTGATTTTGACACCGACATTGGTGCTTTCATTGAGAGTTCCTCTGTGCCGTCGCAATCAGGAAGGGTGCCTCGTCCCGTCTTTAAAGACGGCACTGTTGCCAAAGGAGCTTTGGCCATCGGCCAAACTATCCGGCTAGGTGGTTTCCTTATGACCGCCTGTTCGGCCGCCGCGCCGACGATGACCTCTCGGGTCATCAAAAGCGATCTTCACGTCAACTCGGAACTCGCCGAGCAGCTAGATCCGATGGAGCTCTCCTCCTTAAATGAGCTCTTGGATCGCATCTCCGCCCTGGGAGTTGCTACTGACTACGATCAGATTGGGCCTAAAACCGATCTGAGAGAGATCAACTCTCCCCAGGCTACCCACCACGTTGCTGTGGTGGAGGAACAACACGACGACTCTTCTTCTACATTAAGAACAAGCTATGTTTGAATTCCCGACCCCTCCATGCCGGATTCCCGCGGAGGGACGAACGTCAATCAAGCATTGAACCTAAAGTCAGGCAGCAGGCCAGATTTGTTGGACAACATCCAACAACCCAAGCTTCCAAGTTCGGAAACTTTTTGTCCCTTGAGTCTTAGATTGGACAGGGTTCTGAATTTAATTCCACCCGCCCACCCAAACGCAAGCGATCTATCCCGAATCCGGCAAGAGCCCGCTGAAACAGTACACCATTACTGGGCCAGATTCCTCCTGGTTATGGATAGGATAAAGGACTGCCGTGAGGAAAGCACAATCTCACTTTTTTGCAATAATTGCACGGACAAGGGAATCATGAACACCATAAGTCGTCGCGAAATTACATGCTTCGCCGACTTGGCGTCCATAGTACGAAAGTACTGTGCGATGGAGAGTACCTGGAAAACCGAAACCAAATTTTGGGACAATCCGGCTCCGAACACAAACCTAGTCCGAAATAAAAGGGTGCATCATATTCAGGCACCTGGGTTAAAAACCAAAAAGCAAAAAAAACCCTAAAGGGCACGGAACCGTACTGGAGGGATGGCTCAATGGACCCTGCAAAATCCATAGTACAGAAGGCGCCACTCCAACACATAGCCTTCGAGCATGTTGGATACTACGGCAGGTGGCCAAAAGTGGCGAAGAGCTTCTAGCCCCAGAGAACCAGGCCAGCAGTACCAGTACGGTATTAACAGTCTTCGATACTTTTGCATCAAAAAAATATGCGGAAACGAACACTCCGCAGCCTCGCCGAAGTCTACCAAGTAGCAACAATAAATCCATGGAGTGACACGGCTATTACCTTTAACGCCAGTGACGAACCTAAATTCCGAACAGCCCGAGCACCAGCCACATTGGTCCTCAGTCCAATAGTGGACGGCTTTCGCCTTACTAAGGTACTCATGGATGGCGGCAACGGATTAAACCTCATCTACGAGGAAACCCTTCGAAAAATGGAAGTAGACTGGAGCCGCATTAGGCGAAGCAACACAACCCTCAGAGGAATAATCCCTAGTCGGGAAGCATGCTGCACAGGAAAAATCACACTGGATGTGGTATTCGGCTCGCCGGACAACTACAGGTCCGAGGAGATCACGTTCCATGTGGCCCCGTTCAGCAGCGGATATCACGCTTTATTAGGACGAGAGGCATTCACAATCTTTCAAGCTATACCCCACTACGGGTACATGAAGCTCAAAATGCCCGGGCCCAATGGAATCATCACCCTTGCCAGCGATCTGGACGTAGCACTCCGCGCCGAAATAAGATAGCCGCACTAGCCCTAGAGGCGCTATCTGAAGCCCTAGCGGCCGAGGAACTCATAGCGCTGCGCTCCACGGTGAACAGGAACGACGTGATACTTGACAAAAGATCCAAGTCCACCTCTTTTAAGCCAGCTGACGAAATAGTCAAATTCCAAGTCCATCCAACGGACCCTACAAAGACGGCCTCCATTGGGGCACAATTAAACCCTGATGTAGACGCCGCACTATGAGAATTCCTACGGGAAAATTGGGACATTTTTGCCTGGCACCCTTCAGACATGCCAGGAATCCCACGCCGGCTGGCAGAGCACAGCCTAAATATCCTAAAAGGATTCAAGCCAGTCAAACAGGCTCTTCGGCGATTTTCCGAACTCAAAAGACAGGCAATGGGAGAGGAGCTAGCCAAACTATTAGAAGCCGAATTCATCAGAGATATAAAACATCCGGACTGGCTAGCAAGTCAGGTAATGGTACCAAAGAAGGACAAATCCTGGCGCCTGTGTGTCGATTTGAAGGACCTTAACAAGGCTTGCCCAAAGGATCCCTTCCCCCTTCCCCGCATCGATCAAATTATCAACGCTACCGCAGGGCATGATTCATTGTGCTTCCTCGACGCATACTCCGGCTACCATCAATTCAAGATGGTGGAGCCAGACCAAGCCGCAACGGCATTCATCACTCCATACGGGCCATTCTGCTTCAACACAATGCCCTTCAGGCTCAAAAACACCGGCGCAACATATCAGCGCATGATTCAGACATGTCTGGCAAACTAGATCGGCAAAACGGTGGAGGCATACATAGACGATGTGGTCGTCAAATCCAAACACGTCGAAACTCTAGTAGACGACTTGAGGCTCACATTCGACAATCTCCGAGCATATGACGTTAAGCTCAACCCGGAAAAATGCGTTTTCGGCGTACCAGCCGGAAAGCTCTTGGGCATCATTGTATCAGGTAGACGAATTGAAGCAAGCCCAGCCAAGATCCGAGCTCTGTCACAATTGGATATCCCAAAAGACCTCAAGCAAATACAAAAATTGACTGGATGCGTGGCGGCTCTAAGCCGCTTCATCTCCCGCTTAGGAGAAAAGGCATTACCCCTTTATCGCTTCCTCCGGCGCACCGAACACTTCGAGTGGACGGATGCCGCCACGGCCGGACTCGAAGAAATAAAGGCCATATTGGCAACAAATCCGGTCCTGGCCGCGCCCAACCTGGGCGAACCAATGTTATTATATATCGCGGCAACACATCAAGTTGTAAGCACGGTGCTCGTCGTCGAATGAGAAACGGACGGACACAAGTTCCCTCTTCAAAAACCTGTGTACTACGTATCCACTGTCCTAACTCCATGCAAGTACCGGTATCCACATTATCAAAAGATAGCGTACGCAGTGTTCATGGCATCCCGGAAGCTATGACACTACTTTCAAGAGTGTTCGATAACAGTAGCCTCCGAAGTACCTCTTAATGACATTATAAACAACCGCGACACGACTGGCAGGATGGCAAAATGGGCCATCGAGCTCCTACCATTCGACATAACCTATAAACCACGGCGAGCTATCAAGTCGCAAGTTTTGGCCGACTTCATCGCCGAATGGACTAAAGCCGAACTCCCTAAAGAGTATGGCGCATACTCTAATTGGATCATGCACTTCGACGGCTCCAAAATGTTGGCCGGCCTGGGGGCTGGCGTCGTCCCGACGTCCCAAACCGGAGATACAGTCCAATACGTACTCCAGATAATGTACACAGACTCCAACAACGCAGCCGAATACGAGGCCCTTCTACATGGCCTCCAGATGGCGGTCTCCATGGGCATTAAACGCCTAGAGGTGCGAGGGGATTCGAACCTCGCGATATCCCAAATAAATGGAGACTTCGACGCCAAGGATCCGAAAATGGCAGCTTACCATAACGTCGTTCTGAAAATGTCAGCTCGGTTTGAAGGGCTCGAATTTCACCATATAGCCCGGGATAATAATCAAGCGGCGGACGTATTGGCACGCATCGGCGCAAAGCGTGATGCCGTCCCTCCCAACATCTTCCTGGAACGGCTTTTCAAGCCATCCGTACTATGGGAAGGGGAGTCCAGAAACAACAATCCGGACCCAACCGCACCGCCCGACACCGCACATTCTGACACAATCGATGGTTCTGCCAATGAAATAACACCTTCAGCCCACGAAATAATGGCAGTCATTGCCCCGTGGACCGAGCCATTCCTCGCTTACTTAACTAGGCAGGAACTTCCCGAGGACCAAAACGAGGCCCGTTGCATAGTACGGCGATCTAAAGCTTATAAGGTCCATCAGGCAGAGCTCTATAAGAAAAGTACAACCGGAATCCTTCAAAGGTGTATCTCCGAAGAGGAAGGGCGAAATCTTCTGGCTGAATTTCATGCCGAACTCGGTGGGCACCACGCCGCAGCCCAGGCCCTTGTAAGCAAGGCCTTCCGTACAGGATTTTATTGGCCAATGGCTCGGGCAGACGCTCAGGATTTAGTCCAACGATGCATCGGTTGCCAGCTCTTTGCTAATCAAAGCCACATGCCTCCCACCGCCCTAAAAACTATACCCATCACCTGGCCGTTCGCGGTCTGGGGGCTTGACATGCTTGGACCCCTTAAAGGAGGAACCCACAAGCAAAAATACCTATTGGTCATGGTGGATAAATTCACCAAATGGATAGAGGCCAAGCCAATTAAGACGTCCGAATCCGGACCCGTGATAGACTTCATATCAGGGGTAGTACACCGTTACAGCGTCCCCCACAGCATCATCACTGATAACGGCACGAACTTCACGGCCGACGAGGTCAAACTCTGGTGCAAAAACATGGGCATCAAGCTCGACTACACTTCAGTCTATCACCCTCAAACTAACGGTCAAGTCGAACGAGCAAATGGTCTAATCATGAGCGGCATCAAACCCAGACTAGTGCGGTCCCTTAAGGAATCTAACACGCACTGGGTAGAGGAGCTCGACTCCATACTCTGGGGGCTGCGGACCACGCCGAACCGCACCACCGGATTCACACCATTTTTATGGTATACGGCACAGAGGCAGTTTTGCCCCGCGACATAATTCATGACTCACCTCACGTGCGCATGTACGAAGAAAGAGAAGCCGAGCTGGATCGGCAAGACAGTTTGGACGCCTTAGAGGAGGAGCGTGATGTGGCAAAAGCTCGTTTCGCATTCTATCAACAGCAGGCTCGAAGATATCAAAGCAGAGAAGTACGGGCCAAAACTTACAATGTTGGCGAACTAGTTCTACGCCTGCCGGACAAGAAAAAGGACAAACTCAAGCCCAAATGGGAAGGTCCCTTCATCATCGACCAAGTCCTGACCGGCGGAGCGTACCGTCTGCGAAACGCATCGGATAACCAACTCGAGCCAAATCCATGGAATGCAGCCCGTCTCCGTAGATTCTACGCCTAGCGCCGGACTCTGAGTTCGTCTCCCTCCCCCGTCTATATTTTATACCTTAACTGTCTTTTATTTTTCTCCCCCCCCCCTTTTTCTCATGGGCCTTCGGTGGCTTGCCTGCGCATTGTTCGCACACACTTGACGTGCTACTCGCACTCATTATACCTGGGGGCTTCTTCAACAGAAGCTTATTTATACGGGCTTTATACCCAACACATGTGTCACACTTCCGCATGTACCTTTTATTCACCATTATATGCATCGATATGACTTAAGTTTTGGCCAAGCTGGGTTGCCTGGCTCTTGTGCTTACCCCTACATTCCCGATTGTTCGGCTAGGAGGTAAAGGGAGCACCTCTGCGATTGTTACTGCCGGGTCAGCCGGATGTGTACCTCAGACTGGGTGAAGCCGAAAGCTAGCGTTCTTAAGGGAATATTCGGTCGGTGAATTGAAAGATGATTTCTTACCTATTTATTTATCTGCCTCCAGATGCTTTCCTGCTTTTTTTGCAGTCCGGACATGCACTTTAGGGCATGCCTCCCACGGAAAGGAACCCCTAACGGAACTATTCTCCCTGGAAGATGTTTCTTACTAACCATGTAATATAACATAACTAGTTGGGCACTTGTCTGATAAAGCACTAATGACCCCTACGCCTGGTCTCCATGCATGCCCCGGTTTTTTACATAACCGTGAGGGTATTCGGACACACTCCGGACTGTCGGGTCCCGAGGTTGAAGCGAAAAGGTCCGCAACGACAAACGATCTATAATCCGGCTAGAAGGCATTTTTCATGTCATTTTCAATTACATAGTCAAGCCGACTGATGGTATTCCTCTTTGATACCATCTAATAAACTGTCTAGTTTATAGTCCCGCTGTGAATACTTTGCAGCCAACTCTACTTGGTCATACACTAAGCTCACAGGGATCTCCTTCCCATCGGGCCCCACAGGTCCGACCTCGGCCATGTGGTTTGGGTCAGCCTTCGCATACCGTGTCTTCACCATGGCCCAGGCCTCCCTGGCGCCTTGACGGCAGGCCGATATCTTCCACAGCCGGAAGCACCGCCGTGCCCCCTGAAGCTTCTCCGCAAGCTCTCCAAGACCTTCGGGTAGGGACATGGATGGCCACAAGGCCTGGGCGACTCCGCTCATCACCTGCTGAACTCGTTCGTGCAGTTGCAGCAGCTCGAGAAGTAGGTCACCCATTGAACCGGGCATTTCCTCCACAGGACGACCTATGAGCACGCCTACAGACATATTTTTGTCAATCGACTTCCTTGCCGAACTCTTCTTTTCAAAAGTTTGCTCAAGCACTTACTATAAATGTCGCGATGAAGCCGCCGATTCTCCTTCACGGAGTCAGACAGCTGGGCCCGAACATCTTTTAGTTCCTCGCCCAGCTGGGTGTTGGCATCTTGGAGCTAATTCTTCTCTTGTCGCACCCTCTTAAGCACCTTCTCGCCGGCCTTCAGCTAGCGTAGTAGCTGTTGCTTGTCCGGATCTAGTCCGGCGCCATCTGCAATATTATTGTCAGACTTATACACACGCCGCACTTCACAAACTACTTATCTTTCGAAGTATATATTACCAGAGGGGGTCTCTGTGGCTCCCTGCGGCGGCTAGTGCGGCCTCAAGTTGGGCCTTGCAATCTTGAAGCTCCTGGGACAGGTGGGTATTCTTCTCTGTAAGATCCTGCATAACAAATGATCCTTAAATCAGTTATCTAACTATTTTAAGTCTCGGGGGCTACTGGCATATATAACTGTCAAAATTCCTCACCCGTATGTCTTTCACATACTGCTCCGTGGCTCTAGCTAGACCATCTTGAGCAGCACGAAGGTGCGCATCTCCCGAATTAAAGGCATTTAACGCCTCTGGGGAGAAGCATGCGTCACGAAGAACTGTCCGGCGGTGCCTGTGATTCATGTTGCTCTCCACCTCAGATCTGGTGGCGGACAACCTGTCGGCGTCCTCCGTTGGAGGAGCACCCGACGCGCGCCTTGCGTTCGCCTCCCCCTCCGGACCTTGATTGGCAATCTCTCCGGACATAGTCCCGCGAGCGCTCTTTCTCCTGAAAAAACCACAAGCGTTAATATGCCTTCCAGGAATCTTTCCCGGAAACATGGTGGCGCGCCATACCATTGCGGCGACGTCTCGATTTGGGCCGCACTTCTTTTCCGCCTGCTAGGCCGAGCTGCCCCTTGTTGGTCAGCCGCCGCGGGTTCGGCTTCCCGCCTCGAAGGCACCTCCTGCAGAACACCATTGGTATACGGTGATAAGAGATAAGCATGGATGGGTAATGGTATCAAGACTCCGATCGCAGTTACCTGGGAAACCGGAGATATTCCGGGGTAGTCGGCCGTAATGGCAACCAAAGCATTGTCGATGCTAAGTTGGTGGAACACCCCATCGATCAGCTCCACCTTTATGTCCGGATCCTCTTCGGAGGCCGGATAGAGGGACCATCCTGGATCCTCGGGTTGTGGAGCCGGGCTGTGTATGTCCTCTACAGCCCGGCACAGTTCCTTCGTCGAAATCACAAAGTGAGACACTTAACTTTGGGAATATGGATCGGATAGACAAACGTCCGCTTACCCAGCTTCGAGGGTTGTTCATGGAAAATCCATTCAATGGACTAGCACGAAGGAAGTCCTTCTTCTCCCCCTTGTACAGGCCGGATAGGATCTTCACCAGATCAGCGACCGATCCCGGCCCCTTGCGGCCATGGCGGGTGGCATCATCCTCCCCGTTGAAATCCCACATGGGGTGGACCCTATACTGGAGAGGCTGCACCCCTCGCATAATGCATGTGGCCATGACCCCAATCATGGTCAATCTGGAATGAGCCAATAACCTTATTCGGCCCATCAGATATTGGACGTCCTTGTCATTCTCCCGTTGAGGGCTCTGCGGGCGCCAACTCAGGCATTTCTTTAGAGGAGCGTTGCTAAACTCCGGGAGGCCAATCCGAACTGGGTCCGGTAGCGGGGCGTCTTCCATATAAAACCATTCCGAAGGCTAGTCTTCGGACGCCTACTTCGAGGTTCCGGATAGATATCCGGTCCCGGCGATGCGCCATAGTTCGGCTCCGCCCACTTGATATATCGATCCCTCATGAGAACGGGGTACGAGGCAAAATAATCTCTTCCACAGCGCAAAATGGGCCTCGACGTCCAAGAACAGCTCGCAAAGGGCCACGAAGCCCGCGATGTGCAGGATGGAGGCAGGCGTAAGGTGGTGAAGCTGGAGCCCATAGAACTCCAGGAGCCCCCGGAGAAACGGATGTACGAAAAATCCGAGTCCCCTTATTAGATAAGGTACGAAGCATACCCGCTCTACTTTGGAGGGATTGGGGATGCTCTTCGCCTGCTTTCCGCCCTTGTAAGTGGCAAGTCCGGCTCGAACCGGAACCATAAAGGCTGGGGGAAGAAATCCCTCGGCTTGGAGCGTCACTGGCTCACTATGCGGACTGAGCATCTCCCCCAATCTCCTGGCTGAGGACTGGGAGCGCGAGAGGAGGATCCGCGTTGACTGTCCATGATGGAGTGGATTTTTGTCAGAGGCGCTTCGATGAATACTCACGGAAGGAGGATGGTGTGATTCGGATCTAGATCCTCGCCTCTCTTTATAGGCAGCTCATTCGCGCAGCTAGGGGGTAAAACATAAAAATACCCTGGCTTTTCGCATTCGTACGACACGTGGAGGATGGCCATTATTGGGCGTGGAAGCCAAGAAGCGCATCATTTATAAGAAGCCGGACACTGTTCGGCAAGCACATGGAATTTGGAGGAGAACCCGCCTTGCAATGCCGAAGACAATATGTGCGCCGGGCTCGTCGTCATTGAAGCCTGGTTCGGGGGCTACTGAGGGAGTCCTGGACTAGGGGGTGTCCGGATAGCCGAACTATCACCGTCGGCCGGACTCCAATACTATGAAGATACAAGATTGAAGACTTCGTCCCGTGTCCGGATGGGACTTTCCTTGGCGTGGAAGGCAAGCTTGGCGATACGGATATGTAGATTTCCTATCCTTGTAACCGACTCTGTGTAACCCTAGCCCTCTCTGGTGTCTATATAAACCGGAGGGTTTTAGTCCGTAGGACGAAGAACAATCATACCATAGGCTAGCTTCTAGGGTTTAGCCTCCTTGATCTCGTGGTAGATCTACTCTTGTACTACCCATATGATCAATATTAATCAAGCAGGAGTAGGGTTTTACCTCCACCGAGAGGTCCTGAACCTAGGTAAAAACATCGTGTCCCTTGTCTCCTGTTACCATCCGCCTAGACGCATAGTTCGGGACCCCCTACTCGAGATCGCCGGTTTTGACACCGACAAAGGGCCTCATAGTTCGGCTGTGGCCTAAAGAAGCCATGCCTGGGAGCTACTTCGGTTTGGTGCGGCGGCTGGTGGACGCCTATCCATGGATTGAAGTCATCAAGCACTCCTTCTGCATTGAAGGTGCCCGTCGGGCCCTTGCCCGCACTAAATTGCACTGGGGCAAGATGGACGCCGAGAAACTTGTGATGGATGCGCCACCGCCGGGCAAGGAGTATCGCACGTCGGAGATGTACTATAAGGGTGTCCTGAAGGGTGCCCGCCTTATAGCGGGTGAATGCTCAAAAGATGTAATTTTATAGTAGACTTGCATTTTGTTATCCTGTGCGCTGAAAACTTTGTTCATATGCGCTAAGCAACGCTTGTTAATTTAAAATATTACCTTCTGTGCGGCCGTTTATCAAATTTGAGAGATGGCAAGTCGTTGGCTTCAGCCCCCATGCCATGAGTGCTGGGGTGTTCGAGATAAACATGAGCGCTCTTGTTCCCATTTTTGGGTCCTTCGAGGGAGGCGCTCAACACAACGAACGAGGCAACAGGACTTATAATGCTTGAAAACTCCCACTTAACCATAGAATTCTATAATTTTAAATTTCGGCAAAGCCCCTAGTGTTCGGAGGACCGAATTCGGGGCGCTATCCACGCCTGGGCCAGACAAAGCCGGCTCCTCGCTCTAAGCAGCATAAGTCTTTAGGGACTCAAAAAAACCTCTCGAACAGCGACCGGCTCTCGCCCTATCATGACAGTCAGTTTTAGCTTTCTCCACTGAGGTGCTCAACCCAGCTCAACTGGGGCACAATCGCAGTGGTTCTCCCAGCGCTACCTTAGCCGATATAACGGAACGTAAGGTACCAAAACATGGGAGCCGGGCAAACCCAACTATTGACCCAAGACATGATTCGGAGCCGATGCATATAGTGCTATAAGTTCGGGGTGCCGCACTTGTGAAAGTGTTTGGACTTATCACACCATATTTTGGGGAACTTAAGCCCCTGGTGTATTTGGCCGTACCAAAGCGTACGGATGCAACATGTCATAAGTGAACATGTATAAATAGAAAAAGGAATGCAATAATAGGCAAAAAGCGATGCATTGTTTATTCAAAAAATACTGCAATGAAAGCAGAACGATACAAATAGTGCGATAAGCAAGGGATGGGACTATTTAACATGTCCCCCTCCAGGGGTAGGCTGCGGGATGGTATGTAAAACAGGAATACTGCTCGTAATAGAGACCACCTGGATACTCGACGTAGCTTTTCTGCTTCCCTGGCTGTTGCATCGTGAGTTCGGCAAGTCTACTACCGGACAAGGCTTCTGGAAAACGGAGTCCTGATAATAAGAGGAAAAAAAGGAATGACACAATTGGGAGCCCCTGGTGTGGTTGAGACGCACTCTGGGCATGCCGTGGTCGTGCCCCTCCCCCTGTGCCCATGGTATCTCCAGAGCGTAGTTATGTACGCGTGGTACTGGTCTCGTGATTTCGCGAGGGCTGGGGTTGGGGCTGCATTGCTACGCGTGCTCGGAATGTGCCAGGTGGTCTTGTTGAAGGTTACTCCGGGCGCGCTTGACGGTGTCCGGCCGCTTAACAGCCGGACTCGAGAATTGCCTTAAGAGGCTGCTTTGTACTTCTGCCGTCAGAGCCGCTGTATGCTCCTCCGTTCGGAGAGAGCGTTCGGTGTTTCCGTTGACCGTAATGACTCCTCGAGGGCCTGGCATCTTGAGCTTGAGGTATGCGTAGTGCGGCACCGCATTGAACTTTGCAAATGTGGTTCGTCCGAGCAGTGCATGATAGCCGCTGCGGAATGGGACTATGTCGAAGATTAACTCTTCGCTTCGGAAGTTATCCGGGGATCCGAAGACCACTTCAAGTGTGACTGAGCCTGTACAGTTGGCCTCTACACCTAGTATGACGCCTTTGAAGGTCGTCTTTGTGGGTTTAATCCTTGAGGGGTCTATGCCCATCTTGCGCACTGTATCCTGATAAAGCAGGTTCAGGCTGCTGCCGCCATCCATCAGGACTCTAGTGAGGTGAAATCCGTCGACGATTGGGTCTAGAACCAATGCTGCGAATCCACCATGGCAGATGCTAGTGGGGTGGTCCCTTCGATCAAAAGTGATCGGGCAGGAGGACCACGGATTGAACTTTGGGGCGACTGGCTCCATCGCATATACGTCCCTGAGAGCACGCTTCCGCTCCCTTTTGGGTATGTGGGTTGCGTATATCATGTTACCCGTCCGCACTTGTGGGGGGAAACCCTTCTGTCCTCTATTGTTCGGCGGCCGGGTCTCCTCCTCGTCATCGCTATGCAGCCCCTTGTCATTGTTTTCGGCAATTAACTTGCCTGCCTACTTGAACACCCAACAATCCCTGTTGGTGTGATTGGCTGGCTTTTCGGGGGTGCCGTGTATCTGGCACGAGCGATCGAGTATTCGGTCCAAATTGGATGGAACCGGAGTAGTTCTTTTGAATGGCTTTTTCCGTTGACCGGGTTTTGAGCCTCTGAATCCGGCGTTGACTGTCGTATCTTCAGTATTATCGCCGTTAATGCGGCGCTTGTGCTTACTGCGACGCGACCTGCCGTTGTTGTACTTGGTATCCAAACTACCAGGGTTTTTGGTCAGGTTGTTACTGCGAGCTAGCTAGCTGTCCTATCCCGCGCAGAAGCGGGTCATGAGTGATGTGAGGGCTGCCATGGATTTCGGCTTTTCCTGTCCTAGGTGCCGGGCAAGCCAGTCGTCGTGGATGTTATGTTTGAAGGCTGCAAGGGCCTCTGCATCCGGACAGTCAACGATTTGATTTTTCTTGGTTCAGAACCGTGTCCAAAATTTTCTGGCCGATTGGCTGCTAAATGAAGTGGCTTAGGTCATCGGCGTCTGGTCGTCGCACATATGTGCTCTGGAAGTTATTAAGGAATGCAGCTTCCAGGTCTTCCCAACGCCCAATTGATTCTGCTGGCAAGCTGTTGAGCCAATGTCGAGCTGGTCCTTTAAGCTTGAGTGGGAGGTATTTGATGGCGTGTAGATCATCACCGCGGGCCATGTGGATGTGAAGGAGATAGTCCTCGATCCAAACCGCAGGATCTGTTGTGCTGTCGTATGATTCAATGTTTACGGGTTTGAAACCCTCGGGGTTTGATGATCCATTACTTCGTCTGTGAAGCATAGTGGGTGTGCGGTGCCTCTGTATTGGGCTATATCACGACGCAGCTCAAACGAGCTTTGTCCACTGTGTTCGGCCCGGCAGGAATTGCTGTATCCGGCGTGACGGTTGTCATCACGTATCGTGGGGCGCTCACGCGATCTGTAGATCGATCTTGTTTGTCTTGCCTTGTCCTCTAATATGTCTCGCAAGTCCAGCGCATTCCCCCATGGCTTTGTACTTTTCAAGCGACGCCGGGGTGCGGCTTTAG
Organism: Triticum timopheevii; assembly: GCA_963921465.1. Classification (NCBI taxonomy): domain Eukaryota; kingdom Viridiplantae; phylum Streptophyta; class Magnoliopsida; order Poales; family Poaceae; genus Triticum; species Triticum timopheevii. The sequence goes on along the minus strand of OY997264.1, from coordinate 178,265,497 downwards.
TGGAGGGCCTAGAGGCCTCTCTGTCGCGGCCACGAGGTGGCCGGTCGGCCATATTGTGCGCTGGTGATATAGGTTTAGGTGCTTCCTCCTCTAATCGGGGTAGCAGCCTCCGTTTTGGGTAGCTCTTGGGGGGGCGTTCGAGTTCATACTCTTCGGCCGCAAGGACTTCAGTCCATCTGTCGGCTAGCAAGTCTTGGTCAGCTCTAAGCTGTTGCTGCTTTTTCTTGAGGCTGCTTGCCGTGGCCATAAGCCTGCGTTTGAAACGCTCTTGTTCGACGGGATCCTCAGGCACGACAAATTCGTCGTCGCCGAGGCTTGCCTCGTCTTTGGAGGGAGGCATATAATTATCGTCCTCTACCTCTCTGTCTGCCGCTCTCTCATGAGGGCTGGCTTCTCCATCCTCCTGTGCTGAATCTTGCTGGAGGAGGTTGTCTTTGGCACTGTCCGGGGTGTTATTGTCTCCCGTGCCGGAATCTCCATTTTTGTTGTGGCGGGATTTAGAGCGGCGCCACTGACGCCGACGCTTAGGCTTTTTCATGGAGGGGTCATCCTCCGTTGTTCCATCGCCATTCCCATCCTTTGGGATGTCCACCATGTAAATGTCGTATGACGAGGTGGCCTTCCAGTGCCCTGTAGGCGCTGGTTCTTGGTCGTCTCCTGCATCGTCGTCCATAGTGTCGATGTCTTCGGAGTCGAAGTCGAGCATGTTGGTTAAATCATCGACGGTGGCGACAAAGTGGGTGGTGGGTGGGCGTTCAATTTCTTCGTAGTACGCATCCCAACCTTCCTGACCGTAGTCCGGCCAGGGCTCTCCTGATAAAGAGAGAGACTTTAGTGAATTCAGGATGTCGCCAAAGGGCGAGTGCTGAAAGATGTCCGCAGCGGTGAACTCCATGATCGGCGCCCAATCGGATTTGATTGGCAGGAGCGCGGAAGGTTCGGAGTCCGGAGAGGAGTCCGACACCTCGGAGTCACGGGCTTTGCGAAGGACAGGGTTGGTACTCGGCTCTATCGCCGTAGAGGTAGCAGCCCCCGAGGCAGTGTCCAGCCACCCGTCCTCGATTGGCGCAATCGCCTCCGAGCTAAGGGTCGAAGCGGACATTTGTGCGGCCTCCAGGGCACTATCCGGCATCAGAGCTAGATCATGCCCATCGTGACAGTGCGGTGCGCTTGGCTGTGGCTCGAACCCATCGAAGATCAAGTCTCCGCGGGCGTCAGCCGTATGGTTCGAACTTCCAAACCTGACTTGATGGCCAGGGGCATAGCTTTCGATCCGCTCCAGATGGCCAAGTGAATTGGCCCGCAGTGCAAAGCCGCCGAATACGAAGATCTGTCCTGGGAGAAAAGTCTCACCCTGGACCGCGTCGTTGTTGATGATCGAAGGAGCCCTCGGGCCTATAGGTGACGACACAGAGGAACTCTCAATGAAAGCACCAATGTCGGTGTCAAAACCGCCGGATCTTGGGTAGGGGGTCCCGAACTGTGCGTCTAGGCGGATGGTAACAGTAGACAAGGGACACGATGTTTTTACCCAGGTTCAGGCCCACTCGGTGGAGGTAAAACCCTACTCTTGCTTGATTAATATTGATGATATGGGTAGTACAAGAGTAGATCTACCACGAGATCAGAGAGGCTAAACCCTAGAAGCTAGCCTATGGTATGATTGTTGTTCGTCCTACGGACTAAAACCCTCCGGTTTATATAGACATCGGAGAGGGCTAGGGTTACACAGAGTCGGTTACAATGGTAGGAGATCTACATATCCGTATCGCCAAGCTTGCCTTCCACGCCAAGGAAAGTCCCATCCGGACACGGGACGAAGTCTTCAATCTTGTATCTTCATAGTCTTGGAGTCCGGCCAAAGATGATAGTTCGGCTATCCGGACACCCCCTAGTCCAGGACTCCCTCAGGCATGTTATTTACTTCTGTGATGAAGCTGCTAGAATTGCTAGACCCGATACTAAAAATAAACATAGATATGTTGTAGGCATGCCTGTTATTTCTGTTAAAATAGGAGATCATTGTTATCATGGCTTATTTGATATGGGCGCTAGTGCAAGTGCAATACCTCATTCCTTATACAAAGAAATTATGCATGATATTGCACCGACTGAGATAGAAGAAATCGATGTTAAAATTAAGCTTGCCAATAGAGATACTCTTTCACCAGTTGGGATTGTTAGTGTCGGTGTCAAAACCGGCGAATCTCGGGTAGGGGGTCCCGAACTGTGCGTCTAGGCGGATGGTAACAGTAGACAAGGGACACGATGTTTTTACCCAAGTTCGGGCCCTCTCGGTGGAGGTAAAACCCTACTCCTGCTTGATTAATATTGATGATATGGGTAGTACAAGAGTAGATCTACCACGAGATCAGAGAGGCTAAACCCTGGAAGCTAGCCTATGGTATGATTGTTGTTCGTCCTACGGACTAAAACCCTCCGGTTCATATAGGCATCGAAGAGGGTTAGGGTTACACATAGTCGGTTACAATGGTAGGTGATCTACATATCTGTATCGCCAAGCTTGCCTTCCACGCCAAGGAAAGTCCCGTCCGGACACGGGACGAAGTCTTCAATCTTGTATCTTCATAGTCCAGGAGTCCGGCCAAAGGCTATAGTCCGGCCATCTGGACAGCCCCTAATCCAGGACTCCCTCAGTAGCCCCTGAACCAGGCTTCAATGATGATGAGTCCGGCGCGCATATTGTCTTCGGCATTGCAAGACGGGTTCCTCCTCTGAATACTTCATAGAAGATTTTGAACACAAGGATAGTGTCCGGCTCTGCAAAATAAGTTCCACATACCAGAATAATATTTACACAAATTCAATCTGCTGACGTATTCCGCGGTGTGACATCACACCACGGCCAGGCCTTTATTCGAATCGTTTTTACTGTCCCACCTCAGCGCGTTTAGCGAGGTAGTTTCCTTGGCACGTCTTGTCAAAGCAGAGATCGTGTCCCCTTATTCCTGGATTCTCATCAATACGGGCGTGGGTAACACGGCGCTTGGGAGATAAGCGAGTTTTACCAGGCTGGTGGGGATGCATAGCTTCGTCCGTCCATATAAGGGGATAAGGATCCACCTTTTCACACACGCCTTCTTCCTCCTTTGCTCATCCATTTCCGCGCACTCGAGCACCAGCGCCCAAGTCCGCACATCTCGCCTGAACCTTCCCCAGCCATGTCCGGAGGGGGAGGCAATTGGATGGTCTCCTCCGTCACGGTGGGACACATCAAAAAGCTGCGGAAGGCCGAATACTTGTCCAGCGACATCACGCATCGGCTCCCCGACAAGTGGCAGCTTATCCCCACCCCCAGGCCCCATGAGAGGGTGGTGTTCCTCCCCCACTTCCTCCACGGACTAGGTTTTCCACTTCACCCATTTGTCCGGGGGCTCATGTTCTAGTACGGCCTGGATTTCCACGATCTGGCCCCGAATTTCATCCTCAACATCTCGGCGTTCATCGTCGTGTGCGAGGCCTTCCTCTGCATCCAGCCCCATTTCGGCTTATGGCTGAAGACCTTCAATGTCAAGCCGAAGGTAGTGGGCGACCGCCAAGCGGAGTGCGGAGGTGCCATGGTGGGCAAGATGCCCAACATCCTATGGCTCGAGGGCTCCTTCGTGGAGACCATAAAGGGGTGGCAATCGGGGTGGTTCTACATCACTGAGCTGCGTGACCCTAAATGGGCAGCAGCCCCCGAATTCTGATCTGGCTTCCCTACACGGCTCACCTCTTGGAAAGAGACGGGCCTAACATGGGGTAACTCGGAAGAGCTGACCGGACTCCAATCCTGCGTCCAAAGCCTGGTGAACAAGAAGCTCAAGATTGTCAACGTAGTCCAGGTCATGCTCATCCGCCGGATCCTCCCATGCCAACAACGGGCCTTCAGCTTGTGGGAGTTTGATCCGGCACAGCACCAAACCTTGAGCAGGCTCTTCGACACTAGTATGAAGATGCCTGGAAGGTGCTGTTGAAGGGCGCCGAGGCTCCCGCATCCACTACCGAAGATCGCGGATTCAGCTCACAGCGTCAAGCCGGCGAGGTAAGCTATTTTACCCTTTACAGGACACTTATTTTCCATAGTTTGACTCTATGCGGGATCTAAACTCCCCTACCTTTGACAGGCCTGGCAAAAGACGTCCGGGCAGGATGACTGTCTGGCTCCCTTGCCAGAAGACCCAGCGGACGCCCGATTAACGGGGTTGCTGGTTCTGGCACCTCACGTGGTGCCGGAGAAGAAGGCCAAGAAGAAGGCCACGGGAACCCGAAAGACTTCCCGGCGCCGGTGTTATCAGACTCATCGTCCGATGACTCCGAGGCGGACTCCTCCCGCGAAGACGAGGAGGAGGAAAAAGAGGCCTCTCCCCCAGCGGGGGAAGAGAAGAAAAGGAAGGCCGCCCCAACTGGGGAGGCCGGAGGGTCCAAGAAGGAAGGACCCTTCCTCCGGACTACTCCACCAACGCCGACGATGGCGAACAGGAGTGGCCACCGATGGCTAAGCCCCTGGCGAAATCGTAAGTGTCCGGATACCAGAATAACTCATGGCGTTTCATTTGTTGCACAGTATCTCCTAACGCCGAATATAATCCTGCAGCCCGCCCAAGGACGAGCTCGATGCTTCAACGAGCGGCTCCCTGGATTCGTCGGACGTGAATAGCATCTCACTTCCGGCTGCTTCCTCTCCTCACGTTGCGGATGACACCGAGGTGGGGTCCCAAAAGGGGCCCAACCAGGAGGAGGTGGTCCAGGAGGCGCCGCAAGGCGACCTCCTGGACTCCAGGCGCAAGGGGGATAAAACCCCAAAGGGCTCTAAGTCCGGCCCTGGGCCGGACTCCGCACCGGAACCTTCAGTGGTTCCGGAGTCTGGCAGGCGGCCCCTTCGTAAGAAGGGCGAGACTGCGACACCGGTGACCTCCGTCCAACCGGAGGCACCGGATAATTTGCTGGAGGCACTTAACGGCGCCTCCATCAACGAGGAGCACCGCACTGTTATGAGTGTGGTGATTCAGAAAGTTCAGTCCACCAAGAGCGGGCTGACTGAAGCCTGTGCCAGCCTTCTAACAGGCTTTGAGGTATGTATTTAAGATATGTAAAAATATTACCGCATAGACAGTAGCCCCTGATGCTCAGTTTGGTGTTCGGAAAGAAAAACCGAACTGAGCATCTAAAAAGATGTACGTAGGAGTCTAACATAAGTATGTCAATATGGGGAATGCAGGCTGCGCTGCTGACCTCTGCCGCACTGACTGCGGAGGTCAATGCATTGAAGGAGAGCCTCGAGCGGTCCGAGAACGATCTTGGCCTCGCCAAGAAGCAGCTCGAGCACAAGGAAGGTAAGTAATACCTTATGGAAGTATATAAAAGATGTGGTTGCAAAAAATGACAGGAATAACGTGAGTATTGCAAGGGCCACGAACGAGGTGGTGACCCTGAAGGAAGCGGTGTCCAAGGCCGAAAGCAATGCGGCCATGGAGCGCACTGAGCGAGAGAAGCAGGAGGCGCGGGTGGCGGAGGTGCGGCAAGAGCTCGAGGCTCTCGTGGAAAAACACGAGAGTTTGGAGCGTGGCTCAAAGACTCGAGAGTCCGAGCTTGCCTCGGCCCTTGAGAGCGCCAAAGCCGCTAAGGCCGAAGCCCAAAAAGCCCTCCAGGAAATTGAAGCGATGAAGAAGATAGCGGCGGGTAAGGCATTCTTTATGCAAAGCAGGCACGTGAAAGTGAATTACTTGTTACTTACCAGAATCCAGAGCTCTCCAGGAGCATTCGCAGATCTGCCCCGCAGTGTGTCCAATGCTGCCACGTTCTACCGAGCCGAGGAGGGGAGCTCGACGGAGAAGGTGTTCTGGTCTCAGTATGCTAAGGTCGGACACCCGGTGCCCTTGAGCGACCAGCTGAAGCAGCTGGTCGAGCTCCATAAGGTGGCCGAACAGGCCATGAAGGGCCTCATAGTTCGGCTGTGGCCTGAGGAAGCCATGCCTGGGAGCTACTTCGGGCTGGTGAGGCAGCTGGTGGACGCCTGTCCATGGATTGAAGTCGTCAAGTGCTCCGTTTGCATCGAAGGTGCCCGTAGGGCCCTTGCCCGTGCTAAAGTGCACTGGGGCAATGTGACGGACAGACCACCGCCGGGCAGGGAGTATCGCAAGCCCGAGATGTATTATGAGAGCGTCCTGAAGGGTGCCCGTCTTATAGTGGGTGAATGCTCCAAAGATGTAATTTTTGAGTAAACTCGCATTTGTTATCCTGTACGCCGAAAACTTGTTCATATGCGCTAAGCAACGCTTGTGAATTTAAAATATTACCTTCTGTGCGGCCGTTTATTAAATTTGAGAGATGGCGAGTCGTCGGCTTCTGCCCCCATGCCACGAGTGCTGGGGTGTTCGGGATAAACTTGAGCGCTCTTTTCTCATTCTTGGGTCCTTCGAGGGAGGCGCTCAACACAACGAACGAGGCAACCGGACTATAATGCTTAAACACTCTCACTTGGCCATAGAATTCTATAATTTTAAATTTCGGCGAAGCCCCTAGTATTTGGAAGACCGAGTTCGGGGCGCTATCCACGCCTGGGCCGGACAAAGCCGACTCCTCGCTCTAAGCGGCATAAGTCTTTAGGGACTCGAAAACCTCTCGAACAGCGACCGGCTCTCGCCCTATCATGACGGTCAGTTTTAGCTTTCTCCACTGAGGTGCTTGACCCAGCTCAGCCGGGGCACAATTGCAGTAGTTCTCCCAGCGCTACCTTAGCCGATATGACGGAACGTAAGGTACCAAAACATGGGAGCCGGGTAAACCCAACTATTGACCCAAGACATGATTCGGAGCCGATGCATATAATACTATAAGTTCAGGGTGCCGCACTTGTGAAAGTGTTCGGACTTATCACACCATATTTTGGGGTACTTAAGCCCCTGGTGTATTTGGCCGTACCAAAGTGTACGGATGCAACATGTCATAAGTGAACATATATAGATAAAAAAAGGAATGCGATAATAGGCAAAAGCTATGCATTGTTTATTCAAAAAAGCTCGGTAAAAGCAGAACGATACAAATAGTGTGATAAGAAAGGGACGGGACTATTTGACATGTCTCCCTCCAGGAGCGAGCTGCGGGATGATATGTAAAACAAGTATACTGCTCGTTATAGAGACGACCTGGACACTCAACGTAGCTTTCTGCTTCACTGGCTGTTGCATCGTGTGTTCGGCGATTCTACTGCCGGACAGGGCTTCTTGAGAAAGGAGTCCTGAAAAAAAGGAAGAATGACACAATTGGGAGCCCCTGGTGCGGTTGAGCCGCATTCTGGGCCTGCCGTGGTCGTGCCCCTCCTCCTATGCCCATGGTATTTCTAGAGCATAATTATGTACGCGCAGTACTGGTTTCGCGATTTCGCGAGGGCTGGGGATGGGGTCGCATTGCTACACGTGCTCGGGACGTGCCAGGCGGTCTTGTTGTAGGTTACTCCGGGCGCGCTTGACGGTGTCCGGACGTTTAATAGCCGGACTCGAGAATTGCCTTGAGAGGCTGCTTTGTACTTCCGCCGCGAGGGCCGCCGTATGCTCCTCCGTTCGGAGAGAGCGTTCAGTGTTTCCGTTGACCGTAATGACTCCTCGAGGGCCTGGCATCTTGAGCTTGAGGTATGCGTAGTGCGGCACCGCATTGAACTTTGCAAATGCGGTTCGTCCGAGTAGTGTGTGATAGCCGCTGCGGAACGGGACTATGTCGAAGATTAACTCCTCGCTTCGGAAGTTATCCGGGGATCCGAAGACCACTTCAAGTGTAACTGAGCCTGTACAGTTGGCCTCTACACCTGGTATGACGCCTTTAAAGGTCGTCTTTGTAGGTTTAATCCTTGAGGGGTCTATGCCCATTTTGTGCACTATATCCTGATAAAGCAGGTTCAGGCTGCTGCCGCCGTCCATCAGGACTCTAATGAGGTGAAATCCATCAACGACTGGGTCTAGAACCAATCCGGCAAATCCGCCATGGCGGATGCTAGTGGGGTGGTCCCTTCGATCAAAAGTGATCGGGCAGGAGGACCACGGATTGAACTTTGGGGCGACTGGCTCCATCGCATATACGTCCCTTAGTGCATGCTTCCGCTCCCTTTTGGGTATGTGGGTTGCGTATATCATGTTCACCGTCCGCACTTGTGGGGGGAAGCCCTTCTGTCCTCTATTGTTCAGCGGCCGGGGCTCCTCCTCGTCATCGCTATGTAGCCCCTTGTCATTGTTTTCGACATTTAGCTTGCCTGCCTGCTTGAACACCCAACAATCCCTGTTGGTGTGGTTGGCTGGTTTTTCGGGGGTGCCATGTATTTGGCACGAGCGATCGAGTATTCGGTCCAAATTGGACGGGCCCGGAGTATTTCTTTTGAATGGCTTTTTCCGATGACCGGGTTTGGAGCCTCTGAATCCGGCATTGACTGCCGTATCCTCAACATTATCGCTGTTAATGTGGCGCTTGTGCTTGTTGCGACGCAACTTGCCGTTGCTGTCCTTGGTATCCGAATTACCAGGGCTCTTGGTCATGTTCTTACTACGAGCTAGCAAGCTGTCCTCTCCCGCGCAAAAGCGGGTCATGAGTGTTGTGAGGTCTGCCATGGATTTCGACTTTTCCTGTCCTAGGTGCCAGGCAAGCCACTCGTCGCAGATGTTATGTTTGAAGGCTGCAAGGGCCTCTGCATCCGGACAGTCGACGATTTGATTTTTCTTGGTTAGGAACCGTGTCCAGAATTGTCTGGCTGATTCCTCTAGCTGCTGAATTATGTGGCTTAGGTCATCGGCATCTGGTGGTCGCACATAGGTGCCCTGGAAGTTGTCGAGGAATGCGGCTTCCAGGTCTTCCCAACAACCAATTGACTCTGCTGGCAAGCTGTTAAGCCAATGCCGAGCTGGTCCTTTAAGCTTGAGTGGGAGGTATTTGATGGCGTGTAGATCATCACCGCGGGCCATATGGATATGACGGAGATAGTCCTCGACCCAGACCGCAGGATCTGTTGTGCCATCGTATGATTCAATGTTTACGGGTTTGAAACCCTCAGGGATTTGATGATCCATCACTTCGTCTGTGAAGCATAGTGGGTGTGTGGCGCCTCTGTATTGGGCTATATCACGACGCAGCTCAAATGAGCTTTGTCTACTGTTTTCGGCCCGGCCGGAATTGCCATATCCGGCGTGATGGTTATCATCACGTATCATGGGGCGCCCACGCGATCTGTAGATCGATCTTGTTTGCCTTGCCTTGTCCTCCAGTATATCCCGCAGGTTTGGCGCATTTTCCCGCGCCTTGGTATTTTTTGAGCGGCGCCGCGGTGCAGCTTGAGTGGAGGGCTGGGAGGCCTCTCTGTCGCGGCCACGAGGTGGCCGGTCGGCCGTATCATGTGCTGGTGATGTAGGTTTAGGTGCTTCCTCCTCTAATCGGGGTAGCAGCCTGCGTTTTGGGTAGCTCTTGGAGGGGCGTTCGAGTTCATACTCTTCGGCCGCAAGGACTTCAGTCCATCTGTCGGCTAGCAAGTCTTGGTCAGCTCTAAGCTATTGCTGCTTTTTATTGAGGCTGCTTGCCGTGGCCATAAGCCTGCGTTTGAAACGCTCCTGTTCGTCAGGATCCTCAGGCACGACAAATTCGTCGTCGTCGAGGCTTGCCTCGTCATTGAAGGGAGGCATGTAATTATCGTCCTCTACCTCTCTGTCTGCCGCTCTCTCATGAGGGCTGGCTTGTCCATCCTCCTGCGCTGAATCCTGCTGGAGGGGGTTGTCTTCAGCACTGTCTGGGGTGTTATTGTCTTCGGTGCTGGAATCGCCGTTTTTACTGTGGCGGGATTTAGAGCGGCGCCGCTGACACCGGCACTTAGGCTGTTTCTTGGAGCGGTCATCCTCCGTTGTTCCATCGCCATTCCCATCTTTTGGGATGTCCACCATGTATATGTCGTATGACGAGGTGGCCTTCCAGTGCCCTGTAGGCGCTGGTTCTTGGTCGTCTCCTGCATCGTCGTCCATACCGTCGATGTCTTCAGAGTCGAAGTCGAGCATGTCGGTTAAATCATCGATAGTGGCTACGAAGTGGGTGGTGGGTGGGCTTTGAATTTGTTCGTCGTCCGCATTCCAACCTTCCTGACCATAGTCCGGCCAGGGCTCTCCTGATAAAGAGAGAGACTTTAGTGAATTCAGGATGTCGCCAAAGGGCGAATGCTGAAAGATGTCCGCGGCAGTGAACTCCATGATCGGCGCCCAATCAGATTTGATTGGCAGGGGTGCGGAAGGTTCGGAGTCCGGAGAGGAGTCCGGCACCTTGGAGTCACGAGCTTCGCAAAGGGCAGGGCTGATGTTCGGCTCAATCGCCATAGAGATAGCAGCCCCTAAGGCGGTGTCCAGCCACCTGTCCTCGATCGGCGCAGTCGGCTCTGAGCTAAGGGTCGGAGCAGACACTGGTGCGGCCTCCAGGGCACTGTTCGGCGGCAGAGCTAGATCATGCCCCTCGTGACAGTGCGGCGCGCTTGGCTGTGGCTCAAACCCGTCGAAGATCAAGTCTCCGCAGACGTCAGCCGTGTAGTTCAAACTTCCAAATCTGACCTGATGGCCAGGGGCATAGCTTTCAATCTGCTCCAGATGGCCAAGCGAATTGGCCCGCAGTGCGAAGCCGCCGAATACGAACATCTGTCCGGGGAGAAAAGTCTCACCCTGGACCGCATCATTGTTGATGATCGGAGGAGCCATCAGGCTTAAAGATGACGACACAGAGGAACTCACAATGAAAGCACCAATGTCGGTGTCAAAACTGGCGGATCTCATGTAGGGGGTCCCGAACTGTGCGTCTAGGCGGATGGTAACAGGAGACAAGGGACACGATGTTTTTACCCAGGTTTGGGCCCTCTCGATGGAGGTAAAACCCTACTCCTGCTTGATTAATATTGATGATATGGGTAGTACAAGAGTAGATCTACCACGAGATCAGAGAGGCTAAACCCTAGAAGCTAGCCTATGGTATGATTGTTGTTCGTCCTACGGACTAAAACCCTCCGGTTTATATAGGCACCGAAGAGGGTTAGGGTTACACAGAGTCGATTACAATGGTAGGAGATCTACATATCCGTATCGCCAAGCTTGCCTTCCACGCCAGGGAAAGTCCCATCCGGACATGGGACGAAGTCTTCAATCTTGTATCTTCATAGTCCAGGAGTCTGGCCAAAGGCTATAGTCCGGCCATCCGGACACCCCCTAATCCAGGACTCCCTCATTTAGAGATGTTGAAGTCTTGTGTGGGAAAGTTAAATATCCTGCTGATTTTCTTGTTCTTGGTTCCCCACAAGATGACTTTTGTCCCATTATATTTGGTAGACCCTTCTTGAATACTGTTAATGCTAGGATAGATTGCGAAAAGGATATTGTTACAATTGGTTTAGGGGATATGTCTCATGACTTTACTTTTGCTAAATTTCGTAGACAACCCCATGATAAGGAATTGCCTACTAAGGATGAAATTATTGGTCTTGCTTCTATTGCCGTGCCTCCTAATGATCCTTTAGAACAATATTTGCTAGACCATGAAAATGATATGTTTATGAATGAAATAAGGGAGATAGATGAAGTTTTCTTTAAACAGGGACCTATTTTGAAACACAACTTGCCTGTTGAAATTCTAGGGGATCCTCCACCACCCAAGGGTGATCCCGTGTTTGAGCTTAAACCACTACCTGATGCTTATCTTGATGAAAAGAAGATATATCCTGTTATTATTAGTGCTATCCTTTCAGAGCAGGAAGAGGAGAAATTATTGAAAACTCTGAAGAAGCACCGTGCAGCTATTGGATATACTCTTGATGATCTTAAGGGAATTAGTCCCACTCTATGCCAACACAAAATAAAATTGGAGAAAGACGCTAAACTAGTTGTTGATCACCAACGGTGGTTAAATCCTAAGATTAAAGAATTGGTAAGAAAAGAAATACTAAAGCTCCTGGAGGCAGGTATAATTTATCCCATTGCTGATAGTTAGTGGGTAAGTCATGTCAATTGTGTCCCTAAGAAGTGAGGTATTACTGTCGTTCCTAATGATAAAGATGAATTGATCCCGCAAAGAATTGTTACAGGTTATAAGATGGTAATTGATTTTGCAAATTAAATAAAGCTACTAAAAAGGATTATTACCCTTTGACTTTTATTAATCAAATGCTAGAAAGATTATCCAAACATACACATTTTTGCTTTCTAGATGGTTATTCTGGTTTCTCTCAAATACTTGGGTCAAAAGAGGATCAAGAAAAGACCACTTTCACTTGCCCTTTCGGTACTTTTGCTTATAGACGTATGCCTTTTGGTTTATGTAATGCACCTGCTACCTTTCAAAGATGCATGATGGCTATATTCTCTGACTTTTGTGAAAAGATTGTTGAGGTTTTCATGGATGATTTCTCTGTTTATGGATCTTCTTTTGATGATTGCTTGAGCAACCTTGATCGAGTTTTGCAGAGATGTGAAGAAACTAATCTTGTCTTGAATTGGGAAAAATGCCACTTTATGGTTAGTGAAGGTATTGTCTTGGGGCATAAAATTTCTCAAAGAGGTATTGAAGTTGATAAAGCTAAAGTTGATGTTATTGAAAAGATGCCTTGTCCTAAAGACATTAAAGGTACAAGAAGTTTCCTTGGTCATGCCGGTTTTTATAGGAGGTTCATTAAGGACTTCTCTAAAATCTCCAGGCCTCTGACTAATCTCTTACAAAAAAGTTATTCCTTTTGTCTTTGATGATGATTGTGTAGAAGCATTTGAAATACTTAAAAAAAGCTTTGATTTCTGCACCTATTGTTCAGCCACCTGATTGGAATTTCCCCTTTGAAATTATGTGCGATGCTAGTGATTATGTCATAGGTGCTGTTCTAGGACAAAGAGTTGATAAGATACTAAATGTTATTCAATATGCTAGTAAAACTCTAGACAGTGCCCAGAGAAATTATGCTACTACTGAAAAAGAATTTTTAGTAGTTGTATTTGCTTGTGATAAGTTCAGACCTTATATTGTTGACTCTAAAGTAACTGTTCACACTGATCATGTTGTTGTTAAATATCTTATGGAAAAGAAAGATGCTAAACCTAGACTTATTAGATGGGTTCTCCTACTACAAAAATTTGATTTGCATATTATTGATAGAAAGGGAGCTGAGAACCCTGACCCTGTTGCAGACAACTTGTCTAGGTTAGAGAATGTTCTTGATGACCCACTACCTATTAATGATAGCTTCCCTGATGAACAGTTAGCTGTCATAAATGCTTCTCGTACTGCTCCATGGTATGCTGATTATGCTAATTACATTATTGCTAAATTTATACCACCTAGTTTCACATACCAGCAAAAGAGAAGGTTTTTCTATGATTTAAGACATTACTTCTGGGATGACCCACTACTTTATAAAGAAGGAGTAGATGGTGTTATTAGACATTGTATACCTGAGCATGAACAAGAATAGATCCTACACAAGTGTCACTCCGAGGCTTATGGAGGACACCACGCTGGAGATAGAACTGCACATATGGTATTGCAATCCGGTTTTTATTGGCCTACTCTCTTCAAAGATGCCCGTAAGTTTGTCTTGTCTTGTGATGAATGTCAAAGAATTGCTAATATTAGTAGACGTCGAGAAATGCCTATGAATTATTCACTTGTTATCACACATGCTCTGCCTTGGTTAAACGTTTGCTTGTATCAACTACATCACACACACGATTTGATGAAGATAACTGATGGCATTGGGCTATCCATCACATGCGCTTTTACTTCTAGAACCGTTTGCAAAGTTTCATGACCCATTTAGCAGGTTTGCTAGTTTACAATTAATAGTTCCAGTATTACGGAAATTCACGTTTCATATCGAACAACGGTTTGCCAATTTCATATCAGGCACATAGATATATTTTAACATCACAGTACGATAGCTGCCTGAAAACAGCACAATACATCATATAGCTAGTTCAACTTCATAAGAACAATATTAGAACAATATATTCATTTACCTAATCGAGATCATCCAGGCTAGTCTTATCCACCTCTGCTTTCAGTTCAGTAAGAACCTGTTTTGCACTTGCCAACTGGGAAAGTGCCTCCTCCTTCGCCAACACCATCTTAGCAAAGTTCGATTTAAAAAATCTGAGCTCAGTCATAGGTGCGGTAAGGGCTGCCATGGACTTCCGTTTCTCTTGGCCGAGGTGTCGGGCGAGCCATTCGTCTCGGATGTTGTGTTTGAAGGCCGCGAGGGCTTCGGCGTCTGGACAATCCACAATCTGGTTCTTTTTAATTAAGAACCTGGTCCAGAGCTTCTGGGCTGATTCACCGGGCTGCTGGATTATGTGACTGAGGTCATCGGCATTCAGGGGCCGAACATAGGTACCATGGAAGTTGTCTCTAAAGGCATCCTCCAAGTCTTCCCAGCTTCCAATAGAGTTTTCTGGGAGGCTATACAGCGAATGCCGTGTTGGTCCCTTAAGTTTTAGGGGGGGGTACTTGATGGCATGTAGGTCATCACCGCGAGCCATGTGGATATGGAGAAGAAAGTCTTCGATCCATATTGCGGGATCTGTGGTGCCATCATACGATTCAACGTTTACAGGTTTAAACCCTTCTAGGAACTGGTGCTCCATTACTTCATCGGTGAAGCATAGAGGGTGTGCGGCTCCTCTATATCGGGCGACGTCACGACGCAGTTCAGATGGAGTCCGTATGTAGTTTTTGGCCCATGTGAAGTTGTGATTATCACGCCAGGCTTGGTGGCCGTCTTCTTGCGCTGGTGCACGCCCTCGTGATCCATAAATTGATCTGGTATGACCGGCTCTATTGTCCAGGTCTTGTCGCAGGTCATGCGTGCGTCCTACGGTTGCTGTCTCTCTGCCTCTAGGGCGAGGTGGCGCAGGTTGGTGTTCGGCTTGGGTTGTCGCTCTGTCCCGACTACGATGTGGTCGATCAGGTCCGTCAGCTACGTTACGTGTTGTCGGTATAGGTTCTGGGACCTCCTCGTTGAATTTGGAGAGCAACCTGCACTTTGGGTAACTTTTAGTTGGGCACTCGAGGTCGTATTCCTCAGCTGCCAGGACATTAGTCCATCTATCATTGAGTAAATCCTGATCAGGTTGAAGTTGTTGCCGCTTCTTTTTCAGGCTTCTTGCTGTAGCTATTAGCCGGCGCTTGAAGCGCTCTTGTTTGAGGGGGTACTCTGGTATGATGAAATCTTCGTCGCCCAGGCTCTCATCCTCTTCGGAGGTCGGTAGGTAGTTACTATCTCCGAGCCCTCGTTCTCGGTAGGATCATTGGGGTTGACTTGCCCCTCTTCCCAATCATCCTCCTCGGATGTTGGCTCGACAGGGGCTTCTTTGTCTTCGGTGTTATCCGAAGTATTGTTGTCTTCGGTGCCAGTATTACTGTCTTTTTCTCGGCGTGGTTTAGAGCGGCACCGCTGACGACGACGCTTTGGTGGTGCCACAGGAGAATTATTCTCGACTAGGTCCTTCCCACTTTTGTCGTCATCCGCTTTGGGTGTATCCACCATATACATGTCGTATGTGGAAGTAGCCGTCCAGCGTCCATAAGCGGCAGGTTCTGGCATTGCTCTTCTCCGGCATCGTCGACCATGTCGTCGATGTCCTCGAGAGCGTAATCGAGCATGACGGTTAAGTCCTCGAAAGTGGCTATGAAGTGGGTGGTGGGTGGGATGTAAAATTCCGCGATCTCAGCCCCTAGTGTGGGCTCGGCATAGTTCAGGATTGATCCTTGTGCAATGGCGAGAGATCACATTAAGTCTAGAGCCTCATTTAAGAGTGGGGGTCTGGACAAGGAAGCAAGAATTCATGGAGCGGGGCGGGACAGGAGTTTCTTGGGAGAGCTTGTATAACACGGACCTCGAGAGTTCGGAGCTGGTGTACGAAGGTGAGTCCGGCTTGATGAGGATATAGGGAGCCTGGAGTGATTTCGGGCCGGCCGGTGAAACGATCCCCTCCGTATCACCGGTGTTGAGCTCTATCGCTGCGGAGAGTCCGGCGGGCTCTAAACTCCCGTCTTCGGACTCGACAAGGAGTTCCGGATCTTAGGCCGGAGCTGCCGTTGAGGTCACGAACCCTTGGAAGATCAAGTCTCCTCGGATATCAGCAATGTAGTTTAAGTTTTCGAACCTAATCTGATGACCAGGGGTGTAGCTGTCGATCTGCTCTAGATGGCCAATCAAATTGGCACGCAGTGCGAAGCCGCTGAATACGAAGATTTGGCCAGGGAGAAAAGTCTCCCTCAAGGCAGAATTGTTGTGGATGGTTGATGGAGCCATCGAGCCTTCTCGTGACAACACAGTGGAACTCTCAATGAAAGCACCAATGTCAGTGTCAAAACCGGCAGATCTCGAGTAGGGGGTCCCGAACTATGCGTCTAAGGATCAAAGGTAATGTAGGACCTTGAAGTATGTCTAGAGGGGGGGTGATTAGACTACTTGACCAATTAAAAACTTAACCTTTTCCCATTTTTAGAGTTTGGCAGATTTTAGCTATTTAGGACAAGTCAAGCAATCAACATACTATTCAAGCAAGCATGCAAAGAGTATATAGGCAGCGGAAAATAAAGCATGCAACTTGCAAGAAAGTAAAGGGAAGGGTTTGGAGGATTCAAACGCAATTGGAGACACGGATGTTTTTGGCGTGGTTCCGATAGGTGGTGCTATCGTACATCCACGTTGATGGAGACTTCAACCCACGAAGGGTAACGGTTGCGCGAGTCCACGGAGGACTCCACCCACGAAGGGTCCACGAAGAAGCAACCTTGTCTCTCCCACCATGGCCGTCGCCCATGAAGGACTTGCCTCACTAGCGGTAGATCTTCACGAAGTAGGCGATCTCCTTGCCCTTACAAACTCCTTGGTTCAACTCCACAATCTTGTCGGAGGCTCCCAAGTAACACCTGGCCAATCTAGGAGACACCACTCTCCAAGAAGTAACAAATGGTGCGTTGATGATGAACTCCTTGCTCTTGTGCTTCAAATGATAGTCTCCCCAACACTCAACTCTCTCTCATAGGTTTTGGGTCTGGTGGAAAGAAGATTTGAGTGGAAAGCAACTTGGGGAAGGCTAGAGATCAAGATTCATATGGTAGGAATGTAATATCTTGGCCTCAACACATGAGTAGGTGGTTCTCTCTCAGAAATGGTAAGTTGGAAGTGTAGGTTTGTTCTGATGGCTCTCTCCATGAATGAAGAGGAGGTAGAGGGGTATATATAGCCTCCACACAAAATCTAACCGTTACACACAATTTACCAAACTCGATGGGACCGATTCAACAGACTCGGTCGGACCGATTTAGTAAAGCTAGTGACCTTTAGGATTTTCGGTGGGACTGACATGCAACTCGGTGAGACCGATTCGGTTAGGGTTAGGGCATAACGTAATCTCGGTAAGACCGATTACACAAACTCGGTGAGACCGATTTTGGTAATAAGCTTTCCAGAGAGTTGGTCAGGTAAACTCGGTGGGACCGATTTGCTCTTTTCGGTGAGACCGAAATGTTACAAAAAGGAAACAGAGAGTTTACATTACAATCTCGGTGGGACCGATCGCTCACTTCGGTTAGACCGAAACGTTACGAAGGGAAACAGAGAGATTACAATCCCATCTCGGTGAGACCGAGATCCCTATCGGTAAGACCGATTTGCTTAGGGTTTGTGGCAATGGCTATGACTTTTGGAATCGGTGGCGCCGGATAGGAAGAATCGGTGTGACCGATTTTGGCTTTGGGTTTAGGTCATTTGTGGATGTGGAAAAGTAGCTGAGGGTTTTGGAGCATATCACTAAGCACATGAAGCAAGAGGCTCATTAAGCAACACCTCATCCCTCCTTGATAGTATTGGCTTTTCCTATAGACTCAATGTGATCTTGGATCACTAAAATATAAAATGAAGAGTCTTGAGCTTTTGAGCTTGAGCCAATCCTTTGTCCTTAGTATTTTGAGGGATCCACTTCCATCATCCATGCCATGCCATTCATTGAGCTTTCCTGAAATAATAGTCTTGGAATAGCATTAGCTCAATGAGCTATATGTTGTTATGAATTACCAAAACCACCTAGGGATAGTTGCACTTTCAGGTAACAAGGAGGCAGGGGATACACTGTTTACCTAGGTTTGGGCCCTCTTAATGGAGGTAATACCCTACTTCCTGCTTGATTGACTTTGATGAATATAGAGGTTACAAGAGTGGGTCTACCTCGAGATCGTAATGGCTAAACCCTAGATGTCTAGCTTGTATGATTATGTTCCTGTCCTATGGACTAAACCCTCCGGTTTATATAGATACCGGACAGATCTAGGGTTGTACAGGGTCGGTTACAGAGAAAGGAAGGTACATGATCCGAACGCCAAGCTTGCCATCCATGCAAAGGTGAGTCCCATCCAGACACGGGGAAGGTTATTCTATCTTGTATCTTCATGGCCCATCTGTCCAGCCCATATCACATAGCCCGGACGCCCGAGGACCCTTTAGTCCAGGACTCCCTCACCTCTCGCTGTGTAGCTCTCCAACGGTCTCGCCGTGCAGAGAGCCACAGCCTATCGGCGCGGACGCGCCTAGCTTGCTTAGCAGCGCGCAATCGGTCATGTTGTGCGGCGAGCTACAGCCTCTCGGCACTGACATGTCTATCTTGACCCGCGACACTGGAGCGCCATGTGCCAAGGGTCTGCTCAACCCTAGCAATGACGTGCATCACGGCGTCGTCCATCGCATTGCCAGGGAGCGCTGCGGCCTCGACTGGCCGTGGCGCCTTCTAGTTTTCCTCGTCGACGAGGTTGATGGCAGAGGCGGCATTTGGTGGGTTGGCAAGCTTGGAAAAGGTGGATGTGCTACAGGCTGTGCTTGTTGTCTCCGTGCGTCGCGCGCCACCTAGGTTTATGCGCAATATCGTCGGGTGGCGGGAAACAGGTGAGGAAATGGCGTGAAACGGTGGCGTGTTCATAAAACACCATCAATTAATGGAAACTTAGCATATAAGAAACATTGAGCTAGCGCAAGAAGTAGATGATGATGAGATGAACATGGACCACACTAGGGAACCCGTCGGTGATGAATACATCAATCACAAATGGTTGTATACTAGCAAGTGTTTGGCCACAACACACACGACTTATTCCATCACAAACAGGTCGGATGGATCGACTGTATGCCAGGTATCGCACATTGTCAAAAGGTAATGCGGTAGACCTTCTTTAACATGTGTTAAAAAAACAAGGACCTCATGGTTAAATTAACTCATGGGATGGGTCATATCAGTCATTTAATTTGACAGATATGACCCATCCTATCAGTTAATTTAACATCAACACAACTTCCCATCCAGTCACCCATCTGATGGATGCTCCAGCCTGAGCACACTTAACTTGAGAGTTCTCTTACATGAGCTACTGGTGGAACAGCTAGTCCTTGTTGATATAGGATGCCTCTTCCCATCCTTATGGCGTATCCGGATGATCGCTCGTCTCCCAATGGCCAATAGATGTTGTGTAGATAGAGCATATCACATACGTCTTATTAGATGCAATCGTCTGTGTTATTATCGGTCTTCACACACATTTCCGATTACAGACCTGTTTGTCGCGTATCACACACATCTTGTTATATTGAACCATTTCTGTTCTCTTGTCTCAATGCAAACAGTTCATCCGAGTGAATCTTATGCCGTATATTGCACACACATTGATCTGGCTGACCGTTTTTTGTGTTGCCTAATCACAAACAGTTCATCTGATTGAAGCGTATGCTGCATATCACATACACCTTCATCTAGCAGCCCGTTTCTTTTGTTACTCCTCATCGCAAACAATTAATTTAACTGAACCGTATGCCCTGAATCGCACACACAACCAAAATCTGAACTATGTTTGATGCATCCGTCATCGCAAATGCTTTGCACCTTTTTTGATGGTTTTTTACACCATCGTCTGCGATTATTGCATCTCACACAGTTTCGTCGAAGGGTCTATGATCTTAGTGTCACGTTAGCAGCATCCTGCAGTAGTGGTAGGTGGTTGGATCAAACAACAACAACAACAACACAAGATTAGAACATGCAAATTCAATGATCTTCAACCATACTTTTGGTAGCATGTTGAAAAGTGATATTGTGTGGCGAGGACCTCGCTACAGTCCCATTAATAACTCCATTTCCCCTGCCTGGAAAAACAAGTACAATAAAATTTTGAGAGTGCCACGATCAAGAGCATCATTGTAAGGAAAGATTAAATCATATAGATTGATCTTTTACCAATTTGTTTGTTACATATTTAAATGGATTACGTTCTACTCGGAGGTTAGCTTGTCAAGCTTTATGTTGATTTTTAAGGTATTTCTTCTTCTTTTCATCTCACATGCGAGCGTACCAACCTTGACCGGAGGCAATGTCCCCTGGCAGTGAAGCAATTTATCCAGAATTAATATGCTTGATGCTTCAGTTACCTTTTTCATCCTTGGTAGGATGCATGCTACAATTAGGATTCTCTCTCTCTCCTCCAGTCAACCTGCTTTCATGTTTTAGTAGATGCATGACTTGAATTCAATAACCTGATCTGACCTCAACACGCTAGTTGCTCGGTGGCAACAACTAGTGCTTCCACCTTGATTAATGTATAAAGCATGTAAGGAAACACATGAATAACAGAGTGAAGCGGGAGTTTATTATAGAGAACCCATGTGATATGAGAATATAACGCACTATGATATTTATGGGAAGAATGAAGCAAATATTTGGGCTGTTGGAAACATGTTATATGGACCAATGAAGCACACTACTTTTTAGTCGACATGAAAGCAAAATACAATCAACAAGGAAGCAAAATTTCTATTCGACAGAAACATATTTCTTTTGCAGGGATGGAAACGTAGTTCTAATGCATTGGAAATGAACTATGAGATATAAATATTTTGGGGTCCCAGTACGCTAGCTGCATTGGAATCAGATTTGGTAACATTTTGTAAATTTTGTTTTTACAGCACATTGTACAGATTTTGAAAAATAGGGAAACAAATTGAGGATGCAACAAAGTTACGATGGCGATACTAGAGTTTTCATCAGCTTTCTTTTGGGTGCCAGTCATGTCACCCATGACAATATCTGCGATGTCGAGGACAATGATGAACAACAACGATCAATCACGCTGAGACGCTCACCAAAAACATAATCGACCTTCTTCCGATGCAGAATCACAAAAGGCAAGGTTCAAGAGGCATGTTCTCCTGTACACATGATCAAATGGATGGGATAGCCAAAAGCTTTATTTTATAAATACAGTGCACACATGACATAGATTTGAGCTCGGCTTATTCATGAAACATGACACGCCCACGAGGCATGGTGGCTGGCAGCGGAGTGTAGGGGATCGTTGCAGAAATTAAAAAATTTCTACGCATCACCAAGATCAATCTATGGAGTAACTAGCAACAAGAGAGAAGGGAGTGCATCTTCATACCCTTGAAGATCGCGAGTCGGAAGCTTTGCAAGAACACGGTTGGAGGAGTCATACACGTAGCGATTCAGATCGCGGCCGAATCCGATCTAAGCACCGAACAACGGTGCCTCCGCGCTCAACACACGTGCAGCCCGATGACGTCTCCCGCACCTTGATCCAGCAAGGAGGAGGGAGAGGTTGAGGAAGAAGGCTCCAACAGCAGCACGACGGCGTGGTGGTGGTGGACTGGCAGTTCTCCAGTAGGGCTTCGCCAAGCTCTTGCGGAGGAGGAGAGGTGTTGGGGAGGGGAGGGGCTGCGCCTTGGATGTGGTGGTGCAGCCCTCCCCTCGCCCCTCTATTTATAGGGAGAAGGGGGAAGGGGTCGGCCCCCTCTAGATGAGATCTAGAGGGGGGCGGCGGCCAAGGGGAGGGGGCTTGCCCCCCAAGCAAGGGGGGTACCCCCTTTAGGGTTCCCCCCCCCAACCCTAGGCGGATGGGCCCTAGCGGGGGGGGGGTGCCCAGTCCTCCAAGGGGCTGGTTCCCTTCCCTTCACAGCCCATGAGGCCCTCAAGGATAGGTGGGCCCTCCCGGTGGACCCCCGAAACCCCTCCGGTGGCCCCGGTACAGTACCGGTATGCCCCCGAATATTTCCGATGACCGTATGACAACATCCCATATATAAATCTTCACCTCCAGACCATTCCGGAACTCCTCTGACGTCCGGGATCTCATCCGGGACTCCGAACAACATTCGGTAATCACATACAAATCTTCCTAATAACGCTAGCATCATCGAACCTTAAGTGTGTAGACCCTACGGGTTCGGGAATCACGCAGACATGACCGAGACAGCTCTCTGGCCAATAACCAACATTGGGATCTGGATACCCATGTTGGCTCCCACATGTTCCATGATGATCTCATTAGATGAAACACAATGTCGAGGATTCAAGCAATCCCGTATACAATTCCCTTTGTCAATCGGTACGTTACTTGCCCGAGATTTGATCATCGGTATCCCAATACCTCGTTCAATCTCGTTACCGGCAAGTCACTTTACTCGTTCCGTAATGCATGATCCTGTGACCAACAACTTGGTCATATGAGCTCATTATGATGATGCATTACCGAGTGGGCCCTGAGATACCTCTCCGTCATACGGAGTGACAAATCCCAGTCTCGATTCGTGCCAACCCAACAGACACATTCGGAGGTACCTGTAGAGCACCTTTATAGTCACCCAGTTACGTTGTGACGTTTGGTACACCCAAAGCACTCCTACGGTATCCGGGAGTTACACAATCTCATGGTCTAAGGAAATGATACTTGACATTAGAAAAGCTCTAGCAAACGAACTACACAATCTTGTGCTATGCTTAGGATTGGGTCTTGTCCATCACATCATTCTCCTAATGATGTGATCCCGTTACCAATGACATCCAATGTCCATAGTCAGGAAACCATGACCATCTGTTGATCAACGAGCTTGTCAACTAGAGGCTCACTAGGGACATGGTGTGGTCTATGTATTCACACATGTATTACGGTTTCCGATCAATACAATTATAGCATGAACAATAGACAATTATCATGAACAAGGAAATATAATAATAACCATTTTATTATTGCCTCTAGGGCATATTTCCAACACGGAGGGGCGTGTGTACCACTCCTCTTCTCAAGCTCCAATATCACATGGGGAGAATTCCTTATATTGACCTCAACTCCCCTCCGAATCCAGGGTAGTACTAAGATTCCCACCATGTCATGCAAGCCAACATGGGACTTTGAGATATTCCAGGAATTATTTCATATATGGGTCCAAGGTCCATCTATAATTTAGCAGATATAACTATTATGAAAACAGAGACAACTAGTTGATGGTTTGTCCATTAAATGTTAATCCATTGATATAAATTCTAAAGTTCATCAGCTAAATGATACATAATATTGGAAACAAATATGTTATCATTTATCATCATTTTGATTTTGAACTTTTGATACCATACAATTTAATTTGCACATAATCTCTAAATTCATGTGCAAGTAGTTAGGGATTCTCGAGCCTAATATCATTGTGATTTTGTCCCACATGACATGCAGGGGCTTATTTGGATTGTAGGAATTTGAAAACATAGGAATAAAAAAACATATACAAGCCTATTTGGATTGAAGAAAATAGAAAATGCAGGGATAGAAAGAATGCAGGATTGAGATGTCATGAATCACTTAATCCTATAGGGTTTCGAAACATAAGAATCCAGCAGTATGTGGCTTTGGTGGTGCACACAAAACAAACACAATAATTGAAGGATTGAGGGGGGGGGGAGCATTGGATTACCCATAAGGAAAAATAAAATGACTTCGAGCTAATGTTGAGATTCCTATGAAATAGGGACATAATAATGGATTCATAATAATTTAGTAGCCCCAATCCTATGATCCAACTGACTTATGTAGGAAAATCCTTAGGGTTCAAATCCTCCAGAATTGCTCTAAAAATTCTACACTCGAGAGAGATCATAGGATTGAGATGCCATGTGTTATGAATTCCTACACAATTTTAAAATATAGGAATTTTGTGAGAAGTAAATTTGGATGATGCATAGGAAATAACACACATGAACTTAGAAATTTGAGGGGAGAGAGAGAGAGCAGGGGAGATAAACTAAACCGCATTGGACCTTTCAAAGGAAAATAAAATAAGGTTTGAGCTAAGTATAAAATGTTGGCATGGGAATGGATTGCATGAGAATTTAGCAGTTTCATCTAGAGGGCTTTCATAAAAAGAAAAATACTTATAAGATTTAGATCCTCTTATGTTCCTCCAATAACACTACAATTCAAAGAGCCCCGAAGTATCCCCACTAACTAGTAGACACTAGCAGCTCAAGAAGCTATATCACCTCTAACTTAGCTAATCTCTTTGTTTTAGGTCTTTTCTATATGATCCAAACAATCGAGCGAACCGAGTTCTTCGATAGTTGAAGTCTTTGTGATGGAATCAATCCACCTAGGTTTGAGTGATATGCTTAGCATGGGTGCTCGCATTTTTTTTTTTGAATTTATTTCATGCTTACCGACAATTTCTGTCCAGTTGAGAGATGCCATTACATCGACATGGTTACTTCTTCAGCGACGTAACATTAGCTCGAAACCACTTTTGTTTTGGGTCAAGGGTTTAGCGATACCAGCATTTATTTAGACTCAAAGCTCCAAATTCAGAGGTATAGCAATCCAGGACCAATCTACTAGCCGATTTTCGAATGTAAAATTTTTGCCCACATATCACTTATTTTTTTTTCCTCGATAGCTGAGGGACAAACGGTCACTTGCCACTCCACTTGGGACAGAGCATCGGGTCTTTGCCATTTTCCCCCTTTCCCAATCCCCCCGACCATGTCTTCGGCGACGCAGCAGCAGCCGCCACCGGCGGCGCCGCCGTACCGGCCATACCGGCAGGTGCGCGCGGCGACCCCGCACGCCCGCGCCATCTCCTGCGTTCGGTTCTCCCCCTGCGGGCGCCTCCTAGCGACGGCCTCCCTCGACGGCACGGTCGCCCTCCTCTCCCCGTCCTCGCTCGCCGTCATCGCCAACCTGCGCGGCCACACCCAGGGCGTCTCCGACCTGTCCTGGAGCACGGACTCGAATTACCTCTGCTCCGCGTCCGACGACCGCACCCTCCGCATCTGGGACATCCGCTCCATCCTCTCCGGCCCCAAGCCTGCCGACCCCAACGCCGATCGCTGCATCCGCGTGCTCAAGGGCCACACAAACTTCGTCTTCAGTGCCAACTTCAATCCGCAGACCAGCTCCCAGGTCGCCTCGGGGGGGTTCGACTGCACCGTGCGCATCTGGGACGTCAGCAGCGGCCGCTGCATCCGCACCATCGACGCGCACTCTGAGCCCGTCACCTCCGTCCACTTCATCCGGGACGGATCGATCATTGTGTCGGGGAGCCATGATGGGAGCTGCAAGATTTGGGATGCGGGAACTGGCTCTTGTCTCAAGACAGTCATTGACGACAAGAAGCCAGCGGTTTCCTGCTCAATGTTCTCACCAAATGGCAAGTTCATCCTCGTCGCTACGCTCGATGACTCACTGGTATGACCAATTGACGGCTATTTCATATCATTTAACCATCAAGCTGCTGAGGCTCATGTGTAAGCCTCTTAGGCCTTAGGTTAGTGTTGAGCGCAAACCACTTTCAGTTTATTGGATGGTGTACAAAGAGCAGGCCGGCCTGAAGGCATGAACTGAAGGCAGGCAAGAGTATGGCTGGAAGGTCAGCCTAGCTAGTCTTGTCAATCACACACAACTTAGCTCATCGCGCAGCACTAGTTCAGACAATATTCATTGTTCTTTGATGTCAAGGTCACTTCGATATATTTTGATCTAATTTTCGGTTGCAACTTACCTCAACTTGACAGTGAATGAAAACCCTGCTCAGTTCTTAAAATTCAGTTCAAGGGTCCACCCACATGTTTTTTCTCCTCGAATAGGTCCACCCACATGTTGACAAGGATATTGTATTTGAGGCTGTGGGTTTGAAGTCATTATTCCCTTCAAAATTATATGCACAATTATCAGAACCGCTCACCTGATATGGAATTCAAATGAAAAATATAGTGTCACACTTGGCAGTGGATGAGATTATAAAACTCCATCTCAATTCAAATTTTGATCTCTGAAGTTCAAAATAACAGCGCTCATTGCACATTTAGGCTCTTCGGCCAAATGGTGCTCGTCCATTTAACTGTCTTCCGAAGGTGATTTTAGCACGTTTGGTTCTCACATAGTTGCTACTTTTGCACCAACAGAAGTATGGTTTACCAAACAATCAAGTTTCCATTCTTTTGGGGCATTGTGGTAAGCCCATGTTTTCAACTTACATGTCTGAATAGAATTGAGGAGCTGGGGCTCTATATGTTTCAAGTTACATGAGTTTATTTACACTTATCTACTAACTTCATGCCAAACCCCATGTTCTTGTTATGTTTGCAATCTCCATATTGTGATGAGCCTGTACACTGTCAGCGACTTCTCATTCATCTTTGTCATGCCACAAGGATGATTTGGCTGTTGCAAATTGCAATAGGCATGTCATATGTTCATGCTGTTAGAATCTTTTCCTCGTCTCCTACAACATGACTTGGTGTGAACTCCACCCAATCTGCACGACTTTATTTCCAAGCTTTGCTGTCTCTTCTTTATAACTTCTTGTCCAACTTCTTCGCAGACTTACTGTTACCATTGGTCTCCACCTTCTTCCAATTTTTTTTTTTTTGAACCGAACCTTCTTCCAAATTCAAAGTGTCACACATCATTACATACAATTCCTTATGAGTGCTGTAAGCCCTACAGTCCAACTGGCACACCTGATGTTTGAGAATGTTAAATTTTTGTATAGATACATCCTGGAAGGTGTATCAATAACATAGAAGAGGAGGGTTAAGAGGACGATACAACTCCGATAGAGGTTCGGCAGCATTGCTAACCCTAGGTTAGCTACAAACCTGAACAACCACATGCTGGTGCCTCAATCTGGCAGCCATAAGCATCGCCACAGAGCAATCCAGCTTTGCTCCACTGAGCTCCTTCCAAGCGAGTTGACTGCACCCGGGCCCTCATGGAAGATCGACGGCCATTGAACAACACATCGTTTCGATGGAGCCAAATCATCCAAGGTGAGGATAATTTTCTTTTGAGGGACAGACGGTGACGATAATGGTCGTGCATAGGTTCCGCAAGCCAACCACTTTACCAGACCACCATTCAATGATGTCAGCCTTGTGGTCTGGGATCCACTTGGGTCTCGGCCTCTCGGGCTTGCCCCAGCTATTGAGCATCAAAGTCCACACCTCGTATGCCACCACACAGTTGAGGATCAAATGGGTGATTGCTACATTTCTCAAGGAGGCCTCGCATGCCTCTGGCTATTACATTTTACCATAAAGATTGCCAGTTTTCTGTGACTGACTTTTAAATCTCAGGATGCGCCATGACTTGCAACTAAACATTGTTGCAAATTGCTTCTCAAAACTATTATTTGCATTCTTTTCTTTAAATGGAAACAATATGCTAGCAATCACCATTGTTTAAACGTTGTTGGGCCTATCTTTTCGAAACTCCATGTTTACTAGAAATGTGCTTACTAAGTGCCTCCCACCTTCCTTGCAGAAACTATGCAACTATGCTACTGGCAAGTTCTTGAAGGTATATAGTGGACATGTGAACAGAGTATACTGCATCCAGTCTGCGTTTTCCGTCACGAACGGGAAGTACATTGTTAGTGGATCGGAAGATAAATGCGTATACATATGGGACCTCCAAGGGAAAAACATTCTTCAGAAAATGGAAGGCCATACAGACGCTGTCATCTCGGTGTCATGTCATCCAACAGAGAACAAAATTGCTTCTGGCAGCCTTGATAATGACAAGACTGTGAGACTCTGGGTCCAAGATGGCTGATGAATATGCAGAGGAGAGGATAGGTAGACCTGTGTGTACTCTATGTAGAACGAACCTATGCAGCAGCAAGTGGCATCTCAAAGAGAAACTTGCTGCTGTGTTCCATGGGCCGCTCCTGGTTGTATGTCAACCTGGAGGTTTTACTTAACTTAGGCTTGCACTGCTTTGTTTTAATACGAGTTGTTCCTCTTCGAGGTTCCGAGTCTCAACAGATGAGTTGGTCTCCTAATGTTGAGATGTGTTTGTTTGGTGCCCGACGGCTGCTGTAAGGTGCCAGATTTGGACCTCTTTGTTCACGAGATTGCAGTGCGATCGGCAGTTAATAAAAGCATTGCAATGCTGGCAGTGTGTAGGGTTAATGGATAAACATATGTCATCAGTAAGATTCAGTATGGTGACTGCACATCATGTATAAATGGATACTGATGTTTTGTTGATTCTTATTAGTAGGTGTCAATCTGCAGAGCTGGATAATGGCCGCACTTGAGCTTGCGATATTGCTTGCGATATTGCCTCATGGCTGTGAACCTAGCGTGAGCTTAGCTTGATCAAACTTGCTTGGCTCAACGTGTGACGTGTGACAGTCATATATAGATCAAACATGGCTTGACAACACATGGATGGTAAGTGAAATCTATCATTAGTACGAAAGCAAAACCAGCGCTGAAATAGAACATAACGTTCAATCCATTATATATTGATTTTGAAAAATGTTCAATGTTTCCGCAAAGTCAATGTTTGCAATCGGCAATGAACTAGCAATTCCGGTATAGTAAGCAGCATTAATCAACTGAGCATCGACCATAGAGTAGCAATTCCGGTATAGCTAAGCAGCATCATAAGCAACTGAGCATCAACCGTAGAGTAGCAATTCTAGCATAACTAAGAAGCGTAAAGGGAATTCAACATCACTTTTGGCTACCCATATTGCACGGATGTTCATAGCCGGCGACGGCCACCGCGACGCAGGCGCAGTGCCGGGCGTTGACGGCGACGTCGCCACTTTATCCTGACGATCTTTCGGCCGCAGACGTAGCGAGCCACATAGTCATCAATGACACTGCATCGCCCGGCACCATCAATCCTGCCTTGGATGCGGCCATACCCGTGGAGATGGTAGGCCTGGATTCTCGGCGGCTCATACTTGCGTCCATAATCCATGCGGCTAAATTTCGGTGGTTTGACCCTTTTGTCAAACAAAATCGAGATCTAACCCCAGTTTGAAACTTTTTCGAGATCTGACCCTTTTGCTACCGCCAGACCTTCAGGCGGTAGGGTTGCACAGTCTACCATCGCAGGTTCTGGCGGTAGGTGTCGCTGACGACCGTTAAGCCGTTAACGGCTGCTTACGGACCTACCGCCATAGACCACGGCGGTAGGCAGCACAAACCTACCGCCGAGATCCCTGGCGGTAGGTTATCATAGTGGCATAAAGTTAACTGCTTTGATTTTGTCTTCAATTTTTTTGCCATAGGCATAAGAAATAATAAACACAATTTCACAGACATAAGAAGTTTGATCACATCCAAATAGTTTGATCACATAACATAGTTTGATCACATCCAATTAGTTTTGCCATTATGTACTAAGAAACAAGTACCAAATAACATAGTTTGATCAAACATGACGATCATCAGCAGCCACACGCATATATAGTTTAGATGATATCGATGACGATCATCATCTTCAAGCCTTGACGGTTGGTGTTCCTAATAGTAACTAGGGTTGGAGGAGATGAGAAAATGGGCGAGAGGAAGAAGAAGGCGGCTGGGGTGGGTGGGGATTAGGGGTTCGGGTGGGGTGGGCGGGCGGTTGGGTTTATAAATGCCCAAACCCTACCACCATAGGGCGCGGCGGTAGGTCTGTACATCCTACCGCCATCAGACCCGACGGTAGGATGCCCCCCCCCCCCCCCACGCCCCCTTCTGTGACCAAAAAATCGAGCAGTGCAGCGGTAGGGTTGCACACCCTACCGCCAAGGTACTGGGCGGTAGGATCCTACCGCCGAGCGCCCTGGCGGTAGGGTGTGCAACCCTACCGCTGCGCGACTCGATTTTTTGGTCACAGAAGGGGGCGTGGGGGGGGGGGGCATCCTACCGCCGGGTCTGACGACGGTAGGTTGTGCAACCCTACCGCCTTTGTGTGTGGCAGTAGGGTGTCCCAGTGTGTATTTTTTGCACCTTCTAACTTCTTTTGTCTTCAATTTTTGGCAGACAACATTTAAACAACATATGTATGACATATGAAGCACACAATGTATGATATATGATGCACACACCACAAATCTATAAATAAGGTAGGTTCAATACGTAGCAATAAGGTAGGTTTGATACATGGCAAATAAGTTATACATACCAAATTAACGAAACAGTTTCACGAGCAAATTCATATGGTTGACGAAGCAAATATGCAAGTTTTTAGTTCAACGACACGGCAACAACTTCAGTCCTTCCTTCCCCTCTTCGACTTTCGGTCCTCGTTATCCTTGGATCGCTTCTCGGCCACCGTCTTCTTGCGGGCTGTAGGACGTGCTTTCTGAAACGGGGATGGACTCTTCCAATCCTTCTTCGGCACATTCCTCTTCTCACGCTCGGTTGGCTGAGTTGCTGGAGGTGTTGGGGAACGTAGTAATTTCAAAAAAAAAACCTACGCACACACAAGATCATGGTGATGCATAGCAACGAGAGGGGGAGTGTATCTTCATACCCTTGAAGATCGCTAAGCGGAAGCGTTTATCAACGCGGTTGATGTAGTCGTACGTCTTCACGATCCGACCGATCCAAGTACCGAACGCACGGCACCTCCGAGCTCTGCACACATTCAGCTCGATGACGTCCTCGCCTTCTCGATCCAGCAAGACGGGCAAAGTAGTAGATGAGTTCCGGCAGCATGACGGCATGGTGACGGTGTTGGTGAAGAACAATCTCCGCAGGGCTTCGCCTAAGCACTACGGAAACTATGACGGAGGATAAACTAGAGGGGACGGGGTTGCCGGCACACGGCTTAATGTTTCTTGATATGTCTTTGGTGCTAGCCCTGCCCCTCTATTTATATGTTGAGCCCTGGGGTCGAAACTTGGAGTAAAAGCCTCCTCAAAGTCGGTTTTGCCTGAAAGGCAAGAGTCCTACACGGACTCCAGGGCTAGACGCCAGGGTTCCCGGCGTCTACCTCCTAGACGCCAGGGTTCCTGGCATCTAGCCTCTAGTCTCCGCGAAACTTCCTTTTGCACTTTCCAAAAGCCTCGTGGGCTTTCCCCTTTGGCCCAAATAACGTGTTCTCGTACCCAAACATTTCGGGAAACATCCGGAACCCCTTCCGGTGAACTCCAGAACCCTTCCGGAGATCAAACACTATTATCCCATATATCAAACTTTATCTCCGGACCATTCCGGAGTTCCTCGTCATGTCCGTGATCTCATCCGGGACTCCGAACAACACTCAGTTACCAACATACATAACTCATACAATACTATATCATCAACGAACATTAAGCGTGCGGACCCTACGGGTTCGAGAACTATGTAGACATGACCGAGATATCTCTCTGGTCAATAACCAATAGCGGAACCTGGATGCCCATATTGGCTCCTACATATTCTACGAAGATCTTTATCGGTCAAACCGCATAACAACATACGTTGTTCCCTTTGTCATCGGTATGTTACTTGCCCGAGATTCGATCGTCGGTATCCCAATACCTAGTTCAATCTCGTTACCGGCAAGTCTTTTTACTCGTTATGTAATTCATCATTCCGTAACTAACTCATTAGTTACATTGCTTGCAAGGCTTATAGTGATGTGCATTACCGAGAGGGCCCAGAGATACCTCTCCGACAATCGAAGTGACAAAACCTAATCTCGAAATACGCCAACTCAACATGTACCTTTGGAGACACCTGTAGAGCTCCTTTATAATCACCCAGTTACGTTGTGACGTTTTGTAGCACACAAAGTGTTCCTCCGGTAAACGGGAGTTGCATAATCTCATAGTCGTAGGAACATGTATAAGTCATGAAGAAAGCAATAGCAACATACTAAACGATCAAGTGCTAAGCTAACGGAATGGGTCATGTCAATCACATCATTCTACTAATGATGTGATCCCGTTAATCAAATGACAACTCATGTCTATGGTTAGGAAACATAACCATCTTTGATTAATGAGCTAGTCAAGTAGAGGCATACTAGTGACATTAAGTTTGTCTATGTATTCACACATGTATTATGTTTCCGGTTAATACAATTCTAGCATGAATAATAAACATTTATCATGATATAAGGAAATAAATAATAACTTTATTATTGCCTCTAGGGCATATTTCCTTCAGTCTCCCACTTGCACTAGAGTCAATAATCTAGATTACACAGTAATGATTCTAACACCCATGGAGCCTTGGTGTTGATCATGTTTTGCTCGTGGAAGAGGCTTAGTCAATGGGTCTGCAACATTCAGATCCGTATGTATCTTGCAAATCTCTTTGTCTCCCACCTGGACTTGGTCCCGGATGGAATTGAAGTGTCTCTTGATGTGCTTGGTCCTCTTGTGAAATCTGGATTCCTTTGCCAAGGCAATTGCACCAGTATTGTCACAGAAGATCTTCATTGGTCCCGATGCACTAGGTATGACACCTAGATCGGAAATGAACTCCTTCATCCAGACTCCTTCATTTGTTCCTTCCAAAGCAGCTATGTACTCCGCTTCGCATGTAGATCCCGCCACGACGCTTTGTTTAGAACTACACCAACTGACAGCTCCACCGTTCAATATAAATACGTATCCGGTTTGCGATTTAGAATCGTCCGGATCAGTGTCAAAGCTTGCATCGACATAACCATTTATGACTAGCTCTTTGTCACCTCCATAAACGAGAAACATATTCTTAGTCCTTTTCAGGTATTTCAGGATGTTCTTGGCCGTTGTCCAGTGATCCACTCCTGGATTACTTTGGTACCTCCCTGCTAAACTTATTGCTAAGCATACATCAGGTCTGGTACACAGCATTGCATACATGATAGAGCCTATGGCTGAAGCATAGAGAACATCTTTCATTTTCTCTCTATCTTCTGGTGTGGTCGGGCATTGAGTCTGATTCAACTTCACACCTTGTAATACAGGCAAGAACCCTTTCTTTGCCTGATCCATTTTGAACTTTTTCAAAACTTTATCAAGGTATGTGCTTTGTGAAAGTCCAATTAAGCATCTTGATCTATCTCTATAGATCTTGATGCCCAATATGTAAGCAGCTTCACCGAGGTCTTTCATCGAAAAACTTTTATTCAAGTATCCCTTTATGCTATCCAAAAATTCTATATCATTTCCAATTAACAATATGTCGTCTACATATAATATCAGAAATGCTATAGAGCTCCCACTCACTTTCTTGTAAATACAGGCTTCTCCAAAAGTCTGTATAAAACCATATGCTTTGATCACACTATCAAAGCATTTAATCCAACTCCGAGAGGCTTGCACCAGTCCATAAATGGATCGCTGGAGCTTGCACACTTTGTTAGCACCTTTTGGATCGACAAAACCTTCTGGTTGCATCATATACAACTCTTCTTCCAGAAATCCATTCAGGAATGCAATTTTGACATCCATTTGCCATATTTCATAATCATAAAATGCGGTAATTGCTAACATGATTCGGACAGACTTAAGCATCGCTACGGGTGAGAAAGTCTCATCGTAGTCAACTCCTTGAACTTGTCGAAAACCTTTCGCAACAAGTCGAGCTTTGTATACAGTAACATTACCATCAGCGTCAGTCTTCTTCTTGAAGATCCATTTATTCTCGATGGCTTGCCGATCATCAGGCAAGTCAACCAAAGTCCATACTTTGTTCTCATACATGGATCCCATCTCAGATTTCATGGCCTCAAGCCATTTTGCGGAATCTGGGCTCATCATCATTTCCTCATAGTTCGTAGGTTCGCCATGGTCAAGTAACATGACTTCCAGAATAGGATTACCGTACCACTCTGGTGCGGATCTTACTCTGGTTGACCTACGAGGTTCGGTAGTAACTTGATCTGAAGTTTCGTGATCAATATCATCAGTTTCCTCACTGATTGGTGTAGTTGTCATAGGAACCGGTTCATGTGATGAACTACTTTCCAATAAGGGAGCAGGTACAGTTACCTTATCAAGTTCTACTTTCCTCCCAATCACTTCTTTCGAGAGAAACTCCTTCTCTAGAAGGATCTGAATTTAGCAACAAAAGTCTTGCCTTCAGATCTGTGATAGAAGGTGTACCCAATAGCCTCTTTTGGTATCCTATGAAGACACATTTCTCCGATTTGGGTTCGAGCTTATCTGGTTGAAGTTTCTTCACATAAGCATCGCAACCCCAAACTTTAAGAAACGACAACTTTGGTTTCTTGCCAAACCACAGTTCATAAGGCATCGTCTCAACAGATTTTGATGGTGCCCTATTTAATGTGAACGCGATCGTCTCTAAAGCATAACCCCAAAACGATAGCGGTAAATCAGTAAGAGACATCATAGATCGCACCATATCTAGTAAAGTACGATTACGACATTCGGACACACCATTACGCTGTGGTGTTCCGGGTGGCGTGAGTTGCGAAACTATTCCACATTGTTTCAAATGTAAACCAAACTCATAACTCAAATATTCTCCTCCACGATCAGATCGTAGAAACTTTATTTTCTTGTTACGATGATTTTCCACTTCACTCTGAAATTCTTTGAACTTTTCAAATGTTTCAGACTTGTGTTTCATTAAGTAGATATACCCATATCTGCTCAAATCATCTGTGAAGGTGAGAAAATAACGATACCCGCCGCGAGCCTCAACATTCGTTGGACCACACACATCAGTATGTATGATTTCCAACAAATCACTTGCTCGCTCCATAGTTCCGGAGAACGGCGTTTTAGTCATCTTGCCCATGAGGCACGGTTCGCAAGTACCAAGTGATTCATAATCAAGTGATTCCATAAGTCCATCAGTATGGAGTTTCTTCATGCGCTTTACAACAATATGACCCAAATGACAGTGCCACAAATAATTTGCACTATCATTATCAACTCTGCATCTTTTGGCTTCAACATTATGAATATGTGTATCACTACTATCGATATTTAATAAAAATAGACCACTCTTCAAGGGTGCATGACCATAAAAGATATTACTCATATAAATAGAACAACCATTATTCTCAGATTTAAATGAATAACCGTCTCGCATCAAACAAGATCCAGATATAATGTTCATGCTTAACGCTGGCACCAAATAACAATTATTCAGGTCTAAACTAATCCCGAAGGTAGATGTAGAGGTAGCGTGCCGACTGCGATCACATCAACTTTGGAACCATTTCCCACGCGCATCGTCACCCCGTCCTTAGCCAATCTTCACTTAATCCGTAGTCCCTGTTTCGAGTTGCAAATATTAGCAACAGAACCAGTATCAAATACCCAGGTGCTACTGCGAGCATTAGTAAGGTACACATCAATAACATGTATATCACATATACCTTTGTTCACCTTGCCATCCTTCTTATCCGCCAAATACTTGGGGCAGTTCCGCTTCCAGTGACCAGTATGTTTGTAGTAGAAGCACTCAGTCTCAGGCTTAGGTCCAGATTTGGGTTTCTTCTCTTAAGCAGCAACTTGTTTGTTGTTCTTCTTGAAGTTCCCCTTCTTCTTCCCTTTACACTTTTTCTTAAAACTGGTGGTCTTGTTGACCATCAACACTTGATGCTCCTTCTTGATTTCTACCTCCGCATCCTTTAGCATTGCGAAGAGCTCGGGAATAGTCTTGTGCATCCCTTGCATATTATAGTTCATCACGAAGCTCTTGTAGCTTGGTGGCAGTGATTGAAGAATTCTGTCAATGACACTATCATCAGAAAGATTAACTCCCAGTTGAATCAAGTGATTATTATACCCAGAAATTTTGAGTATATGTTCACTGACAGAACTTTCTCCTCCATCTTGCAGCTATAGAACTTATTGGAGACTTCATATCTCTCAATCTGGGCATTTGCTTGAAATATTAAGTTCAACTCCTGGAACATCTCATATGCTCCATGAAGTTCAAAATGTCGTTGAAGTCCTGGTTCTAAGCCATAAAGCATGGCACACTGAACTATCGAGTAGCCATCAGCTTTGCTCTGCCAGACGTTCTTAACATCGCCAGTTGCATCTGCAGCAGGCCTGGCACCCAGTGGTGCTTCCAGGACGTAATTCTTCTGTGCAGCAATGAGGATAATCCTCAAGTTACGGACCCAGTCCATGTAATTGCTACCATCATCTTTCAACTTAGCTTTCTCAAGGAACGCATTAAAATTCAACGGAACAACAGCACGAGCCATCTATCTACAACAAACATAGACAAGCAAAATATTATCAGGTACTAAGTTCATGATAAATTTAAGTTCAATTAATCATATTATTAAAGAACTCCCACTTAGACTAACATCTCTCTAGTCATCTAAGTGATCACGTGATCCAAATCAACTAAACCATGTCCGATCATCACGTGAGATGGAGTAGTTTTCAATGGTGAACATCACTATGTTGATCATATCTACTATATGATTCACGTTCGACCTTTCGGTCTCCGTGTTCCGAGGCCATATATGTATATGCTAGGCTCGTCAAGTTTAACCTGAGTATTCCGCGTGTGCAACTGTTTTGCACCCATTGTATTTGAACGTAGACCCTATCACAACCGATCATCACATGGTGTCTCAGCACGAAGAACTTTCGCAATGGTGCATACTTAGGGAGAACACTTCTTGATAATTAGTGAGAGATCATCTTATAATGCTACCGTCAATCAAAACAAGATAAGATGCATAAAGGATAAACATCACATGCAATCAATATAAGTGATATGATATGGCCATCATCATCTTGTGCTTGTGATCTCCATCTCCGAAGCACCGTCGTGATCACCATCGACACCGGCGCGACACCTTGATCTCCATCGTAGCATCATTGTCGTTTTGCCATCTATTGCTCCTACGACTATCGCTACCGCTTAGTGATAAAGTAAAGCAATTACATGGCGCTTGCATTTCATACAATAAAGTGACAACCATATGGCTCCTGCCAGTTGCCGATAACTCGGTTACAAAACATGATCATCTCATACAATAAAATATAGCTTCACGTCTTGACCATATCACATCACAACATGCCCTGCAAAAACAAGTTAGACGTCCTCTACTTTGTTGTTGCAAATTTTATGTGGCTGCTACGGGTTGAGCAAGAACCATTCTTACCTACGCATCAAAACCACAACGATAGTTCGTCAAGTTAGTGTTGTTTTAACCTTCGCAAGGACCGGGCGTAGCCACACTCGGTTCAACTAAAGTTGGAGAAACTGACACCCGCCAGCCACCTATGTGCAAAGCACGTCGGTAGAACCAGTCTCGCGTAAGCGTACGCGAAATGTCGGTCTGGGCTGCTTCATCCAACAATACCGCCGAACCAAAGTATGACACGCTGGTAAGCAGTATGACTT
This sequence comes from Triticum timopheevii, assembly GCA_963921465.1. Classification (NCBI taxonomy): domain Eukaryota; kingdom Viridiplantae; phylum Streptophyta; class Magnoliopsida; order Poales; family Poaceae; genus Triticum; species Triticum timopheevii. Next base: position 178,228,082 of record OY997264.1, on the reverse strand, counting down.
GTATCACCCACAACTCACTTGTGTTCTACTCGTGCATATAACATCTACGCATAAAACCTGGCTCGGATGCCACTGTTGGGGAACGTAGTAATTTCAAAAAAATTCCCTACGCACACACAAGTTCATGGTGATGCATAGCAACGAGAGGGGGAGTGTATCTTCATACCCTTGAAGATCGCTAAGCGGAAGAGTTTATCAACGCGGTTGATGTAGTCGTACATCTTCAAGATCCGACCGATCCAAGTACCGAACGCACGGCACCTACGAGTTCCACACACGCTCAGCTCGATGACGTCCTCGCCTTCTCGATTCAGCAAGACGAGCGAAGTAGTAGATGAGTTCCGGCAGCACGACGGCGTGGTGACGGTGTTGGTGAAGAACAATCTCCGCAGGGCTTCGCCTAAGCACTACGGAAACTATGACAGAGGATAAACTAGAGGGGACGGGGTTGCCGGCACACGGCTTGGTGTTTCTTGATTTGTCTTTGGTGCTAGCCATGCCCCTCTATTTATATGTTGAGCCCTAGGGTTGAAACTTGGAGTAAAAGCCTCCTCAAAGTCGGTTTTGCCCGAAAGGCAAGAGTCCTACACGGACTCCAGGGCTAGACGCCAGGGTTCCCGGCGTCTACCCCCAAGACGCCAGGGTTCCTGGCGTCTAGCCTCTGGTCTCCGCTAAACTTCCTTTTGCACTTTCCAAAAGCCTCGTGGGCTTTCCCCTTTGGCCCAAATAATGTGTTCTCGTACCCAAACATTTCGGGAAACATCCGGAACCCCTTCCAGTGAATTCCAGAACCCTTCCGGAGATCAAACACTATTATCCCATATATCAAACTTTATCTCCGGACCATTCTGGAGTTCCTCGTCATGTCCGTGATCTCATCCGGGACTCCGAACAACATTCGGTTACCAACATACATAACTCATATAATACTATATCATCAACGAACGTTAAGCGTGCGGACCCTACGGGTTTGAGAACTATGTAGACATGACCGAGACATCTCTCTGGTCAATAACCAATAGCGGAACCTAGATGCCCATATTGGCTCCTACATATTCTACGAAGATCTTTATCGGTCAAACCTCATAACAACATACGTTGTTCCCTTTGTCATCGGTATGTTACTTGCCCGAGATTCGATCGTCGGTATCCCAATACCTAGTTCAGTCTCGTTACCAGCAAGTCTCTTTACTCGTTATGTAATGCATCATTCCATAACTAACTCATTAGCTACATTGCTTGCAAGGCTTATAGTGATGTGCATTACCGAGAGGGCCCAGAGATACCTCTCCGACAATCGAAGTGACAAAACCTAATCTCGAAATACGCCAACTCAACATGTACCTTTGGAGACACCTGTAGAGCTCCTTTATAATCACCCAGTTACATTGTGACGTTTGGTAGCACACAAAGTGTTCCTCCGGTAAACGGGAGTTGCATAATCTCATAGTTGTAGGAACATGCATAAGTCATGAAGAAAGTAATAGCAACATACTAAATGATCAAATGCTAAGCTAACGGAATGGGTCATGTCAATCAAATCATTTTACTAATGATGTGATCCCGTTAATCAAATGACAACTCATATCTATGGTCAGGAAACATAACCATCTTTGATTAATGAGCTAGTCAAGTAGAGGCATACTAGTGACATTAAGTTTGTCTATGTATTCACACATGTATTATGTTTCCGGTTAATACAATTCTAGCATGAATAATAAACATTTATCATGATATAAGGAAATAAATAATAACTTTATTATTGCCTCTAGGGCATATTTCCTTCAGGAGGTCCATCGTCATCATCGTACTCCTCCTCCTCCTCATCGTCCTCTTCCTCTTCCTCACCATGTTCTTCTTTTGCGCCCTCTTCTTCATCTTCCTCTGCATCATCATCGTCATCGCTCTCCTCCTCGTCATCTTGAACCGCTCTAGACTACAAGGCTGCATGGCTCAATGAAGTGAGGCTACGCATCGGTGCAGGAGGAAAACATCCTCAGTGTTTGTAGCGCACCCAAGCAGGCCCACAAGCCGGCGTGCTTTGTTGACGTATTTCTGCAATGATAATGAAACAATATGAACTTCTCGAATGTCCAATGATAACGAAAATGAACTCTGTATTACCTTCACTGTTTCCCTCAACTTGTTCTCACTAGCTCGAGTCCCAGGGACAGCACTAAGCGCATCAGAGGCATGAAAAATGCTTTTGTTCAGCTCCGAAGACTGCAAAGTAATAAAATGAGTCAATAGCACGAAAAGCTGATTTTCATCCAACCATCAGTTCAAAAGAGGTAAAAATAACATACCACTCTGTTCATGAGGGGTCCGTACTCCCTAAACCCGCCTTGAAGCTGTCTGATGCTCGCGTTGTAGGCTTCATTCTATGAGGCGTCATCGAACAGGTCTTTGGCATCTGCTGTCGTCCACTGGGGCCTCAGACGCAGACGATGCTTGATGCCATCATCGTACCACAGCATGTGATCCTCGTAGTCGTCCCAGTCAATCACTCTCCTCTTCGTGTATTTGTGTCCTTTCCACTCGTTCCATTCCTGCACGTATTTCGCATGTTCGGCTTCCCAATCTGTGATTGATTGATTCTTCTGCCTACTCATCCTGCAATGCATAAGAAAGAATGTAAAACATCCTTCTTGTATGAATGTAAAACATCAAAACAAGAACTTAGAATTGACGAGGACGGCTTGTGGTACTCATAGGTGTAGGTCGTAGCCACCGGTATCGTGGCCGGCTGGTGGTGTGTGTTGCGCCTTACCAAATTGCGCGGCAACGCGCTGTGGCAAGTGGTACTCCACGACATAGACACAAATCATGGGCACGATGCACCGGAAGAGAAGCCGGTCCTGCTTACACATGTTTTTCAGCTCGAACCCCCACTGTCGATCATCACTATACGGCCGCCAAGTAACCTATAACCAAACAATGTTAGGCTCAAGTGAAAGTGTTATCGAAACAATGGTAAGCTCAAGTGAAAATGTAGTTCTTATACCTAGAAAGGCGTGAGAGCATCAAGCTCGTTGCTGAAGACCTTGTACAAGGCCTTCGATTCGGCCGTGTAGACACGCACCACATCCCAAGCGTATGTGACAGTCGGGTTCCGATCATCTTCGTCATCTTGGCCATAGTTCGTCCATGCACGCGAGCGCAGCTTCTCCGGACGGCCCACCGAGATTCGCTCCCACATCCAAATGGAGAGGCCCCATACACATCCACACATACCGGACGTGACCTCCGCTCTCTGGGTCGCGTCGTCAAGCTACAAACCTTGTTCAGATGATAAGATGTCAAAATGTAAAGCACACACGTCTGATATTTGAAAGAAAGTGATATTCACTTACCGAACGGTATAGGTAGGCGAGTCCGGCGGCCCCCCAGCTGTACCCCGCATCCCAGTCCTTTAGGAAGTCGAGATACATCCATAGGGCAGAGTTCCCGGAGCAGTCCGGAAACACTACCTCCATGAGAATGTACCACAGGTAGGCCCTGGCATACTGCTCCACCACCCGGGGCTCGGCATCTTCTGGGCACTTGCTCCGGTGCTCGAGGAGCCATGACAGCGGTATGCCGGAAGTCCGGTTGCTCTTAGCGGGAGGAGGGGGGGCAGTCGCCGATGAGGCTGACAACCCTCTCGTGCCAGTTCGCCCTCTCCACTCTTCCTGTGAGAGCACGACCCTCGAGTGGTAGTGCCGTAATCATCGCCCAATCCTCGAGGGTCACGGTCATCTCCCCACATGGAAGATGAAAGATGTGCGTCTCTGGCCGCCACCGGTTGATCAAATCCGTGAGAGCTGAGTGAACGAGCGTCGGCGACTTACGCTTGAACTGCAGGACGAAACCCAATAGTCGGGCTCTCCTGAAGAACGATGCGTACCGATCGTCATACTCCATCTTAATCGTCGTCTTGTGAGCCCTCATCCATAGAGGCGGCAACATCTGTGAAAATCAATAACCAAAGCATAATTAGCATGGACATAATAGCTAGCAACTTGTTTTCATCAATTCGAAAGATTTGGTTTAAAATGGTAATTACCACTCCATTCTCAATGAAACGGGCACGGTGACGCTTGTCGAACCTAGTGTCAAGAATTGTGTACTTCGTACCAATGTCGTCCGCAAGAGGTGGCCTCCTAAAAGAATTGCATAAGCATATCAAAAGATTTTTCAACATGAACTAGGGTTCAACATTAACTACGAAACATATCGATGCATAACAAAAATTAATCACATCCAACAGAACCTATGAGTTCAATCTTTGAATAATCATATATCAAGATTATTATGAACATGAACTAAATATAATACATATCAAGAACTAAATAATCATATATCAAGATTATTATGAACATACTTTTATGAAGATGCAATCACCATGGTTCAAATGCATCATAACACATATTTCTCCAACAACATCCAACATGCATAATCTCATTTTTTTTGTTAAAAAAATGAACTAGGGTTCATCTTGAGGATTCATACACTACATATAACAAATATATCAAATATTCATCATACACTACATCCAATACTTGCATCATAGCATAGGAACATGCATCATCCATCATATAAAAAAACCATTCAAATCAATAATGAACTAGGGTTCATCTTAACACAACCATACCAACTATTCAATATAGTTCATATCTAACACAATATAACATCTAGAATCAACCTAAATCAATCCTAGGGTTAAAAAAATCAAATAGGAGATATTTGAATCAAATAATGCGACGAATCGAAAGGTGTTTGATTAAAACTTATTGGAGGGATTGAAAGAGCTTACTTTTCTTTCTTCGGGCCATCTCGATCTACAAAATCCGTCAAGAAATGAAGAAGATCAGAGGGGGGGAGTGGAGGGGATGAGAGAGGGCGAGTTGGAGCAACTGCTATGTTCTTCGTGGTGGGGGTGGCTGGGTGGGGGGGAGAAGGGGGTGGGGGCGGCCGGCCCGCGGTTTATATATGCCCACACCCTACCGCCAGAGACTCCGGCAGTAGGTTCAGACATCCTACCGTCGGGTGGAGCGGCGGTAGGGTGTGACGGAGGGGGCACGGAGGCCGTTATCGTTGCTGACGTGGACAAGTTTGCTACCGCCGCAGGTCTCGGCGGTAGGCTGTATGATCCTACCGCCGTGTCTCGTGGCGGTAGGGGAAAGGGTCAGATCTCGAAAAAGTTTCAAACTGGAGTCAGATCTCGATTTTGTTTAACAAAAGGTGAAAACACGGAATTTATCCAATCCATGCACAAATAGACGGTGTCGGCCAAAAATGCTAGACATACAAAGATTTGTAAAAGCATGTAAACTGTTTCCATCTAACAAGCAATCACAAACCTCTCCCCCCTGATTTTTAGGGGGTGGGCCGTCCCGCTCACCTGTTGGCCAATGAAGACTAACCCACCCTGTAAAAGCCTGTAAACTGTTTGTACGTGTAGCATTGCCGGCAATGTCACTCACGTAAGGGAACGGCCCCGCATGCACCAAGAGCGCGAGCCCTCTTTTTGGCCGACGCATTCCGACGAACAAGGCGTGCCCACCGAGTCCCTGCATAGGCAGGGTGATTCCCGCCTCCGGATCCACCTGGTGCACCTCGTAACCTCCACACCCGGCCCCGTGCACCAGAACGAGTTCCCCGTCGTTGTCCACTAGGTTCACGGTCCAATCGTACTGCTTAAAATCCCAGCTGCTTAGTGTAGGATCGAAAGTATGTCTAGAGGGGGGGTGATTAGACTACTTGACAATATAAAATTTTGCCTTTTGACAAAGAACAGTTTTTGGCAGATTCACAATTATGATCAAGTCAAGCATCACCCTACACATGCAATTCTAGAGTATAGGCAGCGGAAAGTAAATTGCACATGTAGTAAAGAGAGGTGGAGAAGAGCAAACGCAATTTTGGAGACGCGGTGATTTTTCTCGTGGTTCCGATAGGTGGTGCTATCGTACTTCCACGTTGATGGAGACTTCAACCCACGGAGGGTAACGGCTGCGAGAGTCCACGGAGGGCTCCACCCACGAAGGGTCCACGAAGAAGCAACCTTGTCTATTCCATCATGGCCTACGCCCACGGAGGACTAGCCTTACTCGGGGTAGATCTTCACGAAGTAGGCGATCTCCTTGCCCTTACAAACTTCTTGGTTCAACTCCACATCTCGATGACGGAGGCTCCCAAGCGACACCTAACCAATCTAGGAGGCACCACCCTCCAAAAGGTAATAGATGTTGTAGATGATGATGAACTCCTTGCTCTTGTGCTTCAAATGATAATCTCCCCAACACTCAACTCTCCTCACTGATTTGGCTGTGGTGGAAGAAAGGATTGAGTGGAAAGCAACTTGGGAAGGCTAGAGATCAAGCTTCATATGGTGGGAGTGGAGCAACTTGATCTCAACACAAGGGTAGGTAGTTCTCTTCTCAGAAATGTAAGGTAGGAGTGGTAGTTCTTTCTGATGGCTCTCTCCACGAATGAAGAGGGGGTGGAGGGTTATAAATAGCCTCCACACAAAATCCAACCGTTACACACATTTGACCAATCTCGGTGGGACCGAAGTTGACAACTCGGTGAGACCGAAAGTTCAAATAATGTGAACGTTGGGATTTTCGGTGGGACCGAAAATACAATCTCGGTTAGTCCGATTCGTGCAATGGCAAGAGCATGCCAATTTCGGTGGGACCGACTTCATCATCTCGGTGACACCGATTTGATGATAGAAGGTTACAGAAGCTTGGCAACTCATATTTCGGTGAGACCGAGTTCAGAATCGGAAAATCCGAGTTTGCTAGGGTTTGGCTTTATGGCTGAGGTGGTTCATCTCGGTGTGACTGAGTTTGGAAAATCGGTGGGACCGAGACTACTTATGAGTGTATATGGCAGTGAAAGTTGCTGATAGTTTAGGAGATGTATCACTAAGCACTTGAGCAACCAGATCATCATCATAACCTCATCCCCTTTTAATAGTATTGGCTTTTCCTATGGACTCAATGTGATCTTGGATCACTAAACCAAAAATGGAGTCTTGAGCTTTTGCCAATGCTTGCCTTAGCATTTTGAGGGGTACACTTCTTCAGTCCTTGCCATACCCATATCACTGAACTTTCTGAAATGATTCTCAAGTAACTATTAGTTCAATGATATATATGTTGTTATTAATTACCAAAACCACCCGGGGATTAGTTGCACTTTCAATCTCCCCCTTTTTGGTAATTGATGACAACATATAGATCAAAGCTTCGACAAAGGATATAATCAATGAATAATATCGTCGCTTTGAGAAGTATGTGATAAGCAAGAGCTCCCCCTAAATTTGTGCATTATTTAAGATTTGCGTTTGAATGCAAATGCACAATCGATTAGGATCATGGGTCACTCTTCCATGTCACATACATCTTGGTGGAGCGCACAAAATGATAAGAATGAACATCATGCACCCAATCACCAAGACATGAGTAAATGGTCATACAAGATAGGAATGGCATATGATAAGCATTAAGCACACATTAAGGCATAGTACGACCAAGCACTCATTAAGGTAGAATCAAACACACTGAATGTCTCGAAAACCAAAAGTATCTCAAAGAAACCGCAAAAGAACGAAAGAGCAAAAGCGACAACAGCACTCTCTCTCTCGAAGTCCTATGATCTATACAATTTCTCCCCCTTTGGCAACAAGTTACCAAAAAGTTCGAAAAAGCATAGAGCTAAGCGTCACTGGGGACTCTGCTGGCGGCTCCCGTCTGGGTTGATGTCGGAGTGGATATGACAGTATCGGCGAAGACTTCAGCTGATGTCTGTGCTGGAGGAGTGGTCACTGGAGCTGGAGTTGGAGCAACTGATGGAACTGTGGGAGGTGCTGAAGCTGTAGTCCTGGTGTCTGTCACTGGAATAGCAGCTGATCGGGGTCCTGTGGGAACCGGAGCAGTCTGTTGATAAGCATCCTGGACTAAGTCATCCTGCATCTCACGCATGAGCTCTTCCTTCTCCCGCTTTGCTTCCTCAATGTCTGCCTCGAGCTTGTTGACAGTCACTTGCACTTCAGTCAGCTTCACGTCCAGAGCGTGGATCTTGTCCTCAACAATCCTCTCTAAGCTCTCCTAAGACTGTACAATGCTAGCCAGGCGTTGTTCAATCCTTTGGGTAGCTTCAAGAATTTGCTCTCCGAAACTCTTTGGTTTAGCTGCTGCTGCTGCTGCTTCCTTGTCAGCTTTAGCTTTCTTAGCAGCTTCGATCTTGGCTTGACCTTCAACAGATGTCGGATCCTCCTCATCCATCACAACAACATTGTCTTCATGCTCTGGCTGCAGTGGTAAATGTTCTCTATCCAACAAGAATGTGCCCGTGCCAAACTTGGCATTGATAAGCATCTGAATCTGCGGGGCAAATCCACATGACCGTTTCTGGTCAGCTGCAGTCCTCTTAATGGTCTCTACCATCAAGTCCATCACCTTGAAAGGTGCTTTCTCATCAAGTATGTGCAGCATGTTGATAGAGTATCCTCTGATCATGCGATGATCTCCAGACTTGGGCATCAAGGTATGCCTCAAAATAGTATTAGTGGTAGGTAAGCCTGCCTGGAGATAGTAGACTGAGCCGAGCTTCCAGATTCCCAAATCCTTTGCGGGAACCTCTTTGTACATGTTCTTCATGGATTCATGATTCTTCTTTGGAATCCCATATACATCAATATCATCGTCTCGTTGCACTAGAGCATTCAGAATTTCTGCCCATTCTTCAACAGAAGAAGAAAATCTTTGACCTTCAGTCATCCATATAATCTTTCCATCAGGGTAGAAGTGAGCTGTGGCATAGAATTGCATTATCATCTCATCGTTCCAACTGGTCAATTTCTGACCTATAAAGTCTGCAACACCACATGTAGTGAAACTTTCATGCACATGTGGAAAGAAATCTCTGTGCTCTTCGCTGTCAATGTACTTCCAGTCAACATATCTTGTGTCTGCGACTATGGGCTTCTTGTCCATCAGCACGGTCTCATAGAAGTCCTGCTGCTCTCTGGTGTGAAATCTGGGATCTACAGCAGTTCTTCTCCTCACGGCATATGGGTCAGTTTGTCTCCATAGCCTGAGACCTCTATCTTTCCTTGCCTTCATATCCTCAGCTTGAGGATGAGCATCATTATGTAGTGGCAGTTTTGGACGAAGTTTCAGCAAAACTGGTCCTTCATCGTCTGACACAGCTGGTGGCACATCTTCCTTGTTCTTTTCAGATGCTGGAATGTTTCTGACGGTCTTCTTGGGCTTGGCAGCAGGCTTTGCTGGAGCTGCCTTAGCTGGAGCAGATTGCTTGGGCTTTGATGTGGCTCCAGCCTTAATGGCATCACCCATGAGCTTCTGCTTCTGAGGAGGCTGGGGTGCTTCCTCATCCTCATCTTCATCTGCTGCATCATGCACTATCCTCTTTCTCTTGGAGGTTTTCTTCACTTTGCTTGCAGCTGCCTCTCCCAAATTCAGCTTCTGAGCAACAGTTGACTACTTGACTTTGCTGGTGCCCTTCTTAGTTTGTTGACCTTGTTGCTCTTTGGCAACAACCTTCCTTTTGGGCTTTGAGGTCACCTCTTCCTCAACGACAAAATCTGAATCCTCATCATCTGAATTCCTCTTCTTTCTAGCTCTGGTGGCTGCAGGAGGCAAACCACTTGGTGTACTCCTCTCACCATCATCTGATGAGCTGCTAGGGTCAGGACTAGTGCCTGCCTCTGGAATATCTGCAATGGGTGTCTCTGACCTGTTCTGACTGTCACCTGGCATCTGACATGGCTGACAACCTGTGAATAGATAAGGTGTAGGCAGAGAAGAAGAGTCATCACAAACTGCAGAAGTTTTTGCAAACAAATGAGTTCAAATTCTAGTATTAGGTTTTCACAGAAGACATTTCGGTCAGACCGAGTTTAAGATTCGGTGAATCCGAAGTGTTAAACAGGAGCTGGCACACCACTTTCGGTTGGACCGAAGTGGGTTTCGGTCCTGCCGAAAACACTAGGGTTTCACAGAATTTTCATTTCGGTCACACCGATTTGCACAACTCGGTTGGACCGAAGGGTGCAGTGCAATGGCCATAGGCCAAATCGGTCATACCGAAACTATAAAATCGGTCTCACCGAGATGTGTTCGGCGGAAACCTAACCCTAAAACTTTTACTCGAATCTAGTCCAAACGAACTAATCTGGTGTACAGGAGGATTTCAATCGTGGCAAGATTCTAGGCAATCCAAACGTGCATTGAATCGGAGATGGGAGCACGAGTGGGATCAAAACTCACCCTAACTTGGTGGAGTTTTTCTACGGCGGCAACGGCGCGGAGGAGATGACCGTTGACGGCGACGGAGACCTGCGGCGAGGGCGCACAGGTGACGACGGCGACGATCCAGAGACCAAGGCGACGGCAGCAAGGGGTGTGGGGGCGAAACGTTTGAAGGAGGAATCAACGCGCGCGGCCCTCGGAGTATATATACCCCTTCGCTGTCGGTGGGACCGAGTTGTAAAACTCGGTGGCACCGAGATGGATAACTGCTGGGCAGTTATGCACTTCGGTCACGCCGAAAATCACAACTCGGTTTCACCGAGGTGAAAACCTAGATCAGTCTAAATGCTTTCGGTTCGACCGAGTTTGAGTGAGTTGGTCTGACCGAAATCAATTAGAAGGTTTTGGAAGTTAGCCTTTGACGGATCGGTGGCTCCGAGTGCTCCTCACCCGGAGGGTCCGAAAATGACTTGTTCAAAGTTTGTGATGTAAGCATGAATAGGATTTGAGACAAGAAAGCATAGATAGCTAGGGGAGGTACTTAGGCATTCTTGTCCATCCATTTGGTCAGAAAAATCAAAACGACCAAAGCAACAAATGGATGTCCTCGAATGGATAAAATCATGCATCCAACATGCTCACACAATAAGATAGCAAATGAAATATGTGTCAAACATGCACAACCAAAACTCTAGCTACTATCACACAATTTGTCGATGACTAGGTCATCTTTATATGAGTATATTGACTTAGGAGCCAAATGAGAACATTTGATCATAGGTCATACTCATCGTTTAAGCACAAGTGGGGTTACCACTTTTACATAAAGCATTGATGTGTTCACATCATTTGAAGATGCTTTAGCTCAATTTTTAGAGCAAAGCTCCCCCTAGATGTGAGAACCCCTTTTAAAGGGTCAAACTAACCTTGGGTTGTCGTAGAAGACTTCATGTAGATGTTGAAGATGTGGATGCTCAATGTTGATGTAGATCATCAAGAGTTGGGAGCTATCCTTTTGGATTCGGGCACTTTCAATACCTACATGGGTTAGTCCCACAAGGAACAAACAAGGATATCCATGGACATAGATTGAAGTTCACAATAGATGATGTCCATGAAAGCAATGATTACCTTGTCCCTTGACTTACCAACAAGAGGGTTTGTGACTCCATGAACTAGTGCACGATGTGGAAGTTGATTGCACAAGTTTTTGCCAAAATGAATGTGAGTGAAGTATGTTGGCGGAGTCACCCTCAAGAACTCTCTAGTTCTTCTTCCTCGGGATCCACATCATCTTGATGGGAATCCTTGGGGTTGTAGTTGAGCTTGACGAAGTAGAACTTGACTTTTCCTTGGGAACCCACTTGACCATGGCTTGAGGTGCTTCAACAAATGCATCAATCTCCTCTTGAAGCTTGTCCTTGCCTTTTAGCTTGTGGTCTTGTGGTGGAAGGTCATCTTGAGCTTGTTCCACATTGGAAGAAGTAGGATCATACTTCTCCTTTTGAGGAACAAACTGTGGAGTAGGATATCGACCTTCTTCCCATTCAACACCTTCGGCGTTGAACTTTCGCTCAAAACCAATTCCTTGATTCTTCCGGTGCCTTCCTTGCTTGCGAACAATTTCCTCAAAGTTCTTGCTTCCGGCAAGGCTCTTGTAGACACCTTTCTCTATAATCCCTTTCAATAAACTATTTTCTTGCTCAAGTGTAACTTGGCTTGAAACATGGTTAGTGGAATCAAGAGAACTACTAGAAGCAACAACATTGGATTTAGCATGGTTATTGTTACTACTAGAGGAAGAATTTTTCTTATGCTTGTCATGCTTAGTCTTAATGGGTGGCAAGAAATTAGACAAGAGAAGTCGTTTGGCAAGATATGAAGAACTCTTCTTTCGAAGATCGTCATTGATTGCTTTTAGAAACTCATGTTCTTGCTCTAGAGTGAGCTTCTCGAAGCGTAGCTTCTCATGAGATCTTAGGAGCTCTCTATGATCTTCTTGAGTTGTTTCATGAGCTAACTTAAGAGTGTTTAGTTCTTTAGTTAGACGCTCAATCTCCTTCATAGCATTGTCATTCGACTCTTCTCGACTGTAAAGACTACTAGCATGTTCATCGTTACTAGGTTCATTGGATTTATCATGTAAGAGCTCATCTTCACCAAGCAAGTCATCCTCATCACTATCGAAGTCAATGAATTCAGGGTGTAATACCTTGGGGCCTTTAGCCATGAAGCATCTTCCAATTCCCTCATTTGGTGAATCAAATAAGTCATAGGAGTTGGAGTTGGAGGATACGAGAGCAAGACCGGCAACACCTTCATCTTGACTGTAGTCGGAGTTGGAGTGATAGCTTCCTTCGGATTGATTGTCGGAGTCGGAGCCGGAGACCCATTCACCTACATGAGCTTGATGTTTTCTTCTTGTGTAGCTCCTTGATGACTTGTCTTTCCTCTCCGAATCCTTGCTTCTCCGAGAGGGTCTTCGTTCATAACGATCATCTCTGCTCCTTCTCTCTTTCCGAGGTGACTCATCTCTTGAGCTTCTTCTTCTTGGAGATTCTTCTCTTCTCTTGTGGGGAGCCGTACACTCATTTGAGTAGTGTCCGGGTCTTCCACAATTGTAGCAGTTTCGATCACGACTAGAAGATCTCTTTTCATCATATGATCTAGACTTTGAGCTTCTCTCTTTGCCTCTATTCTTGTAGAATTTGTTCAAGTTCTTGACCATTAGGCTTATCTCTTCATTGGAAACTAACTTGTCACTTGAGGTTGTGGGAGCATCACTTGTAGCTTTGTAAGCACCACTTGACTTGTTGTGAAGCTCTTCCTTATCCTTAAGTGTCATCTCATGAGCAACAATTCTTCCAATGACTTCGGTTGGCTTGAGATTCTTGTAGTTTGGCATCATTTGGATCAAAGTGCACACGGTGTCATACTTTCCATCCAAAGCTCTGAGAATCTTCTTGATGATGAATCGGTCGGTCATTTCTTCGCTTCCTAAGCCGGCAATCTCATTTGTGATGAGAGCAAGCCTAGAGTACATTTCAGCGACTCCTTCACCATCCTTCATCTTGAACTTGTCAAGTTGACCTTGAAGAATATCTAGCTTTGACTCCATCACGGACTCGGTACCTTCGTGCATTTCAACCAAAGTATCCCAAATCTCTTTTGCATTCTCAAGACGGCTGATTTTGTTGAACTCCTCGGGACACAAGGCATTGAAGAGAATGTCACAAGCTTGAGCATTGTTTTGCAACATCCGCAATTCTTCCGTTGTAGCTTCGCGATCCGGAACTTTTCCTTCCTCGAAGAATTCACCTTGCATACCAACACAAATAATGCCCCATGCGGCTAGGTTATGACCAAGAATATGCATTTTCATTTTATGCTTCCAACTAGCAAAATTTGTACCATCAAAGTAAGGACCTCTACGAAAATTACCCTCACTAGACGCCATACTCTCCTAGGTTGTGAAACCAAGCTTATGGAGTCCAATGCAATGGAAACCAATACAATGGAGACCAAAGCTCTGATACCACTTGTAGGATCGAAAGTATGTCTAGAGGGGGGTGATTAGACTACTTGACAATATAAAATTTTGCCTTTTGACAAAGAATAGTTTTTGGCAGATTCACAATTATGATCAAGTCAAGCATCACCCTACACATGCAATTCTAGAGTATAGGCAGTGGAAAGTAAATTGCACATGTAGTAAAGAGAGGTGGAGAAGAGCAAACGCAATTTTGGAGACGCGGTGATTTTTCTCGTGGTTCCGATAGGTGGTGCTATCGTACTTCCACGTTGATGGAGACTTCAACCCACGGAGGGTAACGGCTGCGAGAGTCCACGGAGGGCTCCACCCACGAAGGGTCCACGAAGAAGCAACCTTGTCTATTCCATCATGGCCTACGCCCACGGAGGACTAGCCTTACTCGGGGTAGATCTTCACGAAGTAGGCGATCTCCTTACCCTTACAAACTTCTTGGTTCAACTCCACATCTCGATGATGGAGGATCCCAAGCGACACCTAACCAATCTAGGAGGCACCACCCTCCAAAAGGTAATAGATGTTGTAGATGATGATGAACTCCTTGCTCTTGTGCTTCAAATGATAATCTCCCCAACACTCAACTCTCCTCACTGATTTGGCTGTGGTGGAAGAAAGGATTGAGTGGAAAGCAACTTGGGAAGGCTAGAGATCAAGCTTCATATGGTGGGAGTGGAGCAACTTGATCTCAACACAAGGGTAGGTAGTTCTCTTCTCAGAAATGTAAGGTAGGAGTGGTAGTTCTTTCTGATGGCTCTCTCCACGAATGAAGAGGGGGTGGAGGGTTATAAATAGCCTCCACACAAAATCCAACCGTTACACACATTTGACCAATCTCGGTGGGACCGAAGTTGACAACTCGGTGAGACCGAAAGTTCAAATAATGTGAACGTTGGGATTTTCGGTGGGACCGAAAATACAATCTCGGTTAGTCCGATTCGTGCAATGACAAGAGCATGCCAATTTCGGTGGGACCGACTTCATCATCTCGGTGACACCGATTTGATGACAGAAGGTTACAGAAGCTTGGCAACTCATATTTCGGTGAGACCGAGTTCAGAATCGGAAAATCCGAGTTTGCTAGGGTTTGGCTTTATGGCTGAGGTGGTTCATCTCGGTGTGACTGAGTTTGGAAAATCGGTGGGACCGAGACTACTTATGAGTGTATATGGCAGTGAAAGTTGCTGATAGTTTAGGAGATGTATCACTAAGCACTTGAGCAACCAGATCATCATCATAACCTCATCCCCTTTTAATAGTATTGGCTTTTCCTATGGACTCAATGTGATCTTGGATCACTAAACCAAAAATGGAGTCTTGAGCTTTTGCCAATGCTTGCCTTAGCATTTTGAGGGGTCCACTTCTTCAGTCCTTGCCATACCCATATCACTGAACTTTCTGAAATGATTCTCAAGTAACTATTAGTTCAATGATATATATGTTGTTATTAATTACCAAAACCACCCGGGGATTAGTTGCACTTTCACTTAGCCAGGCCGCCACCACCACCAGCCGCGACGGCTGGTCTGCGGTGGCGTCCACCACCATGAGGGCCTTGTCGGTGACGCAGTAGAAGCGACCGTCGAACGACAATGTCGCAATTATCGCGTTGTTTTTGCGGTGATCGATGGCCAATGGCGTCCACCGCTCATTGCCGGGCTTCGTGATGAACAACGAGCACGAACCCAAGTGGAGTGCCACGGTTGAGCCGTTGGCGAGACCGGCGCCGGATACGCGCAGGTACTTGAGGGAACACCTGTTCCTGGCCTACTGGGTGTTAGAGCAACTCCAACGCTGAGACCCAAACGGACACGGATTTTGTCCGTTTTTCGTCCATATGGGTCATTTGTCTGCCTAGCGGATTTGGGGTGGACACGCGATGCACCCAACATAGAAAAGTGAAGGAAATATGCCCTAGAGGCAATAATAAAGTTATTATTTATTTCCTTATTTCATGATAAATGTTTATTATTCATGCTAGAATTGTATTAACCGGAAACATAATACATGTGTGAATACATAGACAAACATAGTGTCACTAGTATGCCTCTACTTGACTAGCTCGTGAATCAAAGATAAGTTTCCTAGCCATAGACATGAGTTGTCATTTGATTAACGGGATCACATCATTAGGAGAATGATGTGATTGACTTGACCCATTCCGTTAGCTTAGCACTTGATCGTTTAGTATGTTGCTATTGCTTTATTCATGACTTATACATGTTCCTATGACTATGAGATTATGCAACTCCCGTTTACCGGAGGAACACTTTGTGTGCTACCAAACGTCACAACATAACTGGGTGATTATAAAGGAGCTCTACAGGTGTCTCCAAACGTACATGTTGAGTTGGCGTATTTCGAGATTAGGATTTGTCACTCTGATTGTCGGAGAGGTATCTCTGGGCCCTCTCGGTAATGCACATCACTATAAGCCTTGCAAGCAATGTGACTAATGAGTTAGTTGCCGGATGATGCATTACATAACGAGTAAAGAGACTTGCCAGTAAAGAGATTGGACTAGGTATTGAGATACCGACGATCGAATCTCGGGCAAGTAACATACCGATGACAAAGGGAACAACGTATGTTTTTATGCGGTTTGACCGATAAAGATCTTTGTAGAATATGCGGGAGCCAATATGAGCATCCAGGTTCCGCTATTGGTTATTGACCGGAGACGTGTCTCGGTCATGTCTACATTGTTCTCGAACCCGTAGGGTCCGCACGCTTACGGTTTCGATGACAGTTTTATTATGAGTTTATGAGTTTTGATGTACCGAAGGAGTTCGGAGTCTCGGATGAGTTCGGGGACATGACGAGGAGTATCGAAATGGTTGAGACGTAAAGATCGATATATTGGACGACTATATTCGGACTTCGGAAAGGTTCCAAGTGATTCGGGTATTTTTCGGAGTACCGGAGAGTTACGGGAATTCGCCGGAGAGTATATGGGCCTTATTGGGCCATACGGGAATAGAGGAGAGAGGCCAAAAGGAAGGAGGCCTGCGCCCCCCCCTCTGGTCCGAATTGGACAAGGGGTGCACCCCCCCTTTTCCTTTTCCCTCTCCTCCTCTTTCCTTCTTTCCTACTCCAACAAGGAAAGGAGGAGTCCTACTCCCGGTGGGAGTAGGACTCCCCCCTTGGCGCGCCCTCCTCTTGGCCGGCCGCCTCCCCCCTTGATCCTTTATATACGGGGGCAGGGGGCACCCCATGACACACAAATTGATCTTCGTGATCGTTCCTTAACCGTGTGCGGTGCCGCCCTCCACCATATTCCACCTCGATCACATCGTTGCGGGCTTAGGCGAAGCCCTGCATCGGTAGAACATCATCATCGTCACCACGCCGTCGTGCTGACGGAACTCATCCCCGACACCCTGCTGGATCGGAGTCCGGGGATCGTCATCGAGCTGAACGTGTGCTGAACTCGGAGGTGCCGTACGTTCGGTATTTGGATCGGTCGGATCGTGAAGACGTACAACTACATCAACCGTGTTGTTCTAACGCTTCCGCTTACGATCTACGAGGGTACGTGTACAACAATCTCCCTTCTCGTTGCTATGCATCACCATGATCCTTGCGTGTGCGTAGGAAAATTTTGAAATTACTACGTTGCCCAACAGTGGTATCAGAGCCAGGTTTTATGCGTAGATGTTATATGCACGAGTAGAACACAAGTGAGTTGTGGGCGATACAAGTCGTACTGCTTACCAGCATGTCATACTTTGATTCGGTGGTATTGTTGGATGAAGCGGCCTGGACTGACATTACGCGTACGCTTACGCGAGACTGATTCTACCGACGTGCTTTGCACACAGGTGGCTGGCGGGTAGGGATGGCAATTTTATCCATGGATCTGGATACCCATGGATACCCGACCCGGTTGGGCAAGGGTATGGAGCGCATTTTTTCCCATGGGTCCGTGGATATGGATACCCACGAACAGCCGGGTTGGGCACAGTTATAATTTTTGCTCCATGGATATCCAATGGATACCCA
The DNA here is from genome assembly GCA_963921465.1 of Triticum timopheevii. Lineage (NCBI taxonomy): Eukaryota > Viridiplantae > Streptophyta > Magnoliopsida > Poales > Poaceae > Triticum > Triticum timopheevii. The sequence continues at coordinate 178,210,268 of OY997264.1, read as the reverse complement.
CATGACATTTGGGGCCATATGCTAATGATAGTAGAAAGAGCGAATCAATGGGAAATGGCAAGTAATATGCAACCAGTGCCCTAAGCTCTATGCTACAGAATCAACCTCTGGTATGTCACACTTAAGGACTCATCGTATTACTTGTTGCCTACTTATGCATCTAGCTTATGTTGTCATTTGTGAGTGAATGATGATGAGCTAATTTGATCTTTGGGAAGGCTTCATGCTGACTTTTCTATGCCCATGGAGCTCCATGGGTATGTGGGTATCCAGCGGGTTTGGGCATGGGCACAAGTTGTGCCCATGGATAATTTGGTGGATGGGCAGAGAGTAGGAAGATGGGTCATGGGTTGGATTTGGACCAGCTCCACCCGCCCCAAACCCGACCCATTGCCATCCCTACTGGCGGGTGTCAGTTTCTCCAACTTTAGTTGAACCGAGTGTGGCTACGCCCGGTCCTTGAGAAGGTTAAAACAGCACTAACTTGATGAACTATCATTGTAGTTTTGATGCGTAGGTAAGAACGGTTCTTGCTCAGCCCATAGCAGCCACGTAAAACTTGCAACAACAACAACGTAAAGGACGTCTAACTTGTTTTTGCAGGGCTTGTTGTGATGTGATATGGTCAAGACGTGATGAGATATAAATTGTTGTATGAGATGATCATGTTTTGTTGAAGTTATCGGCAACTGGCAGAAGCCTTATGGTTGTCTCTTTATTGCATAAGATGCAAGCGCCAAATAATTGCTTTACTTTATCACTATGCGATAGCAATAGTTGCAAGAGCAATAGTTGGCGAGACGACCATGTGACAACACATTGATATAGATCAAGATGATGGAGATCATGGTGTCGTGCCGGTGACGATAGAGATCATGATAGTACTTTGGAGATGGAGATCAAAGGCGCAAGATGATCATGGCCATATCATGTCACATATTTTGATTGCATATGATGTTTATCTTTTATACATCTTATTTTGCTTAGTTTGTCGGTAGCATTTTAAGATGATCTCTCAATAATTATCAAGAAGTGTTCTCCCTGAGTATGCACCGTTGCGAAAGTTCTTCGTGCTAAGACACCACGTGATGATCGGGTGCGATAGGCTCTACGTTCAAATACAACGGGTGCAAAACAGTTGCACACGCAGAATACTCAGGTTAAACTTGACGAGCCTAGCATATACAGATATGGCCTCGGAACACGGAGACCGAAAGGTCGAGCGTGAATCATATAGTAGATATGATCAACATAGTGATGTTCACCATTGAAAACTACTCCATCTCACGTGATGATCGGACATGGTTTAGTTGATTTGGATCACGTGATCACTTAGATGACTAGAGAGATGTTTGTCTAAGTGGGAGTTCTTAAGTAATATGATTAATTGAACTTAAATTTATCATGAACTTAGTCCTGGTAGTATTTTGCAAATTATGTTGTAGATCAATAGCTCACGTTGTTGCTTTCATATGTTTATTTTGATATGTTCCTAGAGAAAACAGTGTTGAAAGATGTTAGTAGCAATGATGCGGATTGGATCCGTGATCTGAGGTTTATCCTCATTGCTGCACAGAAGAATTATGTCATTGATGCACCGCTAGGTGACAAACCTATTGCAGGAGCAGATGCAGATGTTATGAACGTTTGGCTAGCTCAAAATGATGACTACTTGATAGTTTAGTGCACCATGCTTAAACGGCTTAGAATCGGGACTTCAAAGACGTTTTGAACGTCATGGACCATATGAGATGTTCCAGGAGTTGAAGTTAATATTTCAAGCAAATACCCGAGTTGAGAGATATGAAGTCTCCAACAAGTTCTATAGCTAAAAGATGGAGGAGAATCACTCAACTAGTGAGCATGTGCTCAGACTGTCTGGGTACTACAATCGCTTGAATCAATTGGGAGTTAATCTTCTAGATAAGATAGTGATTGACAGAGTTCTCTAGTCACCATCACCAAGTTACTAGAACTTCGTTATGAACTATAGTATGCAAGGGATGACGAAAACAATTCCCGAGCTCTTCGTGATGTTGAAATCGACGAAGGTAGAAATCAAGAAAGAGCATCAAGTGTTGATGATTGAAAAGACCACTAGTTTCAAGAGAAGGGCAGAGGGAAAGAAAGGGAACTTCAAGTAGAATGACAAGCAAGTTGTCACTCCTACGAAGGAGCCCAAAGCTGGACCAAAGCCTGAAACTGAATGCTTACACTGCAAAGGAAATGGTCACTAGAAGCGGAAATGCCCTGAATATTTGGTGGATAAGAAGGATGGCAAAGTGAACAAGGGTATATTTGATATACAGGTTATTGATGTGTGCCTTACTAGTGTTTATAGTAGCCCCTGAGTATTTGATACTTGTTCGGTTGCTAAGATTAGTAACTCGAAACAGGAGTTACATAATAAACAGAGACTAGTTGAGGAGAAGTGACGATGAGTGTTGGAAGTAGTTCCAAGATTGATATAATCATCATCACACACTCCCTATAATTCCGGGATTAGAGTTAAACCTAAATAAATGTTATTTGGCGTTTGCGTTGAGCATGAATATGATTTGATCATGTTTATTGCAATACGATTATTCATTTAAAGTCAGAGAATAATTGTTCTGTTTAAATGAATAAAACCTTCAATGGTCATACACCCAATGAAAATAGTTTGTTGGATCTCGATCATAGTGATACACATATTCATAATATTGATGCCAAAAGATGCAAAGTTAATAATGATAGTGCAACTTATTTGTGGCACTGCTGTTTGGGTCATATCGGTGTAAAGCACATGAAGAAACTCCATAAAGATGGATTTTCGGAATTACTTGGTTATGAATCATTTGATGCTTGCAAACCGTGCCTCATGGGAAAGATGACTAAAACATCGCTCTCTGGAACAATGGAACGAGCTACTGATTTGTTGGAAATAATACATACCGATGTATACAGTACAATGAGTGTTGATGCTCGTGGCGGGTATCGTTATTTTCTGACCTTCACAGATGATTCAAGCAGATATGAGTATATCTACTTGATGAAACATAAGTCTGAAATAGTTGAAAGGTTCAAAGAATTTCAGAGTGAAGTGGAAAAATCATCGTAACAAGAAAATAAAGTTTCTGCGATCTGATCGTGGAGACAAATATTTGAGTTACGAGTTTGGTCAAAAACAATGTGGAATAGTTTCACAACTCACGCCACCTGGAACACCACAATGTAATGGTGTGTTCGAACGTCGTAATCGTACTTTACTAGATATAGTGCGATCTATGATGTCTCTTATCGGTTTACCACTATCCTTTTGGGGTTATGCATTAGAGACAGTTGCATTCACGTTTAATAGGGCACCATCTAAATCCATTGAGATGACACCGTATGAACTACGGTTTAGCAGTAAACCTAAGCTGTCATTTCTTAAAGTTTGGAGTTGTGATGCTTATATGAAAAAGGTTTTCAACCTGATAAGCTCGAACCCAAATCAGAGAAGTGCGTCTTCATAGAATAACCAAAGGAAACTGTTGGGTACACCTTCTATCACATATCTGAAGGCAAAACATTCGTTGCTAAGAATGGATCCTTTCTAGAGAAGGAGTTTCTGTCGAAAGAAGTGAGTAGGAGGAAAGTAGAGCTTGATAAGGTAATTTGTACCTTCTCCCGAATTGGAAAGTAGTTCATCACAGAAATCAGTTCCAGTGATTCCTACACCAATTAGTGAGGAAGCTAATGATGATGATCATGAAACTTCTGATCAAGTTACTACAAAACCTCGTAGGTCTTCCAAAGTACAGTTCGCACCAGAGTGGTACGGTAATCCTGTTCTGGAAGTCATGTTACTAGACCATGATGAACCTATGAACTATGAGGAAGCGATGATGAGCCCAGATTCCGCGAAATGGCTTGAGGCCATGAAATCTGAGATGGGATCCATGTATGAGAAAAAAGTGTGGACTTTGGTGGAGTTGTCCGATGATCGGCAAGCCATATTGTATAAATGGATCTTCAAGAGGAAGACAGATGTTGATAGTAGTGTTACTATCTACAAAGCTCGACTTGTCGCAAAAAGGTTTTCGACAAGTTCAAGGTGTTGACTACAATAAAATTTTCTCAACTGTAGCGATTCTTAAGTCTGTCCGAATCATGTTAGCAATTGCCACATTTTATGAAATCTGGCAAATGGATGTCAAAACTGCATGCCTTAATGGTTTTCTTAAAGAAGAGTTGTATATGATGCAACCAGAAGGTTTTGTCAATCCTAAAGGTGCTAACAAAATGTGCAAGCTCCAGTGATCCATCTATGGACTGGTGCAAGCATCTCAGAGTCGGAATATACGCTTTGATAAGTTGATCAAAGCATATAGTTTTATACAGACTTGTAGTGAAGCCTGTATTTACAGTAAAGTGAGTGGGAGCACTACCGCCTTTCTGATAAATATATGTGAGTAACATATTGTTAATCAGAAATGATGTAGAATTTTTCTGGAAAGCATAAAGGAGTATTTGAAAGGAGTTCTTTAAAAGAAAGACCTCAGTAAAGCTACTTACATATTGAGCATCAAAATCTATTGAGATAGATCAAGACGCTTGATAAGTTTTTCAATAAGTACATACCTTGTCAAGATTTTGAAGTAGTTCAAAATGGAACAGTCAAAGAAAGAGTTCTTGCCTGTATTGCAAAGGTGTGAAATTGAGTAAGACTCAAATCCCGAGCACGGCAGAAAATAGAAAAGAGAATGAAAGTCATTTCCTATCCTCAGTCATAGGTTCTATAAAGTATGCTATGCTATGTACCAGACCTATTGTATACCTTGTTCTGAATTTGGTAAGGGAATACAATAGTGATCTAGGAGTAGATAACTGGACATTGGTCAAGAATAGGACTAAGGAAATATTTCTCGATTATGGAGGTGATAAAAGAGCCCGTCGTAAAGAGTTACATTGGTGCAAGCTTTTACACCGATCCAGATGACTCTAAGTCTCAATCTGGATACATATTGAAAGTGGGAGCAATTAGCTAGAGTAGCTCCGTGAAGAGCATTGTAGACATAGAATATTTACAAAATACATACGGCTCTGAATGTGACAGACCCGTTGAGTAAGCTTCTCTCACGAGCAAAAAATGATCACACCTTACTACTCTTTGGGTGTTAATCACATAGCGATGTGAACTAGATTATTGACTCTGGTAAACCATTTGTGTGTTGGTTACATGACGATGTGAACTATGGGTGTTAATCCTATACAAATATGAATATTGGTGTTAAATCACATGGCGATGTGAACTAGATTATTGACTCTAGTGCAAGTGGGAGACTGAAGGAAATATGCCCTAGAGGCAATAATAAAGTTATTATTTATTTCCTTATTTCATGATAAATGTTTATTATTCATGCTAGAATTGTATTAACCGGAAACATAATACATGTGTGAATACATAGACAAACATAGTGTCACTAGTATGCCTCTACTTGACTAGCTCGTGAATCAAAGATAAGTTTCCTAGCCATAGACATGAGTTGTCATTTGATTAATGGGATCACATCATTAGGAGAATGATGTGATTGACTTGAACCATTCCGTTAGCTTAGCACTTGATCGTTTAGTATGTTGCTATTGCTTTATTCATGACTTATACATGTTCCTATGACTATGAATTATGCAACTCCCGTTTACCGGAGGAACACTTTGTGTGCTACCAAACGTCACAACATAACAGGGTGATTATAAAGGAGCTCTACAGGTGTCTCCAAACGTACATGTTGAGTTGGCGTATTTCGAGATTAGGATTTGTCACCCCGATTGTCGGAGAGGTATCTCTGGGCCCTCTCGGTAATGCACATCACTATAAGCCTTGCAAGCAATGTGACTAATGAGTTAGTTGCGGGATGATGCATTACATAACGAGTAAAGAGACTTGCCAGTAACGAGATTAAACTAGGTATTGAGATACCGACGATCGAATCTCGGGGAAGTAACATACCGCTGACAAAGGGAACAACGTATGTTGTTATGCGGTTTGACCGATAAAGATCTTCGTAGAATATATGGGAGCCAATATGAGCATCTAGGTTCCGCTATTGGTTATTGACCGGAGACGTGTCTCGGTCATGTCTACATTGTTCTCGAACCCGTAGGGTCCGCATGCTTACGGTTTCGATGACAGTTTTATTATGAGTTTATGAGCTTTGATGTACCGAAGGAGTTCGGAGTCCCGGATGAGATCGGGGACATGACGAGGAGTCTCGAAATGGTCGAGACGTAAAGAACGATATATTGGACGACTATATTCAGACTTCGGAAAGGTTCTGAGTGATTCGGGTATTTTTCGGAGTACCGGAGAGTTACGGGATTTCGCCAGGGAGTGTATGGGCCTTATTGCGCCATACGAGAATAGAGGACAGAGGCCAAACGGAAGGAGGCCTGCGCCCCCCCTCTGGTCTGAATTGGACAAGGGGTGCAGCCCCCTTTTCCTTTTCCCTCTCCTCCTCTTTCCTTCTCTCCTACTCCAACAAGGAAAGGAGGAGTCCTACTCCCAGTGGGAGTAGGTCTCCCCCCTTGGTGCGCCCTCCTCTTGGCAGGCCGCCTCCCCCCCCTTGCTCCTTTATATACGGGGGTAGGGGGGCACCCCATGACACACAAGTTGATCTTCGTGATTATTCCTTAACCGTGTGCGGTGCCCCCCTCCACCATATTCCACCTCGGTCATATCGTTGTGGTGCTTAGGCGAAGCCCTGCGTCGGTAGAACATCATCATCGTCACCATGCCGTTGTGCTGACGGAACTCATCCCCGACACCCTGCTGGATCGGAGTCCGGGGATCGTCATCGAGCTGAACGTGTGCTGAACTCGGAGGTGTCGTACGTTCGGTACTTGGATCGGTCGGATCGTGAAGACGTACGACTACATCAACCATGTTGTTCTAACGCTTCCGCTTACGATCTACGAGGGTACGTGGAGAACACTCTCCCCTCTCGTTGCTATGTGTCACCATGATCCTTGCATGTGCGTAGGAAATTTTTGAAATTACTACGTTCCCCAACAAAAAGACCCAAAGCGGACAGCCAAGCGCACAACAGCAACACCACCAAGCGAGCCGGATGACGGGTAGTGCCCCGGCCCAGCGCCGCCGCCATCGTCGGCCCCAGGGCGCGGGCTCGCCCCCCTCCTCCTCCCTTCTTCTTCCTCACCGGATCTGGCGCAGAGGAATTGCTCCGCCATGGCCGACATCCGTGCTCGACCGCCGCAGCAGCCCCAGCCCCGGCCTTCAAGCGCGACGGCGTGGCCGCGGTGAGCAGCGTGGCGGACAGGCGGGGCGAGTGGCCGTGGCAAGCTGCGGGGCATGCGGCGGGTGGTGGCGGCTAGACGGGCCGCTTGATGCAGTGTAGGAGCTCCACGGCGACCGGAGCTCGTTACGGGGATGACAGAGGCCTCGCCGGTGAGGACGACGGAGGAGGCAGAACCCTCGCCGTCGAGGACGGCAGCTCGTGGCGGCGCTCGGCTAGGTGGGGATCTCGCTGCAGTTCCCAATCGAGCGGCCCGTGCTGTGTCACTGGTACGTGGGTCCAGGGGCAGACATGAGAGGGCAGCAGCGGACGACGAGAGCGCTCGTTTTGTCCGCCGCGGACCCATTCATGGCCCATTTTTGCGTTCAATTTGGGTCGGGGCGGAGCACAAACGGACAGCAGGCGGACACGGATGTCCGTTTGGGTCGCCCCGTTGGGCCAGCTTTTATGTCTGGATGACCCAAACGGACAAAATAGGTCGTCCCATTGGAGTTGCTCTTAGGGCCAGTTCTTTTGAGGTATGCTGTGGAAATAAGTTGCTGTGGAAATAAGCTCAAGATAAGCTCATGTGGAAGTAAGCTCCAGAAAATAAGCTAGCCAGTTCTTTTCAGTGCCTGTTTTTTTAGCTTCTGTGTGGTATGGTCAGTGAAAAGTCTGTAATGCCCTTGGACTATACTGTTGTTCGGATTAAATGATATTGCACTATCTTTTATTATTTTGTTGCCCATATGAACATACATTTGACTTTCAAACATCAAAACTTGTTATAATCAAGCATAAGGAAGATCATTGTCTCGCATACGAATATCATACGTGCATCACTTTCTCATGAAGTACGAGTACTTGAGAAGTACTGAATAAAATGATCTCTAAATTATTACATGGTTCTCCCAACAAAAGCATACACCCTAGAGCTAACCATCAAGGGAAAACACTTGTAGCAATAGCATCACGGATGAAACCCATAGTACCATCATCAATGGGTGCATGGTGATCAGAAAGGCTCTCCTCGTGAGCATAAGATCCACTCTCAACCATGTCAAAATGTTGATCACTTAGTTTGCTCTCACGAATGAAGTTATGAAGACAAGCGCATGCAGTAATGATCTTTGTTTGCGTAGCAGGTTTGTACCGTGTGATGCCGAGGAGGATTCTCCATTTCATCTTTAGAACACCGAACGATCGTTCGATGACATGATGCCTTTTGGTAACAGGATTCTCCATTTCATCTTTGCATAGCAGGTTTGCACCGTGTGATGCCCACCATTCATCACTAGCCGCAATGGTCTTGGTAACAGGATCAAACCCAATGCCTGATGCCTTTTGGGTTAATGTCTTTCAAACAGCATACTCTTTTTTTAGAACATCCCACTTATTCTTGAATTGCTTTCGTGTATATTCTCTCCTCGTGCGCTCAAAAAACGTTCTTACCACATTGTCATATCCAAGTGGTGTCAATGTTCCTTCTTTGCCACAGTTATTGGCATTCACTTCTTCCACACAAATATCAATGAAAGTTCTAAGACCCACATTATCCCATTGTTCTTTCATCTATTTTTCATCATGTCAATATAAAAGAATTGGAAGAATTAATATGTAGTACAAACAATAGCTAGATATTGCGCATATGCACCTAGGAGCCAAAGCCAATTACTGTTTTACAGTAGCATATATAAGCAACGCATGATGTCAATATTTCTTCTATGCAACCAGAGGGCAACAATTGTACTACTATTTGGTGGAATCAATACATCCATATCAAAATTATTTCTGCCATATATAAGCAACGCATCATAGCAAATCAAGATGAAAACATCATTCTTCAGCAGTACCTTGCAACAAATCTAGATGAAATTTTGCAAAAGAAATCACAGGAGGAGCTGCTCACCTTGGGGGCTCACAGCCAGGAGGAGTGGAGGGGGAAAGGGGGTCGTCGTCCGCCGGAGTGGGGCGATATCCGTCGGAGTGGAGCCCTGGCCGGACCGGGCCAGGAGCTGCTGCTGGACATCGGAGACGGAGGGGATGCGGCCGAGGGAGGGGTCGCGCCCGTGCGAGCTGGGGTGGAAGATGTGGCCTACCCGCTGGCCATGTCGTCGAACATGGCCTCATCGACGACCGGAGGACCTGACGACCGGCGGCGGCGGCGGCGGTTAGGAGGAACCCTAGGCGGAGCAACAAAACAGAGAAGGGGTCGAGCGGGAGGGAGGGGATCGAGCAGCCTGTTCGCCTGCTTTTTTTTGCGTCGGGAACTCTGTGCGGGACTGGGCGATGGCAATTTTGCTGTAAAAAGTTCAAACAACGGGGGCACGTCCCTGTACTGTTTCATTTTTAAGGGAGAAGCCGCAGGAAGCCACCCGACCCCAGCTTTTTTCCATTGTGAAGGAGGAGGTAGAAATAAGCTAAGCTGGCTTCTCTAAAACAAGTTCTTTTGAGCATCTAGCTTTTTTTGACAATAAGCTGCTAGATGCTACAAAAGAACTGGCCCTTAGGGTTGTACACCAGCGTGGTCCCGTCCGGGAGGATGACGAGCTGCCGGGTGAGCGGGTTGAGGAGCCGGACGGCGTAGGTGCACTTGTGGCACAGCACGAGAAGACCCTTGGAGGTGGCCCCTAACACGTACTGGTAGCGGAGCTCCGGTAGGTCCACCTGGATGCGCTTCCCGGTCGAGATGTTGAGGAAGTCGCCGCGCCGGCGGAGGGCCCCGGAGGTCCGCGGGAGCATGATCTGTTGGGGAGCGTAGTAATTTCAAAAACTTTCCTAAGCACACGCAAGATCATGGTGATGCATAGCAACGAGAGGGGAGAGTGTGTCCACGTACCCTCGTAGACCGAAAGCGGAAGCATTAGCACAACAAGGTTGATGTAGTCGTACGTCTTCACGATCCAACCGATCAAGTACCGAATGCACGGCACCTCCGAGTTCTGCACATGTTCAACTCGATGACGTCCCTCGAACTCCGATCCAGCCGAGCTTTGAGGGAGAGTCAGCACGACGGCGTGGTGACGATGATGATGTTCTACCGACGCGGGCTTCGCCTAAGCACCGCTATGATATTATCGAGGTGGATTATGGTGGAGGGGGGCACCGCACACGGCTAAGAGATCCAAGGGATCAATTGTTGTGTCTCCAAGGGGTGCCTCCCTCCCCTTATATAAAGGAGTGGAGGAGGGGGAGGGGGCCGGCCACCCTAGGCACGCCCCATGAGGAGTCCTACTCCCACCGGGAGTAGGACTCCCCCCTTCCAAGTGGGAGTAGGAGAGGAGAGGGAAGGAGAGAGAGGGGAAAAGGAAAGGGGGCGCCGCCTCCCCCTCCTTGTCCAATTCGGACTGGGGGGAGGGGGCACGCAGCTTCCCTTGGCCGCCCCTTCTCTTCTCCACTAGGGCTCAATAGGCCCATTAGTCTCCCCGGGGGGGGGGGGGGGGGTCCCCTTGACCCCCCTTGACCCCCTGGTACTCCGGTACTCCACTAGGGCCCAATAGGCCCATTAGTCTCCCCTTGACCCCCCGGTACTCCGGTATATGTCCGATACTCCCCGAAACTATTCTGGTGTCCGAACATAGTCATCCAATATATCAATCTTTATACTCGACCATTTTGAGACTCCTCGTCATGTCCGTGATCACAGTCGGGACTCCGAACTACCTTCGGTGCATAAAAACACATAAACTCATAATATAACCGTCATTAAACTTTAAGTGTGCGGACCCTATGGGTTCGAGAACTATGTAGACATGGCTGAGACACATCTCCGGTCAATAACCAATAGTGGAACCTGGATGCTCATATTGGCTCCCACATATTCTACGAAGATCTTTATCAGTCAAACCGCATAACAACATACGTTGTTCCCTTTGTCATCGGTATGTTACTTGCCCGAGATTCGATCGTTGGTATCTCAATACCTAGTTCAATCTCGTTACCGGCAAGTCTCTTCACTCATTACGTAATGCATCATCCCGTAACTAACTCATTAGCTACATTGCTTGCAAGGCTTATAGTGATGTGCATTACCGAGAGGGCTCAGAGATACCTCTCCGACAATCGGAGTGACAAATCCTAATCTCGAAATACGTCAACTCAACAAGTACCTTCGGAGATACCTGTAGAGCACCTTTATAATCACCCAGTTACGTTGTGATGTTTGGTAGCACACAAAGTGTTCCTCAGTTAAGCGGGAGTTACATAATCTCATAGTTATAGGAACATGTATAAGTCATGAAGAAAGCAATAGCAACATACTAAACGATCAAGTGCTAAGCTAACGAAATGGGTCAAGTCAATCACATCATTCTCCTAATGATGTGATCCCACTGATCAAATGATAACTCTGGTTAGGAAACTCAACCATCTTTGATCAATGAGCTAGTCAAGTAGAGGCATGCTAGTGACACTATGTTTTTCTATGTATTCACACATGTATTATGTTTCCGATCCCACTGATCAAATGATAACTCTGGTTAGGAAACTCAACCATCTTTGATCAATGAGCTAGTCAAGTAGAGGCATGCTAGTGACACTATGTTTGTCTATGTATTCACACATGTATTATGTTTCCGGGTAATACAATTCTAGCATGAATAATAAACATTTATCATGATATGAGGAAATAAATAATAACTTTTTTATTGCCTCTAGGGCATATTTTCTTCATGATCCACCTCTGAGGATTGAACCGGCGGTCCAGGCCGCCGTGCGCGTGATGGGAGGCGGAGCATTGCCGCGATGACTTCACACCGCGCGGAAGCGGAGGTAGTCGACGATATTGTCCGCGAGGACACGCTTGGCGACCAGGCCTGCCGGCCAGGCGGTCAGGTCCGCCCAGTCCCAGCACGATCGAGTTTAGTCAGATGAGAAGACATGTTAGTATTCTTTGCCATGGATCGGCGGAACCGGGAAACTCCTGTACCAGTTAGGGTCTGCAGCAGGCGAACCGCAGCGCGCGTGAGGCGGACCGGCGCCCCCGACGATGCGTGCACGCTTTTCTTGCCGGCAATACGCTTGCACGACTTGTTGGTTGGGTAGCGCACTGCTCGACGCCATGTTTGGGAGGACTTGACGTGCGCCTTGGATCGGAGGGAGGATGGTTCTGAGTCGCGGGGTAGGGGTGGGTCAGGAGACTTTGACCCGCCCCTCGGATCGGAGGATGGTTTAGAGTTAGGGTCAACCTACCTTTTTTAGATGACTCGGGCAACCTACGGTACGAGTAAAGTGACTTGCCGGTAACAAGACTGAACGAGGTATTGGGATACTGACGATCGAGTCTCGGGCAAGTCATGTATCGATTGACAAAGGGAATCCTATACGGGGTTGATCGAATCCTCGACATCGTGGTTCATCCGATGAAATCATCGAGGAGCATGTGGGAGCCAACATGGGTATCCAGATCCCGTTGTTGGTTATTGACCGGAGAGTCGTCTCGGTCATGTCTGCATGTCTCCCGAACCCGTAGGGTCTACACACTTAAGGTTTGGTGACGCTAGGGTTATTAGGAAGACTTGTATGTGATTACCGAATAATTTTCGGAGTCCCGGATGAGATCCCGGACGTCACGAGGAGTTCCGGAATGGTCCGGAGGTGAAGATTTATATATGGGAAGTTGTCATGCGGACACCGGAAAGTTTCGGGGGCATATCGGTATTGTACCGGGGCCACCGGAGAGGTTCCGGGGGTCCACCGGGAGGGGCCGCCCCTCTCGGAGGGCCTCATGGGCCGCAAGGGGAAGGGAACCAGCCCCTGGAGGGCTGGGCGCCCCCCCTTGGGCCCATGCGCCTAGGGTTGGGGGGAAACCCTAGTGGGGGCGCCCCCCTTTGCTTGGGGGGCAAGCCCCCCTCCCTGGCCGCCGCCCCCCCTCTAGATCTCATCTAGAGGGGCCGGCCCCCCTTGCCCCTTCCCCTATAAATAGAGGGGTGAGGGGAGGGCTGCAGGACACAACCAAGGCGCAGCCCCTCCCCTCCCCAACACCTCTCCTCCTCCGTTAAAGAGCTCGGCGAAGCGCTGTCGGAGTACTGCCTCTCCACCACCACCACGCCGTCGTGCTGCTGCTGGAGTCTTCTTCCTCAACCTCTCCTTCCCCCTTGCTGGATCAAGAAGGAGGAGACGTCATCCGCTCCGTACGTGTGTTGAACGCGGAGGTGCTGTCCGTTCAGCACTTGGTCATCGGTGATTTGAATCACGGCGAGTACGACTCCATCATCACCGTTCCCTTGAACGCTTCCGTGCGCGATCTACAAGTGGTATGTAGATGCAATCTCTCTCCCTTGATTCATTGCTTAGATGAACTCATAGATGGATCTTGGTGAAACCGTAGGAAATTTTTTAATTTTCTGCAACGTTCCCCAACAGTGGCATCATGAGCCAGGTCTATGCGTAGTTCTCTATTACACGAGTAGAACACAATTTTGTTGTGGGCGTAGATCTTGTCAACTTGATTGCCGCTACTAGTCTTATCTTGCTTCAGCAGTATTGTGGGATGAAGCGGCCCGGACCAACCTTACACGTACGCTTACGTGAGACCGGTTCCACCGACTACATGCACTAGTTGCATAAGGTGGCTGGAGGGTGTCTGTCTCTCCCACTTTAGTTGGAGCGGATTCGACGAAAAGGGTCCTTATGAAGGGTAAATAGAAGTTGACAAAATCACGTTGTGGCTTTAACGTAGGTAAGAAAACGTTCTTGCTAGATCACCTATAGAAGCCACGTAAAACTTGCAACAACAATTAGAGGATGTCTAACTTGTTTTTGCAGCAAGTGTCTTGTGATGTGATATGGCCAAAGTTGTGATGAATGATGAATGATATATATGTGATGTATGAGATCATGTTCTTGTAATAGGAATCACGACTTGCATGTCGATGAGTATGACAACCGGCAGGAGCCATAGGAGTTGTCTTTATTTTTGTATGACCTACGTGTCATTGAAGAACGCCATGTAAATTACTTTACTTTATTGCTAAACGCGTTAGCCATAGAAGTAGAAGTAGTTGTTGGCGTGACAACTTCATGAAGACACGATGATGGAGATCATGATGATGGAGATCATGGTGTCATGCCGGTGACAAGATGATCATGGAGCCCCGAAGATGGAGATCAAAGGAGCTATGTGATATTGGCCATATCATGTCACTATTATATAATTGCATGTGATGTTTATTATTTTTATGCATCTTGTTTACTTAGAACGATGGTAGTAAATAAGATGATCCCTTAAAACAATTTCAAGAAGTGTTCTCCCCTAACTGTGCACCGTTGCTAAAGTTCGTCGTTTCGAAGCACCACGTGATGATCGGGTGTGATAGATTCTTACGTTCACATACAACAGGTGTAAGACAGTTTTACACATGCAAGAACACTTAGGGTTAACTTGACGAGCCTAGCATGTACAAACATGGCCTCGGAACACGGAGACCGAAAGGTCGAACACGAGTCGTATGGAAGATACGATCAACATGGAGATGTTCACCGACGATGACTAGTCCGTCTCACGTGATGATCGGACACGGCCTAGTCAACTCGGATCGTGTAACACTTAGATGACTAGAGGGATGTCTAATCTGAGTGGGAGTTCATTATAATAATTCGATTAGATGAACTTAATTATCATGAACTTAGTCTAAAACCTTTGCAAATATGTCTTGTAGATCAAATGGCCGCCGCTCATGTCAACATGAACTTCAACGCGTTCCTAGAGGAAACCAAGCTGAAAGATGGTGGCAGCAACTATACGGACTGGGTCCGGAACCTGAGGATCATCCTCATAGCTGCCAGGAAACAATATGTCCTAGAAGGACCGCTAGGTGATGCACCCGTCCCAGAGAACCAAGACGTTATGAATGCTTGGCAGTCTCACGCTGATGATTACTCCCTCGTTCAGTGCGGCATGCTTTACAGCTTAGAACCGGGGCTCCAAAAGCGTTTTGAGCAACACGGAGCATATGAGATGTTCGAGGAGCTGAAACTAGTTTTCCAAGCTCATGCCCGGGTACAGAGATATGAAGTCTCCGACAAGTTCTATAGTTGTAAGATGGAGGAAAATAGTTCTGTCAGTGAGCACATACTCAAAATGTCTGGGTTGCACAACCGCCTGTCCCAGCTGGACATTAACCTCCTGGACGAGGCGGTCATTGATAGAATCCTTCAGTCGCTCCCACCAAGCTACAAGAGCTTTGTGATGAACTACAATATGCAGGGGATGGTGAAAACTATTCCTGAAGTATTTTCAATGCCGATGTCAGCAGAGGTTGAAATCAAGAAAGAACATCAAGTGTTGATGGTCAATAAAACCACCAAGTTCAAGAAGGGCAAGGGTAAGAAGAACTTCAAGAAGGACGGCAAGGAAGTTGTCGCGCCCGGTAAGCCAGTTGCCGGGAAGAAGTCAAAGAATGGACCCAAGCCTGAGACTGAGTGCTTTTATTGCAAAGGGAAGGGTCATTGGAAGCGGAATTGCCCCAAATACTTAGCGGACAAGAAGGCCGGCAACACTAAAGGTATATTTGATATACATGTAATTGATGTGTACCTTACCAGTACTCATAGTAACTCTTGGGTATTTGATACCGGTGCCGTTGCTCATATTTGTAACTCACAGCAGGAGCTGCGGAATAAGCGGAGACTGGCGAAGGACGAGGTGACGATGCGCGTCGGGAATGGTTCCAAGGTCGATGTGATCGCCGTCGGCACGCTACCTCTACATTTACCTACGGGATTAGTTTTAAACCTTAATAATTGTTATTTAGTGCCAAGTTTGAGCATGAACATTGTATCTGGATCTCGTTTGATACGAGATGGCTACTCATTTAAATCCGAGAATAATGGTTGTTCTATTTATATGAGAGATATGTTTTATGGTCATGCCCCGATGGTCAATGGTTTATTCTTGATGAATCTCGAACGTAATATTACACATATTCATAGTGTGAATACCAAAAGATGTAAAGTTGATAGCGATAGTCCCACATACTTGTGGCACTGCCGCCTTGGTCACATTGGTGTCAAGCGCATGAAGAAGCTCCATGCTGATGGACTTTTAGAGTCTCTCGATTAGGAATCATTTGACACATGCGAACCATGCCTCATGGGAAAAATGACCAAGACTCCGTTCTCCGGAACAATGGAGCGAGCAACCAACTTATTAGAAATCATACATACCGATGTGTGCGGTCCAATGAGCATTGAGGCTCGTGGAGGATATCGTTATGTTCTCACTCTCACTGATGACTTGAGTAGATATGGGTATGTCTACTTAATGAAACACAAGTCTGAGACCTTTGAAAAGTTCAAGGAATTTCAGAATGAGGTAGAGAATCAACGTGACCGAAAGATAAAGTTCCTACGATCAGATCGTGGAGGAGAATATTTAAGCCACGAATTTGGTACACACTTAAGGAAATGTGGAATCATTTCACAACTCACGCCGCCTGGAACACCTCAGCGTAACGGTGTGTCCGAACATCGTAATCGCACTCTATTGGATATGGTGCGGTCTATGATGTCTCTTACTGATTTACCGCTATCATTTTGGGGATACGCTCTAGAGACAGCTACATTCACTTTAAATAGGGCCCCGTCTAAATCCGTTGAGACGACACCGTATGAATTATGGTTTGGGAAGAAACCTAAGCTATCGTTTCTAAAAGTTTGGGGATGCGATGCTTATGTCAAGAAACTTCAACCTGAAAAGCTCGAACCCAAGTCGGAAAAATGCGTCTTCATAGGATACCCTAAGGAAACCATTGGGTATACCTTCTACTTAAGATCCGAGGGCAAGATATTTGTTGCCAAGAACGGATCCTTTCTGGAAAAAGAGTTTCTCTCGAAAGAAGTAAGTGGGAGGAAAGTAGAACTCGATGAAGTACTACCTCTTGAACAGGAAAGTAGTGCGGCTCAGGAAAATGTTCCTGTGATGCCTACACCGACTGGAGAGGAAAATAATGATGATGATCAAGGTACTTCGGATCAAGTTGCTACTGAACTTCGTAGGTCCACAAGGACACGTTCCGCACCAGAGTGGTACAGCAACCCTGTCCTGGAAATAATGTTGTTAGACAACGGTGAACCTTCGAACTATGAAGAAGCGATGGCGGGCCCAGATTCCAACAAATGGCTTGAAGCCATGAAATCCGAGATAGAATCCATGTATGAAAACAAAGTATGGACTTTGACAGACTTGCCCGATGATCGGCGAGCGATAGAAAACAAATGGATCTTTAAGAAGAAGACGGACGCGGATGGTAATGTTACCATCTATAAAGCTCGACTTGTCGCTAAGGGTCATCGACAAGTTCAAGGGGTTGACTACGATGAGACATTCTCTCCCGTAGCGAAGCTAAAGTCCGTCCGAATCATGTAAGCAATTGTCGCATACTATGATTATGAGATATGGCAGATGGACGTCAAAACGGCATTCCTTAACGGACATCTTAAGGAAGAACTGTATATGATGCAGCCGGAAGGTTTTGTCGATCCTAATAATGCTAACAAAGTATGCAAGCTCCAGCGATCCATTTATGGGCTGGTGCAAGCATCTCGGAGTTGGAACATTCACTTTGATGAGATGATCAAAGCGTTTCGGTTTATGCAGACTTATGGAGAAGCCTGCGTTTACAAGAAAGTGAGTGGGAGCTCTGTAGCATTTCTCATATTATATGTAGATGACATACTTTTGATGGGAAATGATATAGAACTCTTGGACAGCATTAAGGCCTACTTGAACAAGTGTTTCAATGAAGGACTTGGAGAAGCTGCTTACATATTAGGCATCAAGATCTATAGGGATAGATCGAGACGCCTCATAGGTCTTTCACAAATCACATACCTTGATAAGATTTTGAAGAAGTTCAAAATGGATCAGTCCAAGAAAGGGTTCTTGCCAGTGTTGCAAGGTGTGAGATTGAGCTCGGCTCAATCCCCGACCACGGCAAATGATAAAGAAGAGATGAGTGTCATCCCCTATGCTTCAGCCATAGGATCTATTATGTATGCCATGTTGTGTACCAGACCCGATGTAAACCTTGCCGTAAGTTTGGTAGGAAGGTACCAAAGTAATCCCGGCAAGGAACACTGGACAGCGGTCAAGAATATCCTGAAGTACCTGAAAAGGACAAAGGACATGTTTCTCGTTTATGGAGGTGACGAAGAGCTCGTCGTAAAGGGTTAAGTCGATGCTAGCTTCGACACAGATCTGGATGACTCTAAGTCACAAACCGGATACGTGTATATGTTGAATGGTGGAGCAGTAAGCTGGTGCAGCTGCAAGCAGAGCGTCATGGCAGGATCTACATGTGAAGCGGAGTACATGGCAGCCTCGGAGGCAGCGCATGAAGCAATTTGGGTGAAGGAGTTCATCACCGACCTAGGAGTCATACCCAATGCGTCGGGGCCGATCAAACTCTTCTGTGACAACACTGGAGCTATTGCCCTTGCCAAGGAGCCCAGGTTTCACAAGAAGACCAGGCACATCAAGCGTCGTTTCAACTCCATCCGTGAAAATGTTCAAGATGGAGACATAGATATTTGCAAAGTACATACGGATCTGAATGTCGTAGACCCGTTGACTAAACCTCTCTCGCGAGCAAAACATGATCAACACCAGAACTCTATGGGTGTTCAATTCATCACAATGTAACTAGATTATTGACTCTAGTGCAAGTGGGAGATTGTTGGAAATATGCCCTAGAGGCAATAATAAAAGATTATTATTATATTTCCTTGTACATGATAATTGTCTTTATTCATGCTATAACTGTATTATCCGGAAATCGTAATACACGTGTGAATACATAGACCATAATATGTCCCTAGTAAGCCTCTAGTTGACTAGCTCGTTGATCAACAGATAGTCATGGTTTCCTGGCTATGGACATTGGATGTCGTTGATAACGGGATCACATCATTAGGAGAATGATGTGATGGAAAAGACCCAATCCTAAGCATAGCACAAGATCGTGTAGTTCGTTTGCTAGAGCTTTTTCCAATGTCAAGTATCTTTTCCTTAGACCATGAGATCGTGTAACTCCCGGATACCGTAGGAGTGCTTTGGGTGTACCAAACGTCACAACGTAACTGGGTGACTATAAAGGTGCACTACAGGTATCTCCGAAAGTGTCTGTTGGGTTGACACGGATCGAGACTGGGATTTGTCACTCCGTATGACGGAGAGGTATCTCTGGGCCCACTCGGTAATGCATCATCATAATGAGCTCAAAGTGACCAAGTGTTTGGTCACGGGATCATGCATTACGGTACGAGTAAAGTGACTTGCCGGTAACGAGACTGAACGAGGTATTGGGATACCGACGATCGAGTCTCGGGCAAGTAACGTACCGATTGACAAAGGGAATTGTATACGGGGTTGATCGAATCCTCGACATCGTGGTTCATCCGATGAAATCATCGAGGAGCATGTGGGAGCCAACATGGGTATCCAGATCCCGCTGTTGGTTATTGACCGGAGAGTCGTCTCGGTCATGTCTGCATGTCCACCGAACCCATAGGGTCTACACACTTAAGGTTTGGTGACGCTAGGGTTATTAGGAAGACTTGTATGTGATTACCAAATGTTGTTCAGAGTCCCGGATGAGATCCCGGACGTCACGAGGAGTTCCGGAATGGTCCGGAGGTGAAGATTTATATATGGGAAGTTGTCATGCGGACACCGGAAAGTTTCGGGGGCATATCGGTATTGTACCGGGGCCACCGGAGAGGTTCCGGGGGTCCATCGGGAGGGGCCACCCCTCTCGGAGGGCCTCATGGGCCGCAAGGGGCAGGGAACCAGCCCCTAGAGGGCTGGGCCCCCCTTGGGCCCATGCGCCTAGGGTTGGGGGGAAACCCTAGTGGGGGCGCCCCCCTTTGCTTGGGGGGCAAGCCCCCCTCCCTGGCCGCCGCCCCCCCTCTAGATCTCATCTAGAGGGGCCGACCCCCCTTGCCCCTTCCCCTATAAATAGAGGGGTGAGGGGAGGGCTGCAGGACACAACCAAGGCGCAGCCCCTCCCCTCCCCAACACCTCTCCTCCGTTAAAGAGCTCGGCGAAGCCCTGTCGGAGTATTGCCTCTCCACCACCACCATGCCGTCGTGCTGCTGCTAGAGTCTTCTTCCTCAACCTCTCCTTCCCCCTTGCTGGATCAAGAAGGAGGAGACGTCATCCGCTCCGTACGTGTGTTGAACGCGGAGGTGCTGTCCGTTCAGCACTTGGTCATCGGTGTTTTGAATCACGGCGAGTATGACTCCATCATCACCGTTCCCTTGAACGCTTCCGTGCGCGAGCTACAAGTGGTATGTAGATGCAATCTCTCTCCCTTGACTCGTTGCTTAGATGAACTCATAGATGGATCTTGGTGAAACCGTAGGAAAATTTTTAATTTTCTGCAATGTTCCCCAACAGTATGCCAGGCAGAAGCTCCTTCATGAAAATACATACCAAAAATCCACTATCTGAGGTGCTTATTGCCTGCTTCATATAAAATTTGGCAGTTAGTTCGAAATAGGTGGTTGTCGAAGGAAATATGCCCTAGAGGCAATAATAAAGTTATTATTTATTTCCTCATATCATGATAAATGTTTATTATTCATGCTAGAATTGTATTAACCGGAAACATGATACATGTGTGAATACATAGACAAAACTATAGTCACTAGTATGCCTCTACTTGACTAGCTCATTAATCAAAGATGGTTATGTTTCCTAAACATAGACATGTGTTGTCATTTGATTAGTGGGATCACATCATTAGAAGAATGATGTGATTGACATGACCCATTTCGTTAGCCTAGCACTTGATCGTTTAGTATACTGCTATTGCTTTCTTCATGACTTATACATGTTCCTGTAACTATGAGAATTATGCAACTCCTCTTTACCGGAGGAACACTTTGGGTGCTACCAAACGTCACAACGTAACTGGGTGATTATAAAGGAGTACTACAGGTGTCTCCGAAGGTACATGTTGAGTTGGCGTATTTCGAGATTAGGTTTTGTCACTCCGATCGTCGGAGAGGTATCTCTAGGCCCTCTCGGTAATGCACATCACTATAAGCCTTGCAAGCAATGTAACCAATGAGTTGGTTACGGGATGATGCATTACGTAACGAGTAAAGAGACTTGCCGGTAACGAGATTGAACTAGGTATTGGATACCGACGATCGAATCTCGGGCAAGTAACATACCGATGACAAAGGGAACAACGTATGTTGTTATGCGGTTTGACCGATAAAGATCTTCGTAGAATATGTAGGAACCAATATGGGCATCCAGGTCCCGCTATTGGTTATTGACCGAGAATGGTTCTAGGTCATGTCTACATAGTTCTCGAACCCGTAGGGTCCGCACGCTTAACGTTACGATGACAGTTTTATTATGAGTTTATAAGTTTTGATGTACCGAAGTTTGTTCGGAGTCCCGGATGTGATCACGGACATGACGAGGAGTCTCGAAATGGTCGAGACATAAAGATTGATATATTGGACGACTATATTCGGACACCGGAAATGTTCCGGGTGATTTCGGAGAAAATCGGAGTGCCGGGGGGGGGGGGTTACCGGAACCCCCCGGGAGAGTATTGGGCCTTATGGGCCTTAGGGGAAAGGAAAGAGGGGTGACCAGCATGGGCCGCGCGCCCCCTCCCCCCTCTGGTCCGAATTGGACTAGGAGGGGGGCGGCGCCCCCCCTTTCCTTCCCCCTCTCCCCCTTCCTTCCCCCTCCAAGTAGGAGTAGAAAGGAGGAGTCCTACTCCTACTAGGAGGAGGATTCCTCCTCCTTGGCGCGCCCCAAGGGGCCGGCCGGCCTCCCCCCTTGCTCCTTTATATACGGGGGCGGGGGGGGGGGGGGGGCACCCCATAGACACACAAGTTGATCTACGGATAGTTCCTTAGCCGTGTGCGGTGCCCCCCTCCACCATATTCCACCTCGGTCATATCGTCGCGGAGTTTAGGCGAAGCCCTGCGCCGGTAGAACATCATCATCGTCACCATGCCGTCGTGCTGATGGAACTCATCTCCGGAGCTCTGGTGGATCGGAGGCCGGAGATCGTCATTGAGCTGAACGTGTGCTGAACTCGGAGGCTCCGTACGTTCGGTGCTTGGATCGGTCGGATCGTGAAGACGTACGACTACATCAACCGCATTGTGCTAACGCTTCCACTTATGGTCTACGAGGGTACGTGGACGAACACTCTCCCCTCTCGTTGCTATACCATCACCATGATCTTGCGTGTACGTAGGAATTTTTTTGAAATTACTACGTTCCCCAACAGTGGTATCCAAGCCTAGGTTTTATGCGTTGATGGTATATGCACGAGTAGGACACAAGTGAGTTGTGGGCAATACAAGTCATACTGCTTACCAGCATGTCATACTTTGGTTCGGCGGTATTGTGAGATGAAGCGGCCCGGACCGACATTACGCGTACGCTTACGCGAGACTGGTTTCACCATTACGAGCACTTGTGCTTAAAGGTGGCTGGCGGGTGTCTGTCTCTCTCACTTTAGCTGAATCGAGTGTGGCTATGCCCGGTCCTTGCGAAGGTTAAAACAGCACCAACTTGACGAACTATCGTTGTGGTTTTGATGCGTAGTAAGAACGGTTCTTGCTAAAGCCCGTAGCAGCCACGTAAAATTTGCAACAACAAAGTAGAGGACGTCTAACTTGTTTTTGCAGGGCATGTTGTGATGTGATATGGTCAAGACATGATGCTATATGGTACGAGATGATCATGTTTTGTAACCGAAGTTATCGGCAACTGGCAGGAGCCATATGGTTGTCGCTTTATTGTATGAAATGCAAACGCCCTGTAATTGCTTTACTTTATCACTAAGCGGTAGCGATAGTTGTAGAAGCAATAGATGGCGTAACGACAACGATGGTACGATGGAGATCAAGGTGTCGCGCCGGTGACGATGGTGATCACGACGGTGCTTCGGAGATGGAGATCACAAGCACAAGAATATGATGGCCATATCATATCACTTATTTTGATTGCATGTGATGTTTATCCTTTATGCATCTTATCTTGCTTTGATTGACGGTAGCATTTTAAGATGATCTCTCACTTAATAATCAAGAAGTGTTCTCCCTAAGTATGCACCGTTGTGAAAGTTCTTCGTGCTGAGACACCACGTGATGATCGGGTGTGATAGGCTCTACGTTCAAATACAACGGGTGCAAAACAGTTGCACACGCAGAATACTCAGGTCATACTTGACGAGCCTAGCATATACAGATATGGCCTCGGAACACATAGACCGAAAGGTCGAGCGTGAATCATATAGTAGATATGATCAACATAGTGATGTTCACCATTGAAACTACTCCATCTCACGTGATGATCGGACATGGTTTAGTTGATTTGGATCACGTGATCACTTAGATGACTAGAGAGATGTCTGTCTAAGTGGGAGTTCTTAAGTAATATGATTAATTGAACTTAAATTTATCATGAACTTAGTACGTGATAGTATTTTGCTTGTCTATGTTTGTTTGTAGATAGATGGCTCGTGCTGTTGTTCCATTGAATTTTAACGTGTTCCTTGAAAAAGCAAAGTTGAAAGATGATGGTAGCAATTACACGGACTGGGTCCGTAACCTGAGGATTATCCTCATTGCTGCACAGAATAGTTACGTCCTGGAAGCACCACTGGGTGCCAGGCCTACTGCTGATGCAACTGACGACGTTAAGAACGTCTGGCAGAGCCAAGTTGATGACTACTCGATAGTTCAGTGTGCCATGCTTTACGGCTTATAACCGGGTCTTCAACGATGTTTTGAACGTCATGGAGCATATGAGATGTTCCAGGAGTTGAAGTTAATATTTCAAGCAAATGCCCGGATTGAGAGATATGAAGTCTCCAATAAGTTCTATAGCTGCAAGATGGAGGAGAATAGTTCTGTCAGTGAACACATACTCAAAATGTCTGGGTATAATAATCACTTGATTCAACTGGGAGTTAATCTTTCTGATGATAGTGTCATTGACAGAATTCTCCAATCACTGCCACCAAGCTACAAGAGCTTCGTGATGAAATATAATATGCAAGGGATGAACAAGACTATTCCCGAGCTCTTCGCAATGCTAAAAGCTGCGGAGGTAGAAATCAAGAAGGAGCATCAAGTGTTGATGGTTAACAAGACCACCAGTTTCAAGAAGAAGGGCAAAGGGAAGAAGAAGGGGAACTTCAAAAAGAACGGCAAGCAAGTTTCTGCTCAAGAGAAGAAACCCAAGTCTGGACCTAAGCCTGAAACTGAGTGCTTCTACTGCAAGCAGACTGGACACTGGAAGCGGAACTGCCCCAAGTATTTGGCGGATAAGAAGGATGGCAAAGTAAACAAAGGTATATGTGATATACATGTTATTGATGTGTACCTTACTAATGCTCGCAGTAGCACCTGGGTATTTGATACTGGTTCTGTTGCTAATATTTGCAACTCGAAACAGGGACTATGGATTAAGCGAAGATTAGCTAAGGACGAGGTGACGATGCGCGTGGGAAATGGTTCCAAAGTCGATGTGATCGCGGTCGGCACGCTACCTCTACATCTATCATCGGGATTAGTTTTAGACCTAAATAATTGTTATTTGGTGCCAGCATTGAGCATGAACATTATATCTGGATCTTGTTTGATGCGAGACGGTTATTCATTTAAAACAGAGAATAATGGTTGTTCTATTTATATGAGTAATATCTTTTATGGTCATGCACCCTTGAAGAGTGGTCTATTTTTATTGAATCTCGATAGTAGTGATACACATATTCATAGTGTTGAAACCAAAAGATGCAGAGTTGATAACGATAGTGCAACTTATTTGTGGCACTGCCGTTTAGGTCATATCGGTGTAAAGCACATGAAGAAACTCCATACTGATGGGCTTTTGGAATCACTTGATTATGAATCACTTGGTACTTGCGAACCATGCCTTATGGGCAAGATGACTAAAACGCCGTTCTCTGGAACTATGGAGCGAGCAACTAATTTGTTGGAAATCATACATACTGATGTATGTGGTCCAATGAATGTTGAGGCTCGCGGAGGATATCGTTATTTTCTCACCTTCACAGATGATTTTAGCAGATATGGGTATATCTACTTAATGAAACACAAGTCTGAAACATTTGAAAAGTTCAAAGAATTTCAAAGTGAAGTGGAAAATCATCATAACAAGAAAATAAAGTTTCTACGATCTGATCGTGGAGGAGAATATTTGAGTTACGAGTTTGGTCTACACTTGAAACAATGCGGAATAGTTTCGCAACTCACGCCACCCGGAACACCACAACGAAATGGTGTGTCCGAACGTCGTAATCGTACTTTACTTGATATGGTGCGATCTATGATGTCTCTTACTGATTTACCGCTATCGTTTTGGGGTTATGCTTTAGAGACGGCCGCATTCACGTTAAATAGGGCACCATCAAAATTCGTTGAGACGACGCCTTATGAACTGTGGTTTGGCAAGAAACCAAAGTTGTCGTTTCTTAAAGTTTGGGGCTGCGATGCTTATGTGAAGAAACTTCAACCAGATAAGCTCAAACCCAAATCGGAGAAATGTGTCTTCATAGGATACCCAAAAGAGACTATTGGGTACACCTTCTATCACAGATCTGAGGGCAAGATTTTCGTTGCTAAAATCGGATCCTTTCTAGAGAAGGAGTTTCTCTCGAAAGAAGTGAGTGGGAGGAAAGTAGAACTTGATGAGATAACTGTATCTACTACCTTATTGGAAAGTAATTCATCACAAGAACCGGTTCCTGTGACAACTACACCAATTAGTGAGGAAGCTAATGATATTGATCATGAAACTTCAGATCAGGTTTCTGTTGGGTAAAGTAGCAATTTCAAAAAATTTCCTACGCACACGCAAGATCATGGTGATGACATAGCAACGAGGGGAGAGTGTTGTCTATGTACCCTTGTAGACCGAAGCGGAAGCGTTGACACAGCGTAGTGGAAGTAGTCGTACGTCTTCACGATCCGACCGATCCAAGCACCGGACGTACGGCACCTCCGAGTTCTGCACACGTTCAGCTCGATGACGTCCCTCGAACTCCGATCCAGCCGAGTGTCGAGGGAGAGTTCTGTCAGCACGACGGCGTGGTGACGATCTTGATGTTCTACCGGCGCAGGGCTTCGCCTAAGCTTCGCGACGATATGACCGAGGTGGAATATGGTGGAAGGGGGCACCGCACACGGCTAAGGAACGATCCGTAGATCAACTTGTGTGTCCATGGGGTGCCCCCTACCCCCGTATATAAAGGAGTGGAGGAGGGGAGGGCCGGCCCTCTACTATGGCGCGCCCTAGGGGAGTCCTACTCCCACCGGGAGTAGGATTCCCCTTTTCCTAGTAGAACTAGGAACCCTTCCATGTATTAGGAGTAGGAGAGAAGGAAAGGGAAGAGAGAAGGAGAAGGAAGGAAGGGTGCGCCCCCCCCCCCCCCCCTCCCTAGTCCAATTCGGACTAATCCAAGGGGAGGGCGGCGGCCACCCTTTTGGCCCTTTTTCTCCTTTCCCGTATGGCCCATTAAGGCCCAATACAAATTCCCGTAACTCTCCGGTACTCCGAAAAATACCCGAATCACTCGGAACCTTTCCGAACTCCGAATATAGTCGTCCAATATATCGATATTTACGTCTCAACCATTTCGAGACTCCTCGTCATGTCCCCGATCTCATCCGGGACTCCGAACTCCTTCGGTACATCAAAACTCATAAACTCATAATATAACTGTCATCAAAACCTTAAGCGTGCGGACCCTACGGGTTCGAGAACTATGTAGACATGACCTAGAACTATTCTCGGTCAATAACCAATAGCGGAACCTGGATGCCCATATTGGCTCCTACATATTCTACGAAGATCTTTATCGGTCAAACCGCATAACAACATACGTTGTTCCCTTTGTCATCAGTATGTTACTTGCCCGAGATTCGATCGTCGGTATCCAATACCTAGTTCAATCTCGTCACCGGCAAGTCTCTTTACTCGTTCTGTAATGCATCATCCCGTAACCAACTCATTGGTCACATTGCTTGCAAGGCTTATAATGATGTGCATTACCGAGAGGGCCCAGAGATACCTCTCCGACAATCGGAGTGACAAAACCTAATCTCGAAATACGCCAACTCAACATGTACCTTCGGAGACACCTGTAGTACTCCTTTATAATCACCCAGTTACGTTGTGACGTTTGGTAGTACCCAAAGTGTTCCTCCGGTAAATGGGAGTTGCATAATCTCATAGTTACAGGAACATGTATAAGTCATGAAGAAAGCAATAGCAACATACTAAACGATCAAGTGCTAAGCTAACGGACTGGGTCAAGTCAATCACATCATTCTCCTAATGATGTGATCTCGTTAATCAAATGACAACTCTTTTGTCCATGGCTAGGAAACATAACCATCTCTGATAAACGAGCTAGTCAAGTAGAGGCATACTAGTGACACTATGTTTGTCTATGTATTCACACATGTATTATGTTTCCGGTTAATACAATTCTAGCATGAATAATAAACATTTATCATGAAATAAGGAAATAAATAATAACTTTATTATTGCCTCTAGGGCATATTTCCTTCAGTCTCCCACTTGCACTAGAGTCAATAATCTAGTTCACATCGTCATGTGATTTAACACCAATATTCATATCTGTATATGATTAACACCCATAGTTCACATCATCATGTGACCAACACCCAAAGGGTTTACTAGAGTCAATAATCTAGTTCACATCGCTATGTGATTAACACCCAAAGAGTACTAAGGTGTGATCATGTTTTGCTCGTGAGAGAAGCTTAGTCAACGGGTCTGTCACATTCAGAGCCGTATGTATTTTGCAAATATTCTATGTCTACAATGCTCTGCACGGAGCTACTCTAGCTAATCGCTCCCACTTTCAATATGTATCCAGATTGAGACTTTGAGTCATCTGGATCAGTGTAAAAGTTTGCACTGATGTAACTTTTACAACAAACTCTTTTATCACCTCCATAATCGAGAAACATCTCCTTTGTCCTTACTAAGGATATTCTTGACCAATGTCCAATGATCTACTCCTAGATCACTATTGTACTCCCTCGCCAAATTCAGAGCAAGGTATACAATAGGTCTGGTACATAGCATAGCATACTTTATAGAACCTATGACTGAGGCATAGGGAATGACTTTTCATTCTCTTTCTATTTTCTGCTGTGGTCGGGATTTGAGTCTTACTCAATTTCATACCTTTGCAACACAGGCAAGAACTCTTTCTTTGACTGTTCCATTTTAAACTACTTCAAATTCTTGTCAAGGTATGTACTCATTGAAAATCTTATCAAGCGTCTTGATCTATCTCAATAGATCTTGATGCTCAATATGTATGTAGTTTTACTGAGGTCTTTCTTCGAAAAACTCTTATTCAAGTATCCTTTCATGCTTTGCAGAATAATTCTACATTATTTCCGATCAGCAATATGTCATTCACATATACTTATCAGAAATGCTGTAGTGCTCCCACTCACTTTCTTGTAAATACAGGCTTCACCGCAAGTCTGTATAATACTATATGCTTTGATCAACTTATCAAAGCGTATATTCCAACACTGAGATGCTTGCACCAGTCCATAGATGGATCGCTGGAGCTTGCACATTTTGTTAGCACCTTTAGGATTGACAAAACCTTCTGGTTGTATCATATACAACTCTTCTTTAATAAATTCATTAAGGAATGTAGTTTTGACATCCATTTGCCAGATTTCATAAAATGTGGCAATTGCTAACATGATTCAGACAGACTTAAGCATCGATACGAGTGAGAAAATCTCATCGTATTCAACACCTTGAACTTGTTGAAAACTTTTCGCAACAAGTCGAGCTTGGTAGATAGTAATACTACTATCAGTGTCTGTCTTCCTCTTGAAGATCCATTCATTTAACATGGCTTGCTGATCATCGAGCAAGTCAATCAAAGACCATACTTTGTTCTCATACATGGATCATATCTCAGATTTTATGGCCTCGAGCCATTTCGCGGAATCTGGGCTCATCATCGCTTTCTCATAGTTCGTAGGTTCAACATGGTCTAGTAACATGACTTCCAGAACATGATTACTACACCACTCTGGTGCGGATCTTACTCTGGAAGACCTACGAGGTTCTGTAGTAACTTGATCTGAAGTTTCATGATCAATATCATTAGCTTCCTTACTAATTGGTGTATTTGTCACAGGAACTGATTTCTGTGATAAACTACTTTCCAATAAGGGAGCAGGTACAGTTACCTCATCAAGTTCTACTTTCCTCCCACTCACTTCTTTTGAGAGAAACTCCTTCTCTAGAAAGGATCTATTATCAGCAACAAATTTGCCTTCGGATCTGTGATAGAAGGTGTACCCAACAATTTCCTTTGGGTATTCTATGAAGACGCACTTCTCCGATTTGGGTTCGAGCTTATCAAGTTGAAAAACCTTTTTTCATATAAGCATCGCAACTCCAAACTTTAAGAAACAACAGCTTAGGTTTACTGCTAAACCACAGTTCATACGGTGTCGTCTCAACGGATTTAGATGGTGCCCTATTTTAAACGTGAATGCAGCTGTCTCCAATGCATAACCCCAAAACGATAGTGGTAAACTGATAAGAGACATCATAGATCGCACCATATCAAATAAAGTACGATTACGACGTTCGGACACACCATTACATTGTGGTGTTCCAGGTGGCGTGAGTTTGTGAAACTATTCCACATTGTTTTAATTGAAGACTAAACTCGTAACTCAAATATTCGTCTCCACGATCAGATCACAGAAACTTTATTTTCTTGTTACGATGATTTTCCACTTCACTCTGAAATTCTTTGAACCTTTCAACTATTTCAGACTTATGTTTCATCAAGTAGATATACCAATATCTGCTCAAATCATCTGTGAAGGTCAGAAAATAACGATACCCGCCGCGAGCCTCAACACTCATCGGATCGCATACATCAGTATGTATTATTTCCAATAAGTCAGTTGCTCGCTCCATTGTTCCGGAGAACGGAGTTTTAGTCATCTTGCCCAAAAGGCACGGTTCGCAAGCATCAAATGATTCATAACCAAATGATTCCAAAAATCCATCTTTATGGAGTTTCTTCATGCGCTTTATACCGATATGACCCAAACGGCAGTGCCACAAATAAGTTGCATTATCATTATTAACTTTGCATCTTTTGGCCTCAATATTATGAATATGTGTATTACTACGATCGAGATCCAACAAACCATTTTCGTTGGTGTGTATGACCATAGAAGGTTTTATTCATGTAAACAGAACAACAATTGTTCTCTAACTTAAATGAATAACCGTATTGCAATAAACATGATCAAATCATATTCATGCTCAACGCAAACACCAAATAACACTTATTTAGGTTCAACACAAATCCCGAAAGTATAGGGAGTGTGCGATGATGATTATATCAATCTTGGAACTATTTCCAACACACATCGTCACTTCACCCTTAACTAGTCTCTGTTTATTCTGCAACTCCCGTTTCGAGTTACTAATCTTAGCAACTGAACTAGTATCAAATACTGAGGGGTTGCTATAAACACTAGTAAAGTACACATCAATAATATGTATATCAAATATACTTATGTTCACTTTGCCATCCTTCTTATCCGCCAACCAATTGGGGTAGTTCCGCTTCCAGTGACCAGTCTCTTTGCAGTAGAAGCACTTAGTCTCAGGCTTAGGACCAGACTTGGGTTTCTTCACTTAAGCAGCAACTTGCTTGCCGTTCTTCTTGAAGTTCCCCTTCTTTTCCCTTTGCCCTTTTTCTTGAAACTAGTGGTCTTGTCAACCATCAACACTTGATGCTCTTTCTTGATTTCTACCTTCGTTGATTTCAGCATCACGAAGAGCTTGGGAATCATTTTCGTCATCCCTTTCATACTATAGTTCATCACAAAGTTCTAGTAACTTAGTGATGGTGACTAGAGAATTCTGTCAATCACTATCTTATCTGGAAGATTAACTCCCACTTGATTCAAGCGATTGAAGTACCCAGACAATCTGAGCACATGCTCACTAGTTGAGCGATTCTCCTCCATCTTTTAGCTATAGAACTTGTTGGAGAATTCATATCTCTCAACTCGGGTATTTGCTTGAAATATTAACTTCAATTCCTGGAATATCTCATATGGTCCATGACGTTCAAAACGTCTTTGAAGTCCCGATTCTAAGCCGTTAAGCACGGTGCACTAAACTATCAAGTAGTCATCATATTGAGCTAGCCAAACGTTCATAACGTCTACATCTGCTCTTGCAATAGGTCTGTCACCTAGTGGTGCATCAAGGACATAATTCTTCTGTGCAGCAATGAGGATTAACCTCAGATCACGAATCAAATCCGCAACATTGCTACTAACATTTTCAACACAGTTTTCTCTAGGAACATATCAAAATAAACTTATGAAAGCAACAACGCGAGCTATTGATCTACAACATAATTTGCAAAATACTACTAGGACTAAGTTCATGATAAATTTAAGTTCAATTAATCATATTACTAAAGAACTCCCACTTAGACAGACATCTCTCTAGTCATCTAAGTGATCACGTGATCCAAATCAACTAAACCATGTCCGATCATCACGTGAGATGGAGTAGTTTCAATGGTGAACATCTCTATGTTGATCATATCTACTATATGATTCACGCTCGACCTTTCAGTCTCCGTGTTCCGAGGCCATATCTGTATATGCTAGGCTCGTCAAGTATAACCTGAGTATTCCGCGTGTGCAACTGTTTTGCACCCGTTGTATTTGAACGTAGAGCCTATCACACCCGATCATCACGTGGTGTCTCAGCACGAAGAACTTTCGCAACGGTGCATACTCAGGGAGAACACTTCTTGATAATTAGTGAGAGATCATTTTAAAATGCTACCGTCAAACAAAACATAATAAGATGTATAACAGATAAACATCATATGCAATCAAAATATGTGACATGATATGGCCATGATCATCTTGCGCCTTTGATCTCCATCTCCAAAGTACTGTCATGATCTCTATCGTCACCGGCACGACACCATGATCTTCATCATCTTGATCTATATCAATGTGTCATCACATGGTCGTCTCACCAACTATTGCTCTTGCAACTATTGCTATCGCATAGCGATAAAGTAAAGCAATTATTTGGCACTTGCATCTTATGCAACAAAGAGACAACCATAGAGCTTCTGCCAGTCGCCGATAACTTCAACAAAACATGATCATCTCATACAACAACTAATATCTCATCACGTCTTGACCATATCACATCACAACATGCCCTGCAAAAACAAGTTAGACGTCCTCTACTTTGTTGTTGCAAGTTTTACGTGGCTGCTACGGGCTTAAGCAAGAACCAATCTCACCTACGCATCAAAACCACAACGATAGTTTGTCAAATAGACTCCGTTTTAACCTTCACAAGGACCGGGCGTAGCCACACTCGGTTCAACTAAAGTTGGAGAAACTGACACCCGCTAGTCACCTGTGTGCAAAGCACAGCGGTAAAACCAGTCTCGCGTAAGCGTACGCGTAATGTCGGTCCGGGCCGCTTCATCCAACAATACCGCTGAACCAAAGTATGACATGCTGGTAGGCAGTATGACTTATGTCGTCCACAACTCACTTGTGTTCTACTCGTGCATATAACATCAAACCATAAAAACCTAGGCTCGGATGCCACTGTTGGGTAACGTAGCAATTTCAAAAAATTTCCTACGCACACGCAAGATCATGGTGATGACATAGCAACGAGGGGAGAGTGTTGTCTACGTACCCTTGTAGACCGAAGCGGAAGCGTTGACACAGCGTAGTGGAAGTAGTCGTACGTCTTCACGATCCGACCGATCCAAGCACCGAACGTACGGCACCTCCGAGTTCTGCACACGTTCAGCTCGATGACGTCCCTCGAACTCCGATCCAGCCGAGTGTCGAGGGAGAGTTCTGTCAGCACGACGGCGTGGTGACGATCTTGATGTTCTACCGGCGCAGGGCTTCGCCTAAGCTTCGCGACGATATGACCGAGGTGGAATATGGTGGAAGGGGGCACCGCACACGGCTAAGGAACGATCCGTAGATCAACTTGTGTGTCCATGGGGTGCCCCCTACCCCCGTATATAAAGGAGTGGAGGAGGGGAGGGCCGGCCCTCTACTATGGCGCGCCCTAGGGGAGTCCTACTCCCACCGGGAGTAGGATTCCCCTTTTCCTAGTAGAACTAGGAACCCTTCCATGTATTAGGAGTAGGAGAGAAGGAAAGGGAAGAGAGAAGGAGAAGGAAGGAAGGCTGCGCCCCCCCCCCCCCTCCCTAGTCCAATTTGGACTAGTCCAAGGGGAGGGCGGCGGCCACCCTTTTGGCCCTTTTTCTCCTTTCCCGTATGGCCCATTAAGGCCCAATACGAATTCCCGTAACTCTCCGGTACTCCGAAGAATACCCGAATCACTCGGAACCTTTCCGAACTCCGAATATAGTCGTCCAATATATCGATCTTTACGTCTCGACCATTTCGAGACTCCTCGTCATGTCCCCGATCTCATCCGGGACTCCGAACTCCTTCGGTACATCAAAACTCATAAACTCATAATATAACTGTCATCAAAACCTTAAGCGTGCGGACCCTACGGGTTCGAGAACTATGTAGACATGACCTAGAACTATTCTCGGTCAATAACCAATAGCGGGACCTGGATGCCCATATTGGCTCCTACATATTCTACGAAGATCTTTATCGGTCAAACCGCATAACAACATACGTTGTTCCCTTTGTCATCGGTATGTTACTTGCCCGAGATTCGATCGTGGGTATCCAATACCTAGTTCAATCTCGTCACCGGCAAGTCTCTTTACTCGTTCTGTAATGCATCATCCCGTAACCAACTCATTGGTCACATTGCTTGCAAGGCTTATAATGATGTGCATTACCGAAAGGGCCCAGAGATACCTCTCCGACAATCGGAGTGACAAAACCTAATCTCGAAATACGCCAACTCAACATGTACCTTCGGAGACACCTGTAGTACTCCTTTATAATCACCCAGTTACGTTGTGACGTTTGGTAGTACCCAAAGTGTTCCTCCGGTAAACGGGAGTTGCATAATCTCATAGTTACAGGAACATGTATAAGTCATGAAGAAAGCAATAGCAACATACTAAACGATCAAGTGCTAAGCTAACGGACTGGGTCAAGTCAATCACATCATTCTCCTAATGATGTGATCTCGTTAATCAAATGACAACTCTTTTGTCCATGGCTAGGAAACATAACCATCTCTGATAAACGAGCTAGTCAAGTAGAGGCATACTAGTGACACTATGTTTGTCTATGTATTCACACATGTATTATGTTTCCGGTTAATACAATTCTAGCATGAATAATAAACATTTATCATGAAATAAGGAAATAAATAATAACTTTATTATTGCCTCTAGGGCATATTTCCTTCAGTTTCTACTGAACCTCGTAGGTCTACCAGAGTAAGATCCGCACCAGAGTGGTACGGTAATCCTATTCTGGAAGTCATGTTACTTGACCATGATGAACCTACGAACTATGAGGAAGCGATGATGAGCCCAGATTCGGCAAAATGGCTAGAGGCCATGAAATCTGAGATGGGATCCATGTATGAAAACAAAGTATGGACTTTGGTTGACTTGCCCGATGATCGGCAAGCCATTGAGAACAAATGGATCTTTAAGAAGAAGACTGACGCTGATGGTAATGTAACTGTCTATAAAGCTCGACTTGTTGCGAAAGGTTTTCGACAAGTTCAAGGGGTTGACTACGATGAGACTTTCTCACCCGTAGCGATGCTTAAGTCTGTCCGAATCATGTTAGCTATTGCTGCATTTCATGATTATGAAATTTGGCAAATGGATGTCAAAACTGCATTCTTGAATGGATTTCTGGAAGAAGAGTTGTATATAATGCAGCCAGAAGGTTTTGTTGATCCAAAAGGTGCTAACAAAGTATGCAAGCTCCAGCAATCCATTTATGGGCTGGTGCAAGCATCTCGGAGTTGGAATAAATGTTTTGATAGTGTGATCAAAGCATATGGTTTTATACAGACTTTTGGAGAAGCCTGTATTTACAAGAAAGTGAGTGGGAGCTCTGTTGCATTTCTGATTTTATATGTAGATGACATATTATTAATTGGAAATGATATAGAATTTCTGGATAGCATAAAGGGATACTTGAATAAAAGTTTTTCAATGAAAGACCTCGGTGAAGCTGCTTACATATTGGGCATCAAGATCTATAGAGATAGATCAAGACGCTTAATAGGACTTTCACAAAGCACATACCTTGACAAAATTTTGAAAAAGTTCAAAATGGATCAGGCAAAGAAAGGATTCTTCCCTGTGCTACAAGGTGTGAAGTTGAGTCAAACTCAATGCCCGACCACAGCAGAAGATAGAGAGAAAATGAAAGATGTTCCCTATGCTTCAGCCATAGGCTCTATCATGTATGCAATGCTGTGTACCAGACCTGACGTATGCTTAGCAATAAGCTTGGCAGGAAGGTACCAAAGTAATCCAGGAGTGGATCACTAGACAGCGGTCAAGAACATCCTGAAATACCTGAAAAGGACAAAGGATATGTTTCTCGTATATGGAGGTGACAAAGAGCTAGTCGTAAATGGTTACATCGATGCAAGCTTTGACACTGATCCAGACGATTCTAAATCGCAAACCGGATACGTGTTTTTATTAAACGGTGGAGTTGTAAGTAGGTGCAGTTCTAAACAAAGCGTTGTGGCGGGATCTACATGTGAAGCAGAGTACATAGCTGCTTATGAAGCAGCAAATGAAGGAGTCTGGATGAAGGAGTTCATTTTCGATCTAGGTGTCATACCTAGTGCATCGGGACCAATGAAAATCTTCTGTGACAATACTGGTGCAATTGCCTTGGCAAAGGAATCCAGATTTCACAAGAGGACCAAGCACATCAAGAGATGCTTCAATTTCATTCGGGACCAAGTCCAAGTGGGAGACATAGAGATTTGCAAGATACATACGAATCTGAATGTTGCAGACACATTGACTAAGCCTCTCTCACGAGCAAAACATGATCAGCACCAAGATTCCATGGGTGTTAGAATCATTACTATGTAATCTAGATTATTGACTCTAGTGCAAGTGGGAGACTGAAGGAAATATGCCCTAGAGGCAATAATAAAGTTATTATTTATTTGCTCATATCATGATAAATGTTTATTATTCATGCTAGAATTGTATTAACCGGAAACATGATACATGTGTGAATACATAGACAAAACTATAGTCACTAGTATGCCTCTACTTGACTAGCTCATTAATCAAAGATGGTTATGTTTCCTAACCATAGACATGTGTTGTCATTTGATTAGTGGGATCACATCATTAGAAGAATGATGTGATTGACATGACCCATTCCGTTAGCCTAGCACCTGATCGTTTAGTATACTGCTATTGCTTTCTTCATGACTTATACATGTTCCTGTAACTATGAGAATTATGCAACTCCCGTTTATCGGAGGAACACTTTGAGTGCTACCAAACGTCACAACGTAAATGGGTGATTATAAAGGAGTACTACAGGTGTCTCCGAAGGTACATGTTGAGTTGGCGTATTTCGAGATTAGGTTTTGTCACTCCGATCGTCGGAGAGGTATCTCTGGGCCCTCTCGGTAATGCACATCACTATAAGCCTTGCAAGCAATGTAACCAATGAGTTGGTTACGGGATGATGCATTACGTAACGAGTAAAGAGACTTGCCGGTAACGAGATTGAA
Source organism: Triticum timopheevii (assembly GCA_963921465.1). NCBI lineage: Eukaryota > Viridiplantae > Streptophyta > Magnoliopsida > Poales > Poaceae > Triticum > Triticum timopheevii. Next base: position 178,173,221 of record OY997264.1, on the reverse strand, counting down.
CTAGGTATTGGATACCGACGATCGAATCTCGGGCAAGTAACATACCGATGACAAAGGGAATAACGTATGTTGTTATGCGGTTTGACCGATAAAGATCTTCGTAGAATATATAGGAACCAATATGGGCATCCAGGTCCCGCTATTGGTTATTGACCGAGAATGGTTCTAGGTCATGTCTACATAGTTCTCGAACCCGTAGGGTCCGCACGCTTAACGCTACGATGACAGTTTTATTATGAGTTTATAAGTTTTGATGTACTGAAGTTTGTTCGGAGTCCCGGATGTGATCACGGACATGACGAGGAGTCTTGAAATGGTCGAGACATAAAGATTGATATATTGGACGACTATATTCGGACACCGGAAATGTTCCAGGTGATTTCGGAGAAAACCGGAGTGCCGGGGGGGTTACCGGAACCCCCCGGGAGAGTATTGGGCCTTATGGGCCTTAGGGGAAAGGAGAGAGGGGCGGCCAGCATGGGCCGCGCGCCCACTCCCCCCTCTGGTCCAAATTGGACTAGGAGGGGGGCGGCGCCCCCCCTTTCCTTCCCCCTCTCCCCCTTCCTTCCCCCTCCTAGTAGGAGTAGGAAAGGAGGAGTCCTACTCCTACTAGGAGGAGGATTCCTCGTCCTTGGCGCGCCCCAAGGGGCCGGCCGGCCTCCCCCCCTTGCTCCTTTATATACGGGGGCGGGGGGGCACCCCATAGACACACAAGTTGATCTACGGATCGTTCCTTAGCCGTGTGCGGTGCCCCCCTCCACCATATTCCAGCTCGGTCATATCGTCGCGGAGTTTAGGCGAAGCCCTGCGCCGGTAGAACATCATCATCGTCACCACGCCGTCGTGCTGACGGAACTCATCTCCGGAGCTCTGCTGGATCGGAGGCCGGAGATCGTCATCGAGCTGAACGTGTGCTGAACTCGGAGGCTTGGATCGGTCGGATCGTGAAGACGTACGACTACATCAACCGCGTTGTGCTAACGCTTCCGCTTACGGTCTACGAGGGTACGTGGACGAACACTCTCCCCTCTCGTTGCTATACCATCACCATGATCTTGCGTGTACGTAGGAATTTTTTTGAAATTACTACGTTCCCCAACAGTTGTTTCAATGGCACACAAGATAGACGTTATGCACCCTCACAAGATTCCACCGTGATCAGGGGTGACAAAAAATAAATGGTGATGCCGCAATATCTAAGAACACAGTGGTCGGTTCAACAGTGGTCGTCGCAAGGGATAGCATAGGAGTATTCCTTGGTGCTTCATCAATACTCTTTCAAGGAGTGGTCGATCCGAAGTCGTTTGAGGCAATGGCTTGTCGTGAGGCATCTCTCCTATAAAGGGGAGTTGGTAATCTTGCCTCACTGGTTTAGCTTCGCGTCATCTCTCACCCACCAAAAACTGAAACGACTCGTCCCACTTGACAAAAAAACGGTCCCTCCGTCCCACGTCCCAGTTGAGAAATTAGTCAAAGGCATGTTGTAGTTAAGATTGATCTAGAACAAGTTGAACAATGCCAACATTACATAGTTGTATGTCATTTAGGGTTGTCTAAATTTCATATCACCCGAAGTTGTCTGACATGTCTTCGTATATGTTGATCCCACGAGGTAGTAACGTTTACAACATTATATTTAGCATACATGCAATGAAAAGTCAAATCATGCATGTGTTCAGAAACTAAGTCCAAAATCATGTTGTCAGTTTCTTTAATTTCTAAGTTGCAAGCATTTTTTTTGCAATTGTTGGGGGTAATACATGGTTATGCTTGATTTTTGTCTTTCTTATGCCTTTGGTCATCACAGTAATATATATTTTGCCGTAATGCATCAACTATGATATCAAGTAATTCTTCACTGATTCGTCGATGAAATTGCAATGTTGCCCGTAGCAACGCACAAGCACCGTCCTAGTTAATCTTAACGATCGACCTACTTTCACATGAAATAACGATCGCCAACAACTGTTATCATCAGTTGCGAGAAACTTGAAGAGTTCAACGACAAATGAATATGGACACATTGCATTGAATATCAAATAAAGGATGAATGACTTTCAAGAGATGATTTTGTGCATGAGAACTGGGCTTAGAACAAAGAAGCTCATCGCCTAGCTCGTAATGCTCTGTATTTGCCTGACGGTCATTTCGCTTGTTGAGCTATGTATCCCTGTAAACATTATCAACTAATAAAGAGTGGGATTTGTCAGGAAAAAAACCATTGGATCATAGCTCATCCTTTCCCCCCTCTTGCTCCATGACCACATCAACCGATGCAAATAGACAATAAAGTTAGCACTTTCGTATAATACTTGACCTTTTTAAATCGCGCACTTTCTAGCTAGTAATTCATGCTTAATAACTATGATCCCTCCGTCATAAGATGGAGGGAGTACAACTTTTTAGGTGGCTAAGATTTAGAAAAAAAGGTGACCTAGAATTAGCGCAAAAAATGTATCAAAAAAGAGTTTGCCTACTATTAATTTGCTTGACATGTGTGTTTTCCACATACGTCACATACAACCTGTAGATCTAAAGCAATACTAATGTTCTAAACTGCATAGTTTATAAATTGAAAGGTACTAGATCTCGGCTTGAGGAGCTTATGAGTATGAATGTGGATAGACAAGAGATTAGAAAGATTAGAGGCAAGATGAATGAGTTGATCTACCAGGAAGAAATGATGTGGTCACAACGATCAAGAGTCATGTGGCTGAAAGAGGGTGACAGAAATACTAAATATTTTCAAAGCAAAGCTGTTTGGCGTGCCCACAAAAATAAGATCAGAGAGCTTATGTATAGTATGGGAGTGGTGCACTCTAATTATGATGATACTAGAACATAAAGGCGCATGTTGTCGCGCCCATACATCTTATTGGAATAATAATATAAGTATATCAAAAAAACCTGGACAAAAGAAGAACATTTAGATGGTGGGGCATTGTTGAAGCTTTAGGTATAAGTTGCAAAATTGATACAGGTGGCAATGCCATCTAAATCAGCATTGGAACGTCAATGTACATAAAAGTTTGTCTAAGCATCACATTTGCTAAGGTATTTGAATAAGTGGGGGAGATTCTCTGTGTGTCACGCGTCATGGTCCGTTGTAGCCTTGCCATAGTATATGCTGCACAGAGAAACAAAATGAACAAATAATGATGCAATTGAACTGTAAGTACTCGCAAAAAAAAATTGAACGGTAAGCAGCCAAAAACTGAGATCCACTGCGTGTGAAAGGTGACGGACTGACAGAATTAGGAAAGGCAACAAGCGGCACACCTCCTGCACAATCACCAAGAATTGGCTGTAACTCACCTCACGGTCACACGACCCATGGCAGCCCGGTTCATGTAAACGCCCAAAAATAGGTCTGTGGAGCAGCGGCCCATTAGACGTTGGCTCGGCCGGTTCAGCGAGCAGAAGAGGCGAACGAGGCCCGAGGGAATGTTGCGGGGCGGTGAACTAATCTGAAGCATTCGTATACTTAATCGGACGGTTTAGTAGTCCAAATCGCTGTGAGGAGGCATAGCTAGCTCAGTTTTACTGTTTAGTAATGGCATCCTTCGCAAATATTTTTTTCTAAGGCATTTTCTCAGCCGACCCAGACCTTGATGTGTCCCTGGTTGTTGATCTTCTCGAGGTTAAATTTTGGACCAGGATAATACTCGTCCGTATGCTCCCTTTGGTGATAAAGAGATCTCAGATGCTCTCTTTCAAATAGGACCTCTTAAAGCTCCGGGTCTTGATGGTCTTCCAGCGTAATTGGGATGTTCTGAAGGATAGTGTGATTGGAGCGGTCAAGGATTTTTTTATCATAGGGATCATGCGGCAGGGGTAAATTCTACCTCTATCGTTCTTATGAATTCTACCTCTATCGTTCTTATGAATTCTACCTATGTCGTTCTTATGCCTAAGATTCCTAACCCTACTACCTTGTCACACTACAGGCCTATTAATCTGTGCATCGTCATTTACAAAGTTATATCTAAGTGTTTGGTGAACCGTCTAAGGCCACTTCTTGATGATATAGTCTCTCTGGAACAGAGTGCTTTTATTCATGAACGGATAATCACAGACAACACTCTTGTTGCTTTCAAGTGCATACACCACATCAAACAGGAAAAAGACCCAACAAAAAGTTTCTGTGCGTATAAGCTCGATCTCTCAAAGGCTTATGATCTGGTGGACTAGAAGTTCTTGAAGCAGGTGATGCAAAGTTGGGTTTCTCTCACCGATGGGTGGACTGGATAATGTCTTGTGACACATCGGTGATATATTCTGTCAAACTTAATGGGACCCTCTTGGATTCATTTGCACCGACGCATGGGCTTCGGCAGGGCGATCCTCTTTCTTCCTTTATGTTCCTTTTTGTGGTCGATGACTTGTTTGCAATTCTTAAGCACTATGTGTCTTTGGGTGATATTACTCCGGTGAAGGTGAGTAGAAGAGCTCCTGGGATTTTACATCTGCTATTTGCTAACGACACTATGTTATTTTTTGAGGCGTCACGTGTTCACGTCGAAAAAGCGAAGATGGCATTGGATATTTATGGTAAGGCAACTAGACAAAGTTTGAATTATGATAAGTGTTCTATTCTCTTTGGTGTTGCTTGTCCTACTGATTCTCAAATGGAAGTAAGAGAGGTACTTAAAGTTACTAGTCTGGTCTTTGAAGAAAATTATCTTCGTCTCCCTACCCCTGATGGACGCATGTCATTAGGGCGCTTTCAAAATCTCCAGATAGGTCTAACAAAACGGTTGATTCAGTGGGGAGATGGTCTCCTCGCCCAATCGGGGAGGGAGACTCTCATTAAGTCTGTCGCTTAGGATTTACCCACTTATATAGTGGGAGTTTTTAAGGTACCTTTTCGGTTTGCGATGAACTTACTAGGATGGTAAGAGGTTTTTATTGGGCAGCTGAGATGGGCAAAAGGAAAGTTCATTGACGTGCTTGGGATGAACTTATGCAACCAAAGTGCAAAGGTGGGGCTGGTTTTCGTTATTTTTGTATCTTCAACCAAGCACTATTAGCTTGGCAAGAATGGAGACTGATTTCTAAACCCAATAGTTTATGTGCACAAGTATTGAAGGATAGGTATTATCCGGATGGTAAACTTGAAGATATCGTGTTTGCTGGTAACGCATCTTCTTTGTGGCAAGCTATTGCATATGGCCCTGACCTTCTGAAAAAGGTTCTGATCTGGAGGGTGGGAAACAGAAGGAGTATATGGGTGTGGTGTGATAATTGGATCCCATGACCCTTCTCCTATAAACCCATAACGGTTCAAGGAATGTGTAGAATGAGCTTTGTCTCAGACTTGCTCAATGAGAATGGCTCCTGGAATCTGGCGTTGTTACAACAATATTTCCTACCGGAGGATGTTGTAGAGATTTTGAAAATTCATGCGTCGCCACGGCTAGGAGATGACACTTGGCTTGGGGTCTAGGAAAGTGCGGCGTGTTTTCTATTAAGAGTGCTTATCACTTCGGTTTTGAAGAGGCACATAGAAGCTCGTCTACTGGCTCCACTACGCGCCCGAATGGTCAGCGATCTTGCTGGCAATTCATTTGGTCCACTGATGTACCCCCAAGTGTTCGGAACTTTGCTTGGCGTGTGGCTACGGACTCTTTGTCGACTTAGAGAAACAAACATATTCGGGGCCTTGAAATAAATGATCTACCAGGTATGTGGAATTAAATTTGAGGACAACTTTCATGCTCTCTGCTGTTGTACATTGTCAAGGATTCTATGGGACGTACTGGCAGAAGCTTGGTCATTGCCTTGTATACATACCATGCAAAATAATGGAAAAGAATGATTGCTACATGATTTAGAGCCTCTTCCTGATATTGAGTATTCAATATTTCTTATGATGCTTTGGCGCGCGTGGCACATTCGTAACGAGGTGGTTCATCATAAACCGCTGCCACCCATGGAGGCCTCTAGGCGTTTCTTGGTGAGCTATCTTTATTCAATGAGTGATCCCAAATCTGGATGGGTCAAGCTGTCCACGAATGGGTCTTATGGTGATGACGGCTCAACAAGTTCCGGAATGGTACTTCGAGATGACAAAGGTGCAATCATATTTTCTTCATGCAGTCAACTGTTTTCATGTCTGGATTCTCTCGAAGCGGAGCTAAGTGCTTGTACGGAAGGACTGTCATTTGCAATACAGAGAAGTGACATTCCAGTGGAGATAAAAATGGATTCGATCGTTGCTGTCAAGTTGATCCAGGCCAAGGAGGTTGATAGATCGGTCTACTCGTCCCTTATTATGGAGATTAGAAACCTTTATGTCTCTTCGTGATTTTTGTATTACTCATACTAATCGTAGCCAAAATAAAGTACTATAATTTTAGGTTAGTGTAGTTTTAAAATTTATGGAAAATCCAGGCAATTTTTTTGAGGGGAAAATCCAGACAATTGAAAGGAAAAAATGTTCGCGAACTTCCTCTCACATGATCACGTACCCGTCCACCTTTATAAATAACCGCTCATCCTTTCCCCAAATAACAAACCAGGCCCTTTCGCCAACTTCCTCCAACGCCCTCGCATTAGCAGAATTGCCAAGCAAGCCCTTTCCGCTCCACCCGCAAAGTTTTTCCCGCCGCGACGCGATGGCATCCGGTTCAGGAAAAGACCGGGACGATGGCAAGCAAGAACCGGCCCGTGTGCACGGGCAACGTGACGACGCCAGCGCCGCCTCCCCCACTGGGGCGCCGAGCTTTGGGGCGGCGCAGGCGGGCTCCGGTGTCTCGTCGCCACCACCTCACTCTCCTCCGCCCGTCGATGACCAGGCCGGGGGCGGAAGCCGCAGAGCCGGCGAATCCATCTCCTCGCCACCACCTCCCTCTGCTCCGCCCGTCGAAGTGCAGACCGGGAGCCAAATCTTCGAAGCCGGGGGATCGAGCTCCGCTGCTGCGCGCGCCGGGGAGCAGGTAATGGCGCGTCTCTTGCGCTTGAGATGTCGCGACCTGCTGTGTTTCCTTTCGAGTTATTCGAGTTCGACTCAGCGTTTCTTGGTTTCTGTCGAGTAGGCTGGATTGCCGAAGGCCAAGAAGACGATCTTGAGAAAGATAATCAGCTCCGGCAAGAACAAGGTATAGCCTGAATCTCGTGCTTCTTGATTACTCTGTGATTCTTTGCTCTTCTTTGTGCATTCCTGTGCCAATTTTTGTGTTCGGGATGTGCAATTTGTGGTCTCAGAGTTCGTGTGGAATGTTGGTAAGGATTTAGGGTAAAAGGGATGAAACTTTTGGGCGAATGTTGGGCCAATCTGGCTTTATATTACGCGCAGATTAGGCAGATCCTGATCATTACTCCGTGCTCTTCTTGCAATCTTGGAATACGGAGACAAGTGAACAACCTCTCTGTGATTAATCAAAAACTCGAATATGTTTAAGATTTGGGTGCTCGTGCCTGTACCAATTCATTCTTGTATCAAGTGTGGTAGCATATTCATCGTAGTTTACAGCGGGGGAAGCATTGGGAACATGTTTTAGTTTTAGGCGTGCATATCTTGATCAGTGCTCCTGTGAAATTTTAGCTAGAAGTCCTAAAGACAAAGGTAAGAGGTTTTAATGTGAATGGATGGTTTTATAGGCATAGTTAATGCATTTGTTTATTCAGGGCTGCATACCTGGACATGATTTCCGTAGATCATTGGTCATTCACATGCAAAATCATTGACCACAGCCCACAAAATAAATGATTAAACTCACTGACCACTTACTCCGAAATTTGGTCTAAAAGATGTGATGTTTGGTTGTTTGGTACTTGAAACCGGCTTGGAAGCTTCACAACATGATTCTTGTAAACAGTTGCTGAAGTAAGATGTTTCGGATTTTGCAGCATCAGTTGTGCGATACTGCTAGTAGATTCTTCAAAAACTCTCTTATTCCCCTGTTTCGTATTCTAAAATCCTGATTGTGATGTTTAATATGTACAATTACTTATAAGTTTTGCAAGTTATATATGGATCTTAACCCATCTCTTGTGGAAAAGGTTTTTTGTAGAAAAGGAATCGGAAGCTCGGAGAGACCTCACGCCGGAAGCTCGGAGAGACCTCACGTGAATCAACAGGTTTGACTCCTTTTAGTCTTTGGTTATTTCAAAGTGGAAACCCATGAAATGTCGGGATCAAAATCCCAGGTCAGATGGAACTGTGGGCATTCATGATTACTGTACAAGTAACTGACTTCGTGGAACATGCTTCTTACTTTCTTGTCTGAATGCTTAATAGTATATTACCCTTGCAATGTGATGGAACCAGTAGACTTTATACCATTGAGTGTATGAAACACTACACATATTTTTCTATTTTTAACTCAACAACAACCAATTAGTGTCAATGAAGGGTCTCTTACATGTATTAGCAGTTCCAACTATTTCCAGAGAACATACAAGGCAGAAAAGTGGAAGCAAAACAAAATTTGGATCACATTTTAGATCTGTTGTTGCAAAACAAAGTTTCTATCAGGCTTTAGATCTGTTATTTCCTTGTTCTAATCAGCATAAACTGAATTCTCTTATCTGATTGTGCGGTGCAGGCAATTCCCTATGGGCAAGCCTTAAATCATTATGTTGGACAGATACTTGCACTTTATCGCGACAGAATATATGCTGTGAATGCAATCGGCCTTGGTGACCGCTATTTAGAATTTAGGCCAGTGGAAGAAGATGGGGAGTGTTTCTACAGGAGCTTCATATTTTCCTACCTTGTAATTGTCCTTCTCCTTGTCCCTTAGTATACTACAGGATGTTCCCTGATCTAACTCTCTTTGTTTATGCCAATGTACGACAGGAGCAAGTTCTTGAGAGGAAAGGCAGAAATGAGGAACGCCGCCTCCTTGCAGCTATCCAAGAGTTGGCTGAGGAATCTGCACGTCTTGGATGGGCCTCTGAATTTTCTAGGAGCCACGATGTAAGTTCCTGCCTTTTTCCACATTTGTGTTTTTTCCTTGGATAAACATATTTGTAAGGGACAAATACAATTATCTTCAAGTTACTCTACATGTCAAAATGGATTCAGTTGTCTAACCATCAATCATTTGAAGGAGATGCACAATTGCTTAGCAGTAATGGCATGACATTGCAGTTTACACCCTGTTGACGCAATCTCAAATCTGAAGCTTATTGTTATGTTACAACTTAGGACCCAACCTAACAAAAATACACCTTAAGTTTATTGTAAGGGATACTAGTGTGACAATGTAAACCGCAAGAGTATAATTATATGCTTCATTGAACACTGAAATGCTTCAGACCTGCTGCTTCTTATGATGTAGATATCTCACCATTCTGTTACCAAGTATTTGTACTCTTTAACTATTTTATAGTAGATCGTTATTAACTGAAGTTGTTCAGGCGGGTTATCCTAATTATGTGTTAATGTCTTGTTATCGAATATCAATAGTATGCAAGCACTTTTGTAACCTTACAGAGCTGTATGGAATGGTTACCAAATGCGATTTATTAACTCACCGATTGTTTCAGGCATTTAAGGAGTTGATGAAGAAAGTAAAGGGATGGAAGAAAAAACGCAGATTGATCCCCGTATTAACTGACAGGTTTTTGATATGTTTGTTTTTCTGCAATTCCGGCCAAGTGTTGTGGCCGAATGCTTCCATCTCACTGACTTAACCTGCTTCTTTGTCAGGTACAAGCGGAAACTTCTCGAGTTCTTCAGCACTTACGATCGAACAGAAGACAGTGAGAAAACACTTCTCAACTTATCCTTCAGTCATCAACCTATCTTTCCCTCGGTTCATCCCGATTCATGTTTCTGACACATTTTGGTGGCCAGTTTTTGTTTTCCTCAGATTAGTAGCAGCTACCTGGTTGTGCTTGCACAGGGCGGACTATACAGAGGATATACCTGGACTTGGAGAAAATGACAGTGTGGCAAATGTGAGTATCAGCATCTCTACCTTTACATCAATGTCGTGCTGAATTTCTGATCCATCCATTCTTGGATACATGACCCTCATATTTCCTGACTCGCTGCTCTAAACAGTGGTGCTTACAGCACGTTACTCCACGACGCGTGGTGGCGGGCCGTGTTCAGATGTGGGCCTTGGCGGCTGCGCTTCAGGTGTCCCTCGTGCTTGTGCAACTCAATGAGGAAGCGCCTGATGATGTATACGTTAGTCCTGGAGCTGACGCTGCGCGTGTGCACGTGCTGTTCACGGTCAACCACTACGACATCATCTACCCAATATAAGTCTCCCATTGCTAGGTTAATGTTGAGTCTGGGTGACTGCCTATGAATGCTGAGCTCTAGGTGGTAGATAATTTGGCATACACTGAAGCGGGTGGGCTTATACTTGTACATTCTTCTTCTGTTGACATATAAGGATAGAAAAACATTGGTCTGATTAGTTTCTGTGACTAGTTCTGATGTGCTGAAATCCTGTATATACCTCTCATGCCTATTGTTTTTCCTCTGTAACTATTTCTATCTCTACCAAAAATGTATGATAGTCGAAGTTTCTCGAGAATGTGCTTGTATGATAATCACAACCTGGTGCTATTTCTCTCTACATTGCAGTGCGACGTGAAAATTATCAACATTTGACATGAGTACGTCTGAACGAGGAGAATGTGTTTGTATGACATACAGTAAGTCTGATCGTGCTGATTCAGTAGTAGAACATCAACAGTTGACATGAAAATTTGTGCCCTTTGGCTTACATTGGGCAGAAGCTCTAGTTGCTGCGCTACATGTATTGCAGAGTGCAATCTTTGGCAATGGCCTCTAGCTCCGGAAGAACGTTGCATGCATCAACGTTTTAGAAGAGGGGAAAAACAAAGAAAGAACTAAATCAAACAACAGTAGTATTATCAGTTTAGAACAAGGGGAGCCTTCAGAATTCTGAAGCACAGCATCTTCTGTTCATCTCCCTGATTAGCAGAGAGGCAGGGGCTCGCCGTTCCACTCCTTGAGGCATTCCAGCAGCGCGTCGATGTGCTTACCCTGGTTCATAGCAACAAACACCTTGTCCACCTCCTCCCCGGGGGACCGTGTCTTCTCTCCGGTCAAGTACACCGTTCCCAGCTCCTTGCGAACGAACCGGTATAGAGGGTATGACCGGCAGTCAACGATGCGATTCGGTTCTGCGGCAGTGCCATTCTCCACTGCACCTCTGGCAGCCTCAACTTCCCGAGGTAGTGTCGCACAGAGCTCCTGCTCGAATTTGGCAACCTTGGCAAACACCGAGGTTTCCACGTTGCGCTCAGCCTCGCCGTTGGCCAAGGCGTGCTCCACCAGCACCGCTCGCATCTTCTTCATGAGAGGGTAGTTGGCGCTGCAAGGGTCGTCTGCGTATGCAAATACCGCTTCGCGGTCGATTGTTTGGAGCAGGTCCTTCTCACAGAAACGCGCGTTGTGGAGGCCACCCATGTCATTTGTGATCAGGGTCTTCCTAGCCACTCTTGTGACACAATTCTTGACGGCATTCTTGACATTTTCTTCGAGGTGGCGCAGGTCGATGGCTTGGCACAGCGCAACCAAAAATGTAGAGGACATGAGCTTCAAAATGTCGATGGCCTCGGCGGTCTTACGTGCTGAGATTAATCCGAGGGAGTTAACATCTTGGTTGTGTTGTTCCGCACTCTGGACATGGTTGGTCACAGGGTTGCCCAAGAATTGGAGCTCCGAGCAGTATGACGCCATTGCGATCTCGGCACCCTTGAAGCCATAGTCAAGACTTGGGTTGCGGCCACCAGAGAGGTTGGAGGGCAAGCCATTGTTGTAGAAGTCGTTTACTAGCTCCGAGAACTGGGCAAACATGAGCTTGCCAATCGCAGCAATGGCAAGCCTCGTGTTGTCCATGGACACACCGATGGGCGTGCCCTGGAAGTTTCCACCGTGGATTGCCTTTCCACGAGATACGTCAATGAGTGGGTTGTCATTGACAGAGTTGATCTCGCGCTCGATTGACTTCGTTGCTGCACGGATGACCTCAATTTGTGGCCCAAGCCATTGCGGCGATGTGCGGAGAGCATATCTGTCTTGTTTTGGCTTCATCAATGGGTCGAGCTCACCAAGCTTCTTCGCGAGCATCATGTAGGAGCTGCCCTCCAGGATGTGCTCCATGATGGCCGCGGCCTCAATCTGTCCAGGATGGTGCTTCAACTTGTGTGTCAGATGGTCAGTGTACTCTGGCTTGCCGTTCATCACTTCACAGAACACCGCCGACAAAACTTCGGCAAGCACACCAAGAACATTCGCTTCAAAGAGAACTATGGACGCGAGCCCGGAGCCCACCGCCGTGCCATTAACCATAGCAAGGCCTTCCTTGGGTTGCAGCTCAAAGAAGCCGTGCTGGATGCCCGCAATCTTAAATGCCTCGGCGGCATTAACCTTGGTACCATCAGGAGCCACGGCTACGGCATTCGGGCGGCCGGTGACAAGTCCCGCGATGTAGGAGAGCGGGACGAGATCGCCGGAAGCGGTGATGGTGCCCCGGAGCGGCAAGCACGGTGTCACGTTGGCGTTGAGCAGCGTGGCGATGGTCTCGAGGATCTCGAAGCGGATGCCGGAGTAGCCTTGGAGCAGGGTGTTGACGCGGACAAGCATCGCCGCGCGCGTGGTGGCCGCGGGCAGCACGTGGCCGTCGCTGCCGGTGCCGAACGCCCCGGCGTTAAGGAACCGGATGAGCTCCCTCTGCAGAGCGCCGCCCTCCTTGGTCCTCCGATGGGAGGTGGCGCCGAAGCCGGTGGTGACGCCGTAGCTGTCCGTGCCGTTGGCCATGCTGGTCATGACCCAGTCGCTGCTCTCCTTGACGCGGCCGCGGGCGGACTCGTCGAGCTCCACCCTGGCCCCGTCGGCGGCGGCCACCGCGGCGACCTGGGCGATGGTCAAGCTTGCGCCCTCCATAACCACCACCGGCCTGCGGTACTCCTCCACCATCCGCTTGACGGCGTCCAGATGGCTCCCCGACAGCTCCTCCGCGGCTTTCCCCCAGTTGAGAGGGTCAGCCCTACGCGGCTCGGCCACGCACAAACCGTCGTTGCCGTTGGCCGCCATCTGTTTGATCAACGATGGATCTCGAAGTCTTGATGTAGCAGTTGTGGGAGAGAAGAGCTCGAGTAGAGACTAGAGGCCGCTGGTTAAGTGGCGATTCTTTGGAGCAGCCGTGAGAGAGAAGAGCTGGATGGAGTAGGAGAGGTGAGGGATGCTCTTCTTGGATGGAAATGGAGGGGAGGGGAGGATTTAAATAGGTAGCGCAGGCAGGGTGGGTGGGGATAGGGATTTGGTGTGGACTGTGACCGGGATGGTAGTGTTGACCGCCGGACTTGGCCGGGTGAGCACGAAGGTGGGGTTGGTGGCCTCGTGCGTGCGGAGTAGGAAGAAGACGAAGAATAGGCAGCTGCTGCGACAATGGGATACTAGTATACTATGCAGTGCAAATGTGCTGTGCGAGGGGAACGCACGGGTCGACGCCCCTGCACGCGGTTGCTAGCTGATGGTGATGGTTTTCGTCTGCCATTTTTCAAGTCGCTAATTAACCATTCGTCGGCCCTCTTTTGATTTATTTTAGTTATTGTTAGGTGTGTCCAAGTCCAATTCTTGTATGATTAGGTGAGACTGTTTCTTTCCAAATGCATGTACGTACGCTAGTGTAGCGGAAGGTCTGAGTTTTTTTTTTCTTTTTTTTTGAGGGTGGAAGGTCTGAGTTACAACATGGTTTTTGCTGAGTTTTGACCATGACTTTGAAGACGGCAAGGTTCACACAGGAGATTTGGACGAGTTTCACTTTTTCCACGAAATAAGTTTTCTTAATATTCTGTCCAGGTTAGGCCCCAAGGATTCTCACTAATGCGTGCCAACAAGCTTCAGCGTTCAAAATGAAGCGTCGTGTATACGTATGTACTACTCCCTACGTTCCATATTACTCGTCGCTGATTTAGTACAACTTTGTACTAAATCAGCGACAAGTAATATGGAACGGAAGGAGTATGTTTGTATGTTGCGCTGTTAGAAGTACTTTGTATGGTGGCTAGGTTACACATGAGAACCTTCTATAACTAGAAAATCATGTACATGTAATACACGTTATATTAGAAAAATGATATCAATTTCATTGCACATCAATATTAGGAAAGATATTGATTGCATGATGATATTAGGTAGAATATAATTACGTACCACATTATATTACAAAATATATTAATTGCATTGCACGTTAATATTAGGAAGTACATTGATTGCATGTGGGTAGTATTAAGTAGGATATAATTACGTGGTTAGCACTAAAGTTGATATTAGGTATGGTATTAATTGCACATTAAACATATTTAGCGCTAAACATCTGAGCAACATAGAAAATTGGATAGATGCATTTGAACAAGTGAGATTTGTCGGATCTCCGCAACTCGCTCTTTTCAGGGACACTTCTTTTGGGGATGACTGTTGTCGGAATTGGGGCTCCGCGGACCCAAACAAGTTTCGAACTTTGGGGCGTGAATGAAGGATCCTGCCTTGCCTCGGGTCGCTGCTCACCAGCCCATGGCTTGACACCGACGAGTTCGGGCGAGCGGGAAGGAGAAGTGGACACGGTGATTTACCCAGGTTCGGGTCACCTTGCAGTGTAAAACCCTACTCCTGTTTTGTGGTGGATTACCTCGCGAGGAGGATGAGTATGAACTATTACAGGGGGGTGAGCTGCCCTAGAAGAGCTCAATGGCAGGAGGATTCAATCCCCTCTCCATGGTGGAGACTAACCTATATTTATAGTGGCCTTGGTCTTTCCCTCATGGCTTAGGCGGGAAGGGATACCACAACGGCTAATGTGAAGGGGCACATGAGTACACCCTATACCGACTAAAGGTGGTCTTCGTCTGCAAGGTTTCTGGTTGTGACGCAGTGGTGGGCTCGGTGACGACCTCCTCCTGCCGAGCCCACGGTCTTGGTCTTGTTGCACTAGAACGAAAATCTTTGGGGGATTCCTTGGGAACCAGCGTACGTCCTTGCCTGCTTAGCACCAAAGAGGAAACTGTCTTGGACTGCGCCCGCTGGCGCCCTGCTGGCCTTGGTCGTCATGGCTCACGTCACCGCGCACCTCGCGAGGTGCGGTGCCTGCCTAGAGATATCCGCTCCTCGGGAGGCAGCCTTAGGTGGCCGCTTCTCGGGAGGTCTTGACACTGGTACACTTTGGTGCTATACAAACGGTTTTTAACCCCTTTCCGCGGCGGCATTTGAAACCGTCGCCAAGTGAGTGTGGGCAATAGGGGGTTCCTTCCCACACGGCCCAGAAACTGTCGGGGATAGGGAGCCAAGATGCATATACAGTACTCCTACTCCTTTGTGCTTGCATTGCCATCGCAGTCGGTATCCTGTGGTGCTACGTTTACGATGCGCGGCCCATCACAAATGGTTCACTATTATAGAACGTGTATGATAAGCATACAATCACACACATTTGCTTTTCCCAAACCGTATGCGATAACTAATTAAGAAGATTAGCTAATCATTGTACGAGTGTCGGATAGGATTACGAAACGTCGGATTGTCGTAACATCGTCATACACGACAACTATCGCACACGCTATTCTGTGGTGCAAGGTTTACGATGCATACTTTATCAGAAACAGTTCATGGTTGCGAATCATGTACGATAAGGAAACTATCACAAACGTTTAGTTTGCCCGCACTGTTTCTGATATTGTCTGACATCGCACACGCTTTACAAACAGCAAATGTGTGGACGCTTGCACACGTTTCCTCTATGTGAACCGTCTCAGATTATGGTGTATATCGCAAACTTTTGTGTTTTACCAACCGTGTGTGCCGTAACGACCTGGAGAGCGTAATTTCACCGTAATTTAATTGCTGTGTACTAGATTTGAATTTGAATTTGAATTTGAATGTATGTTATAGCTTTATTCATATCCATCAGGTTCAGACAACCGATGCATTATTCGATTCATAGGTACATATCAAGAATTACATAAAAACCAAATAAAGAATGACGAATCACAATTGTATACTTGTACTATTAAAGATGGTAAAGAAAGAGGCAAAATACATTCTGGTTGCTGAACAAGGTGAAGCGGAATGCCCATATTGTGCCCTCCTCCACGCAGAAGGCACGCACGACTCTAGTCCAACCCCTTGTGATGGCCGACCGCCCATCCTTCACGGTCTTCATGAAAACATCTAGATAATCATCGTGTTCTGGTAGAAATACTTTAACCTTTGCGTGCCCACCAATCATGTAGTTTGAGAGGTAATCTTGAGTAAACTGCTTTGGGAACCACTGCAAAGGAAAAAAGATTCAGACATTGTCATCTAACACAACTCATTATGGGTAGTAAAAAGAAGGCTGCAGAGTTCTTACTTACCATCGTGCAGTTTGCTGTTGTATTGGATAAAGTGTAAACAAATAGTTTAATTGCCATCTTTTGACCCATTTTATTAACAATCTTTATCAGCTTCCTCACTTGATGCTGGTTCATTGATACGTCTCCAACGTATTTATAATTTTTGATTGTTCCATGCTATTATATTACCCCTTTTGGATGTTTATGGGCTTTATTTTACACATTTATATCATTTTTGGAACTAACCTACTAACCGGAGGCCCAGCCTGTATTGCTGTTTTTTTTGCCTATTTCAGTATTTCAAAGAAAAGGAATATCAAACAGAGTCCAAACGGAATGAAACCTTCGGGGGCATGATTTTTGGAACGAACGTGATCCAGAGGACTTGGAGTGCAAGTCAAGAAGCAGCTGAGGCAGCCACGAGACAGGAGGGCGCGCCCACCCCCTCTAGGCGCGTCCCCCTCTCTTGTGGCCCCCTCAGGCGGCCACCGACGTACTTCTTCCTCCTATATAAGCCTACATACCCCAAAAACGTCGAGGGAGCCAAACAAACACAATTTCCACCACCGTAACCTTCTGTATCCGTGAGATCCCATCTTGGAGCCTTCGCCGGCGCTCCGCCGGAGGGGGAATCGACCATGGAGGGCTTCTACATCAAGACCATAGCCCCTCGGATGAGTTGTGAGTAGTTTACCACAGACCTTCGGGTCCATAGTTATTAGCTATATGGCTTCTTCTCACTTTTTGGATCTCAATACAATGTTCTCCCCCTCTCTTGTGGAGATCTATTCGATGTAAACTCTTTTTGCGGTGTGTTTGTCGAGATCCGATGAATTGTGGGTTTATGATCAAGTTTATCTATGAGAAATAATTGAATCTCTTCTGAATTATTTTATGTATGATCGAGTTATCTTTGCAAGTCTCTTTGAATTATCAGTTTGGTTTGGCCTACTAGATTGATCTTTCTTGCAATGGGAGAAGTGCTTAGCTTTGGGTTCAATCTTGCGGTGTCCTTACCCAATGACAGAAAGGGTTGCAAGGCACATATTGTATTGTTGCCATCGAGGATAAAAAGATGGGGTTTATATCATATTGCATGAGTTTATCCCTCTACATCATGTCATCTTGCTTAATGCGTTACTCTGTTCTTTATGAACTTAATACTCTAGATGCAGGCAGGAGTCGGTCGATGTGTGGAGTAATAGTAGTAGATGCAGGCAGGAGTCGGTCTACTTGTTGCGGACGTGATGCCTAGATAATCTCATAATTATTCGCTTTCTATCAATTGCTTGACAGTAATTTGTTCACCCACTGTAATATTTATGCTATCTTGAGAGAAGCCACTAGTGAAACCTATGACCCCCGGGTCTATCCTTTATCATATAAGCTTTCAATCTATTTTTACTTGCATCTTTACTTTTTGCATCTATATTATAAAATACCAAAAATATATTTATCTTATCATACTATCTCTATCAGATCTCACTTTTGCAAGTGGTCGTGAAGGGATTGACAACCCCTTTATTGTGCTGGTTGCGAGTTTTTTGTTTGTTTGTGTAGGTGCGAGGGACTTTTGAGGAGCCTCCTACTAGATTGATACCTTGGTTCTCAAAAACTGAGGGAAATACTTATGCTACTATTGTTGCATCACCCTTTCCTCTTCAAGGAAAACCAAAGCAAGCTCAAGACGTAGCAAGAAGGATTTCTGGCGCCGTTGCCGGGGAGGTCTTCGCTCAAGTCAAGACATACCAAGTACCCATCACAAACCCATCTCCCTCGCATTTACATTATTTGCCATTTGCCTCTCGTTTTCCTCTCCCCCACTTCACCCTTGCCGTTTTATTTGCCCTCTCTTTCCCAATCTCCTCCTCTTCTTTCGCTTGCCTTTTTTTGTTTGCTTGTGTGTTGGATTACTTGTTGCCATGGCGCAAGATAATACCAAATTGTGTGATTTCTCCAATACCAATAATAATGATTTCCTTAGTACTTCGATTGCTCCTCTTAATGATGTTGAGTCTTGTGAAATCAATACTGCTTTGCTGAATCTTGTTATGAAAGATCAATTCGTTGGCCGTCCTAGTGAAGATGCCGCTACTCATCTAAACAACTTTGTTGATTTGTGTGATATGCAAAAGAAGAAAGATACGGATAATGATATTGTTAAATTGAAGTTATTTCCGTTTTCACTTAGAGATCGTGCTAAAGTTTGGTTTTCGTCTTTGCCTAAAAATAGTATTGATTCTTGGAACAAGTGCAAAGATGCTTTTATCTCCAAGTATTTCCCTCCCGCTAAGATTATCACTCTTAGGAATGATATTATGAATTTTAAACAACTTGATCATGAGCATGTTGCACAATCTTGGGAAAGAATGAAATTGATGATTCGCAATTGCCCTACTCATGGTTTGAATTTATGGATGATCACACAAAATTTTTATGCCGGTTTGAACTTTGCTTCTAGAAATATCTTAGATTCGGCCGCGGGAGACACGTTTATGGAAATCACGTTAGGAGATGCTACAAAACTTCTTGATAATATTATGGCTAATTATTCTCAATGGCACACCGAATGATCTTCTAGTAAAAAAGTGCATGCTATAGAAGAAATCAATGTTTTGAGTGGAAAGATGGATAAACTTATGAAGTTGTTTGCTACTAAAAATACTCCTCTTGATCTCAATGATATGCCTTTGTCTACTTTGATTGAGAATAATAATGAATCTATGGATGTGAACTTTGTTGGTAGGAATAGTTCTGGAAACAATGCTTATAGAGGAAACTTTAATTCTAGACCGTTCCCTAGTAATTCCTCTAATAATTATGGAAATTCCTACAATAATTCTTATGGTAATTTTAATAAGATGCCCTCTGATTTTGAGAATAGTGTGAAAGAGTTTATGATTTCTCAAAAGAATTTTAATGCCTTGCTTGAAGAAAAATTGCTCAAAATTGATGATTTGGCTAGGAACCAAGCCTCGCGGGGCGGACGACGCAAGGCTTCCTCAGGAGCGGCCTCACCAGGCAGGCTCGCGAGGAGGCAGAGAGATCAAGGCAAGGGTACCTCGCGAGGTGCTCGTGACGCAAGCCATGACGATCGAGACCAGGCGGGCGCCGGCCTGCGCAGTGTCCTTGTTTCCTCTTTGGTGCAAAGGGGGCAAGCACAGGCGTGGAGTACCGAGGCATCAGGCAAAGGTTACCATTTCGGTGCAACGAGACCAAGACCAGCAGAGTGGCAGGATGGAGGTCACCGTGGAGCCCAAGACGGCATCATCGCCAGTACCTTTGGCAGCCGAAGGCCAACTTTAGTCAGGATAACTTGTACTAGATGCCCCCCTTCGAAATGGCCGTTGTTGGCTCCCTTCCCGCTCAATATTTGGGAAGAGGACTGAGGGAGTCCTGGACTAGGGGGTGTCCGGATAGCCGGACTATCATCATCGGCCGGACTCCAAGACTACGAAGATACAAGATTGAAGACTTCGTCCCGTGTCCGGATGGGACTTTCCTTGGCGTGGAAGGCAAGCTTGGCGATACGGATATGTAGATCTCTTACCATTGTAACCGACTCTGTGTAACCCTAGCCCTCTCCGGTGTCTATATAAACCGGAGGGTTTTAGTCCGTAGGACGAAAACAACCATTACAACAATCATACCATAGGCTAGCTTCTAGGGTTTAGCCTCCTTGATCTCGTGGTAGATCCACTCTTGTACTGCCCATATCATCAATATCAATCAAGCAGGAGTAGGGTTTTACCTCCATCGAGAGGGCCTGAACCTGGGTAAAAACATAGTGTCCCTTGTCTCCTGTTACCATCCGCCTAGACGCACAGTTCGGGACCCCCTACCCGAGATCCGCCGGTTTTGACACCGACATTGGTGCTTTCATTGAGAGTTCCTCTGTGTCGTCACCGATAGGCTTGATGGCTTCTTATATCAACAACAACGCAGTCCTGGGTGAGACTTTTCTCCCTGGATAGATCTTCGTATTTGGCGGCTTCGCACTGCGGGCCAATTCACTTGGCCATCTGGAGCAGATCGAAAGCTATGCCCCTGGCCATCAGGTCAGATTTGGAAGCCTAAACTTCACGGCGGATATCCGCGGAGACTTGATCTTCGATGGATCCAAGCCGCAGCCGAGCGTACCGCACTGTCACGATGGGCATGATCTAACTCTGCCGCCGGACAGTACCTTGGAGGCCGCACACGAATCCGCTCCGACCCATAGTTCGGAGCCGATCGCGCAGATCGAGGACGGGTGGCTGGACACCGCCTCGGGAGCTGCAACTTCCACGGCGATGGAGCCGAACACTAACCTCGTCCCTTATAAAGCTCATGACTCCGAGCTGCCGGACTCCCTGCCGGACTCCGAACCTCCTGCGCCCCTGCCAATCGAATCCGATTGGGCGCCGATCATGGAGTTCACCGCTGCGGACATCTTTCAGCACTCACCCTTTGGCGACATCCTAAATTCGCTAAAGCATCTCTCGCTATCCGGAGAGCCCTGGTCGGACTACGTCCAGGATGGTTGGGATGCGGACGACGAAGAAATTCAAAGCCCACCCACCACCCACTTTGTAGCCACTATCGACGATCTAACCGACATGCTAGACTACGACTCCGAAGACATCGATGGTATGGACGACGATGCCGGAGACGATCAAGAACCAGCACCTACAGGGCACTGGAAGACCACCTCGTCATACGACATATACATGGTGGACACCCCAAAAGATGGGGACGACGAAGAAGCAGCGGAGGCAGATTCCTTAAAGAAACAGCCCAAGCGCCGACGTCAGCGGCGCCGCTCTAAATCCCGCCACAGCAAGAATGGAGATTCCGGCACAGGAGATAATAACACCCCAGAAAGTGCCGAAGACAAGCAAGATTCAGCGCCGGAGGACGCAGAAGCCAGCCCTCACGAGAGAGCGGCAGACGAAGAGGTCGAGGATGATAATTACATACCTCCCTCCGAAGACGAGGCAAGCCTCGACGACGGCGAATTCGTCGTGCCTGAGGATCCCGTCGAACAAGAGCGTTTCAGACGCAGGCTAATGGCCACAGCAAATAGCCTAAAGAAAAAGCAGCAATAGCTTCAAGCTGATCAAGACCTGCTAGCCAACAGATGGACCGAGGTCCTCGCGGCCGAAGAGTATGAACTCGAACGCCCCTCCAAAAGCTACCCAAAACGCAAATTGCTCCCCCGACTAGAGGAGGAAGCATACAAACCTTAACCACCAGTGCACAATACGGCAGACCGACCACCTCGTGGCCGCGACAGAGAGGCATCTAGGCCCTCCACCAGAACTGTACCCCGGCACCGCTCAAAAAGTATGAAGCCACGGGGGAACGTGCCGGACTTGTGGGATATATTGGAGGACAAGGCAAGACAATCCAGATCTATCTATGGATCACGTGGGCGCCCCACGACCCACGACGAATACCGTCGCGCCGGATACAGCAACTCCGTCCGGGCCGAACACAGCAGACAACGCTCTCTTGAGCTACATCGTGACATTGCTCAATACAGAGGCGCCGCACACCCACTATGCTTCACAGATGAAGTAATGGATCATCAAATCCCTGAAGGGTTTAAACCCGTCAACATTGAATCCTACGATGGCACAACAGACCCCGCGGTTGGGATCGAGGATTATCTCCTTCATATCCATATGGCCCGCGGCGACGATCTCCACGCCATCAAATATCTCCCGCTCAAGCTTAAAGGACCAGCTCGGCATTGGCTTAACAGCCTGCCCGCAGAGTCAATTGGGTGTTGGGAGGACCTGGAAGCCGCATTCCTCGACAACTTCCAGGGCACATATGTGCGACCACCATACGCCGATGACCTAAGCCACATAATTCAGCAGCCAGATGAATCGGCCAGGCAATTCTAGACACGGTTCTTAACAAAGAAAAATCAAATCGTCGACTGTCCGGACGCAGAGGCCCTCGCAGCCTTCAAACATAACATCCGCGACGAGTGGCTGGCCCGGCACCTAGGACAGGAAAAGCCGAAATCCATGGCAGCCCTCACATCACTCATGACCCGCTTCTGTGCGGGAGAGGATAGCTGGCTAGCTCGCAGCAACAACTTCAGTAAAAATGCTGGCAGTCCGGATAGTAAGGACCACAATGGCAGGTCGCGTCGAAACAAAAACAAACGCCGCGTTAACGGCGACAATAATGAGGATACGGCAGTCAACACCGGATTCCGAGGCTCTAAACCCGGTCAGCGGAAGAAGCCATTCAAAAGAACCACTCTGGGTCCGTCCAATTTGGACCGAATACTCGACCGCTCTTGCCAGATACATGGCACCCCCGAAAAGCCAGCTAACCACACCAACATGGATTGTTGGGTATTCAAGCAGGCAGGCAAGTTAATTGCCAAAAACAATGACAAGGGGCTGCACAGCGACGACGAGGAAGAGACCCGGCCACTGAACAACAGAGGACAGAAGGGTTTCCCCCCACAAGTGCGGACGGTAAACATGATATACGCAACCCATATACCCAAGAGGGAGCGGAAGCGTGCACTTAGGGACGTATATGCGATGGAGCCAGTCGCCCCGAAGTTCAATCCATGGTCCTCTTGCCCGATCACTTTCGATCGAAGAGACCACCCGACCAGTATCCGCCATGGCGGATTCGCCGCATTGGTTTTAGACCCAATCGTCGATGGATTTCACCTCACGAGAGTCCTGATGGACGGCGGCAGTAGCCTGAACCTGCTATCAGGACACAGTGCGCAAGATGGGCATAGACCCCTCAAGGATTAAACCTACAAAGACGACCTTTAAAGGCGTCATACCAGGTGTTGAGGCCAATTGTACAGGCTCAGTCACACTGGAAGTGGTCTTCGGATCCCCGGATAATTTCCGAAGCGAGGAGTTAATCTTCGACATAGTCCCGTTCCGCAGCGGCTATCACGCTCTGCTCGGACGAACCGCGTTCGCAAAGTTCAATGCGGTGCCGCATTATGCATACCTCAAGCTCAAGATGCTAGGCCCTCGTGGAGTCATCACGGTCAATGGAAATACGGAACGCTCCCTCCGAACGGAGGAACACACAGCAGCTCTTGCGGCAGAAGTACAGAGCAGCCTTTTAAGGCAATTTTCGAGTCCGGCCGTTAAACGACCGGACACGGCCAAACGCGCCCAGAGCAACATCAATCAAGACCACCTGGCACGTTCCGAGCACGCGTAGCAATGCGGCCCCAACCCCAGCCCTCGCATGATTGCAAGACCAGCTCTCCGCATACATCATTACGCACTGGAGACACCATGGGCATAGGGGGAGGGGCACGACCACAACAGGCCCAGAGTGCGGCTAAACCACACCAGTGGCTCCCAAGTGTGTCGCTCTTGTCATTTTTATTTTTTCCTTCTTTTTATACACAGGACTCCGTTCACCAGAGGCCCTGTCCGGCGGCGAACCTGCCGAACTCACGATGCAACAGCCAGGGAGGTGAAGGAAATATGCCCTAGAGGCAATAATAAAGTTATTATTTATTTCCTTATATCATGATAAATGTTTATTATTCATGCTAGAATTGTATTAACCGGAAACATAATACATGTGTGAATATATAGACAAACAGAGTGTCACTAGTATGCCTCTACTTGACTAGCTTGTTAATCAAAGATGGTTATGTTTCCTAACCATGAACAAAGGAGTTGTTATTTGATTAACAAGGTCACATCATTAGTTGAATGATCTGATTGACATGACCCATTCCATTAGCTCAGCACCCGATCGTTTAGTATGTTGCTATTGCTTTCTTCATGACTTATACATGTTCCTATGACTATGAGATTATGCAACTCCCGTTTACCGGAGGAACACTTTGGGTACTACCAAACGTCACAACGTAACTGGGTGATTATAAAGGAGTACTACAGGTGTCTCCAAAGGCAGATGTTGGGTTGGCGTATTTCGAGATTAGGATTTGTCACTCCAATTGTCGGAGAGGTATCTCTGGGCCCTCTCGGTAATGCACATCACTTAAGCCTTGCAAGCATTACAACTAATGAGTTAGTTACGAGATGATGTATTACGGAACGAGTAAAGAGACTTGCCGGTAACGAGATTGAACTAGGTATTGGATACCGACGATCGAATCTCGGGCAAGTAACATACCGATGACAAAGGGAACAAACGTATGTTGTTATGCGGTCTGACCGATAAGGATCTTCGTAGAATATGTAGGAGCCAATATGGGCATCCAGGTCCCGCTATTGGTTATTGATCGGGGACGTGTCTCGGTCATATCTACATTGTTCTCGAACCGTAGGCTCCGCACGCTTAAGGTTTCGATGACGGTTATATTATGAGTTTGTGTATTTTGATGTACCTAAGGAGTTCGGAGTCCCGGATATGATCACGGACATGACGAGGAGTCTCGAAATGGTCGAGACATAAAGATTGATATATTGGACGGATATATTTGGACACCGAAAAGGTTCCGGTGAAGTTTGGAGCTCTGGGAGGTTACCGGAACCCCCCGGGAGGTATATGGGCCTTATTGGGCCCATGTAGGTGGAAGGGAGAAGGAACAAGGGAGGGGGGCGCCCCCCCCCCCCAAGCCCAAACCGAATTGGGGAGGGGGGCCGGCCCCCCCTTTCCTTTCTCCTTCCCCCTCTTCCTAATACTACTACTAGTACTACTTCCTAATACTAGTACTCTTTCCTTCCCCCTCCAAATAAGATAAGGAAAAAAGGGGGAAACCTACTTGGAGTAGGTTTCCCCCTCCCCTATGGCGCGCCCCCCTTGGCCGGCCACCTCCTCCCTCCCTCCTTTATATACGGGGGGAGGGGGGCACCCTAGAACACACAAGTTGATCCTTGAGATCATTCCTTAGCCGTGTGCGGTGCCCCCCTCCACCATATTCCACCTCGGTCATATCGTAGCGGTGCTTAGGCGAAGCCCTGCGTCGGTAGAACATCAAGATCGTCACCACGCCGTCGTGCTGACGGAACTCTCTCCCCGGAGCTTTGCTGGATCGGAGCCCGAGGAGCGTCACCGAGCTGTACGTGTGTCAAGAACTCGGAGGCGCCGGAGTAACGGCGCTGGGATCGGTTGGATCGCGAGGAGAACGTACGACTACTTCCTCTACGTTGTGATCGCTTCCGCTTTGGTCTACAAGGGTATGTAGACAACACTCTCCCCTCTCATTGCTATGCATCACCATGATCTTGCGTGTGCGTAGGAAATTTTTTGAAATTACTACGTTCCCCAACAGTGGCATCCGAGCCTAGGTTTTTATGGTTTGACGTTTTGCACGAGTAGAACACAAGTGAGTTGTGGACGATACAAGTCATACTGCCTACCAGCATGTCATACTTTGGTTCAGCGGTATTGTTGGATGAAGCGGCCCGGACCGACATTACGCGTACGCTTACGCGAGACTGGTTCTACCGCCGTGCTTTGCACAAAGGTGGCTAGCGGGTGTCAGTTTCTCCAACTTTAGTTGAACCAAGTATGGCTACGCCCGGTCCTTGAGAAGGTTAAAACGGAGTCTATTTGACGAAGTATCGTTGTGGTTTTGATGCGTAGGTGAGATTGGTTCTTGCTTCAGCCCGTAGCAGCCACGTAAAATTTGCAACAACAAAGTAGAGGACGTCTAACTTGTTTTTGCAGGGCATGTTGTGATGTGATATGGCCAAGACGTGATGCTATATTTTATTGTATGAGATGATCATGTTTTGTGACCTAAGTTATCGGCAACTGGCAGGAGCCATATGGTTGTCGCTTTATTGTATGAAATGCAAACGCCCTGTAATTGCTTTACTTTATCACTAAGCGGTAGCGATAGTCGTAGAAGCAATAGATGGCGTAAACGACAACGATGCTACAATGGAGATCAAGGTGTCGCGCCGGTGATGATGGTGATCACGACGGTGCTTCGAAGATGGAGATCACAAGCACAAGATGATGATGGCCATATCATATCACTTATATTGATTGCATGTGATGTTTATCCTTTATGCATCTTATCTTGCTTTGATTGACGGTAGCATTTTAAGATGATCTCTCACTAAAATTATCAAGTAGTGTTGTCCCTGAGTATGCACCGTTGCCAAAGTTCGTCGTGCCGAGACACCACGTGATGATCGGGTGTGATAAGCTCTACGTCCATCTACAACGGGTGCAAGCCAGTTTTGCACACGCAGAATACTCAGGTTAAACTTGACGAGCCTAGCATATGCAGATATGGCCTCGGAGCACGGAGACCGAAAGGTCGAGCGTGAATCATATAGTAGATATGATCAACATAGTGATGTTCACCATTGAAAACTACTCCATCTCACGTGATGATCGGTTATGGTTTAGTTGATTTGGATCACGTGATCACTTAGATGACTAGAGAGATGTCTGTCTAAGTGGGAGTTCTTAAGTAATATGATGAATTGAACTTAAATTTATCATGAACTTAGTCCTGGTAGTATTTTGCAAATTATGTTGTAGATAGCTCGCGTTGTTGCTTTCATATGTTTATTTTCATATGTTCCTAGAGAAAATTGTGTTGAAAATGTTAGTAGCAATGATGCGGATTGGATCCGTGATCTGAGGTTTATCCTCATTGCTGCACAGAAGAATTATGTCCTTGATGCACCGCTAGGTGACAGACCTATTGCAGGAGCAGATGCAGATGTTATGAACGTTTGGCTAGCTCAATATGATGACTACTTGATAGTTTAAGTGCACCATGCTTAACGGCTTAGAATCGGGACTTCAAAGACGTTTTGAACGTCATGGACCATATGAGATGTTCCAGGAGTTGAAGTTAATATTTCAAGAAAATACCCGAGTTGAGAGATATGAAGTCTCCAACAAGTTCTATAGCTAAAAGATGGAGGAGAATCTCCCAACTAGTGAGCATGTGCTCAGATTGTCTGGGTACAACAATCGCTTGAATCAAGTGGGAGTTAATCTTCCAGATAAGATAGTGATTGACAGAATTCTCTAGTCACCATCACCGAGTTAGTAGAACTTCGTGATGAACTATAGTATGCAAGGGATGATGAAAATGATTCCCGAGTTTTTCATGATGATGAAATCGATGAAGGTAGAAATCAAGAAAAGAACATCAAGTGTTGATGGTTAACAAGACCACTAGTTTCAAGAAAAGGGCAGAGGGATAGAAGGGAACTTCAAGAAGAACGGCAAGCAAGTTGTTGCTCAAGTGAAGAAGCCCAAGTCTGGACCTAAGCCTGAGACTAAGTGCTTCTACTGCAAAGGGACTGGTCACTGGAAGCAGAACTACCCCAAGTATTTGGCGGATAAGAAGGATGGCAAAGTGAACAAAGGTATATTTGATATACAGGTTATTGATGTGTACTTTACTAGTGTTTATAGCAACCCCTCGGTATTAGGTACTGGTTCAGTTGCTAAGAGTAGTAACTCGAAACGGGAGTTGCAGAATAAACAGAAACTAGTTAAGGGTGAAGTGACGATGTGTGTTGAAAGTAGTTTCAAGATTGATATGATCATCATCGCACACTCCCTATACTTTCGGGATTAGTGTTGAACCTAAATAAATGTTATTTGGTGTTTGCGTTGAGCATGAATATGATTTGATCGTGTTTATTGCAATACGGTTATTCATTTAAGTAACAGAATAAACTGTTGTTCTGTTTACATGAATAAAACCTTATATGGTTACACACCCAATGAAAATGGTTCATTGGATCTCGATCGTAGTGATACACATATTCATAATATTGAAACCAAAAGATGCAAAGTTAATAATGATAGTGCAACTTATTTGTGGCACTGCCGTTTAGGTCATATTGGTGTAAAGCGCATGAAGAAACTCCATACTGATCGGATTTTGGAATCACTTGATTATGAATCACTTGATGCTTGCGAACCGTGCCTTTTGGGTAAGATGACTAAAACTCCGTTCTCCGGAACAATGGAACGAGCTACTGACTTATTGGAAATAATACATACCGATGTATGCGATCCAATGAGTGTTGATGCTCGTGGCAAGTATCGTTATTTTCTGACCTTCACAAGATGATTTGAGTAGATATGGGTATATCTACTTGATGAAACATAAGTCTGAAATAGTTGAAAGGTTCAAAGAATTTCAGAGTGAAGTGGAACATCATCGTGACAAGAAAATAAGGTTTCTACGATTTGATCGCAGAGACAAATATTTGAGTTACGAGTTTGGTCTTCAATTAATACAATGTGGAATAGTTTCACAAATTTGTGCCACCTGGAACACCACATCATAATGGTGTGTCCGAACGTCATAACCGTACTTTATTGGATATAGTACAATCTATGATGTTTCTTACCGATTTACCAATATTGTTTTGGGATCATGCATTAGAGACAGCTGCATTCACGTTAAATAGGGCACCATCTAAATCCGTTGAGACGACACTATGTGAACTGTGGTTTAGCAAGAAACCAAAGTTGTCGTTTCTTAAAGTTTGGGGCTGCGATGCTTATGTGAAAAAGTTTCATCCTGATAAGCTCGAACCCAAATCGGAGAAGTGCGTCTTCATAGAATACCCAAAGGAAATTGTTGGGTACACCTTCTATCACAGATCCGAAGGCAAGACATTCGTTGCTGAGAATGGATTCTTTCTAGAGAAGGAGTTTCTCTCGAAAGAAGTGAGTGGGAGGAAAGTAGAACTTGATGAGGTAACTGTACCTTCTCCCTAATCGGAAAATAGTTCATCACTGAAATCAGTTCCAGTGATTCCTACACCAATTAGTGTGGAAGCTAATGATGATGATCATGAAACTTCAGATCAAGTTGCTATAGAATCTCGTAGGTCTTCCAGAGTACGGTCCGCACTAGAGTGGTACGGTAATCCTGTTCTGAAAGTCATGTTACTAGACCATGATGAACCTACGAACTATGAGGAAGCGATGATGAGCCCAGATTCCGCAAAAATGGCTTAAGGCCATGAAATCTGAGATGGGATCCATGTATGAGAACAAAGTGTGGACTTTGGTGGAGTTTCCCGATGATCGGCAAGCCATATTGTATAAATTGATCTTCAAGAGGAAGACGGACGTTGATAGTAGTGTTACTATCTACAAAGCTCGACTTGTCGCAAAAAGGTTTTGACAAGTTCAAGGTGTTGACTACAATGAGATTTTCTCAACTGTAGCGATGCTTAAGTTTGTCCGAATCATGTTAGCAATCGCCACAATTTATGAAATCTGGCAAATGGATGTAAAAACTGCATTCCTGAATGGGTTTCTGGAGGAAGCGTTGTATATGATGCAACCAGAAGGTTTTATCGATCCAAAGGGAGCTAACAAAGTGTGCAAGCTCCAGCGATCCATTTATGGACTGGTGCAAGCATCTCAGAGTTGGAATATACGCTTTGATGAGTTGATCAAAGCATATAGTTTTGTACAGACTTGCGGTGAAGCCTGTATTTACTAGAAAGTGAGTGGGAGCACTACAGCATTTCTGATAAGTATATGTGAATGACATATTATAGATCGGAAATAATGTAGAATTATTCTGCAAAGCATAAAGGAGTGTTTTTGAAAGGAGTTTTTCAATGAAAGACCTCGGTGAAGCTGCTTACATATTGAGCATCAAGATCTATAGAGATAGATCAAGACGCTTGATAAAGTTTTTTCAATGAGTACATACCTTGACAAGATTTTGAAGTAGTTCAAAATGGAACAGTCTAAGAAAGAGTTCTTGCCTGTGTTACAAGGTGTGAAATTGAGTAAGACTCAAAACCCGACCACGGCAGAAGATAGAAACAGAATGAAAGTCATTCCCTATGCCTTGGCCATAGGTTCTATAAAGTATGCCATGCTGTGTACCAGATCTATTGTATACCCTACACTGAGTTTGACAAGGGAGCACAATAGTGATCTAGGAGTAGATCACTGGACAGCGGTCAAAAATTATCCTTAGTTGAATAAGGATATGTTTCTCGATCATGGAGGTGACAAAAAAAAAGGGGTTCGTCGTAAAGGGTTACGTCGATGCAAGTTTTGACACCGATCTGGATGACTCTAAGTCTCGATCTAGATACATATTGAAAGTGGGAGCAATTAGCTAGAGTAGCTCCGTGCAGAGCATTGTAGACATAGAAAATTGAAAAATACATAACGGATCTGAATGTGAAAGACCCGTTGACTAAATTCTCTCACAAGCAAAACATGATCACACCTTAGTACTCTTTGGGTGTTAATCACATAGCGATGTGAACTAGATTACTGAATCTAGTAAACCCTTTGGGTGTTGGTCACATGGCGATGTGAACTATGGGTGTTAATCACATGATGATGTGAACTATCGATGTTAATCACATGGTGATGTGATCTAGATTATTGACTCTAGTGCAAGTGGGAGACTGAAGGAAATATGCCCTAGAGGCAATAATAAAGTTATTATTTATTTCCTTATATCATGATAAATGTTTATTATTCATGCTAGAATTGTATTAACCGGAAACATAATACATGTGTGAATATATAGACAAACAGAGTGTCACTAGTATGCCTCTACTTGACTAGCTTGTTAATCAAAGATGGTTATGTTTCCTAACCATGAACAAAGGAGTTGTTATTTGATTAACAAGGTCACATCATTAGTTGAATGATCTGATTGACATGACCCATTCCGTTAGCTCAGCACCCGATCGTTTAGTATGTTGCTATTGCTTTCTTCATGACTTATACATGTTCCTATGACTATGAGATTATGCAACTCCCGTTTACCGGAGGAACACTTTGGGTACTACCAAACGTCACAACGTAACCGGGTGATTATAAAGGAGTACTACAGGTGTCTCCAAAGGCAGATGTTGGGTTGGCGTATTTCGAGATTAGGATTTGTCACTCCAATTGTCGGAGAGGTATCTCTGGGCCCTCTCGGTAATGCACATCACTTAAGCCTTGCAAGCATTACAACTAATGAGTTAGTTGCAAGATGATGTATTACGGAACGAGTAAAGAGACTTGCCGGTAACGAGATTGAACTAGGTATTGGATACTGACGATCGAATCTCGGGCAAGTAACATACCGATGACAAAGGGAACAAACGTATGTTGTTATGCGGTCTGACCGATAAAGATCTTCGTAGAATATGTAGGAGCAAATATGGGCATCCAGGTCCTGCTATTGGTTATTGATCGGAGACGTGTCTCGGTCATGTCTACATTGTTCTCGAACCGTAGGGTCCGCACGCTTAAGGTTTCAATGACAGTTATATTATGAGTTTGTGTATTTTGATGTACCGAAGGAGTTTGGAGTCTCGGATATGATCACGGACATGACGAGGAGTCTCGAAATGGTCGATACATAAAGATTGATATATTGGACGGATATATTTGGACACCGAAAAGGTTCCGGAGAAGTTTGGAGCTCCGGGAGGTTACTGGAACCCCCCGGGAGGTATATGGGCCTTATTGGGCCCATGTAGGTGGAAGGGAGAAGGAACAAGGGAGGGGGGCGCCCCCCCCCCCAAGCCCAAACCGAATTGGGGAGGGGGGCCGGCCCCCCCTTTCCTTTCTCCTTCCCCCTCTTCCTAATACTACTACTAGTACTACTTCCTAATACTAGTACTCTTTCCTTCCCCCTCCAAATAAGATAAGGAAAAAAGGGGGAAACCTACTTGGAGTAGGTTTCCCCCTCCCCTATGGCACGCCCCCCTTGGCCGGCCACCTCCTCCCTCCCTCCTTTATATACGGGGGGAGGGGGGCACCCTAGAACACACAAGTTGATCCTTGAGATCGTTCCTTAGCCGTGTGCGGTGCCCCCCTCCACCATATTCCACCTCGGTCATATCGTAGCGGTGCTTAGGCGAAGCCCTGCGTCGGTAGAACATCAAGATCATCACCACGCCGTCGTGCTGACGGAACTCTCTCCCCGGAGCTTTGCTGGATCGGAGCCCGAGGAGCGTCACCGAGCTGTACGTGTGTCAAGAACTCGGAGGCGCCGGAGTAACGGCGCTGGGATCGGTTGGATCGCGAGGAGAACGTACGACTACTTCCTCTACGTTGTGATCACTTTCGCTTCGGTCTACAAGGGTATGTAGACAACACTCTCCCCTCTCGTTGCTATGCATCACCATGATCTTGCGTG
Organism: Triticum timopheevii; assembly: GCA_963921465.1. Classification (NCBI taxonomy): domain Eukaryota; kingdom Viridiplantae; phylum Streptophyta; class Magnoliopsida; order Poales; family Poaceae; genus Triticum; species Triticum timopheevii. The sequence continues at coordinate 178,140,820 of OY997264.1, read as the reverse complement.
TGCGTAGGAAATTTTTTGAAATTACTACGTTCCCCAACAGGAGGGACAAAGGCTGCGGCGAACACTCAGGTGGTCTCCATTACGAGCATTACATTTGTTAAATACATCAGTCCGCAGCCCACCCCTGGAGGGGGACACGCTTAATTAGTCCAATCCCTTGCTTACCGCACTATTTGTATCGCTCTGCACTAATAGCAGAATTTCTTGAATAAACAATGCAGCACTTTTTGCCTATAATTGCATTACGTTACACATATGTTCATCAATGACATCTCGCATCCGTATATTTTGGTACGGCCGAATACACCAGGGGCTTATGTTCCCCGCATTATGGTGTGATAAGTCCGAACACTTTCACAAGTGCGGCACCCCGAACTTATAGCATTATATGAATCGGCTCCGAATCATGTCTTGGGTCAATAGTTGGGTTTGCCCGGCTCCCATGTTTTGGTACCTTACGATCCGTTCTGTTGGCTAAGGTAGCACTGGGAGAACCACTGCGATTGCGCCCCGGTTGAGCTGGGCGAGCGCCTTAGTGGATAAAGCTAAAACTGACTGTCATGATAAGGCGAGAGACTGGTCGCTGTTCGAGAGGTCTTTTCGAGTCCCTAAAGACTTATGCCGCTTCGAGCGAAGAACCGGATAATGTCCGGCCAAGGCGTGGATAGCGCCCCGAACTTGGTTTTCCGAATACTAGGGGCTTCGCTGAAATTTAAAATTATAGAATTCTATGGCTAAGTGAGAGTGTTCAAGCATTATAAGTCCGGTTGCCTTGTTCGCTGTGTTGAGCGCCTCCCTAGATGGACCCAAAAATGGGAACAAGAGTGCTCAAGTTTATCCCGAACACCCCAGCACTCATGGATGGGGGCTGAAGCCGACGACTTGCCATCTCTCAGATTTAATAAACGGCCGCATAGAAGGTAATATTTTAAATCAATAAGCGCTGTTAGCGCATATGAACAAAGTTTTCAGCGCACAGGATAACACATTGCGAGTTTACTCAATAATTACATCTCTGGGGCACTCATCCGCAATCTTGTGGGCACCCTTCAGGACAGTCTTATAGTACATCTCGGGCGTACGATACTCCTTGCCCACTGGCGGCGCGTCAGTGATAAGCCTCTCCGCATCCAGCCTGCCCCAATGCACCTTTGCGCGGGCAAGGGCCCTGTCGGGGGTTGGGTGCGACATATGCCAAAGGATGGCTTATCATGGTGGGGGCGAGTAGAACGTCGCCGGTGCCTGGAAACGGGATGAGGCGTAAGCATGCACGCCGGCGAATCTTACCCAACTTCGGGGCTATCCGGGGAGATAACACCCCTACTGCTGCTCTGCGGGGTCTCCGCATGATCACTAAAGCAAGGTGGCTACAATGGTGCTCCTGAAGCTGTATCGGGAGGCAAGAGAGAGCAAGGCTAGTTCTCTCCTCCCTGTGCTATCTGGTCTATCTCTATCAAGGTCCGAACCCTTTGCATGGGTGCCCCGGGGGGTTTATATAGGCCTACCCCCCGGGGGTACAATGGTAAACTGGCTGGGCGCGAGTCCCAGCCGTCTGTCTCTCGCGCCGCCGTCCTTCCCGCCGGCTTCTGGGGCCCGCCGACTGGTGGGTCCCTCGGACAGGCCTGACACTGTGCGGCGCTCCTGATGACGCAGGCTAGGTCATGGGGTCGTGGCAACAGTGCCGCCGTCTATCGGGCGATCACTGTCGCCATTCCCCATCCTGTCTGGTTAATGGCTCGTGGGGCCCTGGAGGGGAGGCGGCCGACTCCAGGGAGGCTGACTCCCACAGGGCCGTCTTCGGGGCGCTCAGGCCGCCTTCGGTCTACCCACTGACAGGCGGCCCCGCGATCTCCGGGCCGTACAGGCCGTCGTCGTGGGTACAGTGCGTCGCACACTGTGGCTGATGTCAGGGCAGGCATGGCGACAGTGCCGCGCCTCGCCGGAGATCTTCCGGCGATACGGCTCACTGTAGCCATGCCAGCCTCTCGTAGGCAGGGAGGAACAGCCACGTCATGACCGTACCCCGCATCGGGCTTCGGGAAAGGTCGCGGGCCGACTCCCATAGTCGGCCTCTCTGGAGGTCGCCTGCTTGGAGTCGGCTTGTCTTGGAGTCGCCGTCTGGGACTCGGCTTGTCTTGGAGTCGCCGTCTGGGACTCGGCTTGTCTTGGAGTCGCCGTCTGGGACTCAGCTTGAGGGGCGCGGCCTGCCCCGATGTCTTGAAAGATCCTGGGACCCAGGTTAGCCTACCCATGGCCCATTACTCCGACAGTAGTCCCCGAAGCTGGTGAAGCCCCGCGGACTCCGCCTTGTGGGGCTTCAACAGTTTCATCCTCCCCCGCACAGATTCTGGGACTCGGCTGCCGTCTTCTCTTCGGCCGACTTGTCGAAAGTCGGATCCTTCCTAGCGAGGGGTCGCTGCTTGAAAGTCGCGGCGGGAAATCAGGCGGCGTATCCGATACGCTTCCCTGCTGTTATCGAGGCGGTCCTACCGCGTGGCGCCACGTGGGAAGGACAGTCTGCTCACCCACGCGCGCGACGGGACGGGTCGTCAGGCAGGGCCCGCCACTACCGCGCCTCGGCATACGAACGGATCCGTTGCGGCCGTGGACGGTTGGTTTCCCCACGCCGTTACTGCGCGCAGTAACGTCGTGGGGTGAATCGTGGGGCGGCGTGGGGCAGCGTGCGCAGTTAATCCCACGCCCGCCCCCTCGGCTCCTCAGCCCGCAGGGCTATAAATAGGCGGGGGGGGGGGGAGCGGGGCGGCACTGCACGCACACCCTCTCCCCCACTCTCCCGCCTTGTCTCACCTTCTCTTCCTCCTGCCCCCGTCATCGAGCAAGAACTCTTCTCACTGCGTGTGGGACGGCTCGGAGGTGGAGGAGGAACACATCGAGTTCCTCCGCCAGACGCGCCGCCTCCCCAGCGCGGACCTCATGCGCACCCGCCCCGCGCCGGCGGGAGATACCCGACCGACGCCGGAGGAGGGCGAGCGGGTCATCTTCCGCTCGCACCTCATGCGCGGCCTGGGGCTGCCGGCGAGCGGTTTCTTCCGCTCGTTCCTGGAGTTTCACAACCTTCAACCACAACACCTTACTCCCAACACGGTGGTGTTGCTCTCCGCCTTCGCCACTCTGTGCGAAGGTTTGCTCGGTGTTCTCCCCACCCTCGAGCTGTGGGGAGAATTCTTCTCTTCGAAGCTCGGCACGCAAGCTGCCGGCATTCCGGCTCAGTGCGGCACCTACGTCGCGGTGCGGCGCTCGACGACCGACAACCCCTTCCCTCCCATCTCGCTGATAAAGTCGGTGAAGATGTGGCAACGCTCATACTTCTATGTGAAGAACCTCTCCACCGACGGCGACTGGGTCAACCTGCCGCCCTTCAACGCCGCCTCCCTGGCAGGGAGGCTCCCCAGCTGGTCTCAACGAGCCAGGTCGCTGACTCCCTCCGGAGCCGCCGCCGTAGCGCGACTCCGAGTCTTGCTGCAGTCGGAGGGACTCGTCGGATCCGACCTTCTGGCCGCCTTCGTGGCGCGCCGAGTCCTCCCGCTCCAAGGCCAGCCTCACCTGATCTGTCAGATGAGCGGCCTCCGAGATCCGAGTCGGATGAGCACCAAGGAGATGCCCCGCAAGGAGGTGGCAAACTTGGTGAACCACATCGCGCACTGCAAGTTCACAGAGGACTGGCAGTTTGGCAAGGAGCCGTATTTGCGCGACAACCCCCCACCAGTGGTAAGTCATATTTCTTTGTAGTTTTGTCTTCTTTGCAGCCGACTCCGGCTTCTAACTCTGGTTGGCTTCTTCTGGCTAGAACCCCCTCATGGAGCCCGCCGCCGGCGCCACGAGACAGCCCCACGAGTACGTCCCCGACCGCGCGGACAGCGACGTTGACGACCCCGACTTGAGGGCGGCGGCGTTGGAAGCCGACGCCGAAGGCGGCGGAGAAGGGGCAGACGGCGGCTTCAGGCCCTCGGCCACCTTCGCCGACTGGCCTGATGATGATGCCGATGAAGTTGCCCCGCGCCACCAGCCAAGAGCCGGCCTGGCCGGCCAAGGCGGCGCGAAGAGGCGTCACGCCGGGCCGAGTGCGCCCGGAGGCAAGCTGAAGAAGTTCAAGGGGGCGGCCGCCGCGACGAAACGGGAGGAGGCGGCCACGAAGGCCAACCGCTTCCGAAGGGAAGTGAGAAGGCCGCCGCTAGTCTCGGCGTAAGTCTTCATGCTCTTTATTTACTTTTGCTGAATCCTTCCCGAACTTTCCTTTATTCTCCCTCCGTTCTACTTCAGGGCTCCCCTCTCCCTAGAGAGAGTCGTCGTCTCCTCCGTCATGGGATCGGTAGAGACATCTGCCAACACTCGGCGGCTCGATCCCGCCGCCGACCTCCGGGAGGCGACGGAGCGGAATGCGCAGGAGAAGCGCGACGAGGAGGAGGCCGACCGCCTGGAGAAGGCGCAGGCCGAGAAGGCGGCCGCCAATGCCCAGAAGAGGCTGGAGGACGCCGAAACCGCCCTTGCGGCGAAGCGGCGTGCTGTGGAGGCCGCGCGTCGCCGATCGGCGATGCTCGTCCCTCCGTTGTCGTCGGCGCCGCCGGCTCCGGAGTTCACGGGGCAGACCGGGGAGGTCGGCACCGAGAACCCCCTCGTGGAGGAGGGCGGCGAGGCTTTAGGCTCGAACACCCTCGCGCCGCCTCCGCCGCCTCCGCCACCGTCTGGAAGGCCGCACGGCAAACAGCCGGTGGGCCAGTCGGATCCGCCGGTCGCGGACGAGGCCGAGGCGCGGCTGCTTCTTCAAGTCGCCGTGCCGGTGCGCCGCCGGCTTGAGAGGACGACCTCGGCGCCACGAGCTCGGGAAACCGGCACCGCCAGTTCGGCGAGTCTGGATGTCGAGGCCTCCAGTGCCGCGCCCACCGGGTGGTTGCGCGGAGGCGGCACCGGACCGCTGAACCAAGCGCTCCTGGACGTCCAGGTGAAGCTGCGCGCGAAAAGCGACGCCCTTCAAGTCTGCACCAGGGCGCATCTGGCCGTGCGGACATCTGTCCGAGTACGTTTTCTTCTTCTTTCTGATTCTTGTTTTTCTCTGTGGGGGCGCGCCAGCGCAGCCACTGGGTGTAGTCCCCGAGTTCCGGGCCGGCTGCTGAGCAGGCGGGTCGGAACTCCCCCTGGCGAGTTCCGAATACTGACTTCGTCTTTGTCGGCTTTTTGTAGGAGTATCATAACCTCCGCGCCACTGCCTTCAACCGCAATGTCGAGGAGTTGAATAAGTGGACCGCCGACTTGGTGGAAAGCCGGGGTGAGCTCTTTTCTTTCTTCTTCGCGGGGGCGCGCTGGCGCACCCGCGGGCTGTAGTCCCCGAGATTCGGGCCGACTGCTGAGCAGTCGGGCCGGATCTCCCCGGCGATCTACTTTACTGATGACTTGCTTGTCTCTTCTTTGTTCTTCAGGTGCCAACGCCGCTCTTCAAGAGCAGCTGGGCGAGGCCAACACCGCTCAGCGCGCCAAGGAGGAGGAGTGCGGCAAGCTCGCCAAGGAGCGTGACCTGCTGGCAGCGCAGCTGGTCGAGCAGAAGGAGCTGCTCCAGAAGGCGCAGGACGAGGCCAAGACGCGGGAGGCCGCCCTCATGGCCGAGTTCGAGATCGAGCGCTCCGCCTGGACTGATAGGGAAGCGATGCTGACCTCTGGCTACCACGAGCTCGAGGACATCGTTGATGGTAAGTCTCTTTCGTTTCTTTGGGCTTCCGACTATGTGTCAGGCCGACTTCTGATTTTCCGACTTTCTTCTTTTTTGTCTTGGCAGACTTCTTTCCTGGTCATTCACAGGCTGTCCCTCTGGCCATCGAGGCTTCTCGGGAGGCGCGAAGGGCGAAGGGTGAGGTGATCGCCGCCAATGCCCCCCAGACCATCGAAGAGCAGCTCCTAAGCATTGGAGACCGTCTTCGTCCGGCTCACCGGCTGCTGCGCCGGCTTCAGCGTGCCGGCGCCCAGGCGGTTGCCGCCCTGTGGCCGGACATGCCGGCTCTGCGCACCGCCAGTCGGACCGCCGACTGGCTGGAAGTCGTTGCCGGCCGTCTTGAGGCTTGGAAAGGCTCCTCGGCCCGGGCCGGAGCACGCCGAGCCTTGGAGTTCGTCAAGGCATGGTATCCAGGGCTGGACCTGGACCGTCTGGCCGCGTTCCGGTCAGAAGCCAGGCCGAGCTGGAGGCCGTGGAGGGCGCCCTTATCGAGCGCGCGGCGGCCATCGCCGAGTACACGGACACCAATGTCTTCGTGCCCGAGCGGGCTGAAGGCGGCGAGGAAGTGCCGCCGGATTGGTTCGGGATGGACCCGGAGTATGGCGAGGACTCGGCGGAGGTGATCGACTCCAGCACCGAGGAGGAGGATGAGGCAGAGGACGGAAGCAAGGCGGAGGCGCCAGAAGACGGAGCAGGCGACCAGCCTCAGCTTGATCGCGCCTCTAGCAACGAGCCGCGTGGAGACAAGGCGACTGCTACCGGAGGCGACCAAGCCGAGACCGCCCAGCCGACTGCCCCGGCACCCGACACCGCCATCACCTCCGATCCGCCGGCCCCGGAGACCGCCTCCTAGGCTGCTTTTTCCGCCTCTGTTTTATCTGTCTTTAGTAATCTTTTGAACACTTGTTAGATTCAAACAGTTCCACCCGCGGGGTGTATCTTGAACTTCTATTCGAAGATTCGGCCAAGGGCCTATGTAAATATTTATCCGATTTCCGCCTTTCCTTGCTTATTGCTCCTTAGGCTTTTTCCCTTGCCGCCTTCCCTTGTTGCCGCCTTGCCGTCTGGACAGCCGCTCTGCGGACTGTCGCTGGGTCAAGTGCTCGGCTACTTCGGGAAGGCAAGTACTTGGCCGTTTAGAGTTTCTTTAGCAAGTCGGCTAGAAAGCGACAGGCCGACTATCCGAGAGTCGGCTGTCTTTGATAGAAGTTAAGTCGGCGAGCCGACTACTTATGAGTCGGCTCTGCAGAGAGAGGCTGGGAGCCGGCTTGAGCTATGTGTATGCTTTAGGTCCTTAGCCATTTTTCGTGTGCGCGCCTGTTCTTGCTTGTTCTCCGTCTACCAACAGTCGCTCTGCGAGCTGTGGCTTTCGACAGGAGACGGCTTGAGCGCAACACATTACTTGTCCGACTGCAGGAAGCATTTCATAGCGCAAGACGGCAAGTCCCCGGGCCGACTAGTCGGACCCGGTGCCAAACGGTATGATAAAAAGAGTAGCATATTCGGAAGCGTGATTCTTATCATACAGGCAAAAAAGGCAGTCCCCGAGCTCGTCTCGGGGGGCCCAAGATCTTTAGTGCTTTAATACAAAAGGGGGTAGTGTGATACGTACTGCATCAACTGTAAAATCTTCGAAGAAGATTTGCATTCCATGGGCGCTCTGTTTCTTTGTCGGAGTCGTCCCTCTTGCGCGCTCGAGGCTTCTGGGCGTCGATTAGGTAGTAGGAGCCGTTGCCCAGCACCTTGCTGATGATGAAGGGACCTTCCCAAGGTGCCGACAACTTGTGCTGGCCGGCTGTTTTCTGAATCAGCCGGAGCACAAGGTCGCCCTCCTGAAACGATCTCGGCTTGACCTTTCGGTTGTAATATCGGCGCAGACTCTACTGGTAGATGCTGGACCGACTGAGTGCCAACAGCCGGCCCTCTTCCAGCAGGTCAACCCCGTCTTGGCGTGCTTCTTCAGCTTCCTCTTCGGTGTACATGGTGACTCGTGGAGAGTCGAACTCTATATCCGCTGGGATGAGGGCTTCGGCACCGTAGACGAGGAAGAAAGGCGTGAAGCCGGTTGACTTGTTTGGAGTCGTGCGTAGACTCCAGAGGACGGCTGGTAGCTCCTCGACCCAGCAGCCGGCCGAACGCTCAAGTGGTTCGACCAATCGAGGCTTGATGCCGGACAGGATGAGGCCGTTTACTCGTTCCACCTGGCCGTTTGACCGCGGATGGGCAACGGACGCTAAGTCCAGTTGGATGCCCTGCGTCACGCAGAAACGGGCCAAGGCGCCCTTGGCAAAGTTTGTGCCATTGTCGGTGATGATGCTGTGCGGTATGCCATACCGCACCGTGATGTCAGCGATGAAAGTTACTGCAGTCGGCCCGTTCAACTTCTTGATGGGCTTTGCTTCCACCCACTTAGTGAACTTGTCCACCGCGACAAGCAGATGAGTTAGGCCGCCTCGGGCCGTCTTGAATGGTCCCACCATGTCCAGGCCCCAAACTGCGAAGGGCCAGGCGATGGGGATTGTCTTCAGCGCGGAAGCCGGCTGAAGTGGCTTGGAGCGGAACATTTGGCACCCCTTGCATTTTTGGACTAACTCTTTAGCCTCTTCTAGGGCAGTCGTCCAAAAGAAACCGTGCCGGAAAGCTTTGGCGACGAGTGCTCTTGAAGCCGCATGGTGGCCGCATTCGCCCTGATGGATGTCTCTGAGGATTGCTTGGCCTTGTTCTGGCTCTACGCAGCGCTGGTAGACGCCAGTGACGCTGCGCCTGACTAGCTCTCTGTTGACTATGGTGTATGCTGCTGCTCGGCGTTGCACTTGCCGAGCCAGGATCTCATCTGTCGACAGCTCTCTGTTTACTAGAAACTTAAGGATGGGTTGTGCCCATGAGGGTGCTGCTATCTCTTCAACTGCTATCACAGCGACTTGGACAAGGGTGGCCGGGCTGGGAGGCGGCGAGCTGGAGTCCGCGGCCGTTTGCTGGATTGGCGGAGTCTCTGGGCCGACTGGCGCAGTCCCCGGGCGGGGCTCTGAAGTCCCCGGGTTGGCTGGCGCAGTCCCCGGGCTGAGCTCAGACATCCCTGGGCCGGCTTCGATTGTGGTTTTCTTGGGGCCGTCTGCTGGGGCTCTGGAGTCGGATCCGACTACTTCTGGAGAAGCCGACGCAAAGATGGAGTCTGATTCTGGTGAAGGCTTGATAGACGGCTTGAGGAGGCACTGAAGGGCGACACCGGAAGGTATCGCTTGGCGAGTGGAGCCGACTCGTGCCAAGGCATCTGCTTGATCATTGTCATTTCTTGGCACATGAAGGAATTCGCACCCCTCAAAGTATCCGCTGAGTTGCTGCACTAGGAAGCGATAGCTCGCCATGTTTGCATCTTTGGCGTCCCAATCGCCGGATGATTGCTGAACCACCAAGTCGGAGTCGCCATAGCACAGGATCCGGCGAATGCCGAGTTCTTTGGCAAGCCGGAGCCCATGAATGAGCGCCTCATATTCGGCGACGTTGTTGGAGGCGGCGAAGTGGATCTGCAACACGTACTTGAGCTTGTCGCCTTTAGAGGAGGTGAGGACGACACCGGCTCCCAGGCCGGTGCGCATCTTGGAGCCGTCGAAATGCATCCGCCAATGGGTGGAGTTAGGCGCTGGCGGCAAGTACTGGGTCTCGGCCCAGTCGACGAGGAAGTCGGCCAGCGCCTGCGACTTGATGGCGGTGCGGGGCTGGTAGTAGATGGTGTAAGGAGCCAGATCTATAGCCCATTTGGCTAATCGGCCGGAGGCGTCTCGGCTTCCAATGATCTCGGCCAGCGGAGCCGTGCACACCACGGTGATTGGGTGCTCTTGAAAGTAAGGCTTCAGCTTCTTGGCGGCAAAATGCACACCGTAGCACATCTTCTGGTAGTGAGGGTAGTTCTGCTTGGAGGTCGACAGTACCTCGCTCAGGTAATATACCAACCTCTGGACTGGGAGCGCCTTGCCTTCCTCCTTGCGCTCGACTACGATGACTGTGCTGACTACTCGGCTGGTGGCGGCGATGTACAAGAGCATGGGCTCTTTGGGAGTCGGGGCCGCCAACACAGGGGGAGTAGTCAACATCTTATTCAGTTGGAGAAATGCCTCATCCGCCTTGTGGTTCCACTCAAAAAAGGTGGTCTTCTTCATCAACTAATACAAGGGCAGAGCTTTCTCGCCCAGCCGACTGATGAATCGGCTGATGGATGCCAAACAGTCGATGAACTTCTGCACATCTAACAGTCGGCTGGGTACCTCTATCCTCTCGATGGCCTTGATCTTCATGGGGTTGTACTCTATGCCGCGTTCGGAGACCAGGAAGCCAAGGAGCTGGCCGGCTGGTACTCCGAAAATGCACTTCTCTGGGTTGAGCTTGATCTGGAATCGGCGCAGGTTCTCAAAGGTCTCCTTGAGGTCTTCCAGCAGCGTCCCATGCTTCTCCGTCTTTACCACCACATCATCCACATAGACATGGGCATTCCTGCCGAGTTGCTTGAGGAGGCACTTCTGCATGCAACGCTGAAAGGTGGCGCCGGCATTCCTCAAGCCGAACGTCATTGTCAGGTAGCAGAAGGCTCCGAATGGCATGATGAAGGCGGTCTTCAGTCTGTCCGCCGGGTTCAGCTTGATCTGGTGATATCCTGAGTATGCGTCTAGGAAACTCAGCAGCTCGCATCTGGCTGTGGAGTCTATCGCCTGATCGATTCTTGGCAGGGCAAACGGGTCCTTTGGGCAGGCTTTGTTGAGGCTTGTGTAGTCGATACACATCCGCCATTGCTTGTTCTTCTTTAGCACCAAAACCGGGTTCGCCAGCCACTCTGGGAAAAAATACTTCCATGATGAAGCCGGCTGCAAGAAGACGGGCTATCTCCTCTCCAACAACTCTTCTCTTCTCTTCTGATAGGCGGCGCAAGGGCTGCCTGACGGGTTTCACATCTAGCCGGACGTGTAGCTTGTGCTCGGCGAATTCCGTCGGTACACCTGGCATGTCCTTGGGGGACCATGCGAAGATGTCCCGATTCTCATGGAGGAAATCAATGAGCTCGCCTTCCTATTTGCTGTCAAGGCCCGTGCCCATGACAGCGTATCTCTCTGGGTGCTCAGGGTCCAAGGGTATCTTCTTGGTTTCTTTGGCCGGCTTGAATGATCCTTCTGCTTCCGACTCCTTGGGGTCGGGCGACATCTCTGGCTGCTTTCCGGCCATCGCCACGACCCGGTCAAGGAGCCGCTTCTCTGCCGCGATCACCAGGGACTCAGCCAGCCAACTGCTCTCGGCCGCGCAAGCAGACGACTTCCGGTAGTCGCCAGCCACGGTCAGAATCCCCTTGGAACTCGGCATCTTCATCTTGTGGTAGGCGTAGTGAGGAACCGCCATGAACTTGGCCAAGGCAGGTCGGCCAAGCAGTGCGTGGTACGGGCTTTCCAGGTCCACTACTTCAAATCAGACCGGCTCTCGGCGGAAATGATCTTTGTCTCCGAAGAGGACGTCTATCAGGATCTTGCCGATTGGCGAACAGGAAAGGCCGGGTACAATTCCATGGAACACTGTCCGGCTGCTCTGTAGCTGTCTTCGCTTGATTCCTAGCTTCTCCATGGTGTCTTTGTACAGGATGTTGATGCTGCTGCCTCCATCTATCAGTACTCTTGAAAAGCGGGCGGCCCGCCTATCAGTGGCCAAGGTGGCACTTAGGACCAGGGCATAAGAGCCCGGGCTCGGCATCACCTCTGGGTGATCCGCTCTACTCCAACTGATAGGCCTCTCGGACCAATGCATGAACTCTGGGGCATCCGCTGCTACTGCGTTTACTTCTTGCTGCTGTTGGCGCCTGCCGCGCCGGTCATCCGCCACGCTGGTGAACACCACGTAGGCTCCATGCTCATCTGGGAACTCGTCTTGCACTGCCCCGACTGGCCGAGCCGCCGGCTGCTGAGGCGGCGGCGGAGGCGGCGGCCCAGCAGGCGGCGGTGGAGTGAGGCCGTCTCCCTTGGCGATTCTTGTGAGCCAGTGGCACTTTCGGGTGGTATGATTTGACGGCTTCGCGCCGCTGTGAAACTTGCAGGGACCATCCAAAGTCTGCTCATAGGAGAAAGCCGGCAACCAATTGGACTTGCCGCCTTTCTGCCGCTTGGCCGGAGGCTGCCCCTCCGGCTGTTGATCTTCAACTGCTGCCACTTGCCGACTATTGGAAGTCGGCTGTTGGGCCTTGCGCTTGTTGTCGTTCTGCTGTTGGCGCCGACTGGTGTCTCCAGCCGGGGTTTTGGGAGCCTGAGGGGTCACCTTGCCAGCAGCGCTGACTTGGATCTCTGTCTTCATGGAAAAGTCGGCCGTGGCGTACTTGTCTGCTATGATTAGCAGTTCGTCGAGGGTCTTTGGCTCGTCGCAGAGGAGCCTGTGCTTGAGGAGGGTGCCTTCTCGGCACCCGGCCGTGAAGTATTCGATAGCCTGCACCTCGTGCACGCCCTCGCAAGAATTCCGAAGCTCGCCCCAGCGCGTGAGGTAGTCGCGTGTTGATTCATCAGGGCCTTGCACGCACAAGGAAAGCTGACGCGGCTTGGGAGGTCGCTTGTACGTGCTTGTGAAGTTGCGGATGAAGGCTTCAGTGAAGTCAACCCAGCTGTTGATGCTGCGGGGCTTTAGGCTGTTCAACCATGTCCGGGCCGTGCCCTGGAGCATGAGGGGAACGTACTTCACGGCAACTCGCTTGTTGCCGTTTGCTATGCTGACGGCTGTGGAGTAGTCTATCAGCCAGTCCTCCGGCTTCACGGAGCCGGTGTACTTGGGTGTGTCTCAGGGGTGCGTGAACCCTTTGGGGAAGGGCTCGTCTCGGATGCGGGGCCCAAGGCAAGGCGGACCCAGCTCGTATTCCTCTTCCAGTGCCAGGGATCGGTGGAGTCGGTCGATCCGATGGCGGGCGTCATTCTGTCCAACTCCCTCTCGGCGGTCGAGGCGACCTCCGAGAGTCGGATGCTCAACAGGCGGAGGGAAACTCGCCGTTCTCTTCTGGGCGGGGGAGGTATGTAGTCGTCCCGTCGCTCTACTACTCTTGGGCGGCCGTCTTGGTCGCGCTTGATGGTGATGTGAGTCCGACTGTGACTGACAACCGACTCCTTTTCTTTTCTTCCGCGGACCCCGCTAGTCGGTGTCCGAGAGGTCGCGCCTTGATCTCGGCGGGGAGGCAAGTCATCGTTCGGCTGCTGCAGCGCGTCTGCGCGGCCGCCGGCCGCGTTCTGTGCAGCAACCGCGTCGAGGAGTTGCTGGACTCGCTCCGTCATCAGACGGCGCTCTTCGCCCTCGAAGTTCTTCAGCTCGTCAGTCGCCGCTTGGGCGGCGCGGATGTTCTCCGCTGGGGTGGCGTATACGGGGCGTTTTGCCCCGAACAAGTCGGCGATGGCCGCGCCGTGCTGCCGGACCGCGCCTAGGCGACTCGGCCTAGTCGGAGCCGGCGAGCCGCCTACGGCGCGATCCATCTCGCGCTGGTATGCCTCTGACAAGCGCCTCATGCTTGCCAGCTTCTGGGCGCCTTCGATGATCTGAAGGCGGCGTGTCTCCAGCGTCTCGGCGTCTGCGTCCTCTGGAATGGGCGCGGTAAGGTCTTGCAGGGCCGCAGCGAACGGGTCCTGGGCTTCTTCACCGGAGCGCTCGCCGTGGCTGATGACGAGCACCTCCGTGACGGCGCTTCCGCCGCTCTCCTCGCACGGAAGTGGCTCGTCATAGGCCACCATGTTGGTGGGGAAAGTGTCGAGCGACACGGTGTCGGTGTCGACCAGCATCGGGTCGGTGAAGCCTACGGACTACAAGTCCGCGGCGGGCTCGCCGGCGACGTGGAGTTGGTCAAGGAGGCCCGCGAGGAGGCTCTCGGGGCCACCCGCGCCTGCATCGGACGCAGGCTCGTCGGAGAGGCGCACCTCGCCGACAAGTTCGGCAATGCTGCTCGCAGCGCACGCGGCCTCAGCGCTGCGCAGCGTGTCGATACAGACTCCATCTGGCGAGCCTGGCTAGCTACGCTCGCCAGGGAGGAAGAGGGTTCCCGTCCAGAACAGATCTCCGGACGACGGTGCACCTCGCCCCACGGTGGGCGCCAAATGTCGGGGGTTGGGTGCGACATATGCCAAAGGATGGCTTATCATGGTGGGGGCGAGTAGAACGTCGCCGGTGCCTGGAAATGGGATGAGGCGTAAGCATGCACGCCGGCGAATCTTACCCAGCTTCGGGGCTCTCCGGGGAGATAACACCCCTACTGCTGCTCTGCGGGGTCTCCGCATGATCACTAAAGCAAGGTGGCTACAATGGTGCTCCTGGAGCTGTATCGGGAGGCAAGAGAGAGCAAGGCTAGTTCTCTCCTCCCTGTGCTATCTGGTCTATCTCTATCAAGGTCTGAACCCTTTGCATGGGTGCCCCGAGGGGTTTATATAGGCCTACCTCCTGGGGGTACAATGGTAAACCGGCTGGGCGCGGGTCCCAGCCGTCTGTCTCTCATGCCGCCGTCCTTCCCGCCGGCTTCTGGGGCCCGCCGACTGGTGGGTCCCTTGGACAGGCCTGACACTGTGCGGCGCTCCTGATGACGCAGGCTCGGTCATGGGGTCGTGGCAACAGTGCCGCCGTCTATCGGGCAATCACTGTCGCCATTCCCCATCCTGTCTGGTTAATGGCTCGTGGGGCCCTGGAGGGGAGGCGGCCGACTCCAGGGAGGCCGACTCCCACAGGGCCGTCTTCGGGGCGCTCAGGCCGCCTTCGGTCTACCCACTGACAGGCGGCCCCGCGATCTCCGGGCCGTACAGGCCGTCGTCGTGGGTACAGTGCGTCGTGCACTGTGGCTGATGTCAGGGCAGGCATGGCGACAGTGCCATGCCTCGCCGGAGATCTTCCGGCGATACGGCTCACTGTAGCCATGCCAGCCTCTCGTAGGCAGGGAGGAACGGCCACGTCATGACTGTACCCCGCATCGGGCTTCGAGAAAGGTCGCGGGCCGACTCCCATAGTCGGCCTCTCTGGAGGTCGCCTGCTTGGAGTCGGCTTGTCTTGAAGTCGCCGTCTGGGACTCGGGTTAGCCTACCCGTGGCCCATTACTCCGACAGGCCCGACGGGCACCTTCAATACAAGCGGAACGCTTGATGACTTCCACCCAGGGGAACGCATCCATCAGCCGCGGCACGAGGCCGAAGTAGCTCCCAGGCATGGCCTCTCTAGGCCACAGCCGGACTATGAGGCCCTTCATGGCCTGCTCAGCTACCTTGTGGAGTTCGACCAGCTGCTTCAGCTGGTTGCTAGGGGGCACCGGATGTCCGGCCTCAGCGTACTGTGATGTGGGGACCCCGACTCATAAGTCTTGATCACCGAATGCACGTGTACAGTGATCCCAGAGATCAGTGCTCACTGAACACACAGAAGCTGAATAACAAGAGTCTTACATCCATACATACCGTCTTACACAAATTGTGACCATTATGGTCAAGTCTTACATGGATAAAGCCTTAAGGGCTGAACATCAAATGAAACATAAGCAGCGGAAATCGTCGTTGATAAGTAGAACCCATGCCATCTGCCTTAACCCTACAGGCATTCTGACTGGGAAACGTCCTAGTTCGCATGTTCGTCTCCAAAGAACTCTTCTTCGAACTCCGGTTCCTCCATGCCTGGTCAATTAAATAACCAGTGGCAAGCCAATGAGTACTTTGAATGTACTCGCAAGCAACCCATGTTTTGGTTCAAGATGTAACAACGCATGATATAGGTAGATTTTTTTTTTACAGAAAGCTAGTTTTGAGTGCAATGACATGTTCAATAACTTGTAAGACATGCATCAAGAGAATTTAAGTAACCATGAGGACAGGTCATAGATATCAACATAAATAGAGTGGGCACCAACCCAACATAAATAGAGTGGGCACCGACCCAACATAAATAGAGTGCGCACCAACCCATCTCCAACATGTCAAGTCCTTTGACTTGACCCAAGTAGTTTCATCAACACACACACAAGGTTGAAAACTCTGGACGTAGTTTAAGCAGCACCGCCCAACTGTCCTTGACCGTGGACACGGCTATTCGAATAGTTTTACACTCTGCAGAGGTTGCACACTTTACCCACTAGATCCGGGGAACTTCCGTGTCATCCACGACCCGCGGTACCTCAAGTACCCGGGGTAAGCACCCGATCACTACCTTTCCCTAGACGACACTAACATGGAGTCCACTCGATTGGCAGTAACCCCCGTGCCCAACATTTCACAAAACACTTTCTTGGAGCCTCGCTCCCATAATTATCTCATACCACTGGCACGGGGTACCAACGGTGTGTCCGGTGCCCTGTGAAAACAGTCATGGCCGCCCTACCTGGCACGACCCCGTCCCGAGAGAGAGCACCAACTCTCCCCCGTCACTAGTAATGCGGGCTCCAAGCTAGTATCGGTCTAGGTACTCAATAATGCCCTTTCCCATATAAGGGTAGAGTGGTTGCGCATGTAAGGTTGGGTCAGTCGACAAATCTTAAATCTAATCCGTTTTCGAAAACAACACACACACTTGCCTCGGTACACCACTTCGTCATCAAGTGGTTACCCATTTCATCATCTCCCTCGGGCATAAGTGGCACCCGATGGGGTTTTCGAAAAATCTTTTAAAAATACTTTTGTCTCCATCACCATGCATATCCCTGTCCCTTTTTGCGTAGCACTACTTAGCATCCTATCTACTCCCACCGGCATAACCCTCATAAGAAGGTAGGGTCATGCACAATGCAAGTATCAACGAGGAAATAACAGAGGCAACCAACCCACGTGGTTCACCATCTCACCATGATTCCGATGCAACAATAATAAAGAGCTATATATGACATGCATAAAAAAAAGGTTTCATAGACATGGTCAAAGGGCTGCTTGCCTTGGTTGGCTTGGTCTTCAAAGTCTTCAGGCCCTGCTCCTCCTTCTTCCTTAGCTACCTCGTCAAATATGGGATCTAACGTTGCAAGAAAATAACGGGAAAATAAGACAATAATAAAAACAGAAAAGTCAAAGTGCTCAGAAAATGTCAACTTATTTTTGTAAAATACTAGGAGGAAAACTAGGAAGGGGAAAATTCTTGGTTTTGAATTTGGAGCTAGGGAAACAGAGTTGTGGATTTTCAAACAGAGGTTTTAGTGTTCAAATTTGAATTTAAATTTGAACAGAGCAAAAGGTGTAGTGGATGTACATGAAAGTTACATCAATAAATAGGTGGGATTTTTCTGAGATTTTAGGAGTTGGAATCATTTCATTTGGACAAATATTTTGTCCTGTGGAATTTTTGGAAAAGAGACAGAAAAAGAAAAAGAAAAGTGGCGCTGTGCCACTGCGCCAGAGAGGCCATGGCAGCAGCAGGCCCAGAGGGGAAACCAGCCCACGCGGCCGCCACGTCGAAGGCGTAAAAGGCGAAATACGCCTTCAGCCGACGGTGAACCGGTGCGCGCTCGCGCACGTTTTAAACCTGACGGGTGGATCCCACCCATCAGGGCGTGAGGCTGACGGGCTGGCCCCACGGCCGTCGTCGTCTACCTCCGGCCAGAAGCGGCGACGAGCTCGCCGGCGGCGATACAGGGCACGGGAAGGTGCGCGGGTGGTACCGTTGGACTCGGGGCGGAGTCGCCGTTCGGGTGGTGGTGGAGACGGTCGTCGGAGCAGCCTGGTTCGCCGGCGACGAGGTCACGCGGCGGAGGTGCTTCGGGCGTCGATGAATCCGGCCGTTCCCGGCTGCAAAGAGAGGGGGAAAGAGAGGGGAAAAGGTCAGTGTGGCCACACGATTCCAGATCGAGAAGAAACGGAGGCGGAGGAGGCCTGTACCGCGCGAACGCCGACGAGCCGAGGCGGCGGAGCTCGAGCTCGATCTCAAGCTCGGGCGGCTCTGGAGATGGATGGGTGGTGCGGGAGGTCGATTTGGAGTGTGGGGGAGCGACAGGGAGCAACAGAGGGGCTCGGGGTCGCCTTATATGGGCAGGCCGAGGTCCACCGTAGGCGTGGCCTACGGGTGCCCGCGGGATCGGCTCGGGTGGCCGTTAGAGAGGGATTGGAGAGCTCGGGGGTGTTGGTGGGAGTGGTTTAGGGTGCCAGGGAGAGAGAGAAGGAGCGGGGCGAGCTGCACGCGGGCCACAGGAGTGGCGCGAACATTGGCCGAGCGGGGCGGCATTCTGGCGCGAGCTGCAAGAGAGAGAGGAGGGCGCAGGAGCAAGTGGGCGGCCTGCTGGCGTGGAGTGGATGTCGAGGGGCATCGACTGGCGCGCGGGGGAAGCTCGAGGTGGTCGGGGGACGCGGCGTCAACGGTCGGGAGCACGATGACGTGCTCCAGAGCGCATCTTTGGCCGGCATCCGCGGTTTTTCCGCGTCCGCGCGCGTCCACTGGTGTCTGGCGGCTGCAGGGGGTGTGGGCAAATGCTGAAACGGGCCTTGGATGCCCTGGAGAGCCGAGGGGAGAGAAGGAGATAGAGAGAGGGGGGAGAAGCTGCTTCCAGAGAGGACAAATGGGGTTTCCCCCTCCATCATCATTGCTTCCTCGGGCAGAAAAGCATCCAAGTTGCAGAGGGAAACGAGGAGGGGTCGTGGTAAAAAGATGGGCTCAAGGAGATTAGTGGAAGGGGCTGGAATTTGCATTCCAAGATTTTGCCAGAAGGTGTTTGATGATGTTTTGGGCAAGTTAATGACTTCTACTGGCCATGAGACTCCATAGGGTGAGATGCCACATATAATTAGGGCCTTCCACCCACTTTGAGCTTATTTGGGCAAAGTTGCCAATGCAACTTTTGCAAACCCTAAAAATGGGCAGAAATGGATTTGTGTAGATCCAGTTGAGTAGATCACTTCTCCTTGGTGCACCACTTGGTGTGGTGGCCTTATTTGGTCATGTGATCAGGCTCACCAAAGTTGGGGTCATGGAGAAAAAGTTGGTAGTACAAAGTAGTTCAAATTTGATTCTGGTCAGAGAGGGTTTTGAGGCACTTTGTTCAACATATCTTCCTCTCCAACCTGTGCCATTTGGTCTAGTTGCATTATTAGACCATTGGAGCATGTGCACCAAGTTTGAGATTATTTGGACATGTTTGGCAATGTAAAGTTGCTCAAACTCCAAAATGGACAGAAATGACTTTGAGGGGATTTGATGATGTTATCTTGTTCTCCAAGTCATGAGACTTGGCAAGATCATCTAATATGTCATATGTGACATGATAGAATTTTCTTGGAATTTTTGGGGAATATTTCCTTTGTGAAAGCTTGAAATATCCAGAAAGGGTTTTAGAGGGATTCGACCAATATTTTGAACATGACCATGTGTTGAAACTCTTATATATGGAAAATATATGTCCACTGAGTTTCCCTAATTTTTGTCAAATATTTTTAAAACAAGAAAATAATCTTTCCCTATTAAAGACCATTTCTGGCCTTAAGAAAAAGCCTTTAAATAAAATAGTAAAACAACTTTTAAAATTATATTTTTGTGGTTTCTGGGTATCCTATATCTAATAGGAGTCAAATATATTTTTGGAAAGATTTTTACTGCCCTTAATTAAGTACTTGCAGTGCAAACCTCAATTCAGGGGTTTTTGGAAAACTAAATTTAGAAAATACTTTCTGGCCAAATTATTTTTGTAAGAAAATTCTATATTGCTCTATACACATGGCATGGTCATTGGGCAGGAGTTTGGGGCAAGGAGATGAAATATAGATGGTGAAGTAGTTGACTTTAAAGAGCACTTGAAAAGAAGCAAAGAGAGAAAACCAACTCCAAATAAAAGCCAAAAAAATGCAAAAGTTTTTGTTGGCCCAAATTTTCATGCTTTAACATTGCAAATGAAATGTTACAAAATGCAGGGTGTGACAGACCTACCCCCCTTACAAGAATCTCGTCCCCGAGATTCCTAAACTAGGCTTTAAAGAGATACGGAAACTCGGATCTAAGGTAGTCTTCACGCTCCCAAGTTGCTTCTGCTTCAGTGTGGTTGATCCATTGGACCTTGAAGTACTTGATGGTGCGGCTCCGAGTGCGTCGCTCAGCCTCATCCAGAATGCAGATGGGCGTCTCACGGTAAGTCAAATCAGGCTGAAGGTCAATGGCTTGGTGATTGACGTCCTTGTAAAGATCAGGCTTGTCTGGAACTTGGAGACACTTCCGGAGTTGTGACACGTGGAATACGTTGTGCACATCGGATAGTTCAGGTGGCAGTTCCAATTGATAAGCCACTTCTCCTCGTCGTGCGGTGATCTCGAAGGGACCGATAAACCTCGGTGCGAGCTTTCCCTTAACGTGGAAACGCTTTGTTCCCTTAAGAGGAGTTACTCGCAGGTATACATGGTCTCCGACTTGGAAGTCCACTAGTCGGCGACGAGCGTCAGCATAGCTCTTCTGCCTTGACTTGGCGGTCTTCAGTCGCTCTCTGACTAGCTGAACTTGCTCTTCTGCCTCACGGAGGATATCGGGCCCAAAGATAAGTCCTTCTCCGGTCTCCGACCAGTTGAGGGGTGTGCGGCACTTCCGTCCATATAACACCTCAAATGGTGCCATCTTAAGGCTTTCCTGATAACTGTTGTTGTAAGAGAACTCGGCGAAAGGGAGGCAGTCTTCCCACTTAGCTCCATATGCTAAGACACAGGCTCGGAGCATGTCTTCGAGTATCTGATTCACTCGTTCTGTCTGACCTCCGGTCTGTGGGTGGAAAGCAGTGTTGAAGGACAACTTGGTCCCCATGGCCTCTTGGAATTTCATCCAGAACCTTGAGGTGAACTGGGTTCCTCGATCTGACACAATCTCCTTGGGAATACCATGAAGTCTCACGATTCTGTGGATGTATAGAGTTGCTAGCTGGTTGCCACTATAGGTAGTCTTAACAGGAATGAAGTGGGCTACTTTGGTCAAATGATCGACTATGACCCAGATGGAGTCATGTCCCTTGTTTGACCTAGGTAGTCCAGTGATGAAATCCATTCTGACTTTATCCCATTTCCACTCGGGAACCTTGAGTGGTTGGAGCAATCCAGCAGGTCGCTGATATTCAGCCTTGACTCTTTGGCATACATCACACTTCGCAACATAGGTGGCAATCTCCCTTTTCATCCCGTGCCACCAGAATCTTTCCCTTAGGTCTTGATACATCTTGGTTCCTCCAGGGTGGATGGAATACGGGGTGTCATGAGCCTCTTGCAAGATCAGATTCTTGAGCTCAACCTTGCTGGGCACGCAGATGCGATTTCCAAACCACACAATTCCTTCCTCATCCTCTGAGAATCCTGGGGCCTTGCCTGCCTTGATCTTCCTCTTGATTCCTTCAATACTCTCATGTCCCTTCTGAGCTTCCTTAATATCATCCATGAAGGTAGGCTTAACTTCGAGGTTGGCCAAGAATCCTGGTGCAACCAGTTCCAACCCGAAGCTTTCAAGTTCTTCATACAAGGCGGGTAGCTTGTCCTTGAGCATAGCATTCAAGGAGCAAGCCTTCCTGCTCAATGCATCTGCTACCACATTAGCCTTTCCAGGGTGGTATTGAACACTGAGGTCATAATCTTTTATCAACTCTAGCCATCTTCTCTGCCTCATGTTCAATTCCCTTTGAGTGAAAATATACTTCAGACTTTTGTGATCCGTGTATATCTCACATCGCTTCCCTAAGAGGTAATGTCGCCATGTCTTCAGGACATGAACCACTGCTGCTAGCTCAAGGTCATGAGTAGCATAGTTCTCTTCATGAGGTCGTAGTTGCCTTGAAAGGTAAGCTACGACTCTTCCTTCTTGCATCAGAACACCTCCCAGTCCGGTTCTTGACGCATCACAATATATCACAAATTCCTTGTGTATATCTGGCGTGGCCAGAATTGGGGCGGTGGTCAGTCTCTTTTTCAGCTCCTGGAAGCTCTCTTCGCACTTCGGCGTCCATTCGAACTTCTTGTCCTTCTTCAATAGCTGAGTCATGGGTCGGGCAATGCTTGAGAATCCTTCAACGAACTTGCGGTAGTATCCCGCGAGTCCGAGGAAGCTTCTGACTTCCTTCACATTGCTTGGGGATTGCCATTCAGTCACGGCTTCAATCTTAGCGGGATCGACTGACAATCCTTCTTCAGTTAAAACATGACCCAAGAATCCAACTTCACGCAGCCAGAATTCACACTTGCTGAACTTGGCATACAGTTGGTGCTCTCGAAGCTTGTCTAGGACCATCCTCAAGTGTTGCTCGTGCTCTTCTTCCGACTTCAAGAAGACAAGAATGTCATCAATGAAGACAATGACAAACTTGTCCAAATATTCCATGAAGACCTTATTCATGAGATACATGAAGTAAGCCGGGGCGTTGGTCAATCCAAAGGACATGACCGTGCACTCATACAGGCCATATCTGGTTACAAATGCCGTCTTCGGAATATCTTGGGGTCTGATTTTCAGTTGGTAGTACCCAGATCTGAGGTCGATCTTGGAGAAAACCTTGGCCCCATTGAGTTGATCAAACAGATCTTCAATCTTG
Organism: Triticum timopheevii; assembly: GCA_963921465.1. NCBI lineage: Eukaryota > Viridiplantae > Streptophyta > Magnoliopsida > Poales > Poaceae > Triticum > Triticum timopheevii. The sequence continues at coordinate 178,118,618 of OY997264.1, read as the reverse complement.
GGAAGTGGGTACTTGTTCTTGATTGTAACTTCGTTGAGGGAGCGGTAGTCAATGCACAAGCGGATGGTACCGTCCTTCTTTGCCACAAACAGAACAGGTGATCCCCAAGGGGAGGCGCTAGGGCGAATAAATCCCTTCCTCAACTGCTCTTCCAGTTGCTTCTTCAATTCTGCCAACTCCTCCGATCCCATTCTATAAGGCTTCTTATAGATGGGTCCGGCTCTGGGTATGAGCTCGATGATGAACTCAATGTCTCGGTCAGGAGGCATTCCCGGTAGCTCATCAGGAAAAACATCGGGATATTCGCATACTACCGGCACTTGTTCCAATCCAACTTCAGTCAGACAGTTGACTTGGTTGGCTTGAGCAGAGGAGGAGCTGGAGGTAAATTTAACTTCGACTCCTTGGTCATTGGTCATAGTGACAGTCCGGTTGGCGCAATCTATCAAGCCTTGGTGCTTGCTGAGCCAATCCATTCCCAAGATCATGTCCAAGCCTTGTGATTTTAGGATGATAAGGTCTGCTAGGAAGTCTAACTCATTAATGACAATCCCGACTCCTTTACATCCTATCTTGGCTCTCATCTCTGCTCCGGGGGTTTGTACCACCATAGGGTTATTCAGGGGTGTAGGGGTCATGCCACTTTTTAATGCAAAACTTTGGGTGACAAATGAATGCGTGGCTCCAGAATCAAACAAAACAGTTGCGGGTGCTGAATTGACAAGGAACGTACCCAGCACGACGTCCGGGTCTTCCTGGGCTTCTTCTGCAGTGACATGATTCACACGACCCCTGCCGTTGTTGGGCAGGTTGCGGGGAGCTTGGTTCCTTGGTGGCATACCACGGCCTTGTCCTGGGTTCTGCACATTGGGGCGGGGGGCGTCGGGCTTCTTGTTGGGGCAATTCTTGGAGTAATGTCCTGGCTGTCCACATCCAAAGCAAGTGACTTGGTTGGGGATGACGCTCTTGCCAGCATTGTTATTGGGGTTGTTGTAAGCTGGCCTGGGGTTGGCATACTGCTGAGGTGGATAGTTGGTGCGGGGTGCAGGAGCTCTTGGTTGCTGATAGGTTGGCTTGACCGGAGCTGGCTGCCACGGGCGAGGCTTCTGGTTGCTGGAGCTACCCTTGCTGATCATCTTGCGCTTACGAGTGTCATCCAAAGCACGTCGCTTGTCCTCAAGCATGAGTGCCTTGTTCACCAGATCAGGAAAGGTCGGGCAGTCACACACAACAAGCGAGTACTGCAAAGTCTGGTTAAGGCCTTCCATGAAGCGCTCCCTTTTGGCAGCATCAGTGCTGACATCCTCAGGGGCATACCTTGAGAGAACACTGAACTTCTGCATGTACTCCTTGACAGTGCTACTACCTTGCTTTAGGGCTCGGAACTCACGCTTCTTGATGGCCATGATTCCAGAAGAAATGTGGGCCTTGCGGAATTCTGTCTTGAAGGTATCCCAAGTGATGTCTTGCTCAGCATGCATGGCCTTAAATCCATCCCACCAAGCTCTGGCAGTTCCCCCGAGGCAGTGGGCAGCATACGCCACCTTCTCACGGTCCTCAGTGCATCCGACTAGTGCCAGCAGATCCTCAATGGTGCGGACCCAGTCGTCTGCATCCAGGGGTTCAACAGTCTCGATGAAGGTGGGTGGTGCATGCTTCTTGAACTCCACCAGCGTGGAACGTCCATGGCCGTGTCCCGCCGGCTGGCGATTGACAGCTTGAGCAATCATCTGGAGGGCTTCAGTGTTGGCTTGGCGTTCCTCTCGGAAGGCTTGGAGAAGCTGAGCCATGTCCATGTTTGGAGGAGGCGGTGGCGGTGGAGTCTGTCCTTGGGCTTGGTCCTGGCTGGCTCCTGCCTCAGCAGAACCTCCGGCTTCTTGCGGCTGGGTAGAGGTACCAGTACGTGTTACAACAGGCATCCTGTCGGAGCGGTCAAGGTCTCATGACTGGGGAAAATAAAATGAGGGAAAGCAATGTAGATGGGATGCCTAGTAAGGGGGTGGTGTGACACAAATTTAAGTTAAACTAGGGCCAGAAGGGCCAAACTCATGCATTAAACCAAATGGGGGATGTCGCCGTTTACAAGTTCCCAAAGGGAAAGTACGACTTCATCAAAGCAAGCTGAAAGCAAACACAACACAACATGGTTTCATATGAACCATTACAAAAACTTGACTTCGCATAAGGGGTACACGACCTATCCTACCATAGGGGTACGGACTGGCCTATCCTATTCCTGAACGGTGTCTAAGTGGTGGAATGCTCGGTCGGGTATTCTGGCTCCTCTGGGTCTTCCTCCTCATCTTCATCTGTCTTAGTCTCTTCGTCACTTGAGGGAGTGGGGGAGTGGAGGAGCTGAACACGGCGCTGCTTTGCCGGTGGCGTCGTGAAGAGGTTGCGGTACTCCTTCGCCGTCATACGGCGTGGCTGAGGTGATCCCTTGGCATGTGCGGCCTGAGGGGGTCGCCCGCCTCGATAGGCTACAACGGGCTGTCCAGGGGGTGCTCCATCCTTCTTGATCCTGTCCGCCTTCATCTGAGCTAGGCGGAGGAGTTCCTTGGTCTCGTAGAGTTCCTTCCGAAGCTCCATCGACTCCGAGGCTAGGTGCTGTGCCAGGCTGTCGGCACACAAGCTGAAGTAGGTCTGGAAGCGGAGAGAAAGCCCTTCGTCCAAGGGTGGGGCTGGTGCGCTGCTCTTGTCATCACCTTCCTTACGATAAGGCAGGTAACGAGTGGCTGGCTCACTTGCCATCTCTGGCAGGAGATCCCGGAGGCGAGTCAGCGCCTTGAGGGTAGCAGTCTCCACGGCGAGGAGTAGTGTCGCCATCTGGGGTCCCTCAAAGAACCAGCTCGTCGGGGAGTCGTTCGCCCTCACGACTACCTCCACGTGATACTCCTCTTAGTGCTGTTGATCCAGCGCTCGTGGTAGGAGAAGGTGGGGGCTCGAGTGAACTGGCACTTCCTGAGGCTATCCTCAAGAAGTACGGGAAATCCGATGGTCAGGAAGTCCTCAGGTACGACAGCCATCTACAAAAAGTGGAAGGGGAAAGGTCAATAGAGGGAATGTGACCTATGTTTGGGACACTATCATAAAACATAGGTATACGGGTAATCTTGTGGATAGTCTTACTCTAACTAACGTCCATGCTAACTAAGGCTTCCTACAGTCAGGATGGCTCTGATACCAGCTCTGTGGGGACCCCGACTCATAAGTCGTGATCACCGAATGCACGTGTACAGTGATCCCAGAGATCAATGCTCACTGAACACACAGAAGCTGAATAACAAGAGTCTTACATCCATACATACCATCTTACACAAATTGTGACCATTATGGTCAAGTCTTACATGGATAAAGCCTTAAGGGCTGAACATCAAATGAAACATAAGCAGCGGAAATCGTCGTTGATAAGTAGAACCCATGCCATCTGCCTTAACCCTACAAGCATTCTGACTGGGAAACGTCCTAGTTCGCATGTTCGTCTCCAAAGAACTCTTCTTCGAACTCCGGTTCCTCCATGCCTGGTCAATTAAATAACCTGTGGCAAGCCAATGAGTACTTTGAATGTACTCGCAAGCAACCCATGTTTTGGTTCAAGATGTAACAACGCATGATATAGGTAGATTTTTTTTTTACAGAAAGCTAGTTTTGAGTGCAATGACATGTTCAATAACTTGTAAGACATGCATCAAGAGAATTTAAGTAACCATGAGGACAGGTTACAGATATCAACATAAATAGAGTGGGCACCAACCCAACATAAATAGAGTGGGCACCGACCCAACATAAATAGAGTGGGCACCAACCCATCTCCAACATGTCAAGTCCTTTGACTTGACCCAAGTAGTTTCATCAACACACACACACGGTTGAAAACTCTGGATGTAGTTTAAGGAGCACCGCCCAGCTGTCCTTGACCATGGACATGGCTATTCGAATAGTTTTACACTCTGCAGAGGTTGCACACTTTACCCACTAGATCCGGGGAACTTCCGTGTCATCCACGACCCGCGGTACCTCAAGTACCCGGGGTAAGCACCCGATCACTACCTTTCCCTAGACGACACTAACATGGAGTCCACTCGATTGGCAATAACCCCCGTGCCCAACATTTCACAAAACACTTTCTTGGAGCCTCGCTCCCATAATTATCTCATACCACTGGCACGGGGTACCAACGGTGTGTCCGGTGCCCTGTGAAAACAGTCATGGCCGCCGTACCTGGCACGACCCCGTCCTGAGAGAGAGCACCAACTCTCCCCCGTCACTAGTAATGCGGTCTCCAAGCTAGTATCGGTCTAGGTACTCAATAATGCCCTTTCCCATATAAGGGTAGAGTGGTTGCGCATGTAAGGTTGGGTCAGTCGACAAATCTTAAATCTAATCCGTTTTTGAAAACAACACACACACTTGCCTTGGTACACCACTTCATCATCAAGTGGTTACCCATTTCATCATCTCCCTCGGGCATAAGTGGCACCCGATGGGGTTTTCGAAAAATCTTTTAAAAATACTTTTGTCTCCATCACCATGCATATCCCCGTCCCTTTTTGTGTAGCACTACTTAGCATCCTATCTACTCCCACCGGCATAACCCTCATAAGAAGGTAGGGTCATGCACAATGCAAGTATCAACGAGGAAATAACAGAGGCAACCAACCCACGTGGTTCACCATCTCACCATGATTCCGATGCAACAATAATAAAGAGCTATATATGACATGCATAAAAAAAGGTTTCATAGACATGGTCAAAGGGCTGCTTGCCTTGGTTGGCTTGGTCTTCAAAGTCTTCAGGCCCTGCTCCTCCTTCTTCCTCAGCTACCTCGTCAAATACGGGATCTAACGTTGCAAGAAAATAACGGGAAAATAAGACAATAATAAAAACAGAAAAGTCAAAGTGCTTAGGAAAATGTCAACTTATTTTTGTAAAATACTAGGAGGAAAACTAGGAAGGGGAAAATTCTTGGTTTTGAATTTGGAGCTAGGGAAACAGAGTTGTGGATTTTTAAACAGAGGTTTTAGTGTTCAAATTTGAATTTAAATTTGAACAGAGCAAAAGGTGTAGTGGATGTGCATGAAAGTTACATCAATAAATAGGTGGGATTTTTCTGAGATTTTAGGAGTTGGAATCATTTCATTTGGACAAATATTTTGTCCTGTGGAATTTTTGGAAAAGAGACAGAAAAAGAAAAAGAAAAGTGGCGCTGTGCCACTGGGCCAGAGAGGCCACGGCAGCAGCAGGCCCAGAGGGGAAACCAGCCCACGCGGCCGCCATGTCGAAGGCGTAAAAGGCAAAATACGCCTTCAGCCGACGGTGAACCGGTGCGCGCGCGCACGTTTTAAACCTGACGGGTGGATCCCACCCGTCAGGGCGTAAGGCTGACGGGCTGGCCCCACGGCCGTCCTCGTCTACCTCCGGCCAGAAATGGCGACGAGCTCGCCGGCGGCGGTACAGGGCACGGGAAGGTGCGCGGGTGGTACCGTTGGACTCGGGGCGGAGTCGCCGTTCGGGTGGTGGTGGAGACGGTGCAGGAACAGCTTGGTTCGCCGGCGACGAGGTCACGCGGCGGAGGTGCTTCGGGCATCGATGAATCCGGCCGTTCCCGGCTGCAAAGAGAGGGGGAAAGAGAGGGGAAAAGGTCAGCATGGCCGCACGGTTCCAGATCGAGAAGAAACGGAGGCGGAGGAGGCCTGTACCGCGTGAACGCCGACGAGCCGAGGCGGCGGAGCTCGAGCTTGATCTCGAGCTCGGGCGGCTCTGGAGATGGATGGGTTGTGCGGGAGGTCGATTTGGAGTGTGGGGGAGCGACAGGGAGCAACAGAGGGGCTCGGGGTCGCCTTATATGGGCAGGCCGAGGTCCACCGTAGGCGTGGCCTACGGGTGCCCGCGGGATCGGCTCGGGTGGCCGTTAGAGAGGGATTGGAGAGCTCGGAGGTGTTCGTGGGAGTGGTTTAGGGTGCCAGGGAGAGAGAGAAGGAGAGGGGCGAGCTGCACGCGGGCCACAAGAGTGGCGCGAACATTGGCCGAGCGGGGCGGCGTTCTGGCGCGAGCTGCAGGAGAGAGAGGAGGGCATGGGAGCAAGTGGGCGGCCTGCTGGCATGGAGCGGACGTCGAGGGGCATCGACTGGCGCGCGGGGGAAGCTCGAGGTGGTCGGGGGACGCGGCGTCAACGGTCGGGAGCGCGATGACGTGCTCCAGAGCGCGTCTTTGGCCGGCATCCGCGGTTTTTCCGCGTCTGCGCGCGTCCACTGGTGTCTGGCGGCTGTAGGGGGTGTGGGAAAAAGCTGAAACGGGCCTTGGATGCCCTGGAGAGCCGAGGGGAGAGAAGGGGATAGAGAGAGGGGGAGAAGCTGCTGTCCAGAGAGGACAAAAGGGGTTTCCCCCTCCATCATCATTGCTTCCTCGGGCAGAAAAGCATCCAAGTTGCAGAGGGAAACAAGGAGGGGTCGTGGTAAAAAGATGGGCTCAAGGAGATTAGTGGAAGGGGCTGGAATTTGCATTCCAAGATTTTGCCAGAAGGTGTTTGATGATGTTTTGGGCAAGTTAATGACTTCTACTGGCCATGAGACTCCACAGGGTGAGATGCCACATATAATTAGGGCCTTCCACCCACTTTGAGCTTATTTGGGCAAAGTTGCCAATGCAACTTTTGCAAACCCTAAAAATGGGCAGAAATGGATTTGTGTAGATCCAGTTGAGTAGATCACTTCTCCTTGGTGCACCACTTGGTGTGGTGGCCTTATTTGGTCATGTGATCAGGCTCACCAAAGTTGGGGTCATGGAGAAAAAGTTGGTAGTACAAAGTAGTTCAAATTTGAATCTGGTCAGAGAGGGTTTTGAGGCACTTTGTTCAAGATATCTTCCTCTCCAACATGTGCCATTTGGTCTAGTTGCATTATTAGACCATTGGAGCATGTGCACCAAGTTTGAGATTATTTGGACATGTTTGGCAATGTAAAGTTGCTCAAACTCCAAAATGGACAGAAATGACTTTGAGGGGATTTGATGATGTTATCTTGTTCTCCAAGTCATGAGACTTGGCAAGATCATCTAATATGTCATATGTGACATGATAGAATTTTCTTGGAATTTTTGGGGAATATTTCCTTTGTAAATATTTCAAAAGCTTGAAATATCCAGAAAGGGTTTTAGAGGGATTCGACCAATATTTTGAACATGACCATGTGTTGAAACTCTTATATATGGAAAATATATGTCCACTGAGTTTCCCTAATTTTTGTCAAATATTTTTAAAACAAGAAACTAATTTTTCCCTATTAAAGACCATTTCTGGCCTTAAGAAAAAGCCTTTAAATAAAATAGTAAAACAACTTTTAAAATTATATTTTTGTGGTTTCTGGGTATCCTATATCTAATAGGAGTCAAATATATTTTTGGAAAGATTTTTACTGCCATTAATTAAGTACTTGCAGTGCAAACCTCAATTCAGGGGTTTTTGGAAAACTAAATTTAGAAAATACTTTCTGGCCAAATTATTTTTGTAAGAAAATTCTATATTGCTCTATACACATGGCATGGTCATTGGGCAGGAGTTTGGGGCAAGGAGATGAAATATAGATGGTGAAGTAGTTGACTTTAAAGAGCACTTGAAAAGAAGCACAGAGAGAAAACCAACTCCAAATAAAAGCCAAAAAAAATGCAAAAGTTTTTGTTGACCCAAATTTTCATGCTTTAACATTGCAAATGAAATGTTACAAAATGCAGGGTGTGACATGAGACCAGAAAACCTTCTCCGTTGAGCTCCCCTCCTCGGCTCGGTAGAATGCGGCGGCATCAGACACACTGCGAGGCAGATCTGCAAACGCCCCTGGAGAGCTCCGAATTCAGGTAAGTAACAGGTAAATTACTTTAACATGCTTGCTTTGCATGAAAAATGCCTTACCCGCCGCTATTTTCTTCACCGCCTCAATCTCCTGGAGGGCCTTATGGGCCTCGGCCTTAGCGGCTTTGGCACTTTCAAGAGCCGAGGCAAGCTCGGACTCTCGAGTCTTCGAGTCACGCTCCAAACTCTCATGCTTTTCCATGAGAGCCTGGAGCTCTTGCCGCACCTCCGCCACCCGCGCCTCCTACTTCTCTCGCTCCGTTCGTTCCGCGGCCGCATTGCGTTCGGCCGCGGACACGGCCTCCTTCAGGGTTGCCACCTCGTTCGTGGCCCCTGCAGTACCCACGTTATCCTTGTTATTTCTATTGCAACCAAAATCCTTTTCTGTAAGGTATACATTTAAAAGTGGTGTTACGCACCTTCTTTATCCTCGAGCTGCTTCTTGGCAAGGCCTAGCTCTTGCTCGGACCGCTCGAGGTCCTGCTTCAAAGCACCGACCTCCGCAGTCAGTGCGGCAGAGGCCAGCAGCGCAGCCTGCAAACCCATATTGACATAATTCTTAGCACTCCTGCGTATATCTTTTTTAGATCCTCAATCCAGTTTTTCTTTTCGAACACCGTACCGAGCATCAGGGGCTACTGTCTATGCGGTATTACATTACATATTTTTAACTTCTTACCTCAAAGCCTGTTAGAAGGCTACTGCAGGCTTCGGTCAGCCCACTCTTGGCGAGCTGAACCTTCTGAATCACCGCACTCATGATAGTGCAGTGTTCTTCCTCGATGGAAGCGCCTTTGAGCGCCTCCAACAAGTTGTCCGGCGCCTCCGGTTGGACAGAGGCCGCCGGCATCACAGTCTTGCCCTTCTTGCGAAGGGGCCGCCTGCCGGACTCCGGAACCACTGCGGGTTCCGGCGTGGAGTCCGGCGCAAAGTCCGGGAGGCTGCCTTGTGGCGCTTCCGGAGACTCCTCCTGATGGGTCCCTTCCTGGGATCCCACCTCGGCGTCCTCAGCATCGCGAGGGGTGGAGGCAGCCGGGATGGAATCTACATCGGACAGAGCCAACGACCCGCTCGATGAAGCGGGGAGATCATCATCGGCCGGACTGCGGGCAGTGTGCGGCATTAGAAGGACACTATGTGACACAAAAGAGAAATTATAAATCATTCAGGAATCCGGATAATTACGATCTTGCCGGAGGCCTGGCCCTTGAGGGCCACTCTTCGTCGCCAACGTTGGCGTTGGCGGAGCTGTCCGGGGGAATAGTCCTTCCCCTCTTGGACCCTTCGGCCTCCCCTGTTGGGGAAGCCTTCCTCTTCCTCTCTCCTTCCTCTGGGAGAGAGTCCTCTTTCTCCTCCTCGTCTTCGGGGGAGGAGTCCGCCTCGGAGCCATTGGACGATGAGTCCGATATCACCTGGCGCCGGGAACTTCTTCGAGTTCCCGTGGCCTTCTTCTTGGCGTTCTTCTCCGGCACCACATAGAGTGCCAGGACCAGCAGCCCCGTTAAGCGGGCGTCCGCTGGGTCTTCGGGAAGGGGAGCCGGACAGTCTACCTGTCCAGACGTCCTCTTCCAGTCCTGTCAAAGGCATTGGGAGTTTTAGATCCCACATAGAGTCAAACTATGAAAGAAAATAAATGTCCCATAGAGGATAACAAAGCTTACCTCGCCGGCCGGGCGCTTGGTGCTGAATCCGCGGTCTTCCGTCGCGGATGCGGGGGCTTCTCCGCCCTTGAACAGCACCCTCCAGGCAGCTTTGTACGTCGTGTCGAAGAGCCCGCTCAAGGCCTGGTGATGTGCCGGATCAAACTCCCACAAATTAAAAGCCCATTGTTGGCAAGGGAGAATCCGGCGGATGAGCATGACCTGGATCACATTGACAAGCCTAAGCTTCTTGTTCACCAGGGTCTAGAGACAGGACTGGAGTCCTGTCGGCTCCTTCGAACTACCCCATAGCAAGCCCTTCTCTTTCCAGGAGGTGAGCTGCATAGGGATACCAGATCTGAACTCGGGGGCCGCCGCCCATTTAGGGTCACGCGGCTCGGTGATGTAGAACCACCCCGATTGCCACCCCTTAACGGACTCCACGAAGGCCCCTTCGAGCCAGATGACGTTGGGCATCTTGCCCAACATGGCGCCTCCGCACTCCGCTTGAGCGCCCTTCACCACCTTCGGCTTGACATTGAAGGTCTTGAGCCACAAGCCGAAGTGGGGCTGGATGCAGAGGAAGGCCTCGCACATGACGATAAACGCCGAGATGTTGAGGATGAAGTTTGGCGCCAGGTCGTGGAAATCCAGGCCGTAATAGTACATGAGCCCCCGGACAAAGGGATGCAACAGGAAGCCCAGTCCGTGGAGGAAGTGGGGAAGGAATACGGCCCTCTCATGGGGCCTGGGGGTGGGGATGAGCTGCCCCTTGTCGGGCAGCCGGTGCGCGATGTCGCCGGAAAGGTATCCGGCGCTGCGCAGCTTTGCGATGTGCTCCTCCGTAATGGAGGAGGCCAACCATTTGCCTCCCGCTCCAGACATGGTCGGAGAAGGTCGAGACGAGATGCGCAGACTTGGGCGCTGGAGCTCGAGTGCGCGGAGATGGATAAGCAAAGGAGGAAGAAGGCGTAGGTAAAAAGGTGGATCCTTATCCCCTTATATATGGGCGGATGAAAACTATGCGTCCCCACCAGCCTGGTAAAACTCGCTTATCTCCCAAGCGCCACCATCAATGGCGCGGTTGGGTTAACCACGTCCGTATTGATGGGAATCCCGGAATAAGGGGAACACGATCTCTGCTTCGACAAGACGTGCCAAGGAAACCGCTTCGCTAAACGCGCTGAGGTGGTATAATAAAAAACAATTCCAGTAAAGGCTTGGTGGTGGTATGATGTCATGCCACAAAAAACGTTGGCAGACGAACTTGTGTACATATTATTCTCTCTACGGTGGTATGTGGAATTTATTTTGCAGAGGTGGACACTATCCTGGCGTTCACAATCTTCTACGAATTATTCGGAGGAGGAACCCGTCTTGCAATGCCGAACATTATGCGCGCCGAACTCATCGTCATTGAAGCCTGGTTCAGGGGCTACTGAGGGAGTCCTGGACTAGGGGGTGTCCGGATAGCCGGACTATCATCATCGGCCGGACTCCAAGACTACGAAGATACAAGATTGAAGACTTCGTCCCGTGTCCGGATGGGACTTTCCTTGCATGGAAAGCAAGCTTGGCGATATGGATATGTAGATCTCCTACCATTGTAACCGACTCTGTGTAACTCTAGCCCTCTCCGGTGTCTATATAAACCGGAGGGTTTTAGTCCGTAGGACGAAAACAACCATTACAACAATCATACCATAGGCTAGCTTCTAGGGTTTAGCCTCCTTGATCTCGTGGTAGATCCACTCTTGTACTACCCATATCATCAATATCAATCAAGCAGGAGTAGGGTTTTACCTCCATCGAGAGGGCCCGAACCTAGGTAAAAACATCGTGTCCCTTGTCTCCTGTTACCATCCGCCTAGACGCACAGTTCGGGACCCCCTACTCGAGATCCGCCGGTTTTGACACCGACAAGGACCAAGGCCTCTATAAATAGAGATAACCACCACTGTAGAAAGGAGAGATCGAATACTTCCCTGCGAGAACACCACACCAGCTCAAGAACACCTCTCGCAAGGTTGTTCTTCCTTTGTACTGTTCATCATCAGCCACTGAGGCAATCCACCACACCACACACTGGAGTAGGGTATTGCACCACAACGGTGGCCCGAACCAGTATAAATCTCATGTCCCTCGTGTTGTTCATCGGTTTAGCTTAGATTCTCGCGAGGCGTTTGGACGTGGAGTGGTAGGGGGAAGATCTTCGCGCGCACCCCAGAGTTCGAACCTCAAGGGTCTGCCGGAACCCCACATCCGACACTGAAATTCTTAAATGTTAGAGAGTCTTTACATAGTTGCACAATTATTTGACTATTCATTGATCTTCACTTATATCTTTTGGAGTAGTTTGTCTTTTGCTCTAGTGCTTCACTTATACCTTTTTAGAGCACGGCGGTGGTTTTATTTTGTAGAAATTATTGATCTCTCATGCTTCACTTATATTATTTTGAGAGTCTTTTAGAATAGCATGGTAATTTGCTTTGGTTATAGAATTGGTCCTAATATGATGGGCATCCAAGTTGGGTAAAATAAAAACTTTCATATGGAGTGCATTAAACACATGCTAAATTTGATACTTGATAATTGTTTTGAGATATAAAGGTGGTAATGTTAGAGTCATGCTAGTTGGGTAATTATGAAATTGAGAAATACTTGTGTTAAAGTTGGCAAGTCTCGTATCATGCACGTATGGTGAACGTTGTGTGACAAATTTGAAGCATGGGGTGTTCTTTGATTGCCTTCCTTATGAGTGGAGGTCGGGATCGCGCGATGGTTAACTCCTACCAACCCTACCCCTAGGAGCATGCATAATAGTACTTTGCTTCGAGGGCTAATAAACTTTTGCAATAAGTATATGAGTTCTTTATGACTAATGTGAGTCCATGGATTATACGCACTCTTACCCTTCCGCAATTTGCTAGCCTCTACGGTACCATGCATTGCCCTTTCTCACCTTGAGAGTTGGTGCAAACTTCGTCGGTGCAACCAAACCCCATGATACAATATGCTCTATCACACATAAACCTCCTTATATCTTCCTCAAAACAGCCACCATACCTACCTATTATGGCATTTCCATAGCCTTCCGAGATATATTGCCATGCAACTTTCCACCGTTCCGTTTATTATGACACGCTCCATCATTGTCATATTGCTTTGCATGATCATGTAGTTGACATCGTATTTGTGGCAAAGCCACCTTTATAATTCTTTCATACATGTCGCTCTTGATTCATTGCATATCCTGGTACACCGTCGGAGGCATTCACATAGAGTCATACTTTGTCCTAAGTATTGAGTTGTAATTCTTGAGTTGTAAATAAATAGAAGTGTGATGATTTCCATTATTAGAGCATTGTCCCATGTGAGGAAAGGATGATGGAGACACTGATTCCCCCACAAGTCGGGATGAGTCTCCGGACTTTATGAAAAATAAAAGAGGCCAAAGAAGCCCATACAAAAAAAAGAAAAAAAGAAAAAAAGAGGCCCAAGAAGCCCAAATAAAAAAATGAGAGAAAAAGAGAGAAGGGACAATGTTACTATCCTTTTTCCACACTTGTGCTTCAAAATAGTACCATGATCTTCATGATAGAGAGTCTCCTATTTTGTCACTTTCATATACTAGTGGGAATTTTTCATTATAGAACTTGGCTTGTATATTCCAATGATGGGCTTCCTCAAAATTCCCTAGGTCTTCGTGAGCAGGCAAGTTGGATATGCACACCCACTTAGTTTCTTTTTGATGAGCTTTCATACATTAATAGCTCTAGTGCATCCGTTGCATGGCAATCCCTACTCCTCGTATTGACATCAATTGATGGGCATCTCCATAGCCCGTTGATTAGCCGCGCCAATGTGAGACTTTCTCCTTTTTTGTTTTCTCACATAATCCCTATCATCATACTCTACTCCACCCATAGTGCTATGTCCATGGCTTACGCTCATGTATTGCATGAGGGTTGAAAAGGCTGAAGCGCGTTAAAAAGTATGAACCAATTGCTTGGCTGAAACCGGGGTTATGCACGATGGGAGCATTTTATGTGACGAAAATGAAGCATGGCCAAACTATATGATTTTGTAGGCATAAGCTTTCTTTGGCCATGTTATTTTGGTAAGACATACACTGCATTGTTAGCATGCTTGAAGTATTACTATTTTTATGTCAATATTAAACTTTTATCTTGAATCTTATGGATCTGAACATTCATTCCACAATAAAGAAGATTACATTGATAATTATGTTAGGTAGCATTCCACATAAAAATTCTATCTTTATCATTTATCTACTCGAGGACGAGCAGGAATTAAGCTTGGGGATGCTTGATACGTCTCCAACGTATCTATAATTTTTTATGTATCCATGCCATGTTTATAATATTTTTACATGATTTTGGTATGATTTGGTTAGAACTAACCCGGACTGACGCTGTTTTCAGCAGAACTACCGTGGTGTTGTTTTTGTGCAGAAATAAAAGTTCTCGAAATGCGCTGAAAATCAACGGAGATTTTTTCTGGAAAATATAAAAAATACTGGAATAAAGAGTTACTGGATAGGAGGCCCATGGGGCCCACGAGGGTGGAGGGCGTGCCCACCCCCCTGGGGCACGCCCTTGCCTCGTGGACACCCCATGGGTCCTCCTGACTTGTTCTCGACGCCAAACCCTCCTATAAATACCCAAACCTCCAGAAAGAAACCTAGATCGGGAGTTTCGCCGCCGCAAGCCTCCGTAGCCACCAAATACCAATCGGGACCCTATTCCGGCACCCTGCCGGAGGGGGATCCCTCACTGATGGCCATCTTCATCATCCCGGCGCTCTCCATGACGAGGAGGGAGTAGTTCACCCTCGGGGCTGAGGGTATGTACCAGTAGCTATGTGTTTGATCTCTCTCTCTCTCTCTCTCTCTCGTGTTCTTGATATGGCACGACCTTGATGTATCGCGAGCTTTGCTATTATAGTTGGATCTTATGATGTTTCTCCCCCTCTACAACCTTGTAATGGATTGAGTTTTCCCTTTGAAGTTATCTTATCGTATGGAGTCTTTATGGATTTGAGAACACTTGATGTATGTCTTGCATGTGCTTATCGGTGGTGACAATGGGATATTCACGTGATCTACTTGATGTATGTTTTGGTGATCAACTTGCAGGTTCAGTGACCTTGTGAACTTATGCATAGGGGTTGGCACACATTTTTGTATTGACTCTCCGGTAGAAACTTTGGGGCACTCTTTGAAGTAATTTGTGTTGGTTTGAGTAGATGAATCTGAGATTGTGTGATGCATATCGTATAATCATGCCCACGGATACTTGAGGTGACATTGGAGTATCTAGGTGACATTAGGGTTTTGGTTGATTTGTGTCTTAAGGTGTTATTCTAGTACGAACTCTATGATAGATCGAACGGAAAGAATAGCTTTGTGTTATTTTACTATGAACTCTTGAATAGATCGATCAGAAAGGATAACTTTGAGGTGGTTTCGTACCCTACAATAATCTCTCCGTTTGTTCTTTGCTATTAGTAACTTTGGAGTGACTCTTTGTTGCATGTTGAGGGATAGTTATATGATCCAGTTATGTTATTATTGTTGAGAGAACTTGCACTAGTGAAAGTATGAACCCTAGGCCTTGTTTCCTAGCTTTGCAATGCCGTTCGTGCTCACTTTTATTATTAGTTACCTTGCTGTTTTCATATTTTCAGATTACAAAAACCTATATCTATCATCCATATTGCACTTGTATCACCATCTCTTCGCCGAACTAGTGCACCTATACAATTTACCATTGTATTGGGTGTGTTGGGGACACAAGAGACTCTTTGTTATTTGGTTGCAGGGTTGTTAGAGAGAGACCATCTTCATCCTACGCCTCCCACGGATTGATAAACCTTAGGTCATCCAGTTGAGGGAAATTTGCTACTGTCCTACAAACCTCTGCACTTGGAGGCCCAACAACGTCTACAAGAAGGTTGCGTAGTAGACATCAGCGGCTCATCAACTATGGCTTCAGGGGCATGGAAGGAAGTATCTGTTGACTGCTTCTCTGGTTCAGAAGGATTTTCAGTGGTTTTTGTCACCTTTGATTTCTTGTCGGGCTTTGCCATAGCTCTGTGAGTGGAGCACAAAGGCGAGGTTAGCACAATAACTAAATACATGATTGAAAGCAGAGATTAAACATTCTTACCCAGGCATAGTCTTAAAGACTAGGACGTGAGTTCCCGTTGAATCGCCAGAGGAGGAATGAGATGTTCCCTGATAATTTGAGTCGAAAGGATTAAGAGGTTGTCGAAAAAGACCTGCCTTGGGATAAGTTAAGTCGGAAATTGTTGAGACCTCTGGACGATGCTTGCGGGGAGCTGGAGTGTTTGGTAAGCCGGAGGAAAGGATCCCGCCTCCTCTATTCCGGGTTGTGCGGCGAGCGTCATGTTGCCGCTTCTTCAAAAGAAAGTTGGGATCCAAATAAGCTAAAGGATGAGAAAATCTTAGTTTCCGGCTTGCTTGTCGAGATTTCTATTTTGGTAGAGAATCTGAGCCGGAGGAAAGAACAATTACCTCTTCATCACCATCACGACTGGCTTCCGCGTCATCCTGATAATAGTCATTGTCATTGAGATGTACAAAAAATGAGCCAAGAGAATCAAGTTCTACCTCCGACTCATCATCATCACCGTCGTCATCCAAGTTCAGTAACTCGAAGGGGTTGGTCTTCTTCTTGGTAGGCTTTTTAGCCTTGGTCTTGGTCCGGGTCTGCTTGGCCGGATTGTCCTGCAGCTTCTTCTTCCAAAAAGGAGAACCAGCCTATGGAGGTCAGATGATTATAAGAGGACAGTGTTAATGAAAACATGATTGAACTAGAAAAAAATTTGTGCAACACTTATAGCTGGCGGCTGGTTGAAGTTGCAGAAAGGACTAAGTCCGGTTTTGCTGCACTCTTCCCAACTTTCATTCAACAAAGCCTTGGTTGCTTCATTGATTTCTGCGTTAGATAGATAATTGGATTTCGCAGTGGCATTGTGGATCTTTCAAGTCGCCGGTGTACTCGCACATTAAGCCGGGTTGGCGGCTTAAGGGCTGAATCCTCCAGGCAACCCAGCACCGAACAAGGTCGATGTCGGTTAAGCCGTTAGCCATGAAGGCTCTGATCTTTGAGAAAACGGGCGCGTATTTGGCCCGCTCCTTTGTGCTGATCCACTATGGGAGCTGATGAGTGTTGTTGAGCCAGTGTTCACGGTAACCCGGCAGGGGATTCTCACCCTCTGGAGATGTATCTTGGCAATAGAACAAAGTCAGGTTCCAGTCCTTGGGATGACTGGGTGGCTTGGCATATGGGAAGGTGGCTACTTTCCGCTTTTGAATTGAAACTCCGCCTAGTTCCAAGCTGGGCCCGTCGGTGAACTCCGTCTGCCGGTTCAAGTAATGAAATTCCCTGAACAGCTCGACAGTGGGCTCTTCTTGAAGATAAGATTTGCAAACTACTTGGAAGTTGCAGATGTTGTAGACAGAATTGGGGCCGATATCTTGTATGAAGCTGGAAAAAGTGTAACACATCCCAGAAGAATTTTGAACCGGGCGGGTGATACATCTGCAACGTATCTATAATTTTTGATTGTTCCATGCTATTATATTACCTGTTTTGGATGTTTATGGGCTTTATTATACACTTTTATATCATTTTTGGGACTAACCTATTAACCGGAGGCCCAACCCAAATTGCCTATTTCAGTGTTTTGCAGAAAAGGAATATCAAACGGAGTCCAAATGGAATGAAACCTTCGGGAGAGTTATTTTTGGAACAGAAGCAATCCAGGAGACTTGGAGTAGACGTCAAGGAAGCTTCAAGGAAGCCACGAGCCCGGGAGGCACGCCCTACCCCCCTGGGCGCGCCCCCACCCTCGTGGGCCCCTCGTGGCTCCCCTGACTGACTTCTTTCGCCTATATATGTCCATATAGCCTAAAAACATCGGGGAACACAATAGATCGGGAGTTCCGCCACCGCAAGCCTCTGTAGCCCCCAAAAAACCAATCGGGACCCTGTTCCGGCACCCTGCCGGAGGGGGGATCCCTCACCGGTGGCCATCTTCATCATCCCGGCGCTCTCCATGACGAGGAGGGAGTAGTTCACCCTTGGGGCTGAGGGTATGTACTAGTAGCTATGTGTTTGATCTCTCTCTCACGTGTTCTTGAGGTGATACGATCTTGATGTATCGCGAGCTTTGCTATTATAGTTGGATCTTATGATGTTTCTCCCCCTCTACTCTCTTGTGATGAATTGAGTTTTCCCCTTGAAGTTCTCTTGTCGGATTGAGTCTTTAAGGATTTGAGAACACTTGATGTATGTCTTGCCATGCTTATCTGTGGTGACAATGCGATATTCACGTGATCTACTTGATGTATGTTTTGGTGATCAACTTGCAGGTTCATTGAACTTATGCATAGGGATTGGCACACGTTTTCTTCTTGACTCTCCGATAGAAACTTTGGGGCACTCTTTGAAGTACTTTGTGTTGGTTGAATAGATGAATCTGAGATTGTGTGATGCATATTGTATAATCATACCCACGGATACTTGAGGTGGCATTGGAGTATCTAGGTGACATTAGGGTTTTGGTTGATTCGTGTCTTAAGGTGTTATTCTAGTACGAACTCTATGATAGATTGAACGGAAAGAATAGCTTCGTGTTATTTTACTACGGACTCTTGAATAGATCGATCTGAAAGAATAATTTTGAGGTGGTTTCGTACCCTACCATAATCTCTTCGTTTGTTCTCTGCTATTAGTGACTTTGGGGTGACTCTTTGTTGCATGTTGAGGGATAGTCATATGATCCAATTATGTTATTATTGTTGAGAGAACTTGCACTAGTGAAAGTATGAACCGTAGGCCTTGTTTCCTAGCATTGCAATACCGTCTGTGCTCACTTTTATCATTAGTTACCTTGCTGTTTTTAAAATTTCAGATTACGATAACCTATATGTACCATCCATATTGCACTTGTATCACCATCTCTTCACCGAACTAGTGCACCTATACAATTTACCATTTATTGGGTGTGTTGGGGACACAAGAGACACTTTGTTATTTGGTTGCAGGGTTGTTTGAGAGAGACCATCCTCATCCTACACCTCCCATGGATTGATAAACCTTAGGTCATCCACTTGAGGGAAATTTGCTACTGTCCTACAAACCTCTACACTTGGAGGCCCAACAACGTCTACAAGGAGAAGGTTACGTAGTAGACATCAGCGGGCTAAACCCACGGATCATATGATCAATAAAAACAATCATTTCTCCTTCTTTGGGTTGAGGAGGATTTTCAGTGCCTGGGACCCTCCAATGGATGTCGTTTTTCTTGGCTAAAACGCCAGTTTGAACAAAGTTGTTCATATCGTCCTCGGTAACCCTGGACGGCACCCAATTGCAGGAGGTGAAGTTCTTACTCATTGTTGATGAAGGTCTGAAAAGAAAATATTGTCGGTTTAAGATTATATTGGTTAAGCCGGTCATTGGTTCAAAGGTAAGAACTATAAACATGCAGTGTGTTAAGCCGGAGGTTAGTATTGAGACATGCAGAGCAATCTATTGGCGCCTTAAGAGGGGATTAATGGTACCTGGTGGGTTATGGTTTATCAGTTAAGCCGTCCACATAGCTATCAGTTTTCAGATCTATAAGTGAAGAATTGCTGAGTGTTGGACAAATAATTTTCACAAATCGGTGCTATAATTTTGGATCTACAACATTTCAGATAATGAAGAAAATTCTAAACCTAAGTGGCGGCAGCAGAACAGTTCACGTGCTCAGATGAGATCTCTCATGGAGGGGAGACGTTCAAATATCAAAAAGGAGTACTAAACTGATGTCGCTCAAGGTGAGTACTAAACTCAGATCAAAAACTATAAGAGATGGGGAGGAATAGAGGAACGGAGATGAACTTCGAAGAACTCAAGCAAACCCTAATGGAGATCTATGGTGAGGAAAGAGGGGAGTTTACCGAGGTTGTTGAAGAGCGGAGGCGCGCGGCGGTGTTTCTGGTGTGCTCAGGTTGATGTAGCGGCTAGAGGTGGTGTAGCGGACGAAGGTCGACAGCGGCAGTGGAGCTCGGGCGCTTAAGGCGTTGTGAGGAAGAGGAAGAAGATGAGGAGGCAAGGGGAAAAAGAAAAGGACCCTGTCCCTATTTATAAGGCAGTGGATAGATGGCATGCATGGGAATCGAGGAGGCTGAAAAGTGGTTATGTGACAGCACAGATGCCTCGATTTTCGGAGGTTCATTAAAAGTGAGGGCATATTGAGATTTGGGCCTCGTGTGATATTAATGTGAGATGACGTACAATTCTGTGAGCTGACATCATGGCGGGTTATAAGATTTCATAAGGATTGACAATGAAGGATTTTTTCTAAGCCAAGTGTTGAAGATTGATATGAACAAGTTCACATCAACCTGGGGCCTAATGTTGAGGATATGACTATTGGGTATGACCCGCCCAGGAGGGGCCAGGTCATACCATTGGTGGTTCATAATGAGAAGGCCCAAGAAGATGTTGAAGATGGCGGTTCAAGAAGCAATCTTACTGAAGGCCCAAGACCCGGAGGAGACTTGAGGCCCACGGGTATAAACTGCCATATGTTTAACTTGTATGTTAAGGAAAGTTTAGTTCTGTCACCGAGCCGGACACATTGTGTATGATCCGGCCGGGACTCTGTAAGCCACCGAGCATCAGCCTGTGTATATAAAGGGGTGACCCGGCGGCGGGTTAGGTCAAGAAACAACAAGTCGAGAACTAGGTCAAGCGTATTCGCTCCCTGGTAAGCAAAACCTAAGCAATACAACCTAAAGCAGGAGTAGGCCTTTACCTCGTTGCGAGGGGCCGAACCTGGGTAAAACTATCTGTGTCCCTTGTCCCGTTTTAACCCCTTCAAGCTAACTATGTTGCGATGGCTCACCTAAGTCCTCATGCTAGGGCATCTGCCATGACAATTCCACGACATCTTTCGTGTTTTTTTTCATAATTGAATGATTATTTCTTCTTGAGATAGCATGTTATACTGCATCAAATCTATCATTACTAGATGACTCCTCACTCGTTGCTGCGTTAAGGTATGGTGTAAAGAAAGGTCCACAATGTAACATCAGATGAATTTAGCTTAGGATGAATCATGGTAATCTAATAAAAAGGAATTGTCAAATTATAGGAGTAACATCTTTTTTATGATCAGGGCACTAAACCTAAGCCATAGCACTAAAACTCACATGTGAGTTCTGCACATATGGTCTTACAATTTACGACTGCATATCATATGGTAAAAGAGAAGTAACTTGAACCACAAATATGAAAGAAAATTCAGACTGCATGTTTGAAGTAGCTAGAACCTTTTGTCCATTTGACCCCATCCTCCATCATAATGTCTTCACATGATTATTAGCCATTCTATATGTTTGGACCCAGTGCATTCCCCGGTTCATATTATGACATGCATATTTTTTTATACGAAATAGCGCAATATGTACAAATAGCATGATAAGGTGGTATTTCGAAATAAACTTTTTATTAGCTAAGATCTATTGGCATTAAGATGATGTAGGCACTCACCAATACTCAAGATAGTTGATGTGCATTTCAGTTGATCACCCTTCCACCTAGAGCCCTAATTCTAGCTTGACAACATACCAAATTAAGATGCAGTTAACCTTACGTAAATGACTTCACTGGAACGTGAACCTCTAATATAGAAAAAATAAGCCACTTCCTGCAGCAGAATGTAACAATATATGTATTCCTTACTTTAGCTTATACACCTCGTTATGATTTACCATTCCTAACATGGCATCTCACCACAGTAACCAGGCACAATGAACATATATGAAAAAGAAAAGAATAGTAAAAAAGCACGGGCAAATGGCAATTGTCACGTGCCTCTTCAGCATTGCCTGTGCCAAAATCGCATAACATCAGGTAGACGCAGCAAGGTTGTGCACATATGTGGATGTGCATGAAAATCTCGCGGCAGTAGCAAGCACAACTCCAGCTCCAAAACCAGGACACCATGTGACAGATGCACCTCATGTCTGCGGATGGTGCATATCTGGATGTGCATGAATATCTCGAGGCATCTGCAAGCACAACTACAGCTCCAAAGCCATGCCACCATGGACTGTTGCACCTCATGTGTGTGGATGGCGCAATTCCAATGGGAGGGGCTCCTGTGCGGATACAATGGTAGGAAAGCTTATGGGGAGGTTGTTGTATCATGGATTCAGGGATGAATGTGGATAACGAAGAGAAGGGGAATTAACTTGGCAAATCATTATTGAACTATAACTGGGTAAAGCAAGTAAAAAATAGCTGCAACAATAGATGACAGATAAATATTACAAAAGAGAGAAACATCCTTACCTTCTCCAGAATTCCTAATTTGGTTGATAGCAGAAGTCTTACCACACATCATCAAGAAACCTAGCAAGTTTGAATCAACAGTTTTAGAAATGTATAGAATAGGATATCAATTACTAAATTCTTGAAACAAAAATGGGAGTATATTAATGTTAGGGAGATGCCATGGTCCAAGTGCCATCCTTGTAACATGAGCAGGGAACAAAAATTAATTTGCATATTAGAAAGTCACAAGAGAGAGAAAAACGGTTGTGGGATCAGGCAGGCATGCCATAGATGCCATGCTTCAAGGGGAGAAGGTAGCAACTGCAAGCGGTGTGTAGTATCGTCGATGTTAGCTCTGACACAAAGACCGGTGGTAAGAATTCAAATCAACTCTGAATTTGTAGTCAAGGAAACAACTACCAGTCACAACACTACTACTGAAATGCAACTCCAGGTAAAGCTTACGAATTTCTACTCACAGTCTATTTGGGAGTTTTGAATTTTTTAAATCAAAATTGAGATTTTTGAACTTGTACATACTATGAAACTACACAATAGTTCAAAAGGACATACCTCGGGAATATATTGAGAGGGAGGAATAGATATGATTATAATCTTCTGCGGTGATCTGATTAAAAAGAGATGATTAATTATAAAGTTTGCCAATCATGAAAAAAATAACATTCAGATAAATAAAGCTCGTCGTAAGGATATCACGTATTAAGCATGCCAATGTTGTTGAAAAGATGTTCCATTCCACTCGAATGAGTTGGTTCCGTGTTTGGTATAACCAATTAGACTAACCTTTGGTCACGCAACAAACAAACATATAACAAACTTGACGGATTGGAGTGCTAAATCAAAAAAATCATCCAGAAAAATAACCAAAAAAGAGAAATCGTAAGTAAATATACCGATTCATTTGTGGGTGACATGCATAGCACAACGCCGTCCACCACACAAACAAATTAACTTTTTCACCGGTCGGCAACTACTTGTGGCGGGACGGATCTTTATACGCCTGCTTGCTGCTGATTGCTGTTGGTTGCCGCACGGCCAAGAACTCTCCCCAATGCTTGCGTGGAGAAGGATGTCGTTCTGAAGTGGAGATGCAACCTGGATCATCTGGGCCGGTAGTGATGCGCATCCTTGCCGTCGCAAAGCCCAGACCAAGCAGGTTTCCCAGTCGCTGGTGGCACCACCAGCCTCCGCTGTTGTCACTGGTGTCACCTTCCCCCAAAGCACTGGTGCTAGCCGTCGCCCCAGTCACTGGTGGCACCATACGAGGGAGATGATAGATCGAGATGGAGACAAAGAGAGAGGGAGTGGCGGCGCACATGAGAAGGGGTTGCGGGGTGAGCGATTCCCGGAGAATCACGGAGGGGAGATAAGCTGACGGTCTTGCCGCGTGAGATGGGATCCCATCCGCCGCGTTGGGGTGTACATACAAAAATGAAGTTTTTTTAACACATTGATGGATGCTGAATCGAGGGAGAGAGACGGTCGGGATTTTGTACGTTATTTTTCATATGGGCTTTTGTACGCTGTTTGTGTACGCTAGGGAGCGAGTGGTGGGTCTCTACATCTGGTAACTGGAGGGTGACGTGTCCATTATGTAAATTGGTCAATCTTTGGTGGGTCCCTCTTGTAAGCTAGTGATGAAATGCTGACATGGCTGGTTGATGATGTGGATAGGCTGCATGTCAAGAGAAATAGGTTAGCGGGGATGAACTATTTAGGTATTATAGATATGTTGTAGATTTGGTAGTGCATTGCTACCTCTTATTCTTACTAATACAATTTACTTATGGAGTATGTGGTATCCTCTGAATCTTTGTTCACATTATTGATGACCATGCGTAGTAACAGGTGGTGTACAACTCTACAGCTACTGCTGCCAAATCAACACATCTGTACTACAGGATTAAAGAAGAAACACCAGAGGACGATTAACCTATAGCCAATCGTGCACTAACAATGGATGTTGTCTACCGAATTGATAGGATTCACAGGGTTCAGACGATGCCACTTCTAGATTTATGTTTGTAAACTATGTCTTCAAGTGCATTCGGGCAGACAATGTATGGTTGGACATTGGCACTATGGAAGAAGCGTACCATAGCCAACGTACCTTCATCTTCGACTGCAACATCTATAGTGAACAACCCATCTATTCGCATGGTTAAACTTTCTTTCTGATTGCTAATTCATCTACAACTTGAATTTGTGTTGTTAAACGTCTATTAAAACTAGATATGCATATGTTGTATCCAAAATGAGCGTATGTTTTATGTAGGGAAAGGTTCATGCTAACCCGAAGAATGCATTTGCCGCAGAAATGTGCATTGGTATTTTGAGGAAATGTGGCCATGATATTCCAGATAGGAACAATTACTGGAACAAGGTAAAGAAAATGCACCCGTGAGCAGGCTATATCGCTGAAGCCTGAGTACATAAAAGAAGAAAATTGGGAGAAACTTGTGGACCAGTGATGTGAGGATCACTCCAATGTATGTAATACACACTCTTCGCCCTTTAAGTTGTCAATCTGTACTTCTGGACACAGCATACTAAATTTGAGCTTCATGTCATAGGCACTTTGTGCCAAGAAAGAAGGAAAATCATCTACTATGAAGCTAAGCCAAAACACTGCACCTACAAAATGTGATTCCCACTTTAGACATATGCTAAGTATTTGTACTACCTTATTGCAAATGATTTATGTTGGATTACTATATGACTTGCAGTATTAATGTTTAACAATTGATAAATCTGGTATAAGCCTGAGGACATCATTGATAACCAATCCGGTGGAGACTTGCTAGAACCTACTTGCACCACAAAGAAAGATCCTACATTTTGCTTGGCTGCCCAAAAGAAAATAGTAAGTATTGCCTAATTTGTAGACTTTAAATGTATAGTCTAGCCATAATTATTTAAACTATCAAACACTGCTCTAGCAGTGTTATCATTTCTGTTGCAGAATGAATCGAGGACCAAACATACACCATCAAAACGGCTTGATACGGCAACAATACATGATGTAGATATTATTGAGGAAAAGAGCTCCTCAAGCACGTTACTTTCGAGCATGGGCTTCTCATCCTCTTCTGGGAAGAATTCATCCTCTCGCGAACACATCCATGACCTAGAATACATCATTGCAACTCATGACGCAGATGCAAAAAAGGCAAGTGATATGTTTCATCAAGAGCTGAATGAAATACTTTTTACCCAAATAGTAGAAATTAAAGAACACAAGAAGAAGTAGTTACAAGAAATTGAAGATTTCAAGATGGATCAGCAGTAGAAAACCACTGTCATTCAAAAAAGGCAAAACATATGGAGGCAATGCTTAGTCACCTGTTAAGGAAGTCCACATAGTCAGCACAAGACATCGTCTAGAAACACCAATGGCCTCGTGCTTATAGTCAACTTAATTTCCCTTTGTCTAATTTGTACTGTCCGAGACGATGTCCTTTGCTTCTCCTTGTAAAATGTCAAGTTTCACTTACAATGGAAGATCTATTGCCAATGTTTGAATTCTCATATTCCAACGATTCAAAATTTGAATCTATTTTCCTAAAATTTCAAATTATATACAGATTCGCCTGGAAAATTATAATATATGAGTTACAACATTTTCTACGTGCGGCGGTAATTGTGACGTAAATGCATGATGTTGCCATTATCTGGTCCCACATGTAAGCAGCCATGTCATCATCTTCTCGGCTCATATGTCAGCACCGTTGACAGGTCAAAACAGGCGCCCAAGTTATTACTAACAGGACCGTCGGCAATAAAACCCACATCCAACCCACATAGAAGAAGCCACGTCATCAACTACTAGCCTCACTTGTCAGAATCTTTGACCGGTCAAACCCACAGACTAGTCACTAATAACGGAATAGTCACCAAAAATGATCTTAGGCGACAGATAAGCCTATCATAGGTGACATAATGGACCTTCATTGAAAACGGTCACCAATGACATTTTTGGGTTCATCACCTAAGATGCGATCTTCTGCGTCAAGATTTTATTTTTTATGACGGTGCTTCAATGACAGTGGGAGTGACGGCCAGAAAACATCACGAGTACATTTTTCGTGACACAAAATGGTTATACGTGACACAAGTAAAATGTCACAAGATAGTGCAAATTTTGTAGTGAATAGTTCCCGAGTTGTCTCAAGCTCAAATTCTTTTCGAACAATTCCTGCTTCAAGTGCAAGAGAAATGGTCATTTTATTGCTGATTGTCCTCAATGAGAAATTGGGGCTAGGAACAGTGGAAAGTTCAGCATGGGCAACAAGTCAAGAAAGAGCTATGATTCTAACAATGAAAAGAAGAAGGAACGTTTCAAGAATACATAGGGTTCTTCCTCGAAGTCCAGCTCCAGAAGAAGAAAAATAACTCTCACAAGGCCACGAGTGATATTGAAGGAAATGGATTCCAAAGAAGTTTATGAATCTGATGCCACTGAAGAAGAATCGTCTGCAAATTATTCTGTCCGGCATTGCAGGAATTACCTGTGCTTCCACACTAGCGTCGAGTTCCTTCTTCGGTAATGATGGTAGTGATGATGAAGCACCTGCACACTGCTTCATGGCAAAAGTCTCCAAGGTATCTCTCAGAAATCTCAGGCTGATTCTTGTGATGGTTCTTCCTCTGAGGAAATTGTTCATAACAAACCTAATTATGCTAAGCTCATTAAAATTGCCTCTAAGCAACAATGTTCTCTTGACAAGCAACTTAAGACGATTGTGTTGCAAGAAAGTTTGTTGGTCGAGGAGATGGAGAAAAACCAAATGTTCACCAATGAGCCTTCTGCTCTTTTGTCAAAACTTGAGGAACTATCCAATCGTTATGATTCTCTTTCGATGGATCACGAGAGACTTACTTATGATTATCTCAAAATTAAACAAGAACTCTAATCACCGAGAGTGCTCATTATGATCTTAGGATGAATTTTTTTTATCTCGCTAACGGTATAATACACCGGGAGTGGCCTCTTGGTGGGAGGCCTGGTAGCAGGCCTGCCTCGGGGCCCGGGTGACCCCGTGAAGGACCAACGTCGGGGGGAGCCCAGAGGCCTAGATAGAGATCAAAGTACCATCTTGACGTGCAAGCTAAGATGGTGGCAACGTGAGGTCAGTTAGATCCTCGTCAGCATAGCTCTCATTCTCTCCATTGTACAGCTTGTCGAAGTACTCTCTCGATCTATGTTTGATCTTCTCGTCCTTCACCAGAAGCGGATCTGCTCTGCTTTTTATGCATTTGCCTTGGTTGACATCCCTCATCTTTCTCTCTTCGATCTTGGCCATCTTATAAATGCCCCTTTTCACCTTACTTCATGTTTAAACACTGGTTGAGGTTCTCATATGTCCGACTCTGTGCTTCACTCACAGTTCGCTTTGCGGTCTTCTTTGTCACATTGTACTTCCCTATGTTGTCTACACTCCTATCCAGATGTAGGCGTCTGAAACAATCACTCTTCTCTTTGATCGCCTTCTAGGCATCATCGTTCCACCACTAGATATCTTTACCTTCGCTTCTTCTTCACTTGGTCACCCCCAAACTCCTTTGAAGCAACCTTACAAACAACCTTTCTTCTCCTTGATAGCCACCTTACGAATGCAAGTCACCATCTCCGTCCACATTTTATTTGCATCACCTTCTTCCTCTCAAGGGCACTCCTAATAACCCTCCCCTTCAACGCATGAGATGCCTCCCGATAGTTAATATTGAGCAGAGGAAAAATAACTCCAACTAAAACGCAATTTTGTAAATTCACTTTATGCAATAGGAGTTAATATGAGCATTTAAATAAATCCCTAAAACATTATTCCAATGAACTCCAAATGATGCATATATGTGATGTATAGGAATGACATTTTAACATCCAAATGAATGGCATGTTAACATCCAAGTTTTGAAAATTGGGATGTTACACGTCACCAGCAAGCCTTGGTAATGAGGGCGACTTTCTTCTTTTAGTAACTGTGCGTAATATAACATACAGAAAGATATGAAATTAACATCTCAATCAATTAATTGTAGCACATGACTTGTACATACATACATACACATGGACTGATTGACTGCACACACACACAGGAAACACACAACACAAAGCCAGAATGCTCCTCTGAAACGTCAGTAAGCTCTGCAGCTTCAACTCCGCGTGCTGGCACTTCTTCTAGATAATCAGGCTTAGCTAGTTGTTGAAAACGGAGGGGTTGGTGGTGGCGCTGCTCACTTGGACCTCCAGCACCTCCAGCTTCCGCTCTAGGCTGTCTAGTTTCTCATTCAGCGACGCCAGCTTGCTCTTCGTCGTGGCCTCTGCAAAATGAACGCATCAGATTAGCAAGGTCCTGAATTATCTGCCTGTGCCTTTCTTTTGATTTTGCATACTTGTAGTCCACATCCCCAAGCTCGAGTGTCTTTTTTCTGTTTTCTAGGTTTTCCTTTTGTTCACTGGTTTTCGCTCAGAGTCAGGCATTGGGGTTTTCGGCCCAGTTTCCCTTATAAACCGAGTCACTCTGTATTTTCTTTTTCTATCTTAATGAAATTGGTATAACTCCTGCTTTGGTCGCCAAAAAACAATGCCGAGGGTGAATAAGAAAGCAACAAACAAACAGACACGCATGGTTATTGATTTGCGATCATGGTTCAAAGGTATCCAATCTACTGACTCCATTCTTCCCACAAGTTCGAGAGGCTAATCAATATTCCATGCTAGTAATAGCAATACCGCGCAAAACAAGTCACATTCTAGTTACAGGATATAACTGTGCAGAACTAGTTGAAATCGATTTCCCATTACCCATGGCTAAGGGGTGAACTAGTTACACCTCTGTGTTGATGCTGTTCGCTGTTTCCGGCGATGGTTCCATTGTCTATTTTGTGAGGCAAGAGAGTTGCTACTTGGTCACAGCAAAATCACAGAATGCAATCTTTTTTCTTGAGACTGGAAGCGCAACGCGTCTGGCATCTCACAGGTTTGCTGCAAACCCGTCCCTAGAAATACATTATCAACGCGTGTACCAAGAAGAGATGAAGGATGGAGCACATACTACAGCACAGCTTTGCTGATGGCATTCCTTATTTCTAGCAATGATTCCATTGTATTTTTCTTTTTAGGTAAGAGAACTGCTACATGGTCAGCAGCAAAGTCACAGTAACTAGCATTTCTGGTGATTATTATTAGTTAGAGGGGGGCAAAGCACCGTTTGCAGTAACGGGCAATTCAAGGCTGACTGAACCAACCTCATTGGCAACATGCGCGAGGAGGTCGGTAATGGGAGTCGGCTATGGCAAATACGGGCCTGTGATGTCATGGAGGCGGACGCAGCAGGGCATATCATCCATGAGGGAGATCTTGTCCTGGGCGCGAGCAAGTAGGTAGCAAGAATTCTAATTCACCGATGCGTGGAATAAATCACACCTAGAGGCGGATGGAAGCAGTAGGGGCTAAGATCCAATCCAATCCAATCGTACTGACACAAGCAGAAAGCAGACGGGTGGGGGAGTAGGAAGGAGATGCAGGGAGGGAAATGGGGATCTGGGGGGCGCACCGAATCGGAGGAGGAAGTCGAAGAGGCGGCGGACGTTGAGGGAGATGTTGGAGATGAACTCGCGGTTCTCCCAGTCCGCCTGCACCGCGATCCCAACGTTCACCGCGCTCCCCATCCCGCCTCCTTGACCCGCGCGAGCCATTGCTTCTTCTTCGTCTACCTCCCGCTCGCAGGACGCTTGGCAGTTGGCTCCCCTCCCCCACCCACTATGGAGAAGAAGTCGCTGCTGCCCTTGGTTTGCCTTCCACTCTACGCTTCGGTTGGGCTGGGTCCGTGGACCGGCCGGCAATCTACTTCCACATCCTCCTATTAGGGGGCCCGGCCCACGTATCATTCGGTCGCCGCCATGGCGCTGCGGCTGCTGTCCCACCCGTCGCTCACGGCGGCGCAGCTCCGGCAGCTCCACGGCCACCTCCTCACCTCCTCCCTCCTCGGCGACCGCTACCTCCCAAACATCCTCCTCCGCGGCCTCCTCCCGGACGCGCCTCTCCGCGCCCTCGCCCTTTTCCCCCGCCTCCGCCGCATCCTCCCCGCATTCCTCCCCAACAACTACACCTTCTCCTTCCTCCTCACCGCCGCTGCCCCACCCATCCCCATTTCCTCGCCGCCGTGCTCCTCCTCGGCCCACACGAAGTTCTTGTGCGCGCTGCACGCGCTCGCCGTGGCGCTCGGATGGGACGCTCACGCCTACGTCTCCAACGGCTTCATCCACGCCTACGCCTCCCGCGGCTTGCTCGACGCCGCGCGCCGCGTCTTCGACAGTGCCGTCCTCGCCCGTACGGACGACGTCTGCTCCTGGACCTCGCTCCTCACCGCCTACGCCAGGGCCGGGCACATGGACGACGCGCGTGCCCTGTTCGATGGAATGCCGCACAAGACGCCCATCGCCTGGAGCGCCATGCTCAGCGCCGATGTCGGGGCGGGCGGCTTCGCGGATGCGCTCGAGGTGTTCGACGGGATGCTCAGGGCTCGAGTCCGGCCCAACAGGGCGGCTATCGTTGGCGCATTGGCTGCATGCGGTGCGCTCGGGGCGCTGGAGCAGGGCCGGTGGGTGCACGCTCTCGTCACCGCTACCGCCAGTAGAATGGATGGTGGGGTGGCTACTGCGCTGTTGGACATGTATGCCAAGTGTGGGAGCCTAGACTTGGCAAGGCAGGTGTTCGCAGCCATGCCGGAGCCCGAGCGCGACGTGTTTGCTTACACGGCCATGATCTCGGGGCTCTCAGACCACGGCCACTGCCAGGAGGCCGTCGAGCTGTTCAGCCGGATGCGGGACCTGGGGGTGCGCCCCAACGAGGTCACCTTCATTTGCGTCCTCAGCGCATGTGCCCGTGCCGGTGGTGGGCTTGTCAGCGTCGCTAAGGAGATCTTCGGAAGCATGTCTGCCATCCACGGCATCGAGCCAGGCGTGGAGCACTATGGGAGCCTGGTGGACGTTCTCGGCCGTGCCGGGATGCTCGCGGAGGCCGCGGCTGTGGCACGGGCAATGCCGATGCGGCCCGACTCGTACGTGTTAGGTGCGCTCCTCAATGCGTGCCGGGTGCACGGTGGTGACGGCGTGAAGCTCGGAAAGCAGGTCGTGGAGTGGCTGGCGGAGCTTGGGCTCGACCACAGCGGCGTGCACGTGCAGCTGTCCAACATGTACGCCTGCTCCAGCAAGTGGGAGGACGTGGTAAGGATCCGGTCGGTGATGGAGGAGAAGAAGGTGACCAAAGTGCCCGGCTGCAGTATGGTCGAGGTCGATGGCGTCGCTTGCGAGTTTGTTGCTGGCGACCGCTTCCTTGATCCGTGCATCAACACCGTCGTCAGGGGGCTCGATCAGCAGCTCAGGCTGCTTGACCATGACTACCGTCACCTCGAGGAGCTATCCAACTTGGCGTAGGCTTAGAGTCCGTTTCCGTCTCAGGTCGTCGCACACTGTGTCTTGGCCTCGTACAAGTTGGAACACCACGTTACAGACTCGTGCCACAGCTACACATGGCAAACATTGTTCAGACGAAAGGGGGCACAGGATCCGTTGCTCAGATGACATGTTTATGGAGGTTTCTCCTACCTGCTGGAGTGCCGGCCAAGACGCCAAGTTGGTCCAGCTTCCGCAGCTTGACATGCTCTCGTCGGCTACCTTCGAGGAGCTTCACCAATGGCGATCCAACAGACCAGGCCAGCTGAAGCCTTTCTTCAGTACTACCGCCGAGACCTCTGAAGAGGAATCCTTACGGAGATGTATGGAATGATTACCAAATGTGATTTATCTCCACGGCTTCCTACAGGTATTTAAGAAGTTGATAAAGAAAGTAATGAGCTGGAAGGCGCAAGGCAGATTGATCCCAGTAGCATCAACTAACAGGTTTTGGAGTTCTCCATGTCAATGTGACCTTGCTGTTCACGGGCAACCACTACCCATAGATCTCTCATGCAGAAAATTTAACAGATTTTGTGCTAGATTATGTGATTATGGAAGCAGCTAAGCGTGTACTACATTGTTTCTTCTGTCGGCACATACTGCTAGTACCAATGGATTGATAGTTCCATATAAGGATAAAAAAACATTGATCTGATTAGTTTCTGTGACTGGTTCATATATGCTACTAAACTCCTGTGTGTATCCTCTCGTGTCTATTGTTGTTTCTTTCTGGTTCTTTCTATCACTTCTGGCAATCTTGCTTGTGCCTGAACATGTATGATAATCTAATTGTTCGATGACCTGCAAGCAATGCAATATGGTACAGCAATGTGTGTACTCCCTCCGTAAGGAAATATAAGAGCGTTACAGAGGGAGTACTTGATGTAGACTGACTTCTTTGGATTCATTTCAACTTGAACATTTGTCATAAAAATTTATACCCTGTCACTCACAGCAGCAGAAGCTCCCGAAAACGTTGCATACATCAACGCTTTATAAGAGGAAAAGTAAAATAAAATCAAACAACAGTATTATCAGTTTCTAAAATTCTGAACCAAGGCATCTTCTCTTCATCTCCTTGATTAGCAGATGGGCAGGGGCTCACCGTTCCACTCCTTGAGGCACTCCAGCAGAGCATCGATGTGCTTACCCTGGTTCATGGCAACGAACACCTTGTCCACCTCCTCGCCAGGTGACCGAGTCTTCTCTCCAGTCAAGTACACTGTGCCCAGCTCCTCACGCACGAACCGGTATAGAGGGTATGACCGGCAGTCTACGATACGGTTTGGTTCTGCAGCGGTGCCATTCTCCACTGCACCTCTGGCAGCCTCAACCTCCTGAGGTAGTGTTGCACGGAGCTCCTGCTCGAATTTGGCAACCTTGGCAAACACCGAGGTTTCCACGTTGCGCTCAGCCTCGCCGTTGGCTAGGGCGTGCTCCACCAACACTGCGCGCATCTTCTTCATGAGAGGGTAGTTGGCGCTGCAAGGGTCGTCCGCATACGCGAACACCGCCTCGCGGTCGATAGTCTGGAGCAAGTCCTTCTCACAAAACCGTGCGTTGTGGAGGCCACCCTTGTCATTTGTGATCAAGGTCTTCCGAGCCACTCTTGTGACACAATTCTTCACGGCGTTCTTGACATTCTCCTCAAGGTGGCGCAGGTCGATGGCTTGGCACAACGCAACCAAAAATGTAGAGGACATGAGCTTCAGAATGTCGATGGCCTCGGCAGTCTTTCGGGATGAGATTAACCCGAGGGAGTTAACGTCTTGGTTGTGTTGCTCCGCGCTCTGGACATGGTTGGTCACAGGGTTGCCCAAGAATTGAAGCTCTGAGCAGTATGACGCCATGGCAATCTCGGCACCCTTGAAGCCATAGTCCAGGCTTGGGTTGCGGCCACCAGAAAGGTTGGAGGGCAAGCCATTGTTGTAGAAGTCGTTCACTAGCTCTGAGAACTGGGCAAACATGAGCTTGCCGATCGCAGCAATGGCAAGCCTCGTGTTGTCCATGGAAACACCGATGGGTGTGCCCTGGAAGTTGCCACCATGGATTGCCTTTCCACGAGATACGTCAATGAGTGGGTTGTCATTGACAGAGTTGATCTCGCGCTCGATCGACTTAGTCGCTGCACGGATGACCTCAATTTGAGGACCAAGCCATTGCGGTGACGTGCGGAGAGCATATCTGTCTTGCTTTGGCTTCATCAGTGGGTCGAGCTCACCAAGTTTCTTCGCGAGCATCATGTAGGAGCTGCCCTCCAAGATGTGCTCCATGATGGCCGCGGCCTCGATCTGTCCGGGATGGTGCTTTAACTTGTGTGTCAGGTGGTCGGTGTACTCTGGCTTGCCGTTCATCACTTCGCAAAACACGGCCGACAAAACTTCAGCAAGGACACCAAGGATGTTTGCTTCAAAGAGAACAATGGACGCGAGCCCGGAGCCCACCGCCGTGCCATTAACCATAGCAAGGCCTTCCTTTGGCTGCAGCTCGAAGAAGCCGTGTTGGATACCGGCAATCTTAAATGCCTCGGCAGCATTAACTTTTGTGCCATCGGGAGCAACAGCCACAGCATTTGGGCGGCCGGTGACAAGTCCGGCGATGTAGGAGAGCGGGACAAGATCACCGGAAGCGGTGATAGTGCCTCGGAGCGGCAGGCATGGTGTCACGTTGGCGTTGAGCAGCGTGGCGATGGTCTCGAGGATCTCAAAGCGGATGCCAGAGTACCCTTGGAGCAGGGTGTTGACGCGGACGAGCATCGCCGCACGCGTGGTGGCCGCGGGCAGAACGTGGCCATCGCTGCCGCTGCCGAACGCCCCGGCGTTAAGGAACCGGATGAGCTCCCTCTGCAGAGCGCCGCCCTCCTTGGTCCTCCGATGGGAGGTGGCGCCGAAGCCGGTGGTGACGCCGTAGCTGTCGGTGCCGTTGGCCATGCTGGTCATGACCCAGTCGCTGCTCTCCTTGACGCGGCCGCGGGCGGACTCGTCGAGCTCCACCCTGGCCCCGTCGGCGGCGGCCACCGCCGCGACCTGGGCGATGGTCAAGCTGGCGCCCTCCATAACCACCACCGGCCTGCGGTACTCCTCCACCATCCGCTTGACGGCGTCCAGATGGCTCCCCGACAGCTCCTCCGCGGCTTTCCCCCAGTTGAGCGGGTCAGCACTCCGCGGCTCGGCCACGCACAAACCGTCGTTGCCGTTGGCCGCCATTGGTTTGATCAACAATGGATCTTGAAGTCACGATGGAACAGTTGTGAGAGAAGAGCTCGAGTAGAGACCGGTGATCTTTACTGTGTCAGCTGGAGTTTTGATGTGGCGATTGGCTGATGAATGTGTGGAGCAGCCGTGAGAGAGAAGAGCTCGTTGGAGTAGAAGAGGTCGGGGATGCTCTTCTTGGATGGAAATGGAGGAAACGGAAGGATTTAAATAGGTAGCGCAAGCAGGGTGGGTGGGGAACTGGGGATTGGTGGTGGACTGTGACCGGGATGGTTGTGTTGACCGCCGGACCTAGCCGGGTGAGCAGGAAGGTGAGGTTGGTGGCCTCGTGCGCGCGGACTTGGAAGAAGAGGAAGAAAGGCAGCTGCTGCGAGCCTGCGACAATGGGATACTCCTGCACGCGGTTGCTAGCTGATGGTGATGGTTTCGTCTGCCATTTTCAAGTTGCTAATTAACCATTCGGCCGCCCTGTTAAGATTTATTTCAGTTTTTTTTAAGAATTAAGATTTATTTCAGTTATTAGGTGTGTCCAAGTCCAACTCTTGTATGATTAGATGAGACTGGTTCTTTACAAATGCATGTTACGTACACTAGTGTACCGGAGCTATGACTTACTCCCTCTATAAAGAAATATAAGAGCGTTTATAAATCACTAAAATAGTGATCTAAATAGATAACATATTTCATTACGGAGGGAGTACAACATGGCATTTGACCATGACTTGAAGGGAAGACGGCAAGGTTCACACAGGAGATTTGAACAGATTTGCAAGGATTCTCACTAATGCGTGCCAACATGCTTCAGTTCAAAATTAAGCATGGTGTATACTATGTATGTTTGTGTGTTGCATCTCTATTAGTACTTTTCTCTGTTCATGTTTTGATAGGGTAAAATGGCCTAACAATACGTCTTACAATTTGGGACGGAGGTAGTACTTTGTGTGAGTGGCTACTCTAACATGAGCGCTATGAATCTTCTATAACTAGCAATCGTGTATTACCTGTACACGTTATTATATTAGAATAGATATTAATTTCATTGTACATTAATATTAGGAAAGGTACTGATTGCACAAGGATATAAGGTAGAATATAATTATCACATTATATTACAAAACATATTAATTACATTGCATGTTAATATTAGGAAATATATTGATTGCACTTCGATAGTATTAGGTAAGATATAATTGCGTGGTTAGCACTAAAGTTGATCTTAGGTATGATATTAATTACACACTAAACATTTTTAGTGCTAAACATCGGAGCAACATAGACCATTCGGTATTGGATACATGTGTTTGAACGGGTGAGATTTGTCACATCTCCGCATCTCACTTTTTTAGGGACAATTTTTTGGAGGCTTATGGCTGACTGTGAAATAGAGGTATATTTTCCAATAAAAGTGTAAAGTTATGTACAAATATACTCCCTTTGTTTTCATTTACTCTGCACATTAGATTTGACTGAAGTCAAACTTCATAAAGTTTGACCAATATAGAAAAAAAATGAACCATTTAAAATAACAAATCTATATGATGTGAAAGTATATTCAATAATGAATCTAATGGTATTGATTTATTAATGTATATATTAATATTTTTGTCTATAAACTTTATCAAAGTTTACAAAGCTTGACTTTGACCAAAGCAAATATGCGGGTAAATAAAAACAGAGGGAGTACATTGCGGAAATTAATATGCAACTATCCAACTCTAGTTTTCTCTAACATGGGAAACATAAATTAAAAATAGAAGTTAATCAAATCAGGGATGCAATCCACTGATTGAGTCAATATTCATTTATTTGCCTTTGTCATGTGCTTGACCAACACAAGACCTTGTTTGAGTTTAGGCAGAGTTCTTGGAACTTTGATTTTTAAAATCTTTCAATTTCTTTGCATCCAAATATTCCAGCATCCCATGATGATGATATCTTAGGCAATCTGTTTGGGGTTGACGTAGTAACATCACTTCATCAAAGAATGAGATTCCCATGTGTCTATTTGGAGATATTGAATTCTAGCAAGACTGAGCAAAGGTATAGTCCCAAAGAAGATGATGAATGTTTCCCTCTATGTTTTCATTGCAAAGCACACACTCGAAAGAATCCATGTGAAAGGATTTGTTTTTAAGTAGTCCCTTGGTGTTGCTTGATACGTCCATTTTGCATCATGTTTTCCTACTGTTATTTATGATGTTTTTATGCATAATAATGCTTTTTGGAGTATTTCTAGTGCATTTTCTCTCATAAAATCCAAGGTTTACACAAAGAGGAAGAATACCGACAGCTGGAATTCAAGACCTAAAAAAGCACGTTAGAGCTACCTATTCTGCACATCTCCAAATAAGATGAAACTTCACGGAGATTTTTATGGAATATTAAAGAATCATTGGAGCAAATAACTACCAGAGGGGGGCCCACCAGGTGGGCACAACCCACCTGGGCGCGCCTTGGTGGGTTGTGCCCTCCTCGGCCCACCTCCGGTGCCCATCTGCTGTTAAATAAGTCATTTTGACCTAGAAAAAAAAATAAGGAGATGACTTTCGGGACAAAGCGCCGCCGTCTCAAGGCGGAACTTGGGCAGGGCCACTTTGCCCTCCAGCGGCGCAATTCCGCCGGGGGAACTTCCCTCTCGGAGGGGGAAATCATCGTCATTGTAATCACCAACAACTCTCCCATCTTTGGGAGGGCTATCTCCATCAACATCTTCAACAACACCATATCCTCTCAAACCCTAGTTCATCTCTTGTGTTCAATCTTTTTATTAGAACCTTAGATTGGTGCTTGTGGGTGACTACAAGTGTTCATTACATCTTGCAATTGCTTACTATACGGTTTATTTGGTGGAAGATTATATGTTCAGATCCATTATGCTATTTAATACCCCTCAGATCTTGAGCATGATTATCATTTGTGAGTAGTTACTTTTGTTCTTGAGGTCACGGGATAAGTCATGTTGCAAGTAATCATGTGAATTTGATATGTGTCCGATATTTTGATGATATGTATGTTGTGATTCCCTTAGTGGTGTCATGTGAACGTCGACTACATGGCACTTCACCATACTTGGGCCTAAGGGAATGCATTGTGGAGTAGTTATTGGATGATGGGTTGCTAGAGTGACAGAAGCTTAAACCCTAGTTTATGCGCTACTTCGTAAGGGAACGATTTGGATCCAAAAGTTTAATGCTATGGTTAGATTTTATCTTAATACTTTTCTCGTAGTTGCGGATGCTTGCGAGGGGGTTAATCATAAGTAGGAGGTTTGTTCAAGTAAGAAAAACACCTAAGCACTGGTCCACCCACATATCAAATTATCAAAGTAGTGAACACAAATCAAACCAACATGATGAAAGTGATATGATGGAATTCCCGTCTATCCTCCAGAACGCTTTGCTTATCATAAGAGACCGTTTTGGCCTGTCCTTTGTCACAAAAGGATTGGGCTACCTTGCTGCACTTTATTTACCGTTACCGTTACTTGCTCGTTACAAATGATCTTGCTATCAAACTACCTATTACCGACTATTTCAGTGCTTGCAGAAATTACCTTGTTGAAAACCACTTGTCATTTCCTTCTGTTCCTCGTTGGGTTCGACACTCTTACTTATTGACAGGACTACGATTGATCTCCTATACTTGTGGGTCATCAAGGCTCTTTTCTAGCGCCATTGCCGGGGAGTGAAGCGCTCTTGGTAAGTGGAAATTGGTAAGGAAAAATTATTACTACATGCTGAATTTACTGTTACTTATTATTATGGAAAAACATCCTCTGAGGGCTTTGTTCGGGGTACCTTCACCTCGACCGGAACCACAATTAGTTTCCCCTCAACCTACTGCACCTACTGAAAATATTGGTAATGAAATTCCTTCGGGTATGATAGAACAACTGCTAGCTAATCCTTATGGAGGAGATGGAACCGAACATCCTGATATGCACTTGATATATGTGGATGAAATTTGTGGATTATTTAAGCTTGCAGGTTTGCCCGGAGAAGAAGCTAAGAAGAAGGTTTTCCCTTTATCTTTGAAGGGAAAAGCATTGGCATGGTATAGGATATGCGATGATATTGGATCTTGGAACTGGAATCGATTAAAATTGAAATTTCACTAAAAAAAGTTATCCTATGCATCTAGTTCATCGTGGTCGGAATTATATATATATAATTTTTGGCCTGGTGAAGGAGAAAGTATCGCTCTATCTTGGGGGAGGCTTAAGTCAATGTTATATTCATGCCCTAATCGTGAGCTCTCTAGAGAAATTATCATTCAGAATTTTTATGCTCGACTTTCTCGTGCTGATCAATCCATGCTCGATACTTCTTGTACTGGTTCGTTTATGAAGAAGACTATTGAATTCAGGTGGGATCTTTTAGAAGGAATTAGATGCAACACTGAATATCGGGAACTCAACGAAGGTAAAGATTCAGGTATTAAGCTTAAGTTTGATTGTGTTAAATCTTTTATGAATACCGAAGATTTTCAAAAGTTTAGCACTAAATATGGACTTAACTCTGAGATATTAGCCTCTTTCTGTGAACCATTTTCTATTCATGTTGATCTCCCTTAGGACAAGTGGTTTTAATGTCATCCACCTAATAAAGAAGAAACTAAAGAACCGGTAATAGCTAAAGATGAAACTATTATTTACAATCTTGACCCAGTTGTTCCTACTGCTTATATTGAAAAACCACCTTTCTCTGTTAGTATAAAGGAACATGCTAAGGTTTCAACTGTGGTTCACAAAATTAATATTAGAGCACCTAAACCTGCTGAACAAATTAAAGTAGAACCTAGTGTTGCTATGGTTAAAGATCTCCTGGTAGAAAATATTGATGGGCATGTTATTTACTACTGTGATGAAGCTGCTAGAATTGCCAAACCTGATGAAAAAGATAAACATAGAACTGCGGTTGGCATGCCCGTTGTCTCAGCCAAAATAGGAGATCATTGTTATCATGGTTTATGTGATTTAGGTGCTAGCGTGAGTGCCATTCCTTTTACCTTATACCAAGAGATTATGAATGACATAGCGCCCGCTGAAATAGAAGACATAGATGTTACTATTAAACTTGATAATAGAGACACCATCACACCACTTGAGATTGTTAGATATGTTGTAGTCTTCTGTGGGAAAATAGAATACCCTACTAAATTTCTAGTTCTTGGTCCCCCCCAAGATGACTTCTGTCCCATTGTCTTTGGTAGACATTTCTTGAACACTTTCAATGCTACTATAGATTGTCAAAAACAAACTATCAGTGTTAGCTTTGGTGGCGAGTCTCATGAGTTTAATTTTTCCAAGTTTAATAGACAATCTCATAAGAAAGAATTACTAGTAAGGATGAAATAATTGGTATTTACTCTATTGTCGTGCCTCCCTACTTATCCACTAGAACAATATTTGCTAGACCATGAAAATGATATGCATATGCATGAAAGAAATGGAATAGATAAGATCTTCTTTGAACAACGACCTCTGCTTAAACACAATTTGCCTATTGAAACTCTAGGAGGTCCTCCTCCACCAAAGGGTGATCCTGTGTTTGAACTAAAACAATTGCGTGACACTTTGAAATATGCTTATCTCAATGATAAAAATATATATCCCGTTATTATTAGTGCTAACCTTTCAGAACATGAAGAAGAAAGATTATTAAAAATTCCGAAGAAGCACCACGTTGTTATTGAATATACTCTTGATGATCTTAAGGGCATTAGTCCCACTCTCTGTTAGCGCAACATTAATATGGAGCCTGATGCTAAACCCGTTGTAGACCACCAATAACGTCTGAATCCTAAGATGAAAGAAGTGGTAAGAACTGAAATATTAAAACTTTTGGAAGCAGGTATAATCTATCCCATAGATGATAGTAGACGGTTAAGCCCCGTTCATTGTGTCCCTAAGAAGGGAGGTATTGTTGTTGTTCCTAATGATAAAAATGAACTCATTCCACAAAGAATTGTTACTGGCTATAGAAATGTAATTGATTTCAGAAAGTTAAATAAAGCAACTAGAAATGATCATTACCCTTTCCCTTTTATTGATCAAATGCTAGAAAGATTATCAAAGCACAAACACTTTTGCTTCCTCGATGGATATTTTGGTTTTTCTCAAATACCTGTTTCACAACCTGATCAAGAGAAAACCACCTTCATTTGCCCATTAGGAACCTATGCTTATAGGCGTATGCCTTTCAGTTTATGCAATGAACCTGCTACCTTTCAAAGTTGTATGACTGCTATATTCCCTGATTTTTGTGAAAGGATTGTTGAGGTTTCCATGGATGATTTTTCTGTATATGGAACTTCTTTTGATGATTGCTTAAGCAACCTGATCGAGTTTCGTAGAGATGTGAGCAAACTAATCTTGTCTTGAATTGGGAGAAGGGCCACTTTATGGTTAATGAAGGTATTGTCTTGGGTCATAAAATTTCTGAACAAGGTATTGAGGTGGATAAGGCTAAAGTTGATGCAATTGAGAAAATGCCATGCCCCAGAGATACCAAAGGTATTCGTAGTTTCCTTGGTCATGCTGGTTTCTATAGGAGGTTTATTAAAGACTTCTCAAAAATTTCTAGGCCTCTTACTGATCTTTTACAAAAGGATATTCCCTTTGTTTTTATTGTGATTGTGTAGAAGCCTTTGAAACACTTAAGAAAGCCTTAACTTCTGCACCTATTGTTCAAGCACCTGATTGGAACTTGCACTACTAGGGAAAACCTTATACACAGAACTTTAGCAGTAGCGTGGGTCAAAAAAGCACGCTGGTGCTAAGTAGCAGTAGCGCGCCTGCGCAAACCGCGCTACAGATAAAGTTCTAGTAGTAGCGCGCCTTGTTCTAAACACGTTACTACTAAAATTCCCACGGCTTAGCCTATAGCCTACACATAGTAGTAGCGATCTATATCGAACCGCGCTACCGCTACTTTATTTGTAGCAGCACGTTTTCTTCTAAACTCGCTACTGCTAAAGGATATAAAATTAAATGGAAAGCAAATAGAAAGGTAATTGAAAATGAAAGAAATAGAATAAGGTGAAAGGAGAAAAATAAAATGTGAAGAAAAATAAATGAAAAAGGAAAAAAAAGATAAAGGAGTAGCAGTAGCGTGTATCCCAGAACGCGTTGTAGCTAACATAGCAGTAGCGCACTTTCTGGAACGCGCTACTGCTACTTCTGACTTAACCACGGGGTTCGTCCTTCCCCACGACCACTTCCCCCAAATCCAACTCCTCCGCTCTCGCCGCCGCCGTCGCCCGTCGGCCGCCGCGCGCTCTCCGCACACCGTCTACACCGCCCCCGACCCCGGATTCAACGCCGCCCCCATCCCCGACCTCAACACCGCCGCGGACGCCGCCCCCGACCCCGACCTCGACGCCGCCCTCCGCCGCGCGCCCGAGCCCTGACACCGACCTCGACGCTGCCTGCCCCTCCCTCGTCGCAGACACCCGAGGTGAGCACGCCCGCTCCTCCCTCTCCCCTACCTCTGCCTAGGGTTTCTTCATATTTTAGTTGCATCAAATTAGTTATGTAAGGGTGGAAACGAATCGGATGCGGATGTGGCTCAAATTAGTTAGGGTTCATGTAAGGGTGGAAACGAATCAAATTTCTAAGATGAATCATAAAACGAGTAAAATTTGACCACTTATTTCACTTTTAAGTTGGATAATAGGAATATCCGCTACCACTTTCCACCCCTAGGTTCATCAAATTAGATGGTAATTAGGGCAGTAGTTCCTAGGTACTAATTAGTTAGTAAGAACTAGGTACTAATTAGGTACTAGTTTATTTTTATTTATAGTAAGTTTATTTTTAGTAAGAACTAGTTGAATTAATAGAACTAGTTAGTAAGAACTTGTTTTTATTTTTTTAGTTAAAGCATTTTTTTCCGCATCGACGTGGACGATGCCTATCCCGCATCCTCGTCGTCGAGTCGGCGGAGGACACCTGCGTCATCAGATGGGCCATGTCCGGGACTGGGCTCCGCCGGGGTGGTACTGGGAGGCGCTACCTACCGAGGGCGCAGGTTGGTGAGGAGTCAGCCTGTCGTTGACCCGAACCTTCTTTGGTGGCGGTCGCGTGGGCCAGTGATGGTCCAGAGGATCAAGGACCCCGCGGAGGTGGTGCATCACCGTGTCAGTGAGGAGGACGCGCACGTCCGTCGCTACTTGTTTGCGTTGGAGCACGGGTTCTCCAATACCTGGCAGGTTCTCCAGGGATCTCACTGGAGCTATGATCCTGTGATGGTTCCTTCTCTGTGGGTGTCCACCGCCCGCACTGATACCCGTCGTGCGCTAGGGTTTTAGTTGTATTAGTGATGTTATATGTATGATACTATTCGGGATGTATTAGTGATAATATTCGATGATGTACGGACGCATGAGATGATTTACTTTTGCTTATTGAATGCATGCTAATTTGAGTCCTATAAGATATTTTGAAATGTATATCTTGTGTTGCTCAAATAGGACATGTGCTTGCCCAAGTGGCCAGTCATGTTTGTTGGTTACACCTCCGAGTGGCCTATGTTTTGCCGGAGTGTTGATTCATTTCCGTTCCGGCAAGTTTCAGGCGCTCGATATGT
This sequence comes from Triticum timopheevii, assembly GCA_963921465.1. Taxonomy (NCBI): domain Eukaryota; kingdom Viridiplantae; phylum Streptophyta; class Magnoliopsida; order Poales; family Poaceae; genus Triticum; species Triticum timopheevii. The sequence continues at coordinate 178,075,472 of OY997264.1, read as the reverse complement.
CCTTTTTAGCAAAGGTCATGCCGGATTTTTCCATGAATTTTGGCATGACTTGTGCCAGAATATGTAGGAAATATCGAGTGCCCGAGATTTGTGTGTTGAGTATCCTGGTAGTTGTCTTCGATCGATTTTCAATTAATGTTTCAACTATGAACATAGGAAATGTCTGACGACGAAAAGAATTTTGGTATTTGCAAATACTGCAAAGACGAGCGCGACCTGTGCGACGGAATCTTCCTAGATGATGATAGGCGCTTCAGCATTAAGCTGGACGAGAACTTCGAAGTGGATACAGTAAGTCACAATGACAGGTCTTTTTTCGTAATTAAGCATGACATCTGCTTCATTTGCTTCAACTTATAATTTTTTTACTATTCTACTAGCATATCCCCTGCCATGCAAGAGTTTTTGTATTGGATAAGATAGGTTTCGGTCGTACTACAGAGGTAAAGAAAGTTTACTTGAAGACCGAGCATGGTTATATTTTCCACGCAAAATTATACAACGCAGACGACTACACCTATTTTGGATGCAAAACATGGCGAGCACTATGCAAGACTTATATATTTGAGCTTGATATGGTTATCACCTTTGATATTCGTCCGGAAGATGATATTGAAGGTAATACCGACATCTAGATCGATGTGCAGACGCCTCCAGTTATACCATTATGTGAGTTTCTCAACCATATTTATGTCTTTGATATTGTTTATTCAAAAATAGTTGACAACTAATTTCTATTGTCATCTTATTTCCGTTCAAGCAAACATGTCCAGCGCTTGGTAGACAGGACCCACTACTGTCCCGGGGCTAAACTAAACTGCGAGGAGCTAAGTCATTATGTTTCATGGCTTGCGGATCTTGATACTGTCAAGACAATTTTTCTTCCTGCACTTAGAAATGTTAGTACTGAAAACGTGCGACCAATAGTGTTCGTAATGAACTACGGTCACATCTATTTAGGAAAGATGGTAATATTTTTACTATTTGTCCTTAGTGCATCTTTTCCATACATTATTTTTTCTAAACTTCATTGCTAAGTATGTTACCATATGATGTTCTTCAACAGGGACTCCCGATGAATGTTGTGCCTCATGGGATCGAGACTAAAGGTACCATGAGTATTGTTAGCTTACGGCCAAGATATCCTACAATGCACTTTAGTGCATTCAAGATTAGCGACGAACTCTTAATGGTACAAGACTGGACCAAATTTGTGATGGAGGAGCACAGAGAAGTACTAGGGGGTAGCAATCAGAAGCACAACCCACGATTAGGAGACAGGTTCATCTGCATGCTCCAACTTGATGAAGGAGGAGAGCTACACATGTTTTATGTTATTTTACCTGAGAGAGAGAGCAGCGGGAGTGATTAGCTAGCTAGAAATGAGTTTGAAGATGATGATGTGCTACACTATGACTATGATGATTAAATAGCTAGTGTTGGTGGTAATGACTATGATGATTATTATTAGCTAGTGTTAGTGGTGATTAGATAGCTACCGCATCTAGTGTTGGTGGTGATTAGCTAGCTAGAATGAGTTTGAAGATGATTATGTGCTACAACATGACTATGGTGATTAAATAAATACTGTTGGTGGTAATGACTATGATGATGATTAAATAGCTTGTGCTGGCGGATTAGATTCAAGTGGAGGCAACATGTGGTGCACATCAAAAGTACTACTAGTCCAAACTAGATCAAGTTTGGATTAGTAGTGTACTTTTGACATGCACCACATATTGCCTCCACTTGAACCTAATCCACCTTCATTTGACACACGGTTATGGATATAATGATATAAACCTCATAATTGGTATTGTACCAAAATTGTATAACGACGGATAAATACACTAAAAATAGAAAATAAATGAAAAAGAATACTAGTAGCGGTGGATAGTAAACACGCTGCAACTAGCTAGATTAGCAGCAGCGCAGGAGAGAAGAAGCGCTCCCGCTATGTGTCTTAGCAGCAGCGCGTGTGACACGCGCTACTGCTAAGTAATAGCTGTAGCGCCTTATTAGTAGCGCGACAGCACGCGCTAATAGTGGGCTTTAAACCCGCGCTACTACTAGGGTTTTCCCTAGTAGTGTTGCCTTCTGAAATTATGTGTGATGCTAGTGATTATGCTGTTGGTGTTGTTCTAGGACAAAGAGTTGATAATAAATTAAATGTTATTCATTATGCTAGCAAAACTCTAGGTAGTGCCCAAAAAATTATGCTACTACTGAGAAGGAACTTTTAGCAGTTGTGTTTTCTTGTGATAAATTCAGATCTTACATTGTTGATTCTAAAGTTATTGTTCACACCGATCATGCTGTTATTAAATATCTTATGGAAAAGAAAGATGCTAAACCTAGACTCATTAGGTGGGTTCTCTTGTTGCAAGAATTTGATTTCCATATCATTGATAGGAAAGGAGCTGAGAACCCAGTAGATGATAACTTGTCTAGGTTAGAGAATATCATTGATGACCCACTACCTATTGATGATAGCTTTACTGATGAACAATTAGCTGCAATAAATATTTATCATAACACTCCTCGGTATGCTGACTATGCTAATTATATTGTTGCTAAATATATACCACCTAGTTTCACATACCAACAAAAGAAAAAATTCTTCTATGATTTAAGAAATTACTTTTGGGATGACCCACATATTTATAAAGAAGGAGTAGATGGTATTATTAGACGTTGTGACCTGAGCATGAACAGGGACAAATCCTATGGAAATGTCACTCTGAAGCTTATGGAGGGCATCATGCGGGAGATAGAACTGCTCACAAGGTATTGCAATATGTTTTTTATTGGCCTACTCTCTTCAAAGATGCTTGTAAGTTTGTTTTACCTTGTGATGAATGCCAACGAATTGGTAATATCGGTAAGCATCAAGAAATGCCTGTGAATTATTCACTTGCTGTTGAACCATTTGATGTTTGGGGTTTTGATTATATGGGACCTTTTCCTTCCTATAATGGGTATACACATATTTTGGTTGTTGTTGATTATGTTACTAAGTGGGTAGAAGCTATTCCAACTAGTAGTGCTGATGATTCCATTACAATGCTTAAAGAAGTTATTTTCCCAAGGTTTGGAGTCCCTAGATATTTAATGACTGATGGTGGTTCACACTTATTCATGGTGCTTTCTGTAAAATGCTTGCTAAATATGATGTTAACCATAGAATTGCATCACCCTATCATCCTCATTCTAGTGGTCAAGTTGAACTTAGCAATAGAGAAATAAAACTAATACTACAAAAAACTGTAATAGGTCCTAAAAGAACTGGTCTAAGAAATTGGATGATGCACTTTGGGCCTACAGAAAAATCCTATGGGCATGTCTCCTTATAAAATGGTTTATGGAAAAGCTTGTCATTTGCCTCTAGAGTTAGAACATAAAGCATATTGGGCAATTAAAGAACTCAACTATGATTTCAAACTTGCCGGTGGAAAGAGGTTATTTGATATTAGCTCATTAGATGAATGGAGAACCCAAGCTTACGAAAATGCCAAACTAAAATTAAAAGATGGCATGACAAAAGAATCCAAAAGAGGGAATTCAAAGTTGGAGAATATGTTCTTGTATACAACTCTCGTTTCAGATTCTTTGCACGAAAACGTCTCTCTAAACGGGAAGGACCATATATCATCGATGAGGTTTATCGCTCTGGAGCTATCAAGATCAATAATGCCAAAGGTACAAACCCGAAGGTGGTAACTGGTCAAAGAATTAAATACTATATCTCAGGTATGCCTATTAATGTTGAAAGCAATATTATTCAAACCATGACACTGGAGGAACACATAAAAGAAACCTTCTGGAACACTCCAGAATAGTTGAAAAAGAGGAGGTACGTGATACGGTAAGTAAACGGACTCCGGAAAATCCGCAAAAATATTTTCTGTCAGTTTTGGAATATTTCAAAAACTAGGAAGATAATAAACAACCAGGAAGGCACTCGAGGGGGGCACAAGACACCAGGGCACGCCTGGGCCCCCTGGTGCACCCAGGTGGGTTGTGCCCACCTCAGGAACCTTCCTAACTCCTTTTTCCTCCCGTTTTCTTGTTTCCCAAGATAAAAAATATTTAGATACTTCCCTAACATATTGACCACCGTATCATGGATTAATTTTTTGTTCTTCTTTCTTGTTGTTTTCTGCCAGATATGTTAAGCCAGACATCATGTCTTCTCCCTCCTCTAACAAAGTAGAAGGAGGTGCTTGGTTAATGAAGATAGAGCTAAAAAATAGAGGAACCAGAGAAGACAATCAAGGGTTACAAGGTCAAGGAAGTTGCGGGAGATCAAGTTTCGGCAGAGGGACAAGCTATCCCAGCAGCAGAAGAAGAAGACATCCTTCAGCCTTACTATGATCATCTTACTCCTACTGAAATTGAAGCTTTTAGGATCATTGAAACATTTTGTGTGCAAAATAAATTTCTCACTCGCGAAAATATTCTGTTGCAAGAGCATGTCATCACCCTCCGGAGCATTATTCATAGATTGGAGTACCTCCTGAGCTTGAAGTGTGACATTACTACATCACCACCACCACCTTGTTCATCACCAAAGGAGACTTGAGTTCATGGTATGGGCACTCCCCTTGGCTTGTGCCAAGCTTGGGGGAGGTGTCCCGGTATCGTACCACCACCACTGTCTTTGCTTTTATCTTTTTTAGTTTGATCTTTAGTTTTCCTATGATTTAGTTGAATAAAAGTTTAGTTCGATCCTTTCTTTTTGAGTGCTTTCTTAGTGATCTATCTATGTAATCGTGTGCGAGATATATAATAAAAACTAGTTTGAGTTTTACTTCTTTACACTTTATGTTTCAATAAAAAGAAAGGAAAATAAATGAATAAGATCATATGCTAATCTTATGGTAAGTAATGACATCACATAAGAAAATTATAAGTGGTAAAATTTATTGGAGATTGACAAACAGATAGTATTTGTCAATGATGCAATTCATGAAAGAATTAATAAGGGAAGAGAAGATTCACATGCAAATACACTATCTTGGACATATTTTATGATTGTGAGTCCCCATTAAATATTATATGTCAAAATTGTTGATGTTGGACGAGGAAGACAACATAATGATTTATGTTTATTCACATTCACATAGAAGTTATATTGTCATAGATCCTTCAACATGTGGTGCTTGCTCATTATCTTTGCTAGCCAAAAATTCCGCACTAAGAAGAGATACTACTTGTGCATCCAAAAACCTTACACACAAATTCATGCCTTGAGAGTCCACCATACCTACCTATGGATTGAGTAAGATCCTTCAAGTAAGTTGTCATCAGTGCAATAAGGCAATAAAAATTGCTTCTAAATGTGTTGGATCATTTAGTGTAAGAGAAAATTGAGCGTTGTACGAACTTGTGATGGCAAAATAATAAAAGCGATAGACTGCATAATAAAGGTTGCCATCATAAGGGGCAATATAACATGACGTTCTTTTGCATTAAGGGATTTGGCATCCAAACAAATAAGCGCATGACAACCTCTGCTTCCCTCTGTGAAGGGCCTATCTTTTACTTTTATGCATTTACTTTTATGTAAGGGTCAAAGTATTCTTCCCTATTCCTTTTTATTTTCTCTTTTTGAGAGCATCATGTGGTGAAGAAAGATCTAGGCACATATATCCAGTTGGATATGAGTGGGCATGGGTTATTATTGTTGACATCACCCTTGAGGTGAATATATTGGGAGGCAAAACTATAAGCCCCTATCTTTCTATGTATTTGGTTGAAACTTTTTGTTCATGGGTATGTTGTGAGTGTTAGCCAACCATAAAAGGTTAAATGATGGTTGAGTATGTGGACTTTCCAAAAGGCTCCGACACATGACCCTTCCTGAAAATATGATGAATTGTAGTTGCAAAGTTGACTGAGAACACAGTTTGTTGGTTTTCAATAGGGTTTATGCTTTATACTTCAATGTTGTGATGAATTGTTACTTGTCCATGAGAAGTTATATGTTATGAGTTATTTAATAAAGTTTTATGTTAAAGTTCCTTGCTGCTATAATAATATGCATGATGCTTCTATGTCCGTATTTTTTTATCGAGACCTCGCTCTCTAAGCATGTGGACATGTTTTTTGGTTTCGGTTATTCACTTGAGGACAAGCGAGGTCTAACCTTTGGAAAGTTGATACGTCCATTTTGCATCATGTTTTCCTACTGTTATTTATAATGTTTTTATGCATAATAATGCCTTTTGGAGTATTTCTAATGCCTTTTCTCTCATAATATGCAAGGTTTACACAAAGAGGGAGAATACCGGCAGCTGGAATTCTGGACCTAAAAAAGCACGTCAGAGCTACCTATTCTGCACATCTCCAAATAATCTGAAACTTCCCAGAGATTTTTTATGGAATATTTAAGAATTATTGGAGCAAATAACTACCGGAGGGGTGATGACCCACAAGTATAGGGGATCTACCGTAGTCCTTTCGATAAGTAAGAGTGTCGAACCCAACGAGGAGCAGAAGGAAATGATAAGCGGTTTTCAGCAAGGTATTCTCTGCAAGTACTGAAATAAGTGGTAACAGATAGTTTTGTGATAAGATAAATTGTAACGAGCAACAAGTAACAAAAGTAAATAAAGTGCAGCAAGGTGGCCCAATCCTTTTGTAGGAAAGGACAAGCCTGGACAATCTCTTATAATAGGAAAAGCGCTCCCGAGGACACATGGGAATATCGTCAAGCTAGTTTTCATCACGTTCATATGATTCGCGTTTGGTACTTTGATAATTTGATATGTGGGTGGACCGGTGCTTGGGTGCTGTTCTTACTTGAACAAACATCCCACTTATGATTAACCTCTATTGCAAGCATCCGCAACTACAACAAAAGTATTAAGGTAAACCTAACCATAGCATGAAACATATGGATCCAAATCAGCCCCTTACGAAGCAACGCATAAACTAGGGTTTAAGCTTCTGTCACTCTAGCAACCCATCATCTACTTATTACTTCCCAATGCCTTCCTCTAGGCCCAAATAATGGTGAAGTGTTATGTAGTCGACGTTCACATAACACCACTAGAGGTTAGACAACATACATCTTATCGAAATATCAAATGAATACCAAATTCACATGACTACTAATAGAAAGACTTCTCCCTTGTCCTTGGGAACAAACGTAACTACTCACAAAGCATATTCATGTTCATAATCAGAGGGGTAATAATGTGCATAAAGGATCTGAACATATGATCTTCCACCAAATAAACCAACTAGCATCAACTACAAGGAGTAATCAACACTACTAGCAACCTACTAGCACCAATCCCGGACCTGGAGACAAGAATTGGATACAAGAGATGAACTAGGGTTTGGAGATGAGATGGTGCTGGTGAAGATGTTGATGGAGATTGCCCTCTCCCGATGAGAGGAGCGTTGGTGATGATTTCCCCCTCCCGGAGGGAAGTGTCCCTGGCAGAACAGCTCTGCCGGAGCCCTAGATTGGTTCCGCCAAGGTTCCGCCTCGTGGCATCGGAGTCTCGTCCCGAAAGGTTGCCTTTTATTTTTTTCTCATCAAAAGACTTCATATAGGAGAAGATGGGCGTCGAAGAGCCACCAGGGGGCCCACGAGGTAGGGGGGCGCGCCCAGGGGGGGCGCCCCCCACCCTCGTGAGCAGGGTGTGGGCCCCCTGGCCTTCATCTTTGGTGATGATTTTTCTTTATTTATTTTAAGGAATTCCGTGGAGTTTTAGGACTTTTGGAGTTGCGCAGAATAGGCCTTCAATATTTGCTCCTTTTCCAGCCCAGAATTCTAGCTGCCGGCATTCTCCCTCTTCATGTAAACCTTGTAAAATAAGAGAGAATAGCCATAAGTATTGTGACATAACGTGAAATAACAACCCATAATGTAATAAATATTGATATAAAAGCATGATGCTTAATGGACGTATCAACTCCCCCAAGCTTAGACCTCGCTTGTCCTCAAGCGAAAAGCCGATAAAAATAAATATGTCCTCATGTTTAGAGGCAGAGGCGTCGATAAAAATAAAATACGGACATGAAGGCATCATGATTATTCCATAACAGCAACATATATAGATTTTGTCATATGGTTACTCATGTTCAAGTGATGATCTTTTCACAAAGCCAAAGTATGAATCAGAAACCTTATTGAGCACCAACAAATTATAACCTTAGTCATTGAAGCAATTGCAATTTATCATAACATCGGAAAGAGTCTATGTCAGAGCTTAAAAGCAAGTCCACATACTCAACTATCACTTAGTCCTTCATAATTGCTAACACTCACGCAATACTTATGGTTACGGAGTTTTAATCGGACACAGAGAAAGATAGGGGCTTATAGTTTTGCCCCACAACCTTTTACCTCAAGGGTAATGTCAACAATAATAATTCATGCTCCTCCACATCCAATTAGATATATATATCATGTTCTTTCCAACATGCTGAGCTTGCCAAAGGATAAAAATAAAAAGGGAAAGGTGAAGATCACCGTGACTCTTGCATAAGGTAGAGGATAATAATAAAAGATAGGCCCTTCGCAGAGGGAAGCAGAGGTTGTCATGCGCGTTTAGGGTTGATGCACAAAATCTTAGTGCAAAAGAACATCACTTTATATTGCCTCTTGCATGTGAACCTTTATTATGCAGTCCGTCGCTTTTATTGCGTCCACAACAAGTTCGTACAAAGTTTATTTTCTCCGCACTAATAAGTCATGCATATTTAGAGAGCAATTTTTATTGCTTGCACCGATGACAACTTACTTAAAGGATCTTACTCGATCCATAGGTAGATATGGTGGACTCTCATGGCAAAACTGGTTTAAGGGTATTTGGAAGCACAAGTAGTATTTCTACTTAGTGCTGAGAATTTGGCTAGCATGAGGGGGAAAGGCAAGCTCAACACGGTAGAGGATCCATGACAACATACTTTATCTCAGATGTAAGAAAACATAACTCACTATGTTGTCCTCCTTGTCCAACATCAACTCTTTAGCATGTCATATTTTAATGAGTGCTCCCAATCATAAAAGATGTCAATGATAATATATCTATATGTGAAACCTCTCTTTCCTTATTACTTCCTATTAATTGCAACGATGACCAAAGCTATATTTGTCAACTCCCAACAACTTTTAATCATCATACTCTTTCTATGTGAAGTCATTACTTTCACTAAGATCAATATGAACTCTTGGGTTCTTTTTTTATTCTTTTTCTTCTAATCATCCAAGATCATGGCAAAATACTCAAGCCCTTGACTCAACACTAATCTTTATTATATAGCTCACGGACTCGATTACAAAGAAGGATTATAAAGCAAAACTCAAAACTAGATCATGCCATAACTTTATTCTACTAAACCAGGATACTACTAAAAGGATCGAACTAAGAAAAACGGTAAAGATAGGAGTTGTGATGGTGATACGATACCAGGGAACCTCCCCCAAGCTTGGCAGTTGCCAAGGGGAGTGCCCATACCCATGTGATTATGTCTCCTTTGTTGTTGGCGGTGGAGGTGTTGTTGATGATGCAAGCTTGTCGTCCACCTTCCATGGCATAGGCTCACCATCATAGAAGGATGATCGAATCTCCAGAATCCTCAAATCTGCAGCCAAACTCATTCTTTTTAATCTATATTCATACTCACAGTTTTGGTTTTGCAGATCATAGATTTGGGCTTGGAGGTGCTCGATCTTCTCATGTAGCTTGAAGATGGCTTCCTTGGTCTTCTTGGCATCCGGCTCGTAGTTGTTGGTGAACTCCGCGAGCATCTTGTGGGTAGCGTTGATTCCACGCTCCACCATCCCCTAGCACTTGAAAACTTGTTGCTCCATTGCTTCGAGCCTCAACTCCACGCTTCCGGTTCCCTTTGGTCCCTCAACATCGCGGATGTGCAGCAACCCATCACGCATCTCAATGGTTTGAGGGTGTCGCAGCACCTCCGCGAGGTAAGGGTTGATACCTTCTCGAAGAACTTGTCCTTGGAAGCACTTGGGGTCGTCATGATGATCTAGACCTGTCAGAAAAACAGCTCGAAACAAGAATAGGGGAGATTTGCGTGATACGAGAGTCAAAACCTTCGGGAGTATATATAATGAATTTTTACCGACCAAAATACGTATTGTGCAAGGAAACAGAGTCCGGAGGGCACACGAGGTGCTCACGAGGTAGGGGGGCGCACCCAGGGGGGTAGGCGCGCCCTCCACCCTCGTGGAGGCCTCGTGTCCTCCCCGGACTGCTACTTATTTTTCTATTTTTCTAAATATTCCAAAACGGAGAAATATTGCCTTAAAAATTGTTTTGGAGTCAGTTTACTTACCGTACCACATACCTATTCCTTTTCGGAGTCTGGAACGTTTTGGAAAGTGTCCTTTATGTATTCCTCCGGGGTTACGGTTTCAATAATATTAGTTTCAACATTTATAGGATTACCTGAGATATAGTGTTTGATCCTTTGACCGTTTACCACCTTCGGATTTGTGCATGCGAAGTTGTTGATTTTTATGGCACCGGAACGATAGACCTCCTCGATAACGTAGGGACCTTCCCATTTAGAGAGAAGTTTCCTGCAAAAAATCTTAAACAAGAGTTGTATAGCAATACATGATCACCTACATTAAACTCACGTTTTTGTATCCTTTTGTCATGCCATCTTTTAACTTTTTCTTTAAACAACTTGGCATTTTCATAAGCTTGGGTTCTCCATTCATCAAGTGAGCTAATATCAAATAACCTCTTCTCACCGGCAAGTTTGAAATCATATTTGAGCTCTTTAATAGCCCAGTATGCCTTATGTTCTAGTTCGAGAGGTAAATTACAAGCTTTTCCATAAACCATTTTATACGAAGACATACCCATAGGATTTTTGTATGCAGTTCTATAGGCCCATAATGCGTCATCCAATTTCTTGGACCAATTCTTTCTAGACCTATTGACAGTCTTTTGCAAAATTAATTTGAGCTCTCTGTTGCTCAATTCTACTTGACCACTAGACTGCGGGTGATATGGAGATGCAATTCTATGATTAACGTCGTACTTAGCAAGCATCTTACGGAAAGCACCATGAATAAAGTGTGAACCACCATCAGTCATTAAATATCTAGGGACTCCAAACCTCAGAAAAATAACTTCCTTAAGCATTTTAATAGAAGTGTTATGATCAGCACTACTAGTTGGAATAGCTTCTACCCACTTAGTAACGTAATCAACAGCAACTAAAATATGAGTATATCCATTAGAGGCAGGAAAAGGTCCCATATAATCAAAGCCCCAAACATCAAATGGTTCAATAACAAGTGAATAATTCATAGGCATTTCTTGACGTCTACTAATATTACCAATTCTTTGACATTCATCACAAGACAAAATAAACTTACGGGCATCCTTGAAGAGAGTAGGCCAATAAAAACCGGATTGCAATACCTTATGTGCAGTTCTATCTCCAGCGTGGTGTCCTCCATAAGCTTCGGAGTGACACTTGCATAGGATCTGTTCCTGTTCATGCTCAGGTACATAACGTCTAATAACACCATCTACTCCTTCTTTATAATGATGTGGGTCATCCCAAAAGTAATGTCGCAAGTCATAGAAAAACTTTTTCTTTTGTTGGTATGTGAAGCTAGGCGGTATAAATTTAGCAACAATATAATTAGCATAATCAGCATACCAAGGAGTGCTACGAGAAGTACTTATGACATTTAATTGTTCATCAGGAAAGCTATCATCAATGGGTAGTGGGTCATCAAGAACATTCTCTAACCTAGATAAGTTGTCTGCAACGGGGTTCTCAGCTCCTTTTCTATCAACAATATGCCAATCAAATTCTTGCAGCAAGAGAACCCATCTAATAAGTCTAGGTTTTGCATCTTTCTTTTCCATAAGATATTTAATAGCAACATGATCTGTGTGAATAGTTACTTTACAATCAACAATATAGGGTCTGAATTTATCACAAGCAAATACAACTGCTAAAAGTTCTTTTTTGGTAGTAGCATAATTTCTTTGAGCATTGTCTAGAGTCTTACTAGCATAATGGATAACATTTAATTTCTTATCAACTCTTTGCCCTAGAACAACACCTACAGCATAATCACTAGCATCACACATAATTTCAAAAGGTAAATTCCAATCAGGTGGCTGAACAACAGGTGCAGAGACTAATGCTTTCTTAAGTATTTCAAATGCTTCTACACAATCATCATCAAAGACAAATGGTACATCTTTTTGCAATAAATTAGTCAGAGGCCGAGAGATTTTGGAGAAGTCCTTAACGAACCTCCCATAAAATCCGGCGTGACCGAGGAAACTTCTTATACCTTTGATGTCCTTGGGACATGGCATCTTTTCAATAGCATCAACCTTGGCTTTATCAACTTCAATACCTCTTTCAGAAACTTTGTGCCCCAAGACAATACCTTCATTAACCATAAAGTGGCACTTTTCCCAATTCAAGACAAGATTAGTTTCTTCACATCTCTGCAAAACTCGAGCGAGATTGCTCAAGCAATCATCAAAAGAGGAACCATAGACGGAAAATTCGTCCATGAAAACCTCACAAATTTTCTCGCATAAGTCAGAGAATATAGCCATCATGCATCTTTGAAAGGTAGCAGGTGCATTACATAAACCGAAAGGCATACGTCTATAAGCAAAAGTACCAAAAGGGCATGTAAAAGTAGTCTTTGATTGATCTTTAGCCGACACAGGTATTTGAGAAAAACCAGAATAACCATCTAGAAAGCAATAATGTGTATGTTTGCATAATCTTTCTAGCATTTGATCAATAGAAGGTAAGGGGTAATGATCTTTCTTGGTAGCCTTATTTAATTTGCGGAAATCAATTACCATCCTATAACCTGTGATAATTCTTTGCGGAATCAATTCATCTTTATCATTAGGGACAACAGTAATACCTCCCTTCTTAGGGACACAATGGACAGGACTTACCCACTGACTATCAGCAACGGGATAAATTATACCTGCCTCCGGAAGCTTGAGTATTTCCTTTCTTACCACTTCTTTCATTTTAGGATTCAAACGTCATTGAGAATCACAAACTGGTTTGGCACCAACCTCCAAATTTATTTTATGTTGACATAGAGTGGGACTGATGCCCTTAAGATCATCCAGAGTATATCCAATAGCAGCGCGGTGCTTTTTCAGAGTTTTCAATAATCTTTCTTCTTCATGCTCTGAAAGGTTAGCGCTAATAATGACAGGATGTATATTCTTCTCATCAAGATAAGCATATTTAAGATTACCAGGCAACGATTTAAGCTCAAACACGGGATCACCCTTGGGCGGAGGAGGATCCCCTAGGATTTCAACAGGCAAATTGTGTTGCAGAATAGGTTCCTGTTTAAAGAATACTTCATCTATTTCCCTTGTTTCATTCATGAACATATCATTTTCATGGTCTAGCAAATAATGTTCTAAAGGATCACTAGGAGGTACGGCAATAGAAGCAAGACCAATAATTTCATCCTTACTAGGCAATTCTTCTTCACGATGTTGTTTACTAAATTTAGAGAAATTAAACTCATGAACCATATCATCCAAGCCAATAGTAACAACATTCTTTTTGCAGTCTATCTTAGCATTAACAGTATTCAAGAAGGGTCTACCAAATATAATAGGACAAAAGCTATCTTGTGGAGAACCAAGAACAAGAAAATCAGTGGGATATTTGGTTTTTCCACACAAGACTTCAACATCTCTAACAATTCCTATTAGAGATATAGTATCTCTATTGGCAAGTTTAATTGTAACATCAATTTCCTCTAACTCAGCAGGTGCAATCTCGTGCATAATTTCTCTGTATAAGTCAATGGGTATAACACTAGAACTAGCACCCATATCACATAAGCCATGATAACAATGATCTCCTAGTTTAACAGAAATAATAGGCACGCCTACCACAGGTCTATGTTTATCTCTATCACAGGGTTTAGCAATTCTAGCAGTTTCACCAGAGAATTGAATAACATGCCCATCAATATTATCAGACAAGAGATCTTTAACAATGGCAATATTGGGTTCTACTTTGACTTGCTCAAGTGGTGTATAAGTCCTATTATTGCTTTTACGAACAACAGTTGAAGCTTTAGCATGATCCTTCATTCTAACAGCGAAAGGTGGTTTCTCAACATAAGAAGTAGGAACAATAGGATCATTATAAGTGACAATCTTCTCTTCAACTTTAATAGGTGCAGCTTTACTTCTATGGGAGGATGATATTTAAACCACTTCTCCTTGGGGAGATCAACATAAGTAGAAAAAGATTCACAGAAAGAAGCTACTATCTCAGAGTCAAGTCCATATTTAGTGCTAAACTTACGGAAAATATCGGTATCCATAAAAGATTTAACACAATGAAACTTAGGTGTCATACCTGACTCCTTACCTTCGTCGAGGTCCCAATCTTCAGAGTTATGTTTAATTCTATCCAATAAATTCCATCTAAATTCAATAGGCTTCATCATAAAAGAGCCAGCACAAGAAGTATCGAGCATGGTGCGATTGTTACCAGAAAGCTGAGCATAAAAACTTTGCATAATCACTTCTCTTGCGAGCTCATGATTGGGGCATGAATATAACATTGATTTAAGCCTCCCCCAAGCTTGAGCGATGCTTTCTCCTTCGCGAGGCCAAAAATTATATATATAATTACGATCACGATGAACAAGATGCATAGGGTAATACTTTTGATGAAATTCCAATTTCAATCTTTTATAGTTCCATGATCTCATATCATCACATAGCCTATACCATGTCAATGTGTCTCCCTCCAAAGATAAAGGGAAAGCCTTCCTCTTAACAACATCATCGGGTATACCTGCAAGCTTAAATAGTCCACAAATATCATCCACATAGCGTAGATGTTCATCAGGATGCTTTGTTCCATCTCCTGTAAAAGTGTTAGCTAGCAGTTTTTCCATCATACCCAAAGGAATCTGAAAAGGAGTTTCATTTTCAATAGGTTCAGTAGGTTCAGTAGGTTGAGGATCAACTCTTGGCTCAACTGGACGGGGTGAAGATACCCCGAACAAGCCCCTCAGACAATTACTTTCCATAGTAATAAGTGACAGAAAATTTCAGCACACTAAATAAATTTTTCCTTACCAAATTCCACCTACCAAAGGCGCTTCACTCCCCGGCAACGGCGCTAGAAAAGAGTCTTGATGACCCACAATTATAGGGGATCTATCGTAGTCCTTTTGATAAGTAAGAGTGTCAAACCCAACGAGGAGCAGAAGGAAATGATAAGCGGTTTCAGCAAGGTATTCTCTGCAAGTACTGAAGTAAGTGGTAACAGATAGTTTTGTGATAAGATAAATTGTAACGAGCAACAAGTAACAAAAGTAAATAAAGTGCAGCAAGGTGGCCCAATCCTTTTTGTAGCAAAGGACAATCCTGGACAAACTCTTATAATAGGAAAAGCGCTCCTGAGGACACATGGGAATATTGTCAAGCTAGTTGTCATCACGTTCATATGATTCGCGTTCGGTACTTTGATAATTTGATATGTGGGTGGACCGTTGCTTGGGTGCTGTTCTTACTTGAACAAGCATCCCACTTATGATTAACCTCTATTGCAAGCATCCGCAACTACAACAAAAGTATTAAGGTAAACCTAACCATAGCATGAAACATATGGATCCAAATCAGACCCTTACGAAGCAACGCATAAACTAGGGTTTAAGCTTCTGTCACTCTAGCAACCCATCATCTACTTATTACTTCCCAATGCCTTCCTCTAGGCCCAAATAATGGTGAAGTGTTATGTAGTCGACATTCACATAACACCACTAGAGGTTAGACAACATACATCTTATCAAAATATCGAATGAATACCAAATTCACATGACTACTAATAGAAAGACTTCTCCCTTGTCCTCAGGAACAAACATAAATACTCACAAAGCATATTCATGTTCATAATCAGAGGGGTAATAATGTGCATAAAGGATCTGAACATATGATCTTCCGCCAAATAAACCAACTAGCATCAACTACAAGGAGTAATCAACACTACTAGCAACCTACTAGCACCAATCCCGGACTTGGAGACAAGAATTGGATACAAGAGATGAACTAGGGTTTGGAGATGAGATGGTGCTAGTGAAGATGTTGATGGAGATTGCCCTCTCCCGATGAGAGGAGCGTTGGTGATGACGATGGTGATGATTTCCCCCTCCCGGAGGGAAGTGTCCCCGGTAGAACAGCTCTGTCGGAGCCCTAGATTGGTTCCGCCAAGGTTCCGCCTCGTGGCGGCGGAGTCTCGTCCCGAAAGGTTGCCTTCTATTTTTTTCTCATCAAAAGACTTCATTTAGGAGAAGATGGGCGTCAAAGAGCCACCAGGGGGCCCACGAGGTAGGGGGCGCGCCCAGGGGGGGCGGCGCCCCCACCCTCGTGAGCAGGGTGTGGGCCCCTGGCCTTCATCTTTGGCGACGATTTTTCTTTATTTATTTTAAGGTATTCCGTGGAGTTTCAGGAATTTTGGAGTTGCACAGAATAGGCCTTCAATATTTGCTCCTTTTCCAGCCCAGAATTCCAGCTGCCGGCATTCCCCCTCTTCATGTAAACCTTGTAAAATAAGAGAGAATAGCCATAAGTATTGTGACATAATGTGAAATAACAGCCCATAATGCAATAAATATTGATATAAAAGCATGATGCAAAATGAACGTATCAAGGGGCCCCACTAGGTGGGCACAACCCACCTGGGCGCGCCAGGGCCCCCAGGGACGCCCTGGAGGGTTGTTCCTTTCTTGGCCCACCTCCAGTGCCCATCTTCTGCTCTATAAGTCATTTTGACCTAGAAAAAATAAGGAGAGGACTTTTGGGACGAAGCACCGTCCTCTCGAGGCGAAACTTGGGTAGGAGCACTTTTGCCCTTCGATGGAGCGATTCCGCCAGGGAAACTTCCCTCCCGGAGGCGGAAATCATCGTCATCATCATCACCAACAACTCTCCAATCTTTGGGAGGGCTATCTCCATCAACATCTTCAACAACACCATCTCCTCTCAAACCCTAGTTCATCTCTTGTGTTCAATCTTTTTACCAGAACCTAAGGTTGGTGCTTGTGGGTGACTACTAGTGTTGATTACATCTTGTAGTTCATTACTATATGGTTTATTTGGTGGAAGATTATATGTTCCAATCCATTATGCTATTTAATACCATATTTGTGAACGTTGACTACATGGCACTTCACCATATTTGTGATGGAAATATGCCCTAGAGGCAATAATAAAGTTATTTTATATTTCCTTAAATCAGATAAATGTTTATCATTCATGCTAGAATTGTATTAACCGGAAACTTGATACATGTGTGGATACATAGACAAAATGTCGTGTCCCTAGTAAGCCTCTACTAGACTAGCTCGTTAATCCAAGATGGTTAAGTTTCCTAACCATAGACATGTGTTGTCATTTGATGAACATGATCACATCATTAGGAGAATGATGTGGTGGACAAGACCCATCCGTTAGCTTAGCATAATGATCGTTTAGTTTTATTGCTATTGCTTTCTTTGTAACGCCCCGGATTCGATGCGCTAGGTGTCTGCCAGTTATTCGCCGTTGTTGCCATGTCATTTGCTTGCTTGTTGCATTTTGCCATGTCATCATCTGCATTTCATATCATGTCGTCATGTGCATCGCATTTGCATGCATGTTCGTCTCATGCATCCGAGCATTTTCCCCGTTGTCCGTTTTGCAATCTGGCACTCCTATGTCCTCCGGCGTCCCCCTTTTGCCTCTTCTCTTGTGCGAGTATTAAACTTTCTTGGAATGGCCCGAGGTTTGCCAAGCGGCCTTGGTATAGCACCCGTAGACCGCCTGTCAAATTTCATGCCATTTGGAGGTCGTTTGGTACTCCAACGGTTAACCGGGTAACCGTAAAGCCCTCTTTTGTTGCAGCCCAACACCCCTTCCAAAGTGGCCCAAAACCCAGCTAACTCCCCTCCATGCTCTTGGTCGTTCGATCACGATCGTGTGGGCAAAAATCGAACCTCATTTCGACTCTCCTAGCTCCCTCTACCTATAAATAGGTCCTCCCCCTCCATTTTCGCGGATGTTTTTCCCCCTGAAACCCTAGATCTCGTCCTCTGCGCGCCGGACATGTCCGCCGCCGTCCGGACGCATCGCCACCGCCGCCCGCAGCCAACAGGGGCCTGCCACGTGTCGCCGCCTCGCCCGCGCCACCGCGGCCCGCCCAGGCCCGGGGCGAGCCCGCGGAGCCCATCGGTGTCCGCCCGGACCCGCGCTCCTCCGCCGCCCGGCCGCCCACCGCCGTTGCGCCTCCGCCGCCCTCCGCGCTGGCGACCTCGCCGCCGCCGTCGCCAGCCCCGCCGCCTCCGCCGCCGGCGCCCCGCCCGAGCTCGCCGCCCGGTGGCCGCGGATCCCGCGCCCCGCGCCTGCCCTTCTCTGCCCGTCCCCGCCGCCCGCCGACGCGCGCCAGCGCCGCCGTCTGGCCTTGCTCCGGCCGGGGCTGCCCCCGCATCCGCCGCCTCCTCGCTCGCCGGAGCTCCGCCCCGCCTCGCCCGCGCCTCCCTGCTTTGCCTCCGCGCCTTCCCCGCGCCGACGAGCCTCGCCGGAGCTCTCGCGAGCTCGCCGGAGTTCTTCTCCGGTCGGATCCGGGGAAGATGGACCAGATCCACCAGCCCCGGCAACCAAACGCCTCGCCCGCGCCGGATCCCTCCGTCCCGGAACGCCTCCGTCCTGGGTTGACTTTTCCCGGAGGTATAAAATCCACTAAGTCCCGAAGTTATTTTGCATTATCATGCCATGTTTGACCTGCTGTATCTCTGCATCCGTAGCTCCGTTTCGTGCATGTAATATGTCAAATTATTCGCCACGATGAGTACTTCATTTCATTCCATTGCATCATTTTTATTTGAGCTCATCTTGATGCCCGAAATGCTGTTGGAAGAGTGCATGTTGATGTTAATCTGCTGAAACTGTTATAACTTGCTCATTTACCATTTTTGCCATGTTTGATGTGTGCATCCTATGAGGTTGATGTCTACATGTGTTTTGATCTATGCCATGACATCTTTCCAGGGGTGTATGCCATGTATTTTTGTGTTCAATGTGGTGACTAGCACAAGCATGCAAACTAGGCATCGTGATGTTGCTGATTTTAGTCCCTGTTCTGCTGTTATTTTGATGCCATGTAAACTTGATGCTACAGAGGGATCCATGCATATTTTGAGATACTTCAGTAAGGGTGTTTTGAACATATGGTTATTGTCTATCCATTCATGCCCTTGTTTGCAATTATGGAGTAGCCTAGCATGTCATTTGAGTGCTCTACTTTTGCTTCAAAATGTTTTCTGGCAGATTGTTTACTTGTTATTCAATTTGGCCAAGCTTGCTATAGTTGGTCCTTGCATGCTATGGACTTGTTCTTGACTTGATTTATTTCACAAACATGTCTTCTTGATGATGCTATGCTTATCTTGCCATGCAATGACTTGTGATGAGTGAATCGAGCTTGTTAAGGAGGATAGTTGTTGTTGCTGTTTTGCTAGACAGATTCTGTTATATTTTGTTGCTATGTAAACATGTTGCTACTAATCATTCTATGCATAATCTGGAGATGTCCTATAAACATGTTTTGATATAAATGTCATGCCCTATCCATCCATGCCCCTGGTTGCATTTATAGCTTGCTGTAGATTGTTCATAACTTGCTCCAAAGTTGCTTGATAATGTTGCTATCAGCCTGTTAACATTAAGTTCACTAGTTCCCATGTGTTTTGCTAGTGATCCATGCACCCTATGACCTTGCTCTTGCCATGCTTAGCTTCATAAACATGCCTTCTTAGTGTTGGTTGCCTTGCCATGCCATGTATTGCTCTGTAGTGAGTGGTTCAAGCTCACCAACATGCCTACTTATTGTTGTTTCTGCCATGTATGAATCTGTCATATAACTTGCCATGTTTACATGGGTGCCATCATATTTTCTATGCCTTTTTGGCTCATGGTCAGTAAGGGACTTTTGATCTATGCTTTTAGTAGATTCATGCCATGCCTTTGTTTGCCATGTTATGTTCCTGTAACATGTTGTTTGCTTGCTCAAAACATTGCAACCTGATGTTATTTCTGTTAAAGTCTAAAACTGTTATTATTTGCAATCTTACCATGTCATTTTGAGCATGTTCTAGTTGTTTCTGGAGATAGCTCAGTGTTCATGTTTTGTTATGCTTTACCATTACTTCATGCCCATGCCTTTTGTTATTATGTTGGGGTGCTGTAGCATGTTGTTTTGATGCATGTAAGATGCCTAGTGGCTGTTATGGACAGATTGTTGTTATGACTTGTATAGTGTGTGTGTGTTGCACCGTTGCTCCGTTTTGAGTGTGCTCTATATGAAACTTGCTTGATTTTGCATGTAGTTTCATATTATCATGTTGCATCCTTATTTTGAGGTGTTTTCTTGATGTTTGTATGCATCAATGCCATGTTTAACTTGTTTTGCTCATATCTTCTAGGCCGTAGCTCCGAATCTAATAAACTTTATATGTAACTTGACTAGAATTTCGTGTAGATCATCTTGGTGCATATTAACTTGCTGCTTAACAACTTGAACATAAGATTTATTCAGTTCTGGACCAATTTCGAAATATGTATACGAGGACTTACTGGAATTGTTATATGTTGTTCCCGGCCTCATTTAAACTTGCCTTGATGTGTTGGTCTTGTATGCATCATCTCTTGCCATGAGTAGCTTCATGTAGCTTTGTAATGCATCATGCTTGTTGTGCAACATGTCTTGGTCATGTGTGGTGTGTTTACCATGGTGTGTGCTTCTCCTCGATAGTTCCCGTTTCGTTGCGATCGTGAGGATTCGTTCGTCTACGTGTGGTTTGTCTTCGTGGCTTCATCTTCTTCATGGACTCGTTCTTCTTCCTTGCGGGATTTCAGGCAAGATGACTGCTACCCTGGATCTCACTACTATCATTGCTATGCTAGGTGCTTCGTTCTATCGCTAGGCTGCGTTACCTATCATTTGCTCTTCAAGCCTCCCATATTGCCATGAACCCCTAACCTTTGACACCTTTCCTATGCAAACCATTGTTTGGCTATGTTACCGCTTTTGCTCAGCCCCTCTTATAGCGTTGCTAGTTGCAGGTGAAGTTGAAGATTTCTCCATGGTGGACAGGGTTATGTTGGGATATCACAATATCTCTTATATTATTAATGCATCTATATATTTGGTAAAGGGTGGAAGGCTCGGCCTTATGCCTGGTGTTTTGTTCCACTCTTGACGCCCTAGTTTCCGTCATACCGGTGTTATGTTCCCGGATTTTGCGTTCCTAACGCGGTCGGGTGATTTATGGGACCCCCCTGACAGTTCGCTTTGAATAAAACTTGTCCAGCAAGGCCCAACCTTGGTTTTACCATTTGCCTCACCTAGCCCTTTTTTCCTTGGGTTTCCGGAGCCCGAGGGTCATCTTTATTTACCCCCCCGGGCCAGTGCTCGTTGTGAGTGTTGGTCCAAACTGTCAGCCGCCGGTGGCCACCAGGGGCAACCCTGGGCTCGCCTACCGGAAGTTTGGACAATCCGGTGTGCCCTGAG
Source organism: Triticum timopheevii (assembly GCA_963921465.1). Classification (NCBI taxonomy): domain Eukaryota; kingdom Viridiplantae; phylum Streptophyta; class Magnoliopsida; order Poales; family Poaceae; genus Triticum; species Triticum timopheevii. Next base: position 178,053,884 of record OY997264.1, on the reverse strand, counting down.
AACGAGATATGTGCAGCTCCTATCAGGATTTGTCGGCACATCCGGGCGGCTTTGCTGGCCTTGTTTTACCATTGTCGAAATGTCTTGTAAACTGGGATTCTGAGACTGATCGGGTCTTCCTGGGAGAAGGTCTATTCCTTCGTTGATCGCGAGAGCTTGTCATGAGCTAAGTTGGGACACCCCTGCAGGGTTTAAACTTTCGAGAGCCGTGCCCGCGGTTATGTGGCAGATGGGAATTTGTTAATGTCCGGTTGTAGATAACTTGACACCAGATCTGAATTAAAATGCATCAACCGCGTGTGTAGCCGTGATGGTCTCTTCTCGGCGGAGTCCGGGAAGTGAACACGGTTTCTGTGTTATGATTGACGTAAGTAGGAGTTCAGGATCACCTCTTGATCATTGCTAGCTTCATGACCATTCCTTTGTTTCTCTTCTCGCTCTTATTTGCGTATGTTAGCCACCATATCATGCTTAGCCGCTGCTGCAACCTCACCACTTTACCCCTTCCTTTCCCATTAAGCTTTGCTAGTCTTGATACCCATGGTAATGGGATTGCTGATTCCTCGTGGCTCACAGATTACTACAACAATAGTTGCAGGTACAGGTTTGTGCGATGATCATGACGTGAGAGCGATGCTTGCTTGCGTTGAGTTCTTCTTCTGCTTCTTCGATCAGGGGATAGGTTCCAGGTCGGCAGCCTGGGCTAGCAGGGTGGATGTCGTTTGAGTTTCTGTTTGTGTTTCATCCATAGTCGGATGGTGCTCTTTGTAAGATGATGTTGTATTCGTGTGGCATTGTATGCCTTTTGTATGTATCCCTATCTATTATGTAATGTTGATGTAATGATATCCACCTTGCAAAAGCGTCTTCAAGATGCGCTTCTATCCTTGGTGGGACCTTCGAGTTCCTTTAGGATAGGGTCGCATCTTGGGTGTGACAAGTTGGTATCAGAGCCTCGACCGACCCTAGGAGCCCCCCTTGATTGATCGTGTAGTTTGGCCGTTGTTGAGTCTAGAAGAAAACTGTTTTCTGAGTCTAGTTATATCGGAGAGTAGGAATTCTTATTACTCCTCTGCCCCTTCGTCGTACTGGTGAGGATTCTTGACGTAGGTGTTTTGATTTACTCCTCTTCCCCTTCAAATTTTTCTTTAGGTTCACGCAGTTAGTTTTCCGATAGTTGTTCCTCAGCTCTTTTTTATCCGGTGCATTCCTCGTCAAGTTGACTCGAGTCTCTTCATATTTGAGCTCAATCCTCAGTTGTCCTTGTTTTTCCCACCCGCCCTCCCTTCTTCTTCTCGGAGCCGGAGTCCGTAATCGAGTTTCCATCCTACTCGTCGTAGTCTTTGATTTCTTTCCTCAATGATTTCAACCGGTGTTTTCTCTTCAAGATATTCATCGATTTCCCCTTCCGAGTTTCTTTTGTTTTCCCGCCCTCCCACCCTTTTCTTCCTGGAGTTTGACTCTCTCTCGACCATCTATTTCATTCGCTCGGAGCGTCTATAGTCTTCCCTCAATTATCTCAACCGGTGAATTCTTGTCTCATTCGTCATTCTTCATCCCTTTCTTTTCCGGTGGATTCGATTCAAGTTTTCTGGGTTGATCACATTCTTTTCCGTAGCTCAAGTGTTCTATCTGCTCGTTCGCCCTCGCTAGTTTATCCTTCCGGAGTTCTCAAGATATCTCAGGAGATTCGTCTGTGTTCCAATTAATTCGAGGTTGTCACCTCATTCAAATATTTCAATTGTTCCGGTGCATCATCTATCTGTTCAACAATCCTTTCCAATGGTGTTTTCCTTTAGTGGGCCCTAACCCACAGGTCATTTCCCAGGATCTTACCTGACTCTTCTAATTATTCCGGAGCCATTCCTAATTCTTTTTAAGTGTGACGTAAGTATGTGTTGGGGAACGTTGCAGAAAATTAAAAATTTTCCTACGGTTTCACCAAGATCCATCTATGAGTTCATCTAAGCAACGAGTCTAGGAAGAGAGTTTGCATCTACATACCACTTGTAGATCGCGTGCGGAAGCTTGCAAGGTGATGATGGAGTCGTACTCGACGTGATTCGAATCACCGATGACCAAGTGCTGAATGGACAGCACCTCCGCGTTCAACACACGTACGGGACGGGAGACGTCTCCTCCTTCTTGATCCAGCAAGGGGGAAGGAGAGGTTGAGGAAGACAGCTCCACCGGCAGCACGACAGCGTGGTGATGGTGGAGAGGCAGTACTCCGACAGGGCTTCGCCAAGCGCTCGCGGAGGAGGAGAAGTGTTGGGGAGGGGAGGGGCTGCGCCTTGGAGATGGATACAGCAGCCCCCCTCCCTCCCCCCTTTATATAGGCCCCCTGGGGGGGGGGGGGGGGGCGCCGGCCCCTGGAGATCCAATCTCCAAGGGGGGCGGCGGCCAACGGGGTGGAGTCCCCCCCAAGCCAAGTGGGGCGCCCCCCCACCCCTAGGGTTTCAACCCTAGGCGCAGGGGGTGGGCCTAGGGGGGCGCACCAGCCCACTATGGGCTGGTTCCCCTCCCACTTCAGCCCATGGGGCCCTCCGGGATGGGTGGCCCCACCCGGTGGACCCCCGGGACCCTTCCCGTGGTCCCGGTACATTTACCGGGAGACCCCGAAACTTTCCCGATGGCCGAAATACCACTTCCTATATATTATTCTTTACCTCCGGACCATTCCGAAACTCCTCGTGACGTCCGGGATCTCATCCGGGACTCCGAACAACATTCGGTAGTCACATACTAGTCTTCCTACTAACCCTAGCGTCACCGAACCTTAAGTGTGTAGACCCTACGGGTTCGGGAGACACGCAGACATGACCGAGACGACTCTCAGGCAATAACCAACAGCGGGGTCTGGATACCCATGTTGGCTCCCACATGCTCCTCGATGATTTCATCGGTTGAACCACGATGTCGAGGATTCGATCAAACCCTGTATGCAATTCCCTTTGTCAATCGGTACGTTACTTGCCTGAGACTCGATCGTCGGTATCCTAATACCTTGTTCAGTCTCGTTACCGGCAAGTCACTTTACTCGTACCGTAATGCATGATCCCGTGGCCAACACCTTGGTCACCTTGAGCTCATTATGATGATGCATTACCGAGTGGGCCCAGAGATACCTCTCCGTCATACGGAGTGACAAATCCCAGTCTCGATCCGTGTCAACCCAATAGATACTTTCGGAGATACCTGTAATGCACCTTTATAGTCACCCAGTTATGTTGTGACGTTTGATACACCCAAGGTACTCCTACGGTAACCGGGAGTTACACGATCTCATGGTCGAAGGAAGAGATACTTGACATTGGCAAAGCTCTAGCAAACGAACTACACGATCTTTTATGCTATGCTTATGATTGGGTCTTGTCCATCACATCATTCTCCTAATGATGTGATCCCGTTATCAACGACATCCAATGTCCATAGTCAGGAAACCATGACTATCTGTTGATCACAACGAGCTAGTCAACTAGAGGCTCACTAGGGACATATTGTGGTCTAAGTGTTCACACGTGTATTACGATTTCCGGATAATACAGTTATAGCATGAACAAAGACAATTATCATGAACATTGAAATATAATAATACTTTTATTATTTCCTCTAGGGCATATTTCCAACAGTCTCCCACTTGCACTAGAGTCACCAATCTAGTTACATTGTGATGAATCGAACACCCATAGAGTTCTGGTGTTGATCATGTTTTGCACGCGAGAGAGGTTTAGTCAACGGATCTGCGACATTCAGATCCGTGTGCACTTTGCAAATCTCTATGTCTCCATCTTGAACATTTTCACGGATGGAGTTGAAACGACGCTTGATGTGCCTGGTCTTCTTGTGAAACCTGGGCTCCTTGGCAAGGGCAATAGCTCCAGTGTTGTCACAGAAGAGTTTGATCGGCCCCGACGCATTGGGTATGACTCCTAGGTCGGTGATGAACTCCTTCACCCAAATCGCTTCATGCGCTGCCTCCGAGGCTGCCATGTACTCCGCTTCACACGTAGATCCCGCCACGACGCTCTGCTTGCAGTTGCACCAGCTTACTGCTCCACCATTCAACATATACACGTATCCGGTTTGTGACTTAGAGTCATCCAGATCTGAGTCGAAGCTAGCGTCGACGTAACCCTTTACGACGAGCTCTTCGTCTCCTCCATAAACGAGAAACATGTCCTTCGTCCTTTTCAGGTACTTCAGGATATTCTTGACCGCTGTCCAGTGTTCCTTGCCGGGATTACTTTGGTATCTTGCAACCAAACTTACGGCAAGGTTTACATCGGGTCTGTTACACAGCATGGCATACATAATAGATCCTATGGCTGAAGCATAGGGGATGACACTCATCTCTTCTTTATCTTTTGCCGTGATCGGTGACTGAGCCGAGCTCAATCTCACACCTTGTAACATAGGCAAGAACCCCTTCTTGCACTGATCCATTTTGAACCTCTTCAAAATCTTATCAAGGTATGTGCTTTGTGAAAGACCTATGAGGCGTCTCAATCTATCTCTATAGATCTTGATGCCTAATATAAGCAGCTTCTCCAAGGTCCTTCATTGAAAAACACTTATTCAAGTAGGCCTTAATGCTGTCCAGAAGTTTTGTATCATTTCCCATCAAGAGTATGTCATCTACATATAATAGGAGAAATGCTACAGAGCTCCCACTCACTTTCTTGTAAACGCAGGCTTCTCCATAAGTCTGCATAAACCCAAACGCTTTGATCATCTCATCAAAGCGAATGTTCCAACTCCGAGATGCTTGCACCAGTCCATAAATGGATCGCTGGAGCTTGCATACTTTGTTAGCATTCTGAGGATCGACAAAACCTTCCGGCTGCATCATATACAGCTCTTCCTTAAGATGTCCATTAAGGAATGCCGTTTTGACGTCCATCTGCCATATCTCATAATCATAGTATGCGGCAATTGCTAACATGATTCGGACGGACTTCAGCTTCGCTACGGGAGAGAATGTCTCGTCGTAGTCAATCCCTTGAACTTGTCGATAACCCTTAGCGACAAGTCGAGCTTTATAGATGGCAACATTACCATCCGCGTCCGTCTTCTTCTTAAAAATCCATTTGTTTTCTATCGCTCGCCGATCATCGGGCAAGTCTGTCAAAGTCCATACTTTGTTTTCATACATGGATTCTATCTCGGATTTCATGGCTTCAAGCCATTTGTTGGAATCCGGGCCCGCCATCACTTCTTCATAGTTCGAAGGTTCACCGTTGTCTAACAACATGATTTCCAGGACAGGGTTGCCGTACCACTCTGGTGCGGAACGTGTCCTTGTGGACCTACGAAGTTCAGTAGTAACTTGATCCGAAGTACCTTGATCATCATCATTGTTTTCCTCTTCAGTTGGCGTGGGCATCACAGGAACGGTTTCCTGCGCTGCGCCACTTTCCCGTTCGAGAGGTAGTACTTCATCGAGTTCTACTTTCCTCCCACTTACTTCTTTCGAGAGAAACTCTTTTTCCAGAAAGCATCCGTTCTTGGCAACAAAGATCTTGCCTTCGGATCTTAAGTAGAAGGTATACCCGACAGTTTCCTTAGGGTATCCTATGAATACGCATTTTTCCGACTTGGGTTCGAGCTTTTCAGGTTGAAGTTTCTTGACATAAGCATTGCATCCCCAAATTTTTAGAAACGATAGCTTAGGTTTCTTTCCAAACCATAATTCATACGGTGTCATCTCAACGGATTTAGACGGTGCCCTATTTAAAGTGAATGTAGCTGTCTCTAGAGCGTATCCCCAAAATGATAGCGGTAAATCGGTAAGAGACATCATAGACCGCACCATATCCAATAGAGTGCGATTACGACGTTCGGACACACCGTTTCGCTGAGGTGTTCCAGGCGGCGTGAGTTGTGAAACGATTCCACATTTCCTTAAGTGTGTACCAAATTCGTGACTTAAGTATTCTCCTCCATGATCTGATCGTAGGAACTTTATCTTTCGGTCACGTTGATTCTCCACCTCACTCTGAAATTCCTTGAACTTTTCAAAGGTCTCAGACTTGTGTTTCATTAAGTAGACATACCCATATCTACTCAAGTCATCAGTGAGAGTGAGAACATAAAGATATCCTCCGCGAGCCTCAACGCTCATTGGACCGCACACATCGGTATGTATGATTTCCAGCAAGTTGGTTGCTCGCTCCATTGTTCCGGAGAACGGAGTCTTGGTCATTTTGCCTAAGAGGCAAGGTTCGCATGTGTCAAACGATTCATAATCAAGAGACTCTAAAAGTCCATCAGCATGGAGCTTCTTCATGCGCTTGACACCAATGTGACCAAGGCGGCAGTGCCACAAGTATGTGGGACTATCGTTATCAACTTTACATCTTTTGGCATCCACACTATGAACATGTGTAATATTGCGCTCGAGATTCATTAAGAATAAACCATTGACCATCGGAGCATGACCATAAAACATATCTCTCATATAAATCGAGCAACCATTATTCTCAGACTTAAATGAGTAGCCATCTCGTATTAAATGAGATCCAGATACAATGTTCATGCTCAAACATGGCACTAAATAACAATTATTAAGGTTCAAAACTAATCCCGTAGGTAAATGTAGAGGCAGCGTGCCGACGGCGATCACATCGACCCTGGAACCATTCCCGACACGCATCGTCACCTCGTCCTTCGCCAGTCTCCGTTTATTCCGCAGCTCCTGCTGTGAGTTACAAATATGAGCAACGGCACCGGTATCAAATACCCAGGAGTTACTACGAGTACTGGTAAGGTACACATCAATTACATGTATATCAAATATACCTTTGGTGTTGCCGGCCTTCTTATCTGCTAAGTATTTGGGGCAGTTCCGCTTCCAGTGACCCTTCCCCTTGCAATAAAAGCACTCAGTCTCAGGCTTGGGTCCATTCTTTGACTTCTTCCCGGCAACTGGCTTACCGGGCGCGGCAACATCTTTGCCGTCCTTCTTGAAGTTCTTCTTACCCTTGCCCTTCTTGAACTTAGTGGTCTTATTGACCATCAACACTTGATGTTCTTTCTTGATTTCAGCCTCTGCTGACTTCAGCATCGAGAACACTTCAGGAATGGTCTTTACCATCCCCTGCATATTGTAGTTCATCACAAAGCTCTTGTAGCTTGGTGGGAGCGACTGGAGGATTCTGTCAATGACCGCCTCATCTGGGAGGTTAATGTTCAGCTGGGTCATACGGTTGTGCAACCCAGACATCTTCAGGATGTGCTCACTGACAAAACTGTTTTCCTCCATCTTACAACTGTAGAACTTGTCAGAGACATCATATCTCTCGACCCGGGCATGAGCTTGGAAAACTAGTTTCAGCTCTTCGAACATCTCATATGCTCCGTGGTGCTCAAAACACTTTTGGAGCCCCGGTTCTAAGCTGTAAAGCATGCCGCACTGAACGAGGGAGTAATCATCAGCACGAGCTTGCCAAGCGTTCATAACGTCTTGGTTCTCTGGGACGGGAGCGTCACCTAGCGGTCCTTCTAGGACATATTGCTTCCTGGCAGCTATGAGGATGATCCTTAGGTTCCGGACCCAGTCCGTATAGTTGCTGCCATCATCTTTCAGCTTGGTTTTCTCTAGGAACGCGTTGAAGTTCATGTTGACATTAGCGTTGGCCATTGATCTACAAGACATATTTGCAAAGGTTTTAGACTAAGTTCATGATAATAAAGTTCTAATCAAATTATGAACTCCCACTTAGATTAGACATCCCTCTAGTCATCTACGTGTTACACGATCCGAGTCGACTAGCCCGTGTCCGATCATCACGTGAGACGGACTAGTCATCGTCGGTGAACATCTTCATGTTGATCGTATCTTCCATACGACTCGTGTTCGACCTTTCGGTCTCCGTGTTTCGAGGCCATGTCTGCACATGCTAGGCTCGTCAAGTTAACCCTAAGTGTTTTCGCTGTGTAAAACTGTCTTACACCCGTTGTATGTGAACGTAAGAATCCATCACACCCGATCATCACGTGGTGCTTAGAAGCGACAAACTGTAGCAACGGTGCACAGTTAGGGGAGAACACTTCTTGAAATTTTTGTAAGGGATCATCTTATTTACTACCGTCGTCCTAAGTAAACAAGATGCATAAACATAATAAACATCACATGCAATTATATAGTTGTGACATGATATGGCCAATATCATAAAGCTCCATTGATCTCCATCTTCGGGGCTCCATGATCATCTTGCCACCGGCTTGACACCATGATCTCCATCATCATGATCTCCATCATCGTGTCTTCATGAAGTTGTCACGCCAACGACTACTTCTACTTCTATGACTAACGCGTTTAGCAATGAAGTAAAGTAGTTTACATGGCGTTCTTCAATGACACGCAGGTCATACAAAAAATAAAGACAACTCCTATGGCTCCTGCCGGTTGTCATACTCATCGACATGCAAGTCGTGAATCCTATTACAAGAACATGATCTCATACATCACAATTCATCATTCATCACAACTTCTGGCCATATCACATCACATGATCAATCGCTGCAAAAACAAGTTAGACGTCCTCTAATTGTCGTTGCATCTTTTACGTGGCTGCGATTGGGTTCTAGCAAGAACGTTTTCTTACCTACGAATCACCACAACGTGATTTTGTCAACTTCTATTTACCCTTCATAAGGGCCCTGTTCATCGAATCCGCTCCAACTAAAGTGGGAGAGACAAACACCCGCCAGCCACCTTATGCAACTAGTGCATGTCAATCGGTGGAACCGGTCTCACGTAAGCGTACGTGTAAGGTTGGTCCGGGCCGCTTCATCCCACAATACCGTTGAAGCAAGAAAAGACTAGTAGAGGCAAGTAAGATGACAAGATCCACGCCCACAACAAATTGTGTTCTACTCGTGCATTAGAGAACTACGCATAGACCTAGCTCATGATGCCACTGTTGGGGAACGTTGCAAAAAATTAAAATTTTTCCTACGGTTTCACCAAGATCCATCTATGAGTTCATCTAAGCAACGAGTCTAGGGAGAGAGTTTGCATCTACATACCACTTGTAGATCGCGTGCGGAAGCTTGCAAGGTGATGATGGAGTCGTACTCGACGTGATTCGAATCACCGATGACCAAGTGCTGAACGGACAGCACCTCCGCGTTCAACACACGTACGGGACGGGAGACGTCTCCTCCTTCTTGATCTAGCAAGGGGGAAGGAGAGGTTGAGGAAGACAGCTCCACCGGTAGCACGACGGCGTGGTGATGGTGGAGAGGCAGTACTCCGACAGGGCTTCGCCAAGCGCTCGCGGAGGAGGAGAAGTGTTGGGGAGGGGAGGGGCTGCGCCTTGGAGATGGGTACAACAGCCCCCCTCCCTCCCCCCCTTTATATAGGCCCCCTGGGGGGGGCGCCGGCCCCTGGAGATCCAATCTCCAAGGGGGGGGGGGGGGCGGCCAAGGGGGTGGAGTCCCCCCCAAGCCAAGTGGGGCGCCCCCCACCCCTAGGGTTTCAACCCTAGGCGCAGGGGGTGGGCCTAGGGGGGCGCACCAGCCCACTATGGGCTGGTTCCCCTCCCACATCAGCCCATGGGGCCCTCCGGGATGGGTGGCCCCACCCGGTGGACCCCCGGGACCCTTCCGGTGGTCCTGGTACATTTACCGGGAGACCCCGAAAGTTTCCCGATGGCCGAAATACCACTTCCTATATATTATTCTTTACCTCCGGACCATTCCGAAACTCCTCGTGACGTCTGGGATATCATCCGGGACTCCGAACAACATTCGGTAGTCACATACTAGTCTTCCTACTAACCCTAGCGTCACCGAACCTTAAGTGTGTAGACCCTACGGGTTCGGGAGGCACGCAGACATGACCGAGACGACTCTCGGGCAATAACCAACATCGTGGTCTGGATACCCATGTTGGCTCCCACATGCTCCTCGATGATTTCATCGGTTGAACCACGATGTCGAGGATTCGATCAAACCCTGTATGCAATTCCCTTTGTCAATCGGTACGTTACTTGCCCGAGACTCGATCGTCGGTATCCCAATACCTTGTTCAGTCTCGTTACCGGCAAGTCACTTTACTCGTACCGTAATGCATGATCCCGTGGCCAACACCTTGGTCACCTTGAGCTCATTATGATGATGCATTACCGAGTGGGCCCAGAGATACCTCTCCGTCATACGGTGTGACAAATCCCAGTCTCGATCCGTGTCAACCCAACAGATACTTTCGGAGATACCTGTAATGCACCTTTATAGTCACCCAGTTACGTTGTGACGTTTGATACACCCAAGGTACTCCTACGGTAACCGGGAGTTACACGATCTCATGGTCGAAGGAAGAGATACTTGACATTGGCAAAGCTCTAGCAAACGAACTACACGATCTTTTATGCTATGCTTATGATTGGGTCTTGTCCATCACATCATTCTCCTAATGATGTGATCCCGTTATCAACGACATCCAATGTCCATAGTCAGGAAACCATGACTATCTGTTGATCACAACGAGCTAGTCAACTAGAGGCTCACTAGGGACATATTGTGGTCTAAGTGTTCACACGTGTATTACGATTTCCGGATAATACAGTTATAGCATGAACAAAGACAATTATCATGAACATTGAAATATAATAATACTTTTATTATTTCCTCTAGGGCATATTTCCAACAGTATGAATTTCATCAGTCAGTTCCTTTTCCAAGATCAATTTCAATTCTTTTCATTGGCTCAACCTCTTTGTTTTTCATTCTCCCGGAGTATCTCAGTAATTTTGGTGGTGTTTCTCGTCGTCTTTTGAAGACCGAAGAAGAGTTTTTCCTCTAAATCTAGTCCGTTCCCCGGAGATTCGTGGTGCTAGCTCGATGTTATCCTATCAAATTGTTTCAAGTCATGCAAATTCTTTTCATCCATCCGGAGCATTTCAGGAGTTGCTTGCTCTCTTGATCATCCGGAGGCCATCTTTTCGGAAGATTTCTTCGTTCAAAGTTTTCAGATTCGTTCTCCAATTATTCTATATCCGTGCCCTTTCATTCGTCTCAATATTCTTCCGGTGCTTCGTTCAAGTATTCTTTAATCAGTTCGCGATCTCTTCGTTCTTTTGCTTCAAAATCCCCTCAAGCATATTTGTTCTTCTAATTCTTCCCGGTGATTAAGTCTCTTTCATCAGTCATTTTCGAATTCTCACGGTGGTTCTTTCAGAGTCTTTTCCTTGTTTATCATATTAATCCATTCGTTCGTTTCAATCCTACCGGTGGTTCATGAAGACCTTCCCAAGTTTGCGATATGTCACTTCTCAATTCTTTTTCAAGAAGAATAAGTAGTATGCAAAATCCATTGCTTGTCATCAATTTAATTTGATGAAGGATAAGCATACAATAAATCTTATTCTTATTTCATCCAAGTGATTAATCCCTTCCTTCGGAGTTTGTTCTTGATGAATAAATTCTAGTTCCAAGTGTTTTTCATCTTTTCCGGAGTTCAAATTTTCCTCGGCCATCTCGTCGGAACCTCAATCTAATTCATCGCAAGGCTCATCTTATTCTTTCATCCTTCATTTCCATCTCATCATCCTTTTGTCATCGGAGTTCTTCATGGTGGTTCTTCATGATTTAATTCATTCTTTCAAGTGTTCATCAAGATTCTTGTTCAAGGAGTTCTAGTATCTTTTCTTCTCGCGTCTCGAACTGCAATTAATTCTCCATATTCTTTTGAAGTGGAGTTTTGCATTTCTTCGTTCATCTCAGATATCCAATCTTTTCCGTCTGTGACCGGTTATCACCTTATGATTTCGAGATGTTTTCCATAAGTCCACAACTCCGTTCAACCTTTCCTCCTAAGTTCTTTTCTTTCAACTTTTTCAATTCTTTCGGAGGCATTGTTTCGTTCCTCTCGTCAAGTATCCATTCCATCCTCTCAAGTTCGTTCTAATCCTCCCATTTTCAGCCGGAGTGCTACCTAAATCCTTTCAATCTTATTCGTTTCTTTTCTTATTCTAACCACTCCGGTTAGAACGAGTCGTTTCATAGCCTATCTGATTCATGAGCTTTCGATTCGTCATCCTCGTCGTTCCTCTCTTCTTCTCGAGTGCTCTCGATTCTTGGCTTCTTCTCTTGAGTTCTTGTTTCACCTCATCCCTTTTTCACTTCCGTCTCGGTCCTAAGATCTCGGGACGAGATCTCTTGTTAGTGGAGGAGTGTTGTAACGCCCCGGATTCGATGCGCCAGGTGTCTGCCAGTTATTCGCCGTCGTTGCCATGTCATTTGCTTGTGTGTTGCACTTTGCCATGTCATCATCTGCATTTCATATCATGTCGTCATGTGCATCGCATTTGCATACATGTTCGTCTCATGCATCCGAGCATTTTCCCCGTTGTCCGTTTTGCAATCCGGCACTCCTATGTCCTCCGGCGTCCCCCTTTTGCCTCTTCTCTTGTGCGGGTATTAAACTTTCTCGGAATGTCCCGAGGTTTGCCAAGCGGCCTTGGTATAGCACCCGTAGACCGCCTGTCAAATTTCGTGCCATTTGGAGGTCGTTTGGTACTCCAACGGTTAACCGGGTAACCGTAAAGCCCTCTTTTGTTGCAGCCCAACACCCCTTCCAAAGTGGCCCAAAACCCAGCTAACTCCCCTCCATGCTCTCGGTCGTTCGATCACGATCGTGTGGGCGAAAACCGCACCTCATTTGGACTCTCCTAGCTCCCTCTACCTATAAATAGGTCCTCCCCCTCCATTTTCGCGGATGTTTTTCCCCCCGAAACCCTAGATCTCCTCCTCTGCGCGCCGGACATGTCTGCCGCCGTCCGGACGCATCGCCACTGCCGCCCGCAGCCAACGGGGGCCTGCCACGTGTCGATGCCTCGTCCGCGCCACCGCGGCCCGCCCAGGCCCGGGGCGAGCCCGGGGAGCCCATCGGGGTCCGCCCGGACCCGCGCGCCTCCGCCGCCCGGCCGCCTGCCGCCGTTGCGCCTCCGCCGCCCTCCGCGCCGGCGACCTCGCCGCCGCCGTCGCCGGCCCCGCCGCCTCCGCCGCCGGCGCCCCGCCCGAGCTCGCCGCCCGGTGGCCGCGGATCCCGCGCCCCGCGCCTGCCCTTCTCTGCCCGTCCCCGCCGCCCGCCGCGCCGGCCGGTCGCCGCCGACGCGCGCCAGCGCCGCCGTCTGGCCTTGCTCTGGCCAGGGCCGCCCCCGCAACCGCCGCCTCCTCGCTCGCCGGAGCTCCGCCCCGCCTCGCCCGCGCCTCCCTGCTTCGCCTCTACGCCTTCCCCGCGCCGACGAGCCTCGACGGAGCTCTCGCGAGCTCGCCGGAGTTCTTCTCCGGTCGGATTCGGGGAAGATGGACCAGATCCACCAGCCCCGGCAACCAAACGCCTCGCCGCCTCCGTCCCGAGTTGACTTTTCCCAGAGGTATAAAATCCACCAAGTCCCGAAGTTATTTTGCATTATCATGCCATGTTTGACCTGCTGTATCTCTGCATCCGTAGCTCCGTTTCGTGCGTGTAATATGTCAAATTGTTCGCCTCGACGGGTACTTCATTTCATTCCATTGAATCATTTTCATTTGAGCTCATCTTGATGCCCTAAATGCTGTTGGAAGAGTGCATGTTGATGTTAATCTGCTGAAACTGTTATAACTTGCTCATTTATCATTTTTGCCATGTTTGATGTGTGCATCCTATGAGGTTGATGTCTATATGTGTTTTGATCTATGCCATGCCATCTTTCCAGGGGTGTATGCCATGTATTTTTGTGTTCAATGTGGTGACTAGCACAAGCATGCAAACTAGGCATCGTGATGTTGCTGATTTTAGTCTCTGTTCTGCTGTTATTTTGATGCCATGTAAACTTGATGCTACAGAGGGATCCATGCATATTTTGAGATACTTCAGTAAGGGTGTTTTGAACATATGGTTATTGTCTATCCATTCATGCCCTTGTTTGCAATTATGGAGTAGTCTAGGATGTCATTTGAGTGCTCTACTTTTGCTTCAAAATGTTTCCTGGCAGATTGTTTACTTGTTATTCAATTTGGCCAAGCTTGCTATCACTACTAGGGAAAAGCCTAGCAGCAGCGCGGGTTTTAGGCCTATTAGCAGCGCGGGTACCCGCGCTACTAATAAGGCGCTACAACTAACTCATAGCAGTAGCGCGGGTGCCACCCGCGCTACAGCTAACGTATAGCAGTAGCGTGGGTTTAAACCCGCGCTACTACTAATCTGTAATCTCGGAATTTTTTTTTAATTTTTTCGAAAAAAAATTTTGATTTTTTTTTCGAAATTTTCAAATTTTTGAATTATTTTAACTCAAATCTCTAATCACCCCTAATCGCTGCTCAATTTAATCTCTAATCACCCCTCATCATTCCAAATCATCTAACTTCCCGGACGGTCACCCATCCTCTCACTACTCCAGCCTGAGCACGCTTAACTTCCGGGTTCTATTCTCCCTCGTTTCCAAGTCTGCACTTGTTGTTTTCCTGACAATAGTGAGATGTCAATCCTATTAACCTCAGGAATTTAGCTTGAGCATGAAGTCACACATTTCACTGTTTGAGTTTGAAACTATTGTTCTAAAAAATTAGTAACACTAATATTTCTTGAATAATTAGTTTGACCACAGTTTGACCAGATTTGACCACAGTTTGACCAGATTTGACCACAGTTTGACCATAGTTTGACCAGATTTGACCAAAATTCAAAAAAACTAAAATAATTATTTATTAACACTAATATTCTTGAATAATTAGTTTGACCATAGTTTGACCAGATTTAACAAAAATTAAAAAATAATAATTTTTTTTGAATTTTTTTGCCTCCAGATCTTAAAAGCCCCGTAACTTTTTTTCTGTTAGGCTTTTGAGGATTTTGAAAACGTTTAACGGGGTTACCCCGGTTAAATTCGGATGTAAATTTTCGAGTAGATGCTTTTTCATATAAAAAACTTTTTCATCCGAGTTCGTATGCAAAAGTTATGGCCATTTTCATACAAATTTCCAGAGAGATTTTGCAAATAAAGTCGAAATTCATATTTGTAAATTTTCCCAACAACTAGACCACATATCACATGGGAAACTTATTTTCTTTTATTTTTTTGACATTTTTATCATTTTCTTTTATTTTTTTTTTAAAACTGAAAAGGCGGTCCACGGGGGGGGGGGGGGGGGGGGGGTAGACTTTGCCAAATAGGCCAGACCCCGCACTACTACTATGACAGACGATTAGCAGTAGCGCGGGTCTTTAACCCTCGCTACTACTAAGTTGATAGCAGTAGCGCGGGTTAGTAGTAGCGAGGGTTAAAAACCCGCGCTACTGCTATGAACTTAGCAGCAGCGAGGGTTAAAAACCCTCGCTACTACTATGGCATATCCCGGGGGGCACGGTACAGACCGCTTAGTAGTAGCGAGGGTTACAAACCCGCGCTGCTGCTATCAACTTAGTAGTAGCGAGGTTTAAAAACCTGCGCTGCTAGTAAGTAGCAGTAGCGAGGGTTTTTAGCCCTCGCTGCTGCTAAGATTCTGTGTATAGCCTTTTCCCTAGTAGTGTATAGTTGTTCCTTGCATGCTATGGACTTGTTCTTGACTAGGTTTGTTTCACAAACATGTCTTCTTAATGATGCTATGCTTATCTTGCCATGCAATGACTTGTGATGAGTGAATCGAGCTTGTTAAGGAGGGTAGTTGTTGTTGCTGTTTTGCTAGACACATTCTGTTATATTTTGTTGCTTTGTAAACATGTTGCTACTAATCATTCTATGCATAATCTGGAGATGTCCTATAAACATGTTTTGATCTACATGTCATGCCCTATCCGTCCATGCCCCTGGTTGCATTTATAGCTTGCTGTAGATTGTACATAACTTGCTCCAAAGTTGCTTGATAATGTTGCTATCAGCCTGTTAACATTAAGTTCACTAGTTCCCATGTGTTTTGCTAGTGATACATGCACCCTATGACCTTGCTATTTCCATGCTTAGCTTCATAAACATGCCTTCTTACTGTTGGTTGCCTTGCCATGCCATGTATTGCTCTGTAGTGAGTGGTTCAAGCTCACCAACATGCCTACTTATTGTTGTTTCTCCCATGTATGAATCTGTAATATAACTTGCCATGTTTACATGGGTGCCATCATATTTTCTATGCCTTTTTGGCTCATAGTCAGTAAGGGACTTTTGATCTATGCTTTTAGTAGATTCATGCCATGCCTTTGTTTGCCATGTTATGTTCCTGTAACATGTTGTTTGCTTGCTCTAAACATTGCAACCTGATGTTATTTCTGCTAAAGTCTGAAACTGTTATTATTTGCAATCTTACCATGTCATTTTGAGCATGTTCTATTTGTTTCTGGAGATAGCTCACTGTTCATGTTTTGTTATGCTTTACCAGTACTTCATGCCCATGCCTTTTGTTATTATGTTGGGGTGCTGTAGCATGTTGTTTTGATGCTTGTAAGATGCCTAGTTGCTGTTATGGACAGATTGTTGTTATGACTTGTATAGTGTGTGTGTGTTGCACCGTTGCTCCGTTTTGAGTGTGCTCTATATGAAACTTGCTTGATTTTGCATGTAGTTTCATATTATCATGTTGCATCCTTGTTTTGAGGTGTTTGCTTGATGTTTGTATGCATCAATGCCATGTTTAACTTGATTTGCTCATATCTTCTAGGCCGTAGCTCCGAATCTAATGAACTTTATATGTAACTTGACTAGAATTTCGTGTAGACCATCTTGGTGCATCTTAACTTGCTGTTTAACAACTTGAACATAAGGTTTATTCAGTTCTGGACCAATTTCGAAATATGTATACGAGGACTTACCGGAATTGTTATATGTTGTTCCCGGCCTCATTTAAACTTGCCTTGATGTGTTGGTCTTGTATGCATCATCTCTTGCCATGAGTAGCTTCATGTAGCTTTGTCATGCATCATGCTTGTTATGCAACATGTCTTGGTCATGTGTGGTGTGTTTACCATGGTGTGTGCTTCTCCTCGATAGTTCCCGTTTCGTTGCGATCGTGAGGATTCGTTCGTCTACGTGTGGTTTGTCTTCGTGGCTTCATCTTCTTCATGGACTCGTTCTTCTTCCTTGCGGGATTTCAGGCAAGATGACCGCTACCCTGGATCTCACTACTATCATTGCTATGCTAGGTGCTTCGTTCTATCGCTAGGCTGCGTTACCTATCATTTGCTCTTCAAGCCTCCCATATTGCCATGAACCCCTAACCTTTGACACCTTTCCTATGCAAACCGTTGTTTGGCTATGTTACCACTTTTGCTCAGCCCCTCTTATAGCGTTGCTAGTTGCAGGTGAAGTTGAAGATTTCTCCATGGTGGACAGGGTTATGTTGGGATATCACAATATCTCTTATATTATTAATGCATCTATATATTTGGTAAAGGGTGGAAGGCTCGGCCTTATGCCTGGTGTTTTGTTCCACTCTTGCCGCCCTAGTTTCCGTCATACCGGTGTTATGTTCCCGGATTTTGCGTTCCTAACGCGGTCGGGTGATTTATGGGACCCCCCTGACAGTTCGCTTTGAATAAAACTTGTCCAGCAAGGCCCAACCTTGGTTTTACCATTTGCCTCACCTAGCCCTTTTTCCCTTGGGTTTCCGGAGCCCGAGGGTCATCTTTATTTACCCCCCAGGCCAATGCTCGTTGTGAGTGTTGGTCCAAACTGTCAGCCGCCGGTGGCCACCAGGGGCAACTCTGGGCTCGCCTACCGGAAGTTTGGACAATCCAGTGTGCCCTGAGAACGAGATATGTGCAGCTCCTATCAGGATTTGTCGGCACATCCGGGCGGCTTTGCTGGTCTTGTTTTACCATTGTCGAAATGTCTTGTAAACCGGGATTCCGAGACTGATCGGGTCTTCCTGGGAGAAGGTCTATTCCTTCGTTGATCGCGAGAGCTTGTCATGAGCTAAGTTGGGACACCCCTGCAGGGTTTAAACTTTCGAGAGCCGTGCCCGCGGTTATGTGGCAGATGGGAATTTGTTAATGTCCGGTTGTAGATAACTTGACACCAGATCCGAATTAAAATGCATCAACCGCGTGTGTAGCCGTGATGGTCTCTTCTCGGCGGAGTCCGGGAAGTGAACACGGGTTCTGTGTTATGATTGACGTAAGTAGGAGTTCAGGATCACCTCTTGATCATTGCTAGCTTCACGACCGTTCCTTTGTTTCTCTTCTCGCTCTTATTTGCGTATGTTAGCCACCATATCATGCTTAGCCGCTGCTGCAACCTCACCACTTTACCCCTTCCTTTCCCATTAAGTTTTGCTAGTCTTGATACCCATGGTAATGGGATTGCTGAGTCCTCGTGGCTCACAGATTACTACAACAACAGTTGCAGGTACAGGTTTGTGCGATGATCATGACGCGAGAGCGATGCTTGCTTGCGTTGAGTTCTTCTTCTGCTTCTTCGATCAGGGGATAGGTTCCAGGTCAGCAGCCTTGGCTAGCAGGGTGGATGTCGTTTGAGTTTCTGTTTGTGTTTCATCCGTAGTCGGATGGTGCTCTTTGTAAGATGATGTTGTATTCGTGTGGCATTGTATGCCTTTTGTATGTATCCCTATCTATTATGTAATGTTGATGTAATGATATCCACCTTGCAAAAGCGTCTTCAAGATGCGCTTCTATCTTTGGTGGGACCTTCGAGTTCCTTTAGGATAGGGTCGCATCTTGGGTGTGACATTCTTCATGTCAAATACATATTCCTTCATAAGATTATGCAACTCTCGGATACTGTAGGAATGCCTTGTGTGCTATTAAACATCACAACAGAACTGGGTGATTATAAAGATGCTCTACAGGTATCTCTGAAGGTGTTTGTTGAGTTGGCATAGCTCGAGATTAGGATTTGTCACTCCAAGTATCAGAGGTATCTCTAGGCCCTCTCGGTAATACACATCATGTAGGATCGAAAGTATGTCTAGAGGGGGGGTGATTAGACTACTTGACAATATAAAAATTCAGCCTTTTGATAAAGACAAGTTTTTGGCAAGTTCACAATGATGATCAAGTCAAGTATCACCCTACACATGCAATTCTAGAGTATAGGCAGCGGAAAGTAAATTGCACATGTAGTAAAGAGAGGTGGAGAAGAGCAAACGCAATTTGGAGACACGGAGATTTTTCTCGTGGTTCCGATAGGTGGTGCTATCGTCAATCCACGTTGATGGAGACTTCAACCCACGGAGGGTAACGGCTGCGAGAGTCCACGGAGGGCTCCACCCACGAAGGGTCCACGAAGAAGCAACCTTGTCTATGCCATCATGGCATACGCCCACGGAGGGCTAGCCTTACTCGGGGTAGATCTTCACGAAGTAGGCGATCTCCTTGCCCTTACAAACTTCTTGGTTCAACTCCACATCTCGACGGAGGCTCCCAAGCGACACCTAACCAATCTAGGAGGCACCACCCTCCAAAAGGTAATAGATGGTGTTGATGATGATGAACTCCTTGCTCTTGTGCTTCAAATGATAATCTCCCCAACACTCAACTCTCCTCACTGATTTGGCTGTGGTGGAAGAAAGGATTGAGTGGAAAGCAACTTGGGAAGGCTAGAAATCAAGTTTCATATGGTGGGAGTGGAGCAACTTGATCTCAACACAAGGGTAGGTAGTTCTCTTCTCAGAAATGTAAGGTAGGAGTGGTAGTTCTTTCTGATGGCTCTCTCCACGAATGAAGAGGGGGTGGAGGGGTATTTATAGCCTCCACACAAAATCCAACCGTTACACACATTTGACCAATCTCGGTCAGACCGAAGTTGACAACTCGGTGAGACCGAAAGTTCAAATCATGTGAAAGTTGGGATTTTCGGTGGGACCGAAAATACAAACTCGGTGAGTCCGATTCGTGTAAAGACAAGAGTCCGATTCGTGTAAAGACAAGAGCTTGCCAATCTCGGTGGGACTGACTTCATCATCTCGGTGACACCGATTTGATGACAGAAGGTTACAGAAGCTTGGCAACTCAAGTTTCGGTGAGACCGAGTTCAGAATCGGAAAATCCGAGATTTCTAGGGTTTGGCTATATGGCTGAGGTGGTTCATCTCGGTGTGACTGAGTTTGGAAAATCGGTGGGACCGAGATTACTTATGAGTGTATGTGGCAGTGAAAGGTGCTGATAGTTTAGGAGATGTATCACTAAGCACTTTGAGCAACCAGATCATTATCATAACCTCATCCCCTTTTAATAGTATTGGCTTTCCTATAGACTCAATGTGATCTTGGATCACTAAACCAAAAATGGAGTCTTGAGCTTTTGCCAATGCTTGCCTTAGCATTTTGAGGGGTCCACATCTTCAGTCCTTGCCATACCCATATCACTGAACTTTCTGAAATGATTCTCAAGAAACTATTAGTTCAATGATATATATGTTGTTATTAATTACCAAAACCACCCGGGGATTAGTTGCACTTTCAATCTCCCCCTTTTTGGTAATTGATGACAACATATAGATCAAAGCTTCGACAAAGGATATAATCAATGAATAATATCGTCGCTTTGAGAAGTATGTGATAAGCAAGAGCTCCCCCTAAATTTGTGCATTATTTAAAATTTGCGTTTGAATGCAAATGCACAATCGATTAGGATCATGGGTCACTCTTCCAAGTCACATACATCTTGGTGGAGCGCACAAAATGATAAGAATGAATAGCATGCACCCAATCACCAAGACATGAGTAAATGGTCATACAAGATAGGAATAGCATATGATAAGCATTAAGCACACATTAAAGCATAGTACGACCAAGCACTCATTAAGATAGGATCAAACGTAGTATCAAGCACACGGAATGTCACGAAAACCAAAAGTATCTCAAATAAACCGCAAATGAACGAAAGAGCAAAAGCGCAAAGACAAAAGCACTCTTTCTCTCGAAGTCCTATGATCTATACAATTTCTCCCCCTTTGGCAACAAGTTACCAAAAAGTTCGAAAAGGCATAGAGCTAAGCGTCACTAGGGACTCCAAAAGGGGGAGAAATTGTATAGATCATAGGACTTCGAGAGAGAGAGTGCTTTTGTCTTTGCGCTTTTGCTCTTTCGTTCATTTGCGGTTTATTTGAGATACTTTTGGTTTTCGTGACATTCCGTGTGCTTGATACTACGTTTGATCCTATCTTAATGAGTGCTTGGTCGTACTATGCTTTAATGTGTGCTTAATGCTTATCATATGCTATTCCTATCTTGTATGACCATTTACTCATTAGGATAGGATCAAACGTAGTATCAAGCACACGGAATGTCACGAAAACCAAAAGTATCTCAAATAAACCGCAAATCAACGAAAGAGCAAAAGCGCAAAGACAAAAGCACTCTCTCTCTCGAAGTCCTATGATCTATACAATTTCTCCCCCTTTGGTAACTTGCCAAAGGGGGAGAAATTGTATAGATCATAGGACTTCGAGAGAGAGAGTGCTTTTGTCTTTGCGCTTTTGCTCTTTCGTTCATTTGCGGTTTATTTGAGATACTTTTGGTTTTCGTGACATTCCGTGTGCTTGATACTACGTTTGATCCTATCTTAATGAGTAAATGGTCATACAAGATAGGAATAGCATATGATAAGCATTAAGCACACATTAAAGCATAGTACGACCAAGCACTCATTAAGATAGGATCAAACGTAGTATCAAGCACACGGAATGTCACGAAAACCAAAAGTATCTCAAATAAACCGCAAATGAACGAAAGAGCAAAAGCGCAAAGACAAAAGCACTCTCTCTCTCTCGAAGTCCTATGATCTATACAATTTCTCCCCCTTTGGCAACAAGTTACCAAAAAGTTCAAAAAGGCATAGAGCTAAGCGTCACTAGGGACTCTACTGGCGGCTCCTGTCTGGGTTGATGGAGTTGATATGGCAGCATCGGCGAAGACTTCAGCTGATGTCTGTGCTGAAGGAGTGGTCACTGGAGCTGGAGCTGGAGCAACTGAAACTGTGGGAGGTGCTGATGCTGTAGTCCTGGTGTCTGTCACTGGAATAGCAGCTGATCGGGGTCCTGTGGGAACCGGAGCAGTCTGTTGATAAGCATCCTGGACTAGGTCATCTTGCATCTCACGCATGAGCTCTTCCTTCTCCCTCTTTGCTTCCTCAATATCTGCCTCAAGCTTGTTGACAGTTACTTGCACTTCAGTCAGCTTCACATCCAGAGCATGGATCTTGTCTTCGACAATCCTCTCTAGGCTCTCCTGAGACTGTACAATGCTGGCCAGGCGTTGCTCAATCCTTTGGGTAGCTTCAAGTAGCTGTTCTCCAACACTCTTTGGCAACAACTTTCCTCTTGGGCTTTGATGTGACTTCTTCCTCAACAACAAAATCTGAGTCTTCTTCATCTGAGTTTCTCTTCTTTCTGGCCCTGGTGGCTGCAGGAGGCAAACCACTTGGTGTACTCCTCTCACCATCATCTGATGAGCTGCTGGGATCAGGACTAGTGCCTGCCTCTGGAATATCTGCTATTGGTGACTCTGACCTGTTTTGGCTGTCACTGGCATCTGACATGGCTGACAACCTGTGAATAGATAAGGTGTAGGCAGAGTAGAAGAGTTATCACAAACTGCAGAAGATTTTTCAAAAAAAATGAGTTCAAATTTCAGTTTTAGGTTTTCACAGAAGACATTTCGGTCAGACCGAGTTTAAAATTCGGTGAATCCGAAGTGTTCAAACAGAAGCTTTCACACCACTTTCGGTTGGACCGAAGTGGGTTTCGGTCCTGCCGAAAACACTAGGGTTTCACTAAATCCTCATTTCGGTCACACCGATTTGCACAACTCGGTTGGACCGAAGGGTGCAGTGCAATGGCCAGAGGACAAATCGGTCATACCGAAAATGTAAAATCGGTCTCACCGAGATGTGTTCGGCGGAAACCTAACCCTAAAACTTTCTCTCGAATTTCGTTCAAAGGAACTAATCTGGTGTTCAGGAAGATTTCAATCGTGGCAAGATTACAGGCAAACCAAACGTGCATTGAATCGGAGATGGGAGCACGAGTGGGATCGAAACTCACCCTAACTTGGTGGAGTTTCTCTACGGCGGCAACGGCGCGGAGAAGATATCCGTTGACGGCGACGGAGACCTGCGGCGAGGGCGCACAGGCGACGACGGAGACGATCCGGAGACCAGGCGACGGCAGCAAGGGGTGTGGGGGCGAAGCGTTTGAAGTAGAAATCAACGCGCGCGGCCCTCGGAGTATATATACCCCTTTGCTGTCGGTGGGACCGAGTTGTAAAACTCGGTGGCACCGAGATGGACAACTGCAGGGCAGTTATACACTTCGGTCACGCCGAAAATCACAACTCGGTTTCACCGAGGTGAAAACCTAGATCAGTCTAAATGCTTTCGGTTTGACCGAGTTTGAGTGGGTTGGTCTGACCGAAATCACTTAGAAGGTTTTGGAAGTTTAGCCTTTGTCGGATCGGTGGCTCCGAGTGCTCCTCACTCGGAGGGTCCGAAAATGACTTGTTCAAAGTTTGTGATATAAGCATGAATAGAATTTGAGACAAGAAAGCATAGATAGCTAGGGGAGGAACTTAGGCATTCTTGTCCATCCATTTGGTCAGAAAAATCAAAAAGACCAAAGCAACAAATGGATGTCCTTGAATGGATAAAATCATGCATCCAACATGCTCACACAATAAGATAGCAAATGAAATATGTGTCAAACATGCACAATCAAAACTCTAGCAACTAACACACAATTTGTCGATGACCAGGTCATCTATATATGAGTATATTGACTTAGGAGTCAAATGAGAACATTTGATCATAGGTCATACTCATCGTTTAAGCACAAGTGGGGTTACCACTTTTACATAAAGCATTGATGTGTTCACATCATTTGAAGATGCTTTAGCTCAATTCTTTAGAGCAAAGCTCCCCCTAGATGTGAGAACCCCTTTTAAAGGGTCAAACTAACCTTGGGTTGTCGTAGAAGACTTCATGTAGATGTTGAAGATGTGGATGCTCAATGTTGATGAAGATCATCAAGAGTTGGGAGCAATCCTTTGGATTCGGGCACTTTCAATACCTACATGGGTTAGTCCCACAAGGAACAAACAAGGATATCCATGGACATAGATTGAAGATCACAATAGATGATGTCCATGAAAGCAATGATTACCTTGTCCCTTGACTTACCAACAAGAGGGTTTGTGACTCCATGAACTAGTGCAAGATGTGGAAGTTGATTGCACAAGTTCTTGCCAAAATGAATGTGAGTGAAGTATGTTGGCGGAGTCACCCTCAAGAACTCTCTAGTTCTTCTTCTTCTTCGGGATCCACATCATCTTGATGGGAATCCTTGGGGTTGTAGTTGAGCTTGACGAAGTAGAACTTGACGTTTCCTTGGGAACCCACTTGACCATGGCTTTAGGTGCTTCAATAAATGCATCAATCTCCTCTTGAAGCTTGTCCTTGCCTTTTAGCTTGTGGTCTTGTGGTCGAAGGTCATCTTGAGCTTGTTCCACATTGGAAGAAGTAGGATTGTACTTCTCCTTTTGAGGAATAAACTGTGGAGTGGGATATTGACCTTCTTCCCATTCAACACCCTCGGCGTTGAACTTTCGCTCAAAACCAATTCCTTGATTCTTCCGGTGCCTTCCTTGCTTGCGAACAATTTCCTCAAAGTTCTTGCTTCCGGCAAGGCTCTTGTAGACACCTTTCTCTATAATCCCTTTCAATAAACTATTTTCTTGCTCAAGTGTAACTTGGCTTGAAACATTGTTAGTGGAATCAAGAGAACTACTAGAAGCAACAATATTGGATTTAGCATGGTTATTGTTACTACTAGATGAAGAATTTTTCTTATGCTTGTCATGCTTAGTTTTAATGGGAGGCAAGAAATTAGACAAGAGAAGTCGTTTGGCAAGATATGAAGAACTCTTCTTTCGAAGATCGTCATTGATAGCTTTTAGAAACTCATGTTCTTGCTCTAGAGTGAGCTTCTCGAAGCGTAGCTTCTCATGAGATCTTAGGAGCTCTCTATGATCTTCTTGAGTTGTTTCATGAGCTAACTTAAGAGTGTTTAGTTCTTTAGTTAGACGCTCAATCTCCTTCATAGCATTGTCATTCGACTCTTCTCGACTATAAAGACTACTAGCATGTTCATCATTACTAGGCTCACTAGATTTATCATGTAAGAGCTCATCTTCACCAAGCAAGTCATCCTCATCACTATCAAAGTCAATAAATTCAGGGTGTGATACCTTGGGGCCTTTAGCCATGAAGCATCTTCCAATTCCCTCATTTGGTGAATCAAATAAGTCGTAGGAGTTGGAGTTGGAGGACACGAGAGCAAGACCGGCAACACCTTCATCTTGACTATAGTCGGAGTTGGAGTGATAGCTTCTTTTGGATTGATTGTCGGAGTCGGAGCCGGAGACCCATTCACCTACATGAGCTTGATGTTTTCTTCTTGTGTAGCTCCTTGATGACTTGTCCTTCCTCTCCGAATCCTTGCTTCTCCGAGAGGGTCTTCGTTCATAACGATCATCTCTACTCCTTCTCTCTTTCCGAGGTGACTCATCTCTTGAGCTTCTTCTTCTTGGAGATTCTTCTCTTCTCTTGTGGGGAGCCGAACACTCATTTGAGTAGTGTCCGGGTCTTCCACAATTGTAGCAGTTTCGATCACGACTAGAAGATCTCTTTTCATCATATGATCTAGACTTTGAGCTTCTTTCTTTGCTTCTACTCTTGTAGAATTTGTTGAAGTTCTTCACCATTAGGCTTATCTCTTCATTGGAAACTAGCTTGTCACTTGAGGTTGTGGGAGCATCACATGTAGCTTTGTAAGCACCACTTGACTTGTTGTGAAGCTCTTCCTTATCTTTAAGTGTCATCTCATGAGCAACAATTCTTCCAATGACTTCGGTTGGCTTGAGATTCTTGTAGTTTGGCATCATTTGGATCAAAGTGCACACGGTGTCATACTTTCCATCCAAAGCTCTGGGAATCTTCTTGATGATGAATCGGTCGATCATTTCTTCGCTTCCTAAGCCGGCAATCTCATTTGTGATGAGAGCAAGCCTAGAGTACATTTCAGCGACTCCTTCACCTTCCTTCATCTTGAACTTGTCAAGTTGACCTTGAAGAACATCTAGCTTTGATTCCTTCACGGACTCGGTACCTTCGTGCATTTCAACCAAAGTATCCCAAATCTCTTTTGCATTCTCAAGACGGCTGATTTTGTTGAACTCCTCGGGACACAAAGCATTGAAGAGAATGTCACAAGCTTGAGCATTGTTTTGCAACATCCGCAATTCATCCGTTGTAGCTTCGCGATCCGGAACTTTTCCTTCCTCGAAGAATTCACCTTGCAAACCAACACAAATAATGCCCCATGCGGCTGGGTTATGGCCAAGAATATGCATTTTCATTTTATGCTTCCAACTAGCAAAGTTTGAACCATCAAAGTAAGGACCTCTACGAAAATTACCCTCACTAGACGCCATACTCTCCTAGGTTGTGAAACCAAGCTTATGGAGTCCAATGCAATGGAAACCAATACAATGGAGACCAAAGCTCTGATACCACTTGTAGGATCGAAAGTATGTCTAGAGGGGGGGTGATTAGACTACTTGACAATATAAAAATTCAGCCTTTTGATAAAGACAAGTTTTTGGCAAGTTCACAATGATGATCAAGTCAAGTATCACCCTACACATGCAATTCTAGAGTATAGGCAGCGGAAAGTAAATTGCACATGTAGTAAAGAGAGGTGGAGAAGAGCAAACGCAATTTGGAGACACGGAGATTTTTCTCGTGGTTCCGATAGGTGGTGCTATCGTCAATCCACGTTGATGGAGACTTCAACCCATGGAGGGTAACGGCTGCGAGATTCCACGGAGGGCTCCACCCACGAAGGGTCCACGAAGAAGCAACCTTGTCTATGCCATCATGGCATACGCCCACGGAGGGCTAGCCTTACTCGGGGTAGATCTTCACGAAGTAGGCGATCTCCTTGCCCTTACAAACTTCTTGGTTCAACTCCACATCTCGACGGAGGCTCCCAAGCGACACCTAACCAATCTAGGAGGATCCACCCTCCAAAAGGTAATAGATGGTGTTGATGATGATGAACTCCTTGCTCTTGTGCTTCAAATGATAATCTCCCCAACACTCAACTCTCCTCACTGATTTGGCTGTGGTGGAAGAAAGGATTGAGTGGAAAGCAACTTGGGAAGGCTAGAAATCAAGTTTCATATGGTGGGAGTGGAGCAACTTGATCTCAACACAAGGGTAGGTAGTTCTCTTCTCAGAAATGTAAGGTAGGAGTGGTAGTTCTTTCTGATGGCTCTCTCCACGAATGAAGAGGGGGTGGAGGGGTATTTATAGCCTCCACACAAAATCCAACCATTACACACATTTGACCAATCTCGGTCAGACCGAAGTTGACAACTCGGTGAGACCGAAAGTTCAAATCATGTGAACGTTGGGATTTTCGGTGGGACCGAAAATACAAACTCGGTGAGTCCGATTCGTGTAAAGACAAGAGCTTGCCAATCTCGGTGGGACCGACTTCATCATCTCGGTGACACCGATTTGATGACAGAAGGTTACAGAAGCTTGGCAACTCAAGTTTCGGTGAGACCGAGTTCAGAATCGGAAAATCCGAGATTTCTAGGGTTTGGCTATATGGCTGAGGTGGTTCATCTCGGTGTGACTGAGTTTGGAAAATCGGTGGGACCGAGATTACTTATGAGTGTATGTGGCAGTGAAAGGTGCTGATAGTTTAGGAGATGTATCACTAAGCACTTTGAGCAACCAGATCATTATCATAACCTCATCCCCTTTTAATAGTATTGGCTTTCCTATAGACTCAATGTGATCTTGGATCACTAAACCAAAAATGGAGTCTTGAGCTTTTGCCA
The DNA here is from genome assembly GCA_963921465.1 of Triticum timopheevii. Lineage (NCBI taxonomy): Eukaryota > Viridiplantae > Streptophyta > Magnoliopsida > Poales > Poaceae > Triticum > Triticum timopheevii. Next base: position 178,026,044 of record OY997264.1, on the reverse strand, counting down.
ATGCTTGCCTTAGCATTTTGAGGGGTCCACATCTTCAGTCCTTGCCATACCCATATCACTGAACTTTCTGAAATGATTCTCAAGAAACTATTAGTTCAATGATATATATGTTGTTATTAATTACCAAAACCACCCGGGGATTAGTCGCACTTTCACATCATCAGAAGCCTTGCAAACAAAGTGACTAATGAGTTAGTTGCAAGATCATGTATTACGGAATGAGTAAAGAGACTTGCTGATAACGAGATTGAACTAGGTATGAAGATACCGACGATCAAATCTCGGGCAGGTAACATACCGATGGACAAAGGAAATAACGTATGTTGTCATAATGGTCCAACCGATAAAGATCTTTGTAGATATGTGGGAGCCAATATGAGCATCTGGTTCCGCTATTGGTTATTGACCGGAGAGGTGTCTCGGTCATGTCTACATAGTTCTTGAACCCGTAGGGTCCGCATGCTTAACGTTTGTTGACGATATAGTATTATATGAGTTATTTATGTTGGTGACCGAATGTTGTTCAGAGTCCCGGATGAGACCACCGACATGATGAGGAGCTCTGGAATGGTTTGGAGGTAAAGATTGATATATATGGGACGATATGGTTAGGCCAAGGGGTAAGGCCCACGGGGCTTTAGGTCGGTGCAAAAGGAGTTTTGCGGAGGCCAGGGGGCCAAATGCCGGAGACCCTGGCGTCTGACCCTGGGCTAGACACCGAGGCCCATGGCATCTGGGCCAGACGCCAATGACTGTGGCTTCTGGTCCTGGAAGTCCGAGAAGGAGTCTTCCTTGTAGGCAAAACCTACTTTGAGGAGGCTCTTTCTCCAAGTTACGACCGTAGGGCTCAACATATAAATAGAGGGGCAGGGCTAGCACATGTAACACATCAAGAATCACCAAGCCATGTGCAGACAACCCCGTCCCCTCTAGTTTATCCTCCATCATAGTTTCCATTGTACTTGGTGAAGCCATGCGGATATTGTTCTTCACCAACACCGTCACCATGCCATCGTGCTGCCGGAACTCATCTACTACTTCGCCCGTCTTGCTGGATCAAGAAGGCGAGGATCTCATCGAGCTGAATGTGTGCTGAACGTGGAGGTGTCGTACATCCGGTACTTGACCGGGACGAATCATGAAGGCATACGACTACATCAGCCGCATTGTGAAACGCTTCCACTTACAGCCTACAAGGGTACATAGACACACTCTCCCCCTCGTTGCTATACATCTCCTAGATAGATCTTGCGTGAGCGTAGGATTTTTTTGAAATTACATGCTATGCTCCCCAACAGTGGTATCAGAGCCAGGTCTATGCGTAGATGATATGCACGAGCAGAACACAAAGAGTTGTGGGCGGTGATCGTCATACTGCCTACCACCAATGTCTTATTTTGATTCGACTGTATTGTTGGATGAAGTGGCTCGGACCAACCTTACATGACCAGGTTCATGAGAGCAGTTCCACCGATAGACATGCAATTGGTTTTGCATAAAGGTGGCTAGCGGGTGTCTATTTCTCCTACTTTAGTTGAATCGAATTTGACTGCGGTCGGTCCTTGTTGAAGGTTAAAATGACAAACTTGATAAAGTCACCGTTGTGGTTTTTGTGCCGTAGGTAAGAACGGTTCTTGCTAGAAGCCCGTAGCAGCCACATAAAACTTGCAAGAACAAAGTAGAGGACATCTAACTTGTTTTTGCAGGGAATGTTGTGATGTGATATGGCCAAGACATGATGTGATATACGTTATTGTATGAGATGGTCATGTTTTGTAATCTATTGGCAACTGGTAGGAGCCTTATGGTTGTCTCTTTATTGTATGAAATGCATACGCCATGTAATTGCTTTACTTTATCGCTATGACTTAGCAATAGTCGTAGAAGCAATAGTTGGCGAGACGACCACAACCTCATGATGGAGATCAAGGTGTCGAGCCGGTGACGATGGAGATCATAACGATGCTTTGGAGATGGAGATCAAAAGCACAAGATGATGATGACCATATCTTGTCACATATTTATGATTGCATGTGATGTTTATTATTTATGCATCTTATTTTGCTTAGAACGGCGGTAGCATTATAAGATGATCCTTTCACTAAATATCAAGGTTAAAAGTGTTCTTCCTAAGTGTGCACCGTTGCTACAGTTCGTCGTGTTGAGATACCACGTGATGATCGGGTGTGATAGACTCTACATTCACATACAACGGGTGTGAGCCAGATTTAAACACGCGTAATACTTGGGTTAAACTTGACGGGCCTAGCATGTACAGACATGGCCTCGGAACACTGGAGATCGAAAGATTGAATGTGAATCATATAGTAGATATGATTAAGATAGAGATGTTCACCATTGATGACTGCCCCATCTCACGTGATGATCGGACATGCGTTAGTTGATTTGGATCATGTTACACTTAGATGACTTGAGGGATGTCAGTTTAAGTGAGAGTTCTTAAGTAATTTGATTAGTTGGACTTAATTTATCATGAACTTAGTCCTGATAGTATTTGCAAATTATGTTGTAGATCAATAGCTCGCGTTGTAGCTCCCCTATGTTTTGATATTTTCCTAGAGAAAAACTAAGTTGAAAGATGATAGTAGCAATGATACAGACAAGGTCCGTGATCTGAGGATTATCCTCATTGTTGCACAAAAGAATTATGTCCTTAGTGCACCGCTAGGTGACAGACCTATTGCAGGAGTAGATGCAGACGTTATGAACCGGGACTTCAAAATAGTTTAGTGTGCCTTGGTTTACGGCTTATAACCGGGACTTCAAAAATGTTTTGAACGCCACAGAGCATATGAGATGTTCCAAGAGCAGAAATTGGTATTTTAGACTCATGCCTGTGTCGAGAGGTACTTTGCCTACAAGATGGAGGAGAATAGCTCAGCCAGTGAGCATGTGCTCAAAATGTCTGGGTACTACAATCACTTGAATCGAGCGGGAGTTCATCTTCCAGATAAGATAGTGATTGATAGAGTTCTTTAGTCACTATCACCAAGCTACTAGAACTTTGTCATGAACTATAATATGCAAGAGATGGAAAAAAATAATTCCCGAGCTCTTCGCAATGCTTAAGGCCGCGGAGGTAGAAATCAAGAAGGAGCATCAAGTCTTGATGGTTAACAAAATCACTAGTTTCAATAAAAAGGGCAAGGGAAAGAAAGGGAACTTCAAGAAGAATGGCAAACAAGTTGCCACTCCCGTGAAGAAACCCAAAGTTGGACCTAAGCCTGAAACTGAGTGCTTCTACTGCAAAGGGGATGGTCACTACAAGTGGAACTGCCCCAACTACTTGGCGGATAATAAGGATGGCAAAGTAAACAAAGGTATATTTGATATACATGTTATTCATGTGTACCTTACTAGTATTCATAGTAGCTAGTGGGTATTTGATACTGGTTCAGCTACTAAGATTAGTAACTCGAAATAGGAGTTGCAGAATAAACAGAGACTAGTTAAGGGTGAGGTGACGATATGTGTTGGAAGTCATTCCAAGGTTGATACGATCACCATCGCACACTCCCTCTACCTTCGGTATTAGTGTTGACCCTAAATAAATGTTATTTGGTGTTTGCGTTGAGCATGAATATGATTAGATAATGTTTATTGCAATACGGTTATTCATTTAAGTCAGAGAATAATTGTTGTTCTCTTTACATGAATAGAACCTTCTATGGTCATACACCAATGTGAATGGTTTATTGAATCTCGATCGAAGTGATACCGATATTCATAATATTGATGCCAAAAGATGCAAAGTTGATAATGATAGTGCAACGTACTTGTGGCACTGCTGTTTTAGGTCATATTGGACTAAAGCGCATGAAGAAACTACATGCAAGATGGACTTTTGGGATCACTTGATTTTGAATCATTTGATACTTGCGAACCATGCCTCATGGGCAAGATGACTAAAACTCCATTTTTCGGAACAATGGAGCGAGCTAATAACTTATTGGAAATAATACATACCGATGTATGCAGTCCGATGAGTATTGAGGCATGCGGTGGGTATCATTATTTTATGACCTTCACAGATAATTTGAGTAGATATGGATTGAAACATTTGAAAAGTTCAATTTCTTGAGTGAAGTGGAGAATCATTGTAACAAGAAAATAAAGTTTCTACGATCTGATCGCGGAGGCGAATATTTGAGTTACGAGTTTGGCCTTCATTTAAAATAATGTGGAGTAGTTTTACAACTCACGCTACCTGGAACACCACAGCGTAATGGTGTGTTCGAACGTCGTAACCACACTTTATTAGATATGTTGCGATATATGATGTCTCTTACCGATTTACCACTATTGTTTTGGGGTTATACATTAGAGACAACCACAATCATGTTACATAGGGCATTGTCTAAATCCGTTGAGACGACACCGTATGAACTGCGGTTTAGCAAGAAACCTAAGCTGCCGTTTCTTAGAAATTGGGGTTGCGACACTTATGTCAAAACACTTCAGCCTGATAAGATCGAACCAAAATCGGAGAAGTGCGTCTTCATAGGATACCCTAAGGAAACAATTCGATACACCTTCCATCACAGATCTAAAGGCAAGATCTTTGTTGCTGAGAATGGGTCCTTTTTAGAAAAGGAGTTTCTCTCGAAAGAAGTGAGTGGGAGGAAAATATAACTTGATGAGGTAGTTGTACCTTCTCTTGAATTGGAAAGTAGCACATTATAGAAAATCGTTCTTGTGATGCCTACACCAACTAGAGAGGAAGCTAATGATGATATCATGAAACTTCAAATCAAGTTACTACTGAACTTCGTAGGTCGACCAGAGCACGATCCGCACCATAGTGGTATGGTAATCCTGTCCTGGAAGTCATGTTACTAGACCAAGGCGAACCTACGAACTATGAAGAAGCTATGATGAGCCTAGATTCTAACAGATGGCTTGAGGCCATGAAATCTGAGATAGGATCCATGTATGAGAGCAAAGTGTGGATTTTGGTGGACTTGCCCAATGATTAGCAAGCCATAGAGAATAAATAGATCTTCAAGAAGAAGACTGACGCCGATGGTAATGTTACTGTCTACAAAGCTCGACTTGTCGCAAAAGGTTTTCGACAAAGTTCAAAGGGTTGACTACGATGAGACTTTCTCAACCGTAGCGATGCTTAAGTCCGTCCGAATCATGTTAGCAATTGCCACATTTTATGAAATCTGGCAAATGGATGTCAAAACTACATTCCTTAAATGGATATCTCTAAGAAGAGTTGTATATGATGCAACCAGAAGGTTTTGTCGATCCTAAAGTTGCTAACAAGGTGTGCAAGCTCCAGTGATCCATCTATGGAGTGGTGCAAGCATCTCAGAGTTGGAATATAGACATTGATGAGGTGATCAAAGCATATGATTTTATACAGACTTACGATCAAGCCTGTACTTACAAGAAAGTGAGTGGGAGCTCTATATCATTTCTGATATTATATGTGGATGACATATTGTTGATTGAAAATGATACAAAATTTCTGGATAGCATAAGAGGTCACTTGAATAAAAAAAATCAATGAAAGACCTTGGTGAAGCTGCCTACATATTGGGCATCAAGATCTATAGAGATATATCAAGATGCTTGATAAGACTTTCAATGAGTACATACCTTAACAAGATTTTGAAAGAGTTCAAAATGGATCAGTCAAAGAAGGAGTTCTTGCCTGTATTACAAGGTGTAAACTTGAGTAAGACTCAAAGCCCGAACACGGCAAATGATAGAGAGATAATGAAATTCATTCTCTATGCCTCAACCATAGGTTCTATAAAGTATGTCATGCTGTGTACTAGACCAGTTGTGTGCCTTACTATGAGTTTGACAAGGGGATACAATAGTGATCCAGGAGTGGATCACTAGACAACGGTCAAAATTGTCCTTATGTACCCAAAGAGAACTAAGGAAATGTTTCTTGGTTATGGAGGTGATAAAGGGTTCGCCGTAAAGGGTTACGTCGATGCAAGCTTTAACACTGATCCAGATGACTCGGAGTCTCAATCTGGATACATAATGAAAGTGGGAGCAATTAGCTAGTGTAGCTCCATACAGAGCTTTTTAGACATAGAAATTTGCAAAATACATACGGATCTGAATGTGACAGACTCATTGACTAAACCTCTCTCACAAGCAAAACATGATTACACATTAGTACTCTTTGGGTGTTAATAACATGGTGACGTGAACTAGATTATTGACTCTAGTAAACTCTTTGGGTGTTGGTCACATGGCGATCTGAACTATGGGTGTTAATCACATGACGATGTAAACTATTGGTATTAAATTGCATGGCGATGTGAACTAGATTATTGAATCTAGTGCATGTGGGAGACTGAAGGAAATATGCCCTAGAGGCAATGATAAAGTTGTTATTTTATATTTCCTTATTTCATGATAAATGTTTATTATTCATGCTAGAATTGTATTAACCGAAAACTTGATACATGTGTGGATACATAGACAAAACACCGTGTCCCTAGTAAGCCTCTACTAGACTAGCTCATTAATCAAAGATGGTTAAGTTTCCTAACCATAGACATGTGTTGTCATTTGATGAACGGGACCACATCATTAGGAGAATGATGTGATGGACAATACCCATCTGTTAGCTTAGCATAATGATCGTTCAGTTTTATTGCTATTGATATGTATGTTGTGATTCCCTTAGTGGTGTCATGTGAACGTCGACTACATGGCACTTCACTATATTTGGGCCTAAAGGAATGCATTGTGGAGTAGTTATCAGATGATGGGTTGCTAGAGTGACAGAAGCTTAAACCCTAGTTTATGCGCTACTTCATAAGGGAACGATTTGGATCCAAAAGTTTAATGCTATGGTTAGATTTTATCTTAATACTTTTCTCATAGTTGCAGATGCTTACGAGGGGGTTAATCATATGTAGGAGGTTTGTTCAAGTAAGAACATCACCTAAGCACCGGTCCACCCACATATCAAATTATCATAGTAGCGAACATAAATCAAACCAACATGATGAAAGTGATATGATGAAATTCCCGTGTACCCTCAAGCACTTTGCTTATCATAAGAGATCATTTTGGCCTGTCCTTTGTCACAAAAGGATTGGGCTACCTTTCTGCACTTTATTTACCGTTACCTTTACATGCTCGTTACAAATTATCTTGCTATCAAACTACCTATTACTAACTATTTCAGTGCCTACAGAAATTACCTTGCTGAAAACCACTTTTCATTTCCTTCGCTCCTCGTTGGGTTTGACACTCTTACTTTTCAAAATGACTACAGTTGATCCCCTATAATTGAGGTTCATCATTGCTCGACTTCGATCGGAAGACGACATGGGCTGCTGTGACTTTGGACGGTGGCTTCTCTGACTCCTGGTGGCAGTGGGTCCTGGCGGTGGCGGTGCCATGTGCTGGCTCCGGCTTGTCCAAGGCCCTGGCAGGGGCGGGGCGATGGGGCGTGCTTTTGCTAGCTTTGACAGTGTGGCAGCCAGGGTTTGGTAGGCAGCGCGGAGTGGTGGTGGCGGCCTCCTACTCTTGGAGATGCGACAACAAAGCATGGGGTTGGGCGGGTGCCGGTGGTGTCGGCCGCACATGCAACAGGGACAACACAAATCAGGGGTTCATGCTTGGGTGGGCCAGACCAGTGCCCCAGGCTGATCGAAGGTGGTGCTTTGGTAAGGAGAGGTAAGGCTTGGCCCGAGATGTGCTCGTGGGTGGTGCTCGTGCTCCCTTCATGGGTACGGTGCTCGATGGTAGTGGTCATGATACTGTTGCGAGGTGCGCGAATCGCAGTCAGTGTCCACGGATATGGCGTCATGTGAGCTCACCTAGCCATAGTCTCGGGGCTTACTCGCTGGCGAGCGTTGGCAATCTCGGAGCCGTGTCCTCCCTGATGAAGTCATGTACCTAGGGTAGGGTCACGGACCGGTCCTAAGTACCCTTCCCAAGGACATCCTCAGAAGAAGCTGTCTTTCAGTCGACCAAGAGAGACTTCACTCGACAGACTCGAAGGACTCGACCATGAAGACTCACTCGACTACCAGGAGGTCAAGAGCCACTCTGCATCCAAACGGTCTGTAATTAAGTAGTCTTTATGGCCATGATGACACTTTATGTAAGGCGTTACCGGTAACGCCAGGCCTTAATGTACTTTAAACCCTACATAACTGAGGGCCGGAGGGGTCTGGCAGACACTATATAAGCCACCCCCTTCCTCAGTGTAAAGGGTTCGCACCCCTGTAATCTATACACACATAATCCAGTCGACCGCCTCCGGGCTTCGAGACGTAGGGCTGTTACTTCCTCCGAGAAGGGCCTGAACTCGTAAATCCCTTGTCTGTACAACTGCTCCATAGCTAAGATCTTGCCTCTCCATACCTACCCCCCATTCTACTGTCAGACTTAGAACCACGACAGTTGGCGCCCACCATGGGGCAGGTGTCTTAGCGATTTTTGGAGAAGTTGCAATTGTTCCGACTGCCTTCATCATGGTTTCTGGTGGAGTTTTGGTCGAGGGCCGCGAGATCCGTCTCGGAGCGCTCACCTTCATCGCCGACGACTCCGCTTGGCTCCAGGAGGCTCCACTCGACATCGACGCGCTCCCCGTCCGCGGTGCGATGCATTTTTGGGCATGTGTCCGCGGCGTTCTGCTGCGGCAACCGTCGACTCCGTATCGGTCGACTCCCCTGTCGTCCTCTCTCCCTGTCTCCCACCAGCACAAGAGCTCTGGTCGGTCGAGGCTCCAGCGGTGGGTGAGGTACGCAGTGGCTCGCCACTCGGCCACCACCCAAGTCGCGGCAATCGAGCCCGACGAATCTCTCTACGGCCTGTTCGATCTGTCGACTAGCTCCATAGAGACCACATCCGAGTGCGACAGTGGTGATCCGGCGGCGGAGGTCTTGATGGTCAATGGGCCTCGTAGCCCTCCCGGCTTCCCCCGCGACGACGGGATGGACGGTGGAGGCGACCCCGCTCAGGCCCATGAGGAATATCAACCCGAGCCACTTACTTCCCTGCAAAGGGAAGAACTTCGCCGCAGGAACGTGGATGCCCTGCATACTCCCATCACAGGAGAAACTCCCGAGGCTCGTGCCTTGGAAGAGGCGCCTTTGGCCAACTTGGCTAAACGCACTCGACTAGAGAATCTCCAGCGAGCACTCAACGAGCGCGCGCGACAACGAGTACCCGACTCCAGTTGACGTCAACTCTCTCCGCAACCGACTCAGGTATATCGAACCCCGATTCAGAATTTAGCAGCTGCAGCCCGTATAGCAGAGTCAATTCAGCCCTCTCAGTCAGAGGCTGGCAGAGGCTTGATGCAGATCAGGGATTTGCTCCGAGCAGCGGGAGATCAGAATTCAGCTGTTTCACAGTCACGCAACAGGATTCACAGTCGATCCGTCGCTGCGAATATAGTTCAGTCGGCTCACAGCCCTAGATCGCCTCCGCGGCGTGCGGGACGCGAGGGTCGACGTGACCAATATGTTGACCGATTCGATCGTGATGATAGGCGTCGAGTGCCCACTCCTCCCCCAAGGGGTGGGTCTTACGCTCATCGGCAGTTAGATGACAGGCGCCAGCTCAGTGTGGGACGAAGAGCTCTGGTCGACCCCAGGGAACCAGGCTTTGACGCGCGATCCATCATCGTGCAAGGTCTGGTCGATCAGAACAGAGCTCATCGAGGTGGCCATGACAGAGATGCGCCCACTAGCAGCCGAGTCCATGTTTCAGGTCCAGAATGTTTCAGCAGGGCTATCAGAGCCGCGGTGATGCCCCCCAACTTCAGGTTGGCGACTGGAGTAAGTAAGTTCACCGGTGAGTCCAAGCTTGAAACCTGGCTTGAAGACTACCGAGTGGCGGTACAGATTGGCGGCAGGAATGATGAGGTGGCTATGAAGCATTTACCACTCATGCTGGAAGGTTCGGCCAGGGCGTGGTTGAATCAGTTAGCTCCTAGCAACATTTACACTTGGGAAGATCTTTCCCGAGTGTTCGTCAGGACATTCGAGGGAGCTTGCAAGCGACCAGCTGGATTGACAGAGCTGCAAGTCTGCGTGCAGAAGTCGAATGAAATCTTGAGAGATTACATTCAGAGATGGATCAGTTTGCATCATACCATGGAGAACGTGTCTGATCATCAGGCAGTCTGTGCCTTCAAGGATGGTGTCAAGAACAGAGAATTAAGTTTGAAGTTTGGTCGGACCGGAGATATGACACTGAGTCGAATGATGGAAATCGCCACCAAGTATGCCAATGGTGAAGAAGAGGACCGACTCCGGAGCGCCAAGTACAAGCCGAGTCAGTCGGAGAAAGGAAATTCCAGTCGGAAGCAAAAGCGTAAAGCCGAGCCTGCAGCTCCTGGGGAGGCTCTGGCCGTGATTCAGAGCAAGTTCAAGGGAAAAGCCAAAGGATCCTGGAACCCCAAGAAGGTGAAGGATAAGGAAGGAAATGACGTGATGGATCTGCTGTGCCACATCCACACAAAGAAAGACGAGGAGGGTAATTTCATCTACCCGAAGCATACCACTCGCCAGTGCCGGCTCTTGATCCAGCAGTTCCAAGGTAAACATCCCAAGGACAAGGAAAAGGAGTCGGACAAAGCTGAGGACAAGGAAGACAGTGATGGAGGATATCCTCATGTTAACTCCACTCTGATGATCTTTGCTGATGTGGAAAGCAAGAGCCGATTCCTCAGCTGATGCGACCATATTTACCTCACGGTTGATTTTCAGAGCGCTTACGACGCTATTTTGGGGCGACCAGCTTACGCACGGTTCATGGCTCGACCATGTTACGTGTACCTCAAACTGAAGATGCCCGGCCCCAAGGGCGTGATTACTATCACTGGCAATCGGAAGAAGGCAGAAGAGTGTTTTCAGAAAGGCTCGAAAATTGCCGATTCCCAGATAACAATGGTAGAGCTGGAGGGGTACAAGAAAAATGCAGATCCGAGTGATTTGTTGCGAGCCAAGAAGCCTGCCACAGAATCAGCATTTCAGTCGTCCGGTGAGACGAAGCCCGTTCACATTCACCCGACCGACCCAATGCAGCTCCGACCCATATTTCCACAACACTCGACCCTAAATAGGAAGAAGCGCTCATCCAGTTCCTCCGTGAGAACTGGGACATCTTTGCATGGAAGCCTGCTGACATGCCGGGTGTTCCCAGGGGGCTGGCTGAGCATCGCCTTAGAGTCGACTCAACAGCAAAACCTGTCAAAGAACATCTTCGACGGTCTGCCATCCAGAAGAGAAAGGCCATTGGCGAGGAGGTGGCTCGACTGTTGGCGGCAGAGTTTATCCGAGAGATATACCACTCTGAGTGGCTCGCCAATGTTGTCATGGTTCCCAAGAAGGACAAGTCACTCTGCATGTGCATTGATTTCAAACACATCAATCGGGCCTGCCCGAAAGATCATTTTCCTCTCCCTCGCATCGACCAAATTGTCGACTCGACTGCGGGATGTGAGAGATTGTCTTTTCTGGATGCCTAATCCGGATACCATCAGATCCGTCTGTATGGACCCGATGAGATCAAAACAGCTTTCATCACTCCATTCGGGTGCTTCTGCTATGTCACCATGCCATTCGGTCTCAAGAATGCCGGAGCCACGTTCATGAGGATGATTCAGAAGTGTTTACTCAGTCAAATCAGTCGGAACGTGGAAGTGTACATGGATGATATCGTGGTCAAATCACGAAAGGGTTCCGACCTGTTGACTGACCTCGCTGAAACATTTGTCAATCTCAGGAGGTATGATATCAAGCTCAATCCATCAAAGTGTACATTCGGAGTTCCTGGTGGAAAGTTACTCGGTTTTCTCGTTTCCGAACGAGGAATCGACGCTAACCCAGAAAAAATTGGCACTATACTCCGAATGAAACGCCCTGTGCGGGTGCACGATGTCCAGAAGCTTACTGGATGCTTGGCCATGTTAAGTCGATTCATTTCTCGACTCGGTGAAAAGGCATCACCTCTTTACCGACTGATGAAGAAGGCAGACAAGTTTGAGTGGACTCCAGAAGCTGATGCAGCGTTTGCCGAGCTAAAAGCTCTGCTCTCCACCCAGCTAGTGCTTGCTGCTCCAATCAGCAAAGAGCCTCTGTTGCTTTATATTGCAGCCACAGGACAAGTCGTCAGTACAGTACTTACGGTCGAGCGGGAAGAAGAAGGGAAAGCCTTCAAAGTTCAGCGCCCAGTGTATTATGTTTCTGAAGTTTTGACCCCATCGAAGCAAGGATACCCTCATTATAACAAGCTTGTGTATGGGATCTACATGACCACGAAGAAGGTTGCTCATTATTTCTCTGATCATTCCATTACAGTCGTCAGCGACGCCCCACTTTCAGAGATTCTGCACAACAGAGATGCAACTGGTGGAGTGGCGAAATGGGCGATTGAACTCCTTCCCCTTGATATCAAGTTTGAGGCAAAGAAAGCCATTAAGTCCCAAGCAATAGCAGATTTCCTTGCCGAGTGGATTTAACAACAGCAACCGACTCAAGTTCACTCGGAGCATTGGACCATGTTCTTTGATGACTCTAAAATGTTAAATGGTTCCGGTGCTGGGGTAGTTTTGGTCTCCCCCAGAGGAGATAAGCTCAGATATGTGCTCCAGATTCACTTTGATTCCTCCAACAATGAAGCAGAATACGAGGCACTCTTATATGGGTTGCGCATGGCCATTTCACTCGGCGTCCGTCGCCTTATGGTTTATGGCGACTCAGATTTGGTGGTCAATCAGGTGATGAAGGAGTGGGACGTTAGAAGCCCAGCCATGACTGGATACTGCAATGTAGTGAGGAAGCTTGAAAAGAAATTCGAAGGGTTAGAGCTCCATCATATACCCTGATTGAAAAATCAAGCGGCTGATGATTTGGCAAAGATAGGTTCCAAGAGAGAAGCCATTCCCAGTGATGTGTTCTTGGCGCATATCCATACTCCATCAGTCAAAGAAGATCCTTTTACCAAAGAAGCTCTGCAGCCCAAGAGTATCATAGATCCGACTGAGGTTGAAGTTCCTGCAGTGGTCGACTTGATCATGGAAGCTTTAGTGATCACTCCCGATTGGACAGTACCATATATTGCGTATATCTTGAGGAAAGAGCTCCCGGAGGATGAGGAAGAGGCTCGACAGATCGTCCGCCGATCTAAAGCCTTTACTGTGATAAAGGGGCAGCTGTACAGAGAAAGCGCGACTGGAGTTGGTCAGAAATGCATAACGCCAGAAGAAGGTCGAATAATCCTTGATGACATCTGAGGGAGTCCTGGACTAGGGGGTGTCCGGATAGCCGGACTATCAATATCCGCCGGACTCCCAGACTACGAAGATAGAAGATTGAAGACTCCATCTCATGTCCGGAAGGTACTTTCCTTGGCGTGGAAGGCAAGCTTGGCGATACGGATATGTAGATCTCCTACCATTGTAACCGACTCTGTGTAACCCTAGCCTCTCCGGTGTCTATATAAACCGGAGGGCTTTAGTCCGTAGGACACAACATTACATCTCAACAATCATACCATAGGCTAGCTTCTAGGGTTTAGCCTCCTTGATCTCGTGGTAGATCTACTCTTATACTACCCATACCATCAATATTAATCAAGCAGGACGTAGGGTATTGCCTCCATCGAGAGGGCCTGAACCTGGGTAAAAACATTGTGTCCCTCGTCTCCTGTTACCATCCGCCTAGACGCACAGTTCGGGACCCCCTACCCGAGATCCGCCGGTTTTGACACCGACATTGGTTGAGGGAGTCCTGGACTAGGGGGTGTCCGGATAGCCGGACTATCAATATCCGCCGGACTCCCAGACTACAAAGATAGAAGATTGAAGACTCCGGCTCGTGTCCGAAAGGTACTTTACTTGGCGTGGAAGGCAAGCTTGGCAATACGGATATGTAGATCTCCTACCATTGTAACCGACTCTGTGTAACCCTAGCCTCTCCGGTGTCTATATAACCCGGAGAGCTTTAGTCCATAGGACACAACATTACATCTCAACAATCATACCATAGGCTAGCTTCTAGGGTTTAGCCTCATTGATCTCGTGGTAGATCTACTCTTGTACTACCCATATCATCAATATTAATCAAGCAGGACGTACGATATTACCTCCATCGAGAGGGCCTGAACCTGGGTAAAAACATTGTGTCCCTCGTCTCCTGTTACCATCCGCCTAGACGCACAGTTTGGGACCCCCTACCCGAGATCCGCCGGTTTTGACACCGACATTGGTGCTTTCATTGAGAGTTCCTCTGTGTCGTCACCAATAGGCTCGATGGCATCTTCAACCTTCAACGCTGTCCAGGGTGGGACTTTTCTCCCCGGACAGATCTTCATATTCGGCGGCTTTGCACTGCGGGCCAACTCTCTCGGCCATCTGGAGCAGATCGAAAGCTACGCCCCTGGCCGTCAGGTCAGATTCGGAAGCCTAAACTTCACGGCCGATGACCGCGGAGACTTGATCTTCGACGGACTCGAGCCACAGCCAAGCGCGCCGCACTGCGACGATGGGCATGATCTAACTCTGCCGCCGGACAGTGCTTTGGTGGCCGCACTTGAATCCGCCCCGGCTACTTACCCGGAGCCGATTGCCCATGACGAGGGTCGGCGGATAGACGCCGCCCCGGGGGCTTCAACATCTACGGCGATGGAGCCGAATACCGATTTCGTCCCTTGCGAAACTCATGATCCCGAGGCGCTGGACTCCTCGCCGGACTCCGAGCCTCCCGCCCCCCCGCCAATTAAGCCAGATGGGGCGCCGGTTATGGAATTCACTGCCGCGGACATCTTTCAACACTCGCCTTTTGACGATATCCTGAATTCCCTGAAGCATCTCTCGCTATCGGGAGAATCCTGGCCGGACTATGGCCAGGACGGTTGGAGTTCGGACGACGAAGAAATTCGGAGCCCACCCACCACCCACTTTGTAGCCACTGTCGAAGATCTAACCGACATGCTAGACTACGACTCCGAGGACATCGACGCTATGGACGATGATGCCGGAGACGATCAGAACCCAGCGCCCACGGGACACTGGAAGGCCACCTCGTCGTACGACGTCTACATGGTGGATACCCCAAAGGAAGGGGATGGCGAAAAAGCAGCGGAGGAAAATTCTTTGAAGAAGCAGCCTAAACGCCGGCGTCAGCGGCGCCGCTCTAAATCCCGCCACAACAAGAATGGAGAATCCGGCACGGGAGATAATAACACTCCGGAGAGTGCCGAAGACAAACCCCTCCAGCAAGACTCAGCGAAGGAGGATGTAGAAGCAAGCCCTCACGAAAGGGCGGCAAAAGAAAAGGTTGAGGATCACAACTATGTACCTCCCTCCGAGGACGAATCAAGCCCCGATGACGACGAACTCGAAGAGCCCGTCGAACAAGATCTTTGCAAACACAGGCTCATCGCTACAGCAAGAAGCCTGAAGAAGGAAAAGCGGAAGCTCAACACAGCGGAAGACGCGCTCCGGATAAGATGGAGCAAAGTGCTCAAAACCGCAGACAAACAAGGCAACAACCACCAATTGAAGAGCTACCCGAAGCGCAAGCTGCTCCCAGAATTCGACGAAGAGGCCATAAAGCCCCCACCGTCGAATGGCCCAGCCAGGTCCATCTACGGACCCAAAAGGAAAGCCCCAATAAGCAAAGGAACACATCAAGTGTCCGACGACAGCGGCACGTACAAGTACAGGGGCGCCGCACACCCACTATGCTTCACAGACGAGGTGCTGGAACATGAATTCCCAGCAGGGTTTAAACCCATCAACATAGAAGCCTATGATGGAACAACAGACCCTGGAGTCTTGATAGAAGACTATATACTGCATATACATATGGCCAGAGGAGACGATCTCCACGCCATAAAATATCTACCCCTCAAGCTCAAAGGGCCAGCTCGTCATTGGCTCAAAAGCCTCCCAGAAAACACTGTTGGAAGTTGGGAAGAGCTCGAGGAAGCGTTTAGAGCAAATTTTCAAGGGACTTATGTCCGGCCTCCGGATGCAGACGACCTAAGGCACATAACTCAACAGCCCGGAGAGTCAGCGCGGAAATTCTGGAACAGGTTCCTTACCAAAAAGAACCAAATAGTCGACTGTCCGGACGCCGAAGCCTTAGCAGCTTTTAAGCACAATGTCCGAGACGAATGGCTCGCCAGACACCTCGGTCAAGAGAAACCGAGGACAATGACCGCATTAACAAGCCTCATGACCCGCTTTTGCGCAGGAGAGGACAGCTGGTTGGCAAGAAGCAGCACCAGCGACCCAAGTACATCCGAGATAAGAGATGGAAACGGAAAATCACGGCGCAGAAAAGATCAGCGCCGTAATAAAGAGAAAAGCCCAAAGAGCACGGCAGTCAACGCCGGATTTAAAAGCTCACGGCCGAATAATAAAGCTCAACCCATCAAGGACGACAGCGACGAACTGTCTAACCTACACAAAATCCTGGGTCGGATCTGTCAAATCCACAGTACCCCCGGAAGGCCTGCAAATCACACCCACAGGGATTGTTGGGTTTTCAAACAGTCCGGCCGACTAAACGCCGAACGCAAGGGGCTCGACGCGTCAAGCGAAGAAGATAAACCCCGCCAGCAGGGCACCGGAAAACAAAAGACTTTCCCACAAGGGGTCAAAGCAGTAAACTCACTTCATGTGAGGACACGGAAAAACAGTGCGGCACTTTCTAAAAAGAGCTTCGGACGGTCCGGCCCCGCAAACCATAGAGATTGGATATCAAAACCAATCACTTTCGACCACCGGGATTATTCCAGAAGTGTTCGAACCGCGGGACGGACTCCCCTGATATTGAATCCGATAATAGACAGACTACAATTCACAAACGTCCTAATGGACGGAGGCAGTGACTTAAACCTGCTATATTCAAACACAATCCGTCGGATGAGGATAGACCCTACCAAAATTCGACACAGCCGCACTTCCTTCAAAGGAGTTACGCCCGGCCCTTACGCCAAGTGCACAGGCTCGATATTACTCGAAGCCGTGTTCGGATCACCGAACAATTTCCGACGAGAAAAGTTAATTTTCCATATCGTCCCATTTAAAAGTGAACATCAAGCACTATTGGGACGAAAGGCTTTTGTCCGCTTCAACGCCATACCGCATTACGCGTCTCTTACACTTAAGATGCCTGGTCCACATGGCACCATTTCAGTGCGAGGGTCACTTAAAGACCCCGGATTCGGATAGACGAATCCGGACTCAGCAGGCTAGGGGCTCCCTAGCCGCATACCCTTTCGCAAGGGGCTGCGCGCACAACTAGCATCGGTTTCATATAAACCTAGCCTTAATTATTTACGCTTATTCTTTTGCATTATTTTCGCATGAACTGTTTTTGAAATGTTCCTCTCTTTTCTACAGATGAACAACGTGCATACCCGTCCAGGATAACGGCACAACGGAGACACAGGCGCAGACGTGCAGTAGGGACCCGTCGCAAGGATTCTTTTCAGATTAAGACCCTACGTAGACCTTTTTATTACTGTCTCTTGTTGCTAAATCGGCCTCGGCTTCTTCCTATAGCCGAGGCGGAGCCTGACGCTTTGGCATTGGCCGCATCAGAAGACAATGCCCGTACCTGGACACAAGGGGCTTAGGGCATAATTCTGCCCGTTATCATAAAGTCCGAACACCTTAGGGAGTGTTCGGCGTCTCAAGTTGGGCACTATATGCATCAGCTCCGAATCATGTCTTTGGTCAAATGTTGGGTTTGCCCGGCTCCTGTGTTTTGCTGCCTTACGTTCCGTATCACCCGGCTAACGCAGCACCAGGAGAACTACTGCGATTGTGCCCCAGTTCGGCTGGGCGAGCACCTCAGTAGAGAAAGCCGAAAACTGACTGTCATGATATAGCGAGAGTCTGGTCAGCCACTTGATCGACCACGGAATGTTTAGAATTCCCCGCTTTGACGAAGGGCCGCTTCCCGGTCAGGCACATACGCACCCCGAATCCGGAGATGTGCGGTGCCATTAGGGGCTATATCGTAGCCCCACCCTCGAGCTCCATTGGCTAAGTGAAAGAGATAAAGCATTATAGTCCGGATTGCCTCGTTCGCTACGCTACCACCTCCTTATAACAGGACCGAGACGTCGGATTAAAGTGTGAAAAAGCGCTATTTTGCGAACACCCCAGCACCTTGTGCATGGGGGCTGAAGCCGAAGACTGCATCTTTCAGGTTATACACAAGTATACTTAAACGGCCGCAAGGAGAAGTATTACTACTTGGAAGCACAAGTATAAAAAGCATTCATACTATAATCATTCATAAACAAGTTAATGCGTTCAATTGAACGTTACATTCTTCGAGCACTGCGACTCTATTATACGAGCGCCACGCATAACTTCCCCGAAATAATGTTCGGCAGGAAGCCGGTTCCCATCCGAACCCTGGGCAGCAACAGCGGTGGCATCCATCTCCGGACACTGCGCCTTTACACGGGCCAGAGCCATCCGCGCGCCCTCGATGCAGGACGACCGCTTCATCTCCTTGATATGCGGCACCGCCCCAAGGAACTGCTGCAGTAGGCCAAAATAGCTCGTCGCCTTGGACCTCTCTGGCCACACATGGGCCACGATGTCAGTCATAACCAGCCCGGACAGTCTATTCAGTTCGGCCCATTCGGCCAACCTGTCCGACAGCGGAAGAGGGCGATCCGGACTGTGGAATTGAGTCCAATATAACTGTTCCACCTCGTGATCCCCCTGGCTCCGGAAGTGCTTAACGGCGTCCGCCGCACTCGCAGCCAAGTCCATGTAAGGATCCTCCGAACTCCACTGCTTTTCAAATTTGGCATACTTGGCATCCATAAACCGGCGACGCATAAGAAACGGCTTGCCAGCCGCGATTTCTCCGGCTTGGCGCAGCTCCTCCTTCATAGCCCGCATTGCAGAGCGGGCATCCTTGGTCTCGGCGGTGGCCTTCTTCAGGTCTTCCCGCTCCAATAGGCGCTCCTTTTCAAGAGCCCCGCTACGGTCGGTAGCATCCTTTAATTTCTCGGCCAATCCGGCCACCTCCGCCCTGCTTAGGCAGTGCGCGGCCTTTTCGGCCTTCAACTCCTCGGCCGCCCTCGCGGCAGCCGCATCACTCCTTCGGGCTTGCTCCTTGGTATGTGCAAGCTCGGCCCGAAGTCTCTCCACAGCAGCAGCACTATCTGTACAAACAGCACATAACTTATCAGAGGAGGGCTTTAACCCACTCAATAAAGAGGCTATGGAGAATTTATTTACCTTGCGACTCGTCAAGTCACTGATTGACAAGTGCTATGTCAGCATCTGCCATGTCCAGTTGCCGACTCAGTTCGGCAAACTGATCAGTCCGGCTGGCCCCCGGACTATCCGCCATCTGTATCAGAACGGCGATATTTATTACCTGAGATATTTAGATTTTTGATCCTCGGCACGCTGTCGTCTTCGACAACCTACCGAGTCTCAGGGGCTACTATCTATACAGGGCGCATTTTTTATATGCACAACTGTTAAAAAACAAAGGGGTACGCTATTTTCGCATACCTCAAATCCCGCCAGCAAGCTCATGGCGGCATTGCGTAGCCCGCTTTCAGCGGACGAAACCCTTCCAACCACCGTACGCATTAACGCGCGGTGATCTTTTGAAATGGACGCCCTCTCAAGCAAACTCTTCAGTTCTCCCGGCCGGGCTCTAGTGGGTGTTGAACTCTTTGACCCCTCCGGACTCGGGGACGCCCTCCGTGACGACACTTCGGGCTCGCCTGCCTCATCCTGCGGCGCGTCGGACGGAGGCGTATCGCTCTCCATCATCTCCGGAAGAAGATCCCCCGAGGACGAACTCATCTGAGACGGCTGCAGATCCGAACTGCGACATAAATATTTCGGTTACCTACAAAAGCATAAACGAAGGTACTTTTTTATTAAACTTCTTCTTTCATACTCACGGCTCGTTGGAGGGTTGGTCCTTGGGCGATGATTGCGCGTCCGGATTCTCTCCGGGCGCCGGACCCCCCGGTGGGGATTTCTTCCCATGCTTAGGGGCTGGGACCTCCAGATCTTCGGAGGCGGTCCTCTTCTCCCCCTGAATGGAGGGATCCTTGGTTCCCTCCTCTTCAGTCGCCCCTTTGGACGAAGTATTAGCTCCTTTATCTCCCCCGTCGCCCCCCTCTGTGGGCGCAACCTCCAACATTCTGACCAGCACGGGCTCCAGTGCGGTCTCTGGGAGGGGGGCCGGACACCTTATCAGCCTTGATCGCACCACCCATTCCTGTAAAAGAACAAAGGGTCAGGAGACGATCTCCTAAAAGGCATACAAAACAGGATGTCCGGGCTTTGAGCTATTTACCTGAGTATCTGGACGATCGCGGCTTAGTCCAGCATCCTCAGCCGAATCCGGACACGCCACTTGCGGTCCAAAGTACAGCTCGTACATCTCCAAGGGTGTCGCACCCATGAAATGCTGGAGGATACGAGGTCCCTCCGGATTGAACTCCCATAAACGGAGAGGACGACGTTTGCAGGGTAGGAGGTGCCTAGTTAGCATGACCTGCATCACCTTGACCAGATCAATCTCCCTTGTTTGGAGGTCCCGAATCCGGCCCTGCAGTGCGGGCACGTCCTCGGACGGCCCCCAGTTGAGCCCTTGGTTGACCCACGACATCAGTTGCTGTGGAGGTCCCGGGCGGAAGGAGGGCGGCGGCTTCTGCTTGCTGCCCCTTGGAGCGGTGATATAGAACCACTCCTGCTGCCACAATCCCTGTTCCTCTTGGAAGGAACCTTCGAGCCACGGGGCATCGACCTTCTTGCTTATGGTCGCCCTGCCACACTCCGCTCGACGCCCCCCGATCATCTTCGGCTCCACCTTGAATGTTTTCAGCCACAAGCCGAAGTGGGGGATAACGCGGAGGAAGGCTTCACAGACAATAATGAATGCGGAGATATGGAGGATGGACTCCGGAGCCAAGTCGTGGAAGTCCAGCCCGTAGAAGAACAGGAGCCCCCTCACGAAAGAATCCGTCGGGAAGCCTAATCCCCAACGGAGGTGAGATGCGAAAATGACATATTCGCCGGGCTCGAGGGCTGGCACGGCCTGCCCAGGGGCAGGCAACCTGTGCGAGACTTCGTAGGCCAGGTACTTGGCCTCATGCAACTTCAATATGTCCTCCTCCGTGACGGAGGAGGGCACCCACCGGCCCTGGAGGTCGGAGCCGGACACTGCTATGGATCCGAAGCGCTCGAGTCTGAAGCTCTTGGTGTTGGAACTGGGAGCAGAGAAAAGATTCGATGCGAGGTTGAAAGACAAGGACATGCCTTGGTCCTCTTATAAAGAGGAAATAATACCAAGGGCCGTCTCCGTGACCGTTTGAGATTCCCCTTCGATAGAGGAGGCGTGGCGACGGGAACGGTTGGGTTACCCACGCACGTATTGATGAGGATCCCGGAATAAAAGGGAACACGATCTCTGCTTCGACAGGACGTGCCAAGGAAGCCGCTTCGCTAAACGTGCTAAGGCGGAATAATAAAAACGATTCAAACGAGGGCTTGGCTGCGGTGTGATGTCATGCTGCATAATACGTCAGCAGATTGGATCGGTGTATATGTTTTATTCTCTCTACGTTGGTTTGTGGAAATTATTTTGCAGAGCCGGACACTATCCTGGTGTTCATTATCTTCTCCGGATTATTCAAGGGAGGAACCCGCCTTGCAATGCCGAACATTATGCACGCCGGATTTATCGTCATTGAAGACTGGTTCAGGGGCTACTGAGGGAGTCCTGGACTAGGGGGTGTCCGGATAGCCGGACTATCAATATCCGCCGGACTCCCAGACTACGAAGATAGAAGATTGAAGACTCCGGCTCATGTCCGGAAGGTACTTTACTTGGCGTGGAAGGCAAGCTTGGCAATACGGATATGTAGATCTCCTACCATTGTAACCGACTCTGTGTAACCCTAGCCTCTCCGGTGTCTATATAAACCGGAGAGCTTTAGTCCGTAGGACACAACATTACATCTCAACAATCATACCATAGGCTAGCTTCTAGGGTTTAGCCTCATTGATCTCGTGGTAGATCTACTCTTGTACTACCCATATCATCAATATTAATCAAGCAGGACGTAGGGTATTACCTCCATCGAGAGGGCCTGAACCTGGGTAAAAACATTGTGTCCCTCGTCTCCTGTTACCATCCGCCTAGACGCACAGTTCGGGACCCCCTACCCGAGATCCGCCGGTTTTGACACCGACATTGGTGCTTTCATTGAGAGTTCCTCTGTGTCGTCACCGATAGGCTCGATGGCTTCTTCAACCTTCAACGCTGTCTAGGGTGAGACTTTTCCCCCCCGGACAGGTCTTCGTATTCGGCGGCTTTGCACTGCGGGCCAACCCTCTTGGCCATCTGGAGCAGATCGAAAGCTACGCCCCTGGCCGTCAGGTCAGATTCGGAAGCCTAAACTTCACGGCCGATGACCGCGGAGACTTGATCTTTGACAGACTCGAGCCACAGCCAAGCGCGCCGCACTGTGACGATGGGCATGATCTGGCTCTGCCGCCGGACAGTGCTTTGGTGGCCGCACTCGAATCCGCCCCGGCTACTTGCCCGGAGCCGATTGCCCATGACGAGGGTCGGTGGATAGATGCCGCCCCGGGGGCTTCAACATCTACGGCGATGGAGCCGAATACCGATTTTGTCCCTTGCGAAACTCGTGATCCCGAGACGCCGGACTCCTCGCCGGACTCTGAGCCTCCCGCGCCCCCGCCAATTAAGCCAGATTGGGCGCCGGTTATGGAATTCACCGCCGCGGTCATCTCTCAACACTCGCCTTTTGGCGATATCCTGAATTCTCTGAAGCATCTCTCGCTATCAGGAGAATCCTGCCCGGACTATGGCCAGGACGATTGGAGTTCGGACGACGAAGAAATTCGGAGCCCACCCACCACCCACTTTGTAGCCACTATCGAGGATCTAACCGACATGCTAGACTACGACTCCGAGGACATCGACGCTATGGACGATGATGCCGGGGACGATCAGGACCCAGCGCCCAAGGGACACTGGAAGGCCACCTCGTCATACGATGTCTACATGGTGGATACCCCAAAGGAAGGGGATGGCGAAAAAGCAGCGGAGGAAGATTCTTTGAAGAAGCAGCCTAAACGTCGGCGTCAGCGGCGCCGCTCTAAATCCCTTCACAACAAGAATGGAGAATCCGGCACGGGAGACAATAACACTCCGGAGAGTGCTGAAGACGATCCCCTCCTGCAAGACTCAGCGCAGGAGGACGCAGAAGCAAGCCCGCACGATAGGGCGGCAGACGAAGGGGTTGAGGATGATAACTATATGCCTCCCTCCGAAGACGAAGCGAGCCTCAACGATGATGACTTCTTCATACCCGAGGATCCCGTCGAACAAGAGCGCTTCAGGCGCAGGCTCGTAGCCACGGCAAATAGCCTAAAGAAAAAGCAGCAACAGCTTCAAGCTGATCAAGATCTGCTAGACGATCGATGGACCGAGGTCCTCGCGGCCGAAGAGTATAAACTCGAACTCCCCTCCAAAAGTTACCCAAGACGCAAGCTGCTCCCCCGATTAGAGGAGGAAGCATACATACCTTTATCACTAGCGCACGACATGGCTGACCAACCGCCCCGTGGTCGCAACAGAGAGGCATTCAAGGCCCCAGCCAAGACCATACCCCGACATCGATCCAGGAGTACGAAGCCAAAAGGGAACGCGCCGGACTTGCGAGACATCTTGGAGGACAAAGCAAGGCAATTCAGATCCATCTACGGATCATGTGGGCGCCCTACGACCCACGACGAATACCGTCGCACCGGACATAACGCCGGCCGGGCCGAACACAGCAGACCGCGCTCCCTCGAGCTGCGTCGCGATATTGCTCAATACAGGGGCGCCGCACACCCGTTATGCTTCACTGATGAAATAATGGATCATCAGATCCCCGAAGGGTTCAAACCCGTGAACATCGAATCTTACGATGGTACAACAGACCCCGCAGTGTGGATCGAAGATTATCTTCTCCACATCCATATGGCCCGCAGTGACGATCTGCACGCCATCAAATATCTCCCACTCAAGCTTAAAGGACCAGCTCGGCATTGGCTTAACAGCCTGCCCGCAGAGTCGACTGGGTGTTGGGAAGACCTGGAGGCTGCGTTCCTGGATAACTTCCAAGGTACATATGTGCGACCACCAGACGCCGATGACCTAAGCCACATTATCCAGCAGCCAGACGAATCGGCCAGACAGTTCTGGACACGGTTCTTGACGAAGAAAAATCAAATCGTCGACTGTCCGGATGCGGAGGCCCTCACAGCCTTCAAACACAACATCCGGGACGAATGGCTAGCCCGGCACCTGGGGCAGGAGAAGCCGAAATCCATGGCAGCCCTCACATCGTTAATGACCCGCTTTTGCGCGGGAGAGGATAGCTGGCTAGCCCGCAGCAATAATCTCCGCAAAAATTCTGGCAGCCCGGACACCAAGGACAATCACGGCAAGTCACGTCGAATCAAAAACAAACGCCGTACTAACGGCGACGACAAAGAGGATACGGCAGTCAACGCCGGATTCCGAGGCTCCAAACCCGGTCAACGGAAGAAGCCATTTAAAAGAACAACTCCGGGCCCATCCAATCTGGGCAGAATACTCGACCGCTCATGCCAGATACATGGCACCCCCGAAAAGCCAGCTAATCACACCAATAGAGATTGTTGGGTGTTCAGGCAGGCTGGCAAGTTAATTGCCGAACACAATGACAAGGGGCTAAATAGCGACGACGAGGAAGAGACCCGGCCGCCGAACAACAGAGGACAGAAGGGTTTCCCCCCGCAAGTGCGGACGGTGAATATGATTTACGCGACCCATATACCCAAAAGGGAGAGGAAGCGCGCACTACGGGACGTCTATGCGATGGAGCCAGTCGCCCCGAAGTTCAATCCATGGTCCTCCTGTCCGATCACTTTCGATCGACGAGACCATCCGACTAGCATACGCCATGGCGGATTTGCCGCATTGGTCCTAGACCCAATCGTCGATGGATTTCACCTCACAAGAGTCCTGATGGACGGCGGTAGCAGCCTGAACCTGCTTTATCAGGACACAGTGCGCAAAATGGGCATAGACCCATCCAGGATCAAACCTACTAAGACAACCTTTAAAGGTGTCATCCCAGGAGTGGAAGCCAACTGTATAGGCTCTGTCACACTGGAAGTGGTCTTCGGATCCCCGGATAATTTCCGAAGCGAAGAGTTAATCTTCGATATAGTCCCGTTCCGTAGCGGCTATCATGCCCTGCTCGGACGTACCGCGTTTGCAAAATTCAACGCGGTGCCGCATTATGCATACCTAAAGCTCAAGATGCCGGGCCCTCGTGGAGTCATTACGGTCAATGGGAATACAGAACGCTCCCTCCGAACGGAGGAACATACAGCGGCTCTCGCGGCAGAAGTACAGAGCAGCCTCCTACGGCAATTCTCTAGTCCGGCAATTAAAAAGCCGGACACATTAAAACGCGCCCGGAGCAACAACAACCAAGACCACCTGGCGCGATCAGAGCACGCGTAGCAATGAGGCCCCAACCCCCGCCCGCGCATGATCACTAGAATAACACTCCGCGTACATCATTACGCTTTGGAGATACCATGGGCGCAGGGGAGGGGCTTAACCACAAGGACCAAAGAGTGCGGCTCGACCACACAAGGGGCTCATGCGATCACCCCCCTTGGCTTTGTTTTTTATCTTTTCTTCTTTTGCATACACAAGACTCAATTAACCAGAAGCCCTGTCCGACAGCGAACTTGCCGAATTCACGATACAACAGTCAGGGATTAATGAAGGCTGCGACGAAACACTCAGGTGGTCTCCGTTACGAGCATTAAATTCAATTACATACACCAAGTCTGCAGCTTATCCCTGGAGGGGGACATGTTAATTTAGTCCAAACACCTTGCTTACCGCACTATTTGTATCAGTCCGCTTTATTAGCAGACCTTCTTTCATAAATAACGCAGCACTTCCTTTTTGCAAGTTTATTACCTTTTCATGGCAATTGCGTTATCCTTTACAAATGTTCACTATATGACATATTGCACCCGTATACTTTGGTACGGCCGAATACACCAGGGGCTTCTGTTCCCCATATTACGGTGTGATTAAGTCCGAACACTTTCACAAGTGCGGCACCCCGAACTTATAGCATTATATGAATCAGCTCCGAATCATGTCTTGGGTCAATAGTTGGGTTTGCCCGGCTCCTATGTTTTGGTACCTTACGTTCCGTTCCGTCGGCTAAGGTAGCACTAGGAGAACCACTATGATTGCGCCCCGGTTGAGCCGGGTTAACGCCTCAGTGGAGAAAGCTAAAACTGACTGGCATGATAAAGCGAGAGACTGGTCGCTATTCGAGAGGTCTTTTCGGGTCCCTAAAGACTCATGCCGCTTCGAGCGAAGTTCCGGATGATGTCCGACGAAGGCGTGGATAGTGCCCCGGATTCGGTCTTCCGAATACCAGGGGCTTCGCTGAAATTTAAAATTATAGAATTCTGTGGCTAAGTGAGAGTGTTCAAGCATTATAAGTCCGGTCGCCTTGTTCGTCGTGTTGAGCGCCTCCCTAGATGGACCCAAAGATGGGAACAAGAGTGCTCAAGTTTATCACCGAACACCCCAGCACTCGTGGCTTGGGGGCTGAAGCCAACGACTTGCCATCTCTCAGATTTAACAAACGGCCGCACATAAGGTAATATTTTAAATTCAACAAAGCGTTGATCATGGCGCATATAAACGAAGTTTTCGGCGCACAGGATAAACACACAGCGAGTTCACTCAAGGATTACATTAAGGGGGCACTCATCCGCGATATCGCGGGCTCCCTTCAGGACAACTTTATAATATCGCTCCGGCGTACGGTGCTCCTTACCCGGCGCCAGCGGATCCGTGAGAAGCTTCTCCGCATCCAGCTTGCCCCATTGCACCTTTATGCGGGCAAGGGCTCGACGAGCGCCTTCAATGCAGGCGGATCGCTTGATCACATCCAGCCTTGGGCATGCATCAACTAGCCGCCGCACTAGGCCAAAGTAGCTGCCAGGCATGGCCTGCCCAGGCCACAGCCGGACTGTGAGGCCCTTCATGGCCTCCTCAGCTACCTTGTGGAGTTCGACCAGCTGCTTCAGCTGGTCGCTTGGGGGCACCGGATGGCCGGCCTCAGCGTACTGAGACCAGAAGACCTTCTCCGTTGAGCTCCCCTCCTCGCCACGATAGAACGCAACGGCATCAGACGCACTACGCGGCAGATCTGCAAATGCCCCTGGAGAGCTCCGAATTCGGGTAAGTATCCGGTAATTTACATTAACATGCTTGCTCTGCATGAAAAACGCCTTACCCGCTGCTATCTTCTTCATGTCCTCTATTTCCATATGGGCCCTCTGGGCCTCGGCCTTGGCGGACTCGGCCCTATCGAGAGCCGAGGCAAGCTCGGACTCTCGAGTCTTGGAGTCACGCTCCAAACTCTCATGCTTTTTCATGAGAGCCTGGAGCTCTTGCCGAACTTCCGCCACCAGCGCCGCTTGCTTTTCTCGCTCAGTCCGTTCTGTGGCCGCATTGCGTTCGGCCACGAACACGGCATCCTTCAGGGCTGCCACCTCGTTATTGGCCCCTGCATCGCACATATTATCCTTGTTAATCTTGTTTGCAATCAAAACCCTTTTCTGTAAGGTGCATATTTAAAGTGGTGTTATTCACCTTCTTTTTCCTTGAGCTGCCTCTTGGCATGGCCGAGCTCTTGCTCTGACCGCTCAAGGTCCTTCTTCAGCGCCTCGACCTCCGCTGTTAATGCGGCAGAGGTCAACAGCGCAGCCTGCAAACCCATATTGACATATTTTAGAAACCCTAAGCATATCTTGTTCAAGATCCTTAGTCCGGCTTTTCTTTCCGAACACCGGACTAAGCATCAGGGGCTACTGTCTATGCGGTATTATATTACTTAATTTTAACCTTCTTACCTCAAAGCCTGTTAGAAGGCTGTTGCAGGCTTCGGTCAGCCCGCCCTTGGCGAGCTGGACCTTCTCAATCACCGCACTCATGAGAGTGCGGTGTTCTTCCTCGATGGAGGCGCCTTTGAGCGCCTCCAGCAGGTTGTCCGGTGCCTCCGGTTGCACAGAGGCCGCCGGCGTCACGGTCCTGCCCCTCTTTCGAGGGGGCTGCTTGCCGGACCCTGGAACCGCTACGGGTTCCGGAGTAGAGTCCGGCACAAAGTTCGGGGGGCTGCCTGACGGCGCCTCCGGAGCCTCCTCCTGGCGCGTCCCCCTGTGGGATTCCGCCTCGTCGTCCTCGGCGCGTGGGGTAGAGGCAGTCGGGATGGAATTTACATCCGACGGCGCCAACGACCCGCTCATCGAGTCGGGAAAGTCGTCACCGGCCGGACTAAGGGAACAATGCGGCATTAGAAGGGCATATGAATGATCCGGATACTTATGATCTTGCCGGACGCCGGGCCCTTGGAGGCCACTCTTCCTCGCCAACACTGATGTTGGCGAAACTGTCCGGGGGGATAGTTCTCCCCCTCTTGGACCCTTCGGCCGCCCCGATTGGGGAGGCCTTCCTCTTGTTCTCTCCCTCCTCCGGGAGAGAGTACTCCTCCTCCTCCTCGTCTTCGGGGGAGGAGTCCTCGTCATCGTCGTCAGACGCTTGATTGCGGGAACTCTTTCGAGTCCCTGCGGCCACCTTCTTGGCCTTCTTCTCCGGCACCACGTACGGTGCCGGAACCAGCAGCCTTGCTAAATGGGCATCCACTGGTTCTTCTGGCATGGGAGCCGGACTGATAAGCAGCTCGGCCTTCTCCATCCATTCCTGTCAAAGGAAGAGGCAGATTAAAAACCTCGCTAGAGTCAATCTAATTACTACAAGTGTCCTGTAATGGGGTCAAATCACTCACCCCGTCAGTCGGAGACTGCAAGCTGAATCTGCGGTCTTCGGTCGCAGATGCGGGCGCATCAGCGCTCTTGAACAGCACCCTCCAAGCACCTTCGTACGTTGTATCGAAGAGCCCGCTTAACGTCTGGTGCTATTCCGGATTAAACTCCCACAGATTAAAAGCCCTTTCTTGGCATGGGAGAATCCACCGGAGGAGCATGACCTGGACCACGTCGATGAGCCGGAGCCCATTGCTCACCAGCTTCTTGATGCAGGTTCGAAGTCCCGTCACCTCCACCGGGTCACCCCACTGCAAGCCCTTCTCTTTCCAGGAGGTGAGCTGCGTAGGGATTCCAGATCTAAATTCGGGGGCCGCCGCCCATGTAGGCTTGCGCGGCTCGGTGATATAGAACCACCCCGATTGCCACCCCTTGACGGAGTCCACGAAGGTCCCTTCTAGCCAAGGGACGTTGGGCAACTTGCCCAACATAGCGCCTCCACATTCCGCTTGCGTCCCCTTCACAACCTTCGGCTTGACGTTGAAGGTCTTGAGCCACAGGCCGAAGTGGGGCCGGATGCAGAGAAAGGCCTCGCACACGACGATAAACGCCGAGATGTTGAGGACGAAGTTTGGCGCCAGATCGTGGAAATCCAGGCCGTAGTAGAACGTGATCCCCTGGACGAATGGATGGAGCGGAAAGCCCAGTCCGCGGAGGAAGTGGGGAAGGAAAACAACCCTCTCGTGAGGTCCTGGGGTAGGAACGAGCTGCCCCGCGTCGGGCAGCCGATGCGCGATGTCTCCGGAAAGGTATCCGGCGTCGCGCAGCTTGGTGATGTCCTCCTCCTTGGCGGTGGAGGCCATCCACTTGCCTCCCCCACCGGACATGTTCGGAGAAGGGTCGAGGTGGAATGCGTGAGCTTGAGTGTTGGAGCTTGGGTTCGCAGGGATGGATGAGCAAAGGAGGAAGAAGGCGTAGGTGAGAAGGTAAATCCTTATCCCTTATATATAGGCGGACAAAACTATGCGTCCCTCACCGGCCTGGTAAAACTCGCTTATCTCCCAAGCGTCACCATCAATGGCGCGGTTGGGTTACCCACGCACGTATTGATGAGAATCCCGGAAAAAAGGGGAACACGATCTCTGCTTCGACAGGATGTGCCAAGGAAACCGCTTCGCTAAACATGCCGAAGTGGTACAGTAATTCAAACAGAGGCTTGGTGCTGGTATGATGTCATGCCGCATAATACGTCAGCAGATTGGATCGGTGTATATGTTTTATTCTCTCTACGTTTGGAATGTGGAAATTATTTTGCAGAGTCGGACACTATCCTGGTGTTCATTATCTTCTCCGGATTATTCAAGGGAGGAACCCGCCTTGCAATGCCGAACATTATGCACGCCGGACTAATCGTCATTGAAGACTGGTTCAGGGGCTACTGAGGGAGTCCTGGACTAGGGGGTGTCCGGATAGCCGGACTATCAATATCCGCCGGACTCCCAGACTACGAAGATAGAAGATTGAAGACTCCGGCTCATGTCCGGAAGGTACTTTCCTTGGCGTGGAAGGCAAGCTTGGCGATACGGATATGTAGATCTCCTACCATTGTAACCGACTCTATGTAACCCTAACCTCTCCGGTGTCTATATAAACCGGAGGGCTTTAGTCCGTAGGACACAACATTACATCTCAACAATCATACCATAGGCTAGCTTCTAGGGTTTAGCCTCCTTGATCTCGTGGTAGATCTACTCTTGTACTACCCATACCATCAATATTAATCAAGCAGGACGTAGGGTATTACCTCCATCGAGAGGGCCTGAACCTGGGTAAAAACATTGTGTCCCTCGTCTCCTGTTACCATCCGCCTAGACGCACAGTTCGGGACCCCCTACCCGAGATCCGCCGGTTTTGACACCGACAACATCCACTCGGGGACCTGTGGCCATCATGCGTCCTCTCGGACCATCGTGGCCAAAGCATACCGAGCCGGATTTTACTGGCCAAGAGTGAATTAAATGGCAAAGGAGATAGTCGACAAGTGTGAGGAATGTCAATTTTACTCCAACATGTCACACAAGCCTGCATCAGCTCTGAAGACCATACCACTCGTCTGGCCCTTTGCAATATGGGGATTGTATATGGTTGGGCCCTTGAGAACAGGCCGAAGCGGTTTCACACATGTGCTGGTAGCAGTCGACAAGTTCACCAAGTGGATCGAAGCTAAACCCATCAAGAACCTTGACGCCGGTACTGCTGTCAGCTTCATCAGAGAATTGATATTCAGATATGGAGTCCCGCACAGCATCATCACTGACAACGGGTCAAACTTCGATTCGGAGGAATTCAAGGCGTTCTGCACATCTCAGGGCACACGAGTCGACTATGCTTCAGTCGCCCATCCTCAGTCGAATGGACAAGCAGAGCGGGCCAATGGCTTGATTCTCAAAGGGTTGAAACCCCGACTAATGCATGACCTCAAGCATGCGGCTGGACATGGGTCGACGAACTTCCCTCGGTGCTTTGGGGGTTAAGGACCACGCCTAACCGGTCGACTGGGAGAACTCCGTTCTTCTTGGTCTATGGAGCTGAAGCGGTCTTGCCGAGCGACCTGCTCCACAATGCTCCTCGGGTCGAGCTCTACACCGAAGCAGATCAGAACAAGCACAGCAGGATGCAGTCGACCTTTTAGAGGAAGAAAGGGAGATGGCTCTGATCCAATCGAGCATTTACCAACAAGACTTGCGTCGCTTCCACACCAGGAACGCGAAGAGTCGAGCCTTCCAGGAAGGGGATTTGGTTCTCCGAGTGGATCAGCAAAAACCACACAACCTTGCTCCTTCTTGGGAAGGTCCCTTCATCGTCACCAAGGTTCTCCACAACGGAGCGTACCGTCTCTACAACGTCGAGCACAACATCGACGAGCCCCGAGCTTGGAACGCGGAGTTGCTCCGCCCCTTTTACACCTAAGTATTCACTCGGATAAGTTGTAACAAAAGTACTTCTGTAGTTCATGTTTCACAAGATAATAGTGTCATAATTTCCCCAATGATTGTTGTCACTTTTATTTGTTCAATAAAATTCCCCCTTAGTGGGTGGCTTAGCTGCGAATCCGTTTCGCCTAAGTTTGTAAAAAATCCTTGCCAAGTGGAGAGCCAGCCTCCCACTCGGGTGCTTAGCTGCGAATCCGTTTCGCCTAAGTTTCAATAAAATCCTACCGAGTGGTGAGCTAGCCTCCCACTCGGGGGCTTAGCTGCAGTCCAAGTACTCGCCTAAGTTTCAATAAAATCCTACCGAGTGGTGAGCCAGCCTCCCACTCGGGGGCTTAGCTGCAGTCCAAGTACTCGCCCAAGTTTCAATAAAATCCTACCGAGTGGTGAGCCAGCCTCCCACTCGAGGGCTTAGCTGCAATCCAAGTACTCGCCTAAGTTTCGATAAAATCCTACCGAGTGGTGAGCCAGCCTCCCTCTCGGAGGCTTAGCTGCAGTATAAACACTCGCCTAATTTCAAATTCAACGTGCGCTCCGCAAGGAGGACAAAGTGCAGGTCGACTGCTACCCTGTCCTCCGAGCTACGCCACAAGTACAACGTGCGCTCCGCAAGGAGGACGAGGTGCAGGTCGACTGCTACCCTCTCCTCCGAGCTACGCCACAAGTACAACGTGTGCTCCGCAAGGAGGACGAGGTGCAGGTCGACTGCTACCCTCTCCTCCGAGCTACACCACAAGTACAACATGCGCTCTGCAAGGAGGACAAGGTGCAGGTCGATTGCTACCCTCTTCCTCCGAGCTATGCCACAAGTACAACGTGCACTCCGCAAGGAGGACGAGGTGCAGGTCGACCGCCACCCTCTCCTTCTGAGCTACGCCACAAGTATAATGTGCTCTCCATAAGAAAGACAAGGTCGATTAACGCCTTATCCTTCACAGAGGCGCCGTAAAAATCCTACCGAGTGGAGAGCAGACCTCCCACTCGGGGGCTTAGCTGCAGCCCAGTGCTCGCCTAAGTTTTTGAAAATCCTACCGAGTGGAGAGCAGACCTCCCACTCGGGGGCTTAGCTGCAGCCCAGTGCTCACCTAAGTTTTGAAAATCCTACCGAGTGGAGACAAACCTCCCACTCGGGGGCCTAGCTGCAGCCCAGTGCTCGCCTAAGTTTTGAAAATCCTACCGAGTGGAGAGCAGACCTCCCACTCGGGGCTTAGCTGCAGCCCAGTGCTTGCCTAAGTTTTGAAAATCCTACTGAGTGGTGAGCAGACCTCCCACTCGGGGGCTTAGCTGTAGCCCAGTGCTCGCCTAAGTTTTGAAATTCCTACCGAGTGGAGAGCAGACCTCCCACTCGGGGGCTTAGCTGCAGCCCAGTGCTTGCCTAAGTTTTGAAAATCCTACCGAGTGGAGAGCAGACCTCCCACTCGGGGGCGTAGCTGCAGCCCAGTGCCTGCCTAAGTGTATTGGGGAACAAGTTGATTGCAATAAGCACCTCGCTTTAACATTCAAAAGACACCACAAATCAAATGCAAGCATATTTAAACGTCGAATCCAAGTTCGGATAACACCTAACGGAACCGAAAGTGCTCAGGCACTAAGCCTGTTAAGGTTTGTCGGTTACAAAAATCACTCGGCATACCGAGGCAAATTTAAGGTATCAAGCTCAGAAGTTTTTTACCCCTCTTGTGGAGGGCTGGAAGGTGCAACAAACTCATCCAGGACGATTCCATCTGCAATCCGAGTGGCAGCGACGATGAAGTTCTCCATGAAAGACCAGAAATCGTACTTCTTGGTATTAGCCACCCTAAGAGCCGCCAGCTTGTCCTCTCGTGCATCCTTGCAGTGAACGCGGGCCAGAGACAGAGCAACATCCGCACCACACCTGGCTGAAGACTTCTTCCACTCCTGCACTCGACTCGGGACCGCGTTCAGTCGAGTCATCAAAGACTCGAGGTCGTTCTGGAGCGTCTCTCTTGGCCAGAGTGTTGCGTCGATGCGGGAAGTTGCGACCTTCAACCTTGCGAGATAGTCAACGACGACAGCAACGCGAGATTCGAGCCGGAGCACATTCATGGAGACTTCATCTTTCACAGGAGAGTTGATGGGATCCAGGTTTATTTCCAGTCGACCAGTCTCCTCTTCAAAGTTCTGGCAAAATTCTGCAAGCGCAACCACAGAGTCAAGACAACAGTCGGATGGAAAGATCACAGTTAAAATATCCGTTTGATACAAAAGATTACCTTCAAGCATGAGGAATAGCTTTTTGGCGAGTCCGCCCAGATAAGCCTCCAGATCGTTCTTCTTTCCCACCAACTCACTGGCCTTGTCACTCAGAGCAATCTTATCACTTTTCAGTCGACTGACCTCCTTGTTGGGAGCATCAAGAGCAGCTTTCAGATTGGTGTTTTCTTCTTCAAGCTTGGTGACTGAAGCCAGCTTCTCATCCGCGAGCTTGGTCTTCTCTAAAGCCGCTTTCTACATCTCAGCCAAGTCAAGGTCCTTCTTCTTCAGGGCATCCCTCACCTTGTCTGCAAAGTTACAGTGAGATCAGACTCGGAAACGGATGAGAGGCAAAGGCAGTCGCCGAAGGTCTCACCAAACATACCTTTTGCTTCCTCCTTTGCCTTCGTCAAGTTCTCCTGGGCCTGTTTCAGATCAAGCTCGAACTGAATGTGTTTGTTCTCCAACTCAGTATAACGAGCCGCAAGGTCGCAGGATTTCTGCGAAGAAACCAGTCGATGGATGTCAAAGACAATTCACTTTCGAGTGACTAAGGAAAAATCATAGCGTTTCTAAGACTACGGCCGAATACAAACATTCGATCATAGTCTCGGGGACTACACCCAGTGGGTGCACTCAGCGTGCCCCCACTAGTTCTATCAGTTAGAGTCGACCAGTCGACCAAGAAAAAAAACGGGAGGTGTTCTTCAGACTGTAGTCGACTGCCAGCAGTCGACCACAGTCTCGGGGACTACACCCAGTGGGTGCACTCAGCGTGCCCCCACCGTTCTATGAATCCATTCGACCTAGTCGAATAAAGGAAAAACTTAAGACATAAAGACTATGGTCGACTGCCAGCAGTCCACCATAGCCTTGGGGACTACACCCAGTGGGTGCACTCAGCGTGCCCCCACTAACCCGGAATTTCAATCGACACACCCAGTGGGTGTAGGACAATCACTATGAATTTCAGAAAGAAGAATTTTCAGATATCATATCCTAACAGAACAGGCGGTGACCGACTGACCTGAACATTACTCTGAAGAGCTGAACTGGTGTCATAGGCTGCCTGGCTGGCTTCTCGGATGGCCTTCACTTGCTCCATCATGACTCCCGCCTGGTGTATTGCTTCTTTCGCAGCACTGGCTTGGTCCTCTAGGACATAGTGGGTCGAGAAAAGTGAAGGCTGTGCAGCACTCGACGACGAGGGGCGAGCACTCGTTAACGGCACCATAAAAGATACGGTAGGCCGAGTGTCGTTCTCTCCCTCCACGACCAGTGTCTCGGGTGCTGGCACGTCTTGAGTCGCCTTGCCAGTAGACGTTTTCCTGTTCCTCCTCTGCCTCAGTGGTTCCTCATCGTCGTCGTCAGGAAGGTCAATAACGACGTTAGATGGAGCTGCAGAAAAGAATCAAAATTAGAGATAATGAGCCAATCGACTGAAGACAGACTATAAAGGTCATACCAGGTTTAGAAGTGGCAGCGTCTTCTATCTCATGATCTTCAGCCCTAGCCGAAGTATCAGAAGTAGCAGCGCTGCAATTCCAGGAGTCAGTCGTTTGACTCGTGAGTTGACCAAGAATAAATTCATGTGGAACAAGAAGACTCAAGTAGCACCATTACCCTGATATAGTGGGAATCACCATCTTCATCTTTGGCAAGACCTTCGCTGGCTTCGACGGCGCCACTCGAGATTGCTTCGGAGCTTTCTCAGTCGGCACCGGAGAAGTGGTCCAAGGGCGCTTAGTCGACTGTGCGACAGTCGCGACCCCCTTACCACATTCGGTTGCAGGATCACGGACAAGCTTCAAGCGTCTTTCCGAGCAAGGAGGCGCAACTTCCTCCTCCTCCTCCTCCTCTTCCTCCTCACCAGAGTCATCACCCTCATCATCATCATCATCAGCATCTGAATCCCACTCCTTCGGGCTTTCACCCCCACTTCCTTCCTCCTCCTCAGTCGGCGTTTGCGCTCCATTGGGCATCGAGTATAACTCAGTGGTGGCCTGATAGACAACAAAACAAAACAAAGGTCAATTGACCAATTTGCAGTGAAACAGAATAAATAAAGCAAGATTACAATTGAGGATAAGTGGTCATACCGTGTCCGGTGTGTAGGTATGGTCGAGCGGTGGGATCCTCCTAGCCCCTCGAGGGTTGTCCTTATTCCCTGTGAGTGCGGTCATCCACCTCTCCAGCGTGGCGTCGTCGACTGCTTCTGGATGAACCCAAGTGGTATCTTCGGTTCCACAGTACAGCCACATCGGGTGGCCTCGGTACTGAAGCGGTTGGATGCGCCATCTAAGGAAGACCTCCAGAAGGTCCATACCCGTCACTCCGTCCCGAACGAGCTGGACTACGCGCTCCATCAACATTTTTACTTGAGCTTTCTCTTCAGGAAGCACCTTCAGAGAAGAGGGTTTGTTCACTCGGTCCATGGAGAACGGAGGGAGACTAGTCGACTGCCCCGGCGTCGACTTGTCTTGGCAGTAGAACCAGGTCGACTGCCACCCTCTGACCGATTTAGGAAGGGTCATGGCCAGAAAAGTACTCTTACTCCTCATCTGAATCCCAAGACCCCCGCACATCTGAATAACCTTAGTCCTATCATCATACGGACTCGCCTTTTTCACCGTCTGTGAGCGACAGGTGAATATGTGCTTAAAGAGACCCCAGTGTGGTCGACAACCCAGGAAGTTCTCGCACATGGACACGAAGGCAGCAAGATAGGCAATGGAATTTGGGGTGAAATGGTGGAGTTGCGCCCCAAAGAAGTTCAGAAACCCTCAGAAGAAAACACTCGACGGCAGAGAGAACCCACGATCTACATGAGTAGCTAGGAGAACATACTCACCCTCCTGTGGCTGCGGTTGCCACTCGGTCCCCGGAAGCCTTGCTGACCCATGGGAGATTAGACCCTCATTGGCCAGGTCATTGAGATCTGCCTCGTTGATGGTCGAGCGGATCCAATCCCCTTGGACCCAACCTTGCGGCAGGCGGGACCTTGACGAAGATCCGCCCCGACTGGACACCCTTCCCTTCGCTTTCCCCGTCGCCATCGCCTTCTTCGCGTGCTCCAAGGCCGCCGTCTTCTCCTTCACCATTGTCGCCGGTGAAGCACGCGAGGAGTGGATGGGCGGAGGCGAGAGCAGACACAGCGGGCGGAGATGAAGAGGGCAGAGGGGGAAATGGGGAGACACTGTGCAAAAACCCTCGCCCGGCGCCTTATATAAGGACGCTTCCGAGTGGCTGACAGGTAGGCCCGGGCGATCCTATCACATCCCGAAACAGTTGCACACGCGTGATACGTGGCGAAAAAGGCGGCACGGAAATCAAGGCGTCTATGCCTTATCCCATCCGAGCATCGCGGTCCGCTCCGCTTCACGCGCTTCCCAAAATTTGGATCCCACAAAATCCGCTAACAGCAGATCAATCTGTCAGACGGTAGATTTCCTGCGATCCGTCGCTCGAAAGTTTACTAAGTTCAAAAGTTCACTCGACAGAAGAAAGGAATGGATCAAGGCGACTAAAAGAAAAGTTGCTGCCATCATCAAAAAGATTATTGGTCCAAAATGAGACATGTTCAGAACACAAAAACAGGTCGGAAAGATTATCAACTCCTTCCTCACTCAAACCTCGATCCATTCGGGGGCTAATGATGAAGTCATGTACCTAGGGTAGGGTTACAGACCTATCCTAAGTACCCTTCCCAAGAACATCCTCAGAAGAAGCTGCCTTCCAGTCAACCAAGAGATACTTCACTCGACGGACTCGAAGGACTCGACCATGAAGACTCACTCGACCACCAGGAGGTCAAGAGCCACTCTGCATCCAAACGGTCTATAATTAAGTAGTCTTTATGGCCATGATGACACTTTATGTAGGGCATTACCAGTAACGCCAGGCCTTAATGTACTTTAAACCCTGCATAACTGAGGGCCGGAGGGGTCTGGCAGACACTATATAAGCCACCCCCCTCCTCAGTGTAAAGGGTTCGCACCCCTGTAATCTATACACACATAATCCAGTCGACCGCCTCCGGGCTCCGAGACGTTGGGCTGTTACTTCCTCCGAGAAGGGCCTGAACTCGTAAATCCCTTGTCTGTACAACTGCTCCATAGCTAAGATCTTGCCTCTCCATACCTACCCCCCATTCTACTGTCAGACTTAGAACCACGACACTCCCCCCAAGTCCACCAGGTATTGGCTAGGGACATAGGTGTGGGTGCCTCCTACGGTGGAGGCACCTACCCAGACTCGGGGACTGATGCCATGCTAGGAGTAGATGGAGTGTCATCGCTCTTCCTACCGTGGTTGGGTGCCGTGTGATGTTACCGGTCGGCGGTATCTTGCGACAGGGATGCCGGGGCAGCGGCCCGGGATGGCGGTCCGCATGGTTGCTCTTCGGCGGGCAACATTGTGATGGTCATGGCTCTCCTTCCGGGTTGTATGGGCAACGAGGGGTGTTGCAGCGAGTAGCTCGGACTTGCGCTCCTCCCCGCGGCTTCATGGTGGCACAAGAGTTTTGCCGCGCGAAAGCTCCATGCTTTGGCGCCGACGAGGGTCACCCGTGGGTGCCCTGCTCATCTTGAGGACGTCGTTGTGGTTCTTCTCTATGTGTTAGGGCTCTGTGTGAAGATCTTTGTCCCATGTGGACTCGGGAGCCGCAACGCTCTACACCGTTCTCCCTCTTGGGGACGTTGTCGTGGAGCTTAGGTGTGCTAGGTCGAAGCGTGGGGGTGTTTAGTTCCTCTAGTGCTCGTTGTTGGTCGCGTAGTCGTGTTCATTCTATGTGTGTCAGATGTCTTAGGATCGGCTTTGTAAGAGGGCAAGCTCACCATCTTGCATCATTTGACGGTGTACTTCCTTGGTTGTTGTTTTATTTATAAAGCGGGGGAAAGCCTATTTCAAGATAATCAATTAAGTCGAGGAGATTGATCGATCAGTTCGCGAAAAAAATGACCGCGTGATCGCCGGTCGATCTCCACTCGTGAAGACCATCGTCCTTTTATTTTTGAACACAGTATAGACGCCAACGCTCATACATACGCGCGTACACTCACCCATATGAACGCACACACGCACACTCTACCCATATGAGAACATTCGAGAGACTGAGCCGGCGAAGTCACCGTAGGTGCCTCGTCGTCGACGGGAACATCTGCTCCCACTGAAAGCGCATTGCCCCTAAAATAAATTCAGGAATAATGCGAGCACCAGAACTCTGGTGGGCTGGGGATACCATTGTTTCCTTTATCCAACCACAGTACATACTGTACATGCGTACACGTGCCATTTTCGACTGGCCAGGCACTAGTTGGTGCATGATTCATAGGACGGGAATAGTTCCCCAAAAACCTAGGAACCTGTTGGCAGGCGATTAGGGTTTTGAGGGGAAAATAGCGGCGCACAAATGACCTCGATCGGCGGGGCATGATGACCCACAAGTATATGGGATCAATCATAGTCCTTTCGATAAGTAAGAGTGTCGAACCCAACAAGGAGCAGAAGGAAATGACAAGTGGTTTTTAGCAAGGTAATGTCTGCAAGCACTGAAATAGTCGGTAACAGGTAGTTTGGTAGCAAGATAATTTGCAACGAACAAGTAACGGTAATGGTAAATAAAGTGTGTTAGAATAAATCCGAGGAACTCCGTCGATCATCCGAGGACCAAGCAATCACACAAGCACGACACCGAGATTTGTTAACGAGGTTCACCGATATGGCTACATCCCCGGGGCCTGACTACGGGCGCTCCTCCCCATGACACCGTCACAATACCGCACCAGGTCGCCCTGGACGCCGGCACATGCCGCCGGCTTCCCCTGCGTTCCTATGCTATTATGTTGGCATAGGTTACATCGTGTGTTTACCCCCGCTATATATGAGAGGCCTAGGATACAAGTGTCCTACTAGGACACGACTCCACATCCTATGTAAACACAATACAACTACAAGTCCAATTGTAACCCACCTCGTACACTATATTAGACACAACTCCAACAAACTCCACCTCGGCAAATATACTCCACCACCTTGAATTTTTCCATGCATCAAACTTCCATGTACATTGGACTTGAGCTTATCCCATGAGTACCGCTGCTACTCCAAAGACTCCATGTGACTCCACCTGCAACTTGTAGTCCCTTCTTTTCTTGACCAAGTCAACACTCGAGCAAAATTAAGTTCCTTGTTACTCTAGTTTGTGCTCCCAACTTCCAAAGTATCTGTCCAATGCCATTACACACTGATCACTGACCTGCGTGAAAGTGAACTTCTCACATATTGGGTGTCACACATAAGAGTTAGTTGAACTCAACATCACAGCTCCTTTCTTGACCGCCTGTCTGAAACCTGAAAGAATTTCACCAT
Source organism: Triticum timopheevii (assembly GCA_963921465.1). Taxonomy (NCBI): domain Eukaryota; kingdom Viridiplantae; phylum Streptophyta; class Magnoliopsida; order Poales; family Poaceae; genus Triticum; species Triticum timopheevii. The sequence goes on along the minus strand of OY997264.1, from coordinate 177,985,565 downwards.
TGCTTGTAGTCACCCCGAGTCAAATTTGCAGTTGTCTCACCACATGTATGACCACCAGAGCCCTGGCCTGTATCCATGTCCCGTGCTACCGCACGCCTCGGCGCTATTACCGCGTCGACCCTCCACTGTCCCGGTCGAGTCTCAAGGGTCACGGACCCACACCACTCAACCCACACTGCAGAGTACCACCGATCATCGCCAACCGGTGATGAGTTTCACGCTTCCATCGGACCATTGGGCTCCAGTCCAAAGTGCGTGTCGCTCGCTTTTTTCCCGCTAAATAGGCTTCGACTCTCTGTCGACTTACGCCGTAGCCCCTCAATCAGCACCGAGTGAAGTCTTCCAGACTCCAGCTTCACCTTCAACATGACTCCACGGTAAATGATCAGTCCACCCTCGCGCCCCGTCGACTTCAAGCTCAGTGTGTACACCACCTTGAATCAACCCCGCGCCATAGTCTTGTCGAAGCCACACAAGCCCTCGGGGCCTGCGCCACGTGTTTTCACGCCCAGAAGTCGGTCACCATTGGCATCACGCTCCTAAGTCATCGTCGCTGATCCCAAACCGTCTTCTGTACCAACTGACTCGCGTCGATCCATCAGACTATTTAATCTGACTCAGCCGAACTTATCCGACTGCATGACATGCTCCACACTCCACAAGCCCTATAGCACGTCACTGTCTTGATTCTCGTTCAGCGTCCGCTCTAAACGAACGCCACCACTGCCATCTACCATCTTAATACATGATCAACGTACAAAGCAAATAATTCCAAAAGAAATAGCCCCTGAGCATTAGACTTTCCAAGCCTATTCTTTTCTTACTTTTGCACACGTACTTAATCACTCCAATTTGGTAGCCATCAAGTCAATGCTCTGGTGACAAGACAAACACCGAAGCAACACCCTTGACTGCAGCGGAACGACGTCTTTTTTTTCAGCAAAACAAATCTCGTATCTAGCTTTCCTTCGGTCCTGTACAACAGCACGTCTCAGCGGTCCCTTGCGACACGTGCACGATAGCCCGCTAGGCCTCTTTGACTAGCTTCAGGCTCCACCGCGTAAGCTCAGTCCGATCGCCATACGACTCCTGTTGTTGTGATTCTGCGTGCAGCCGCTACAATCCGATCTCGCCGACTAGCCGATTCTGGGCGCTTCCGATTTGACGACGCTTGCACCTAATCACGCCTCAATGCCAAGTCGACGGACACCGCCGACCAGTACGCATCTGTACCTGCGACCGATGCCATCGCCGTTGCTTCCGATCACTTCACGAAGATTTCAACTCGACCACATCTGTTTCTGATCATAACTCGCCGACAAACTTCATCCCGTATTAGGATCACTTCTGACAGATCTGTGTCAGTGTTCTTTCTCCTCTAGATCAATAATCCAGCAACCTCCGAACAACCTAGCTCATGATACCACTTGTTAGAATAAATTCGAGGCATACCGTCGATCATCTGAGGACAAAGCAATCACACGAGCACGACACCGAGATTTGTTAACGAGTTTCACCGATATGGCTACATCCCCGGGGCCTGACTATGGGCGCTCCTCCCCATGATACCGCTACAATACTGCACCCAGTCGCCCTGGACACCGGCACATGCCGCCGGCTTTCCCTGCGTTCCGGTGCTATTATGTTGGCATAGGTTACATCGTGTGTTTACCCCCGCTATATATGAGAGGCCTAGGATACAAGTGTCCTACTAGGACACGACTCCACATCCTATGTAAACACAATACAACTACAAGTCCAACTGTAACCCACCTCGTACACTATATTCGACACCCCCGCCCTTATAAGTCGTGTTATGTCTCCCCCCAGAACCGATGTGGGACTAAACCCAACAAAGTGCAGTAAGGTAGCCCAATCCTTTTGAGGCAATGGACAGGCCAAAACAGTCTCTTATAATAAGCAAAGCGTTCTTGAGGGTACACGAGAATTTCATCATATCACTTTCATCATGTTGGCTCAATTTGTGTTCACTACTTTGATAATTTGATATGCGAGTGGATCGGTGCTTAGGTGTTGTTCTTACTTGAACAAACCTCCTACTTGTGATTAACCCCCTCGCAAGCATCCGCAACTACGAGAAAAGTATTAAGATAAAATCTAACCATAGCATTAAACTTTTGGATCCAAATCGATCGCTTACGAAGTAGCGCATAAACTAGGATTTAAGGTTCTATCACTCTAGCAACCCATCATCTAATAACTACTCCACAATGCATTCCCTTAGGCCCAAATATGGTGAAGTGCCATGTAGTCGACGTTCACATGACACCACTAAGGGAATCACAACATACATATCATCAAAATATCGAACACATATTAAGTTCACATGATTACTTGCAACACCCTCAAGAACAAAAGTAACTACTCACAAATAAAAATCATGCTCAAGATCAATGGGGTATTAAATAGCATAATGGATCTAAACATATAATCTTCCACCAAATAAACCATATAGTAATCAACTACAAGATGTAATCAACACCACTACTCACCCACAAGCACCAGTCTAAGGTTCCGGTACAAAGATTGAACACAAGGGATGAACTAAGGTTTGAAAGGAGATGGTGTTATTGAAGATGTTGATGGAGATGGCCCTCCCAAAGATGGGAGAGTTGTTGGTGATGACGATGACGATGATTTCCCCCTCCGGGCGAGAAGTTCCCCAAGCGGAATCGCTCCACCGGAGGGCAAAAGTGCTCCTACCCAAGTTCTGTCTCGAGACAGCGGCACTTCGCCCCGAAAGTCCTCTCCTTATTTTTTTCTAGGTCAAAATGACTTATATATTAGAATATGGGCAACGGTGGTGGGCCGAGGAGGGCACAACCCATCAGGGGCGCGCCTGGGGGCGTTGGCGCGCCCAGGTGGGTTGTGCCTACCTGGTGGGCTCCCTATGGTAGTTATTTGCTCCAACAATTCTTAAATATTCCATAAAAAATCTCTGTGAAGTTCCAGCTTATTTGGAGATGTGCAGAATAGGTAGCTTAGACGTGCTTTTTAGGTCCAGAATTCCAGCTGCCGGTATTCTCCCTCTTTGTGTAAACCATGCATATTATGAGAGAATAGGCATTAGAAATACTCCAAAAAGCATTATTATACATAAAAACATTATAAAGAACAGTGGATAAACATGATGCAAAATGGACGTATCAGGGCGCGTTAGGGGCGGCGTTGGAATGGATCCATCTGGCGCTGGCAAAGGGAAGGAAGGCGCCCTCTCGCCATGAACGACAAAGGCGCGACTGGAGGAGGCGATGGGTAAGCTGGATCTGATAGCAGAGGAAGCCACGCCACTAGTGATCGACGGCGTCGATGAGGGTGAACCAACGAGGTGGTCTATGGCTGAGAAAGTTCTACATCGACATACTTCCACATCCAGACTATATCCAATGCTCTTCATCCTACCTGGGCGGACCCTAAAGGCTTGACCTTCAGGTGTGCAGGGGAAAATATTTGTGTGGCGGAATTTGTCAGCAAGTGTGATCGCAACCGCGTGTGGGACAGAAGCCCGTGGCATATCAGCAAGCACACAGTCATCCTATCAGAGTTCTCCGACTACATGAAGCCATCTAAATTACAGTTTGACAGACTGCAGTTGTGGGCTAAGGTTCTTAACGTGCCCTTCAACCTACGTAATGAAAAACAGGGGCAGGTAGTGGCAACACAGATTTATATGAATGCTCATTCAGTGCAATTTGACCCAATTGGAGGATTTTTGAGGACGGGAGTCACAACTGATGTTAGAAAACCTTTGCGAAGGTGGATCCTCATAGATTCAGTCGCTCGAGGCAGTGGTGACTACTATGACATACAGTATGGAAATGTCCCGAATTGTTGCTTTTCATGTGGCTGCTTGGGTCACTCGAACCTACTTTGCCTGACGCCAGGGAATAGAGACGGGAATGGTGGTCTTTGATGTCTACTACACAACCTTCTTCTTGTAGACGTTGTTGGGCTTGCAAGTGCACAGGTTTGTAGGACAGTAGCAAATTTCCCTCAAGTGGATGACCTAAGGTTTATCAATCTGTAGGAGGTGTAGGATGAAGATGGTCTCTCTCAAACAACCCTGCAACCAAATAACAAAGAGTCTCTTGTGTCCCCAACACACCCAATACAATGGTAAATTGTATAGGTGCACTAGTTCGGCGAAGAGATGGTGATACAAGTGCAATATGGATGGTAGATATAGGTTTTTGTAATCTGAAAATAAAAAACAGCAAGGTAACTAATGATAAAAGTGAGCACAAACGGTATAGCAATGATAGGAAACAAGGCATAGGGTTCATACTATCACTAGTGCAAGTTCTCTCAACAATAATAACATACATAGATCATATAACAATCCCTCAACATGCAACAAAGAGTCACTCCAAAGCCACTAATAGCGGAGAACAAACAAAGAGATTATGGTAGGGTACGAAACCACCTCAAAGTTATCCTTTCTGTTCTATCTATTCAAGAGTTCATAGTAAAATAACATAAAGTTATTCTTTCCGCTCAATCCATCATAGAGTTCATACTAGAATAACACCTTAAGACACAAATCAACCAAAACCCTAATGTCACCTAGATACTCCACTGTCACCTCTAGTATCCATGGGCATGATTATACGGTATGCGTCACACAATCTCAAATTCATCCAACCAACACAAAGTACTTCAAAGAGTGCCCTAAACTTTCTACCGGAGAGTCAAGAAAACGTGTGCCAACCCCTATGCATAGGTTCATGGGCGGAACCGCAAGTTGGTCACCAATACATACATCAAGCTACACGTGATATCCCATTGTCACCACAGATAAGCACGGCAAGACATACATCAAGTGTTCTCAAATCAAAGACTCAATCCGATAAGATAACTTCAAGAGGGAAACTCAATTCATCACAAGAGAGTAGAGGGGGAGAAACATCATAAGATCCAACTATAATAGCAAAGCTCGCGATACATCAAGATCGTGCCATAGAGAGAACACGATAGAGAGAGAGAGAGAGATCAAACACATAGCTACTGGTACATACCCTCAGCCCCGAGGGTGAACTACTCCCTCCTCGCCATGGAGAGCACCGGGATGACGAAGATGGCCACCTGTGATGGGTTCCCCCTCCGGCAGGGTGCCGGAATGGGATCCCGAGAGGTTTTTGGTGGCTACAGAGGCTTGCGGCGGAGGAACTCCTGATATAGCTTCCCCGTGGATGTTTTTAGGGTACATGGGACTATATAGGCGAAAGAAGTCGGTCGGGGGGTGCTCAAGGGGCCCACGAGACAGGGGGCGCGCCCAGTGGGGGGGGGGGGCTGGTGCCCCCTATCTCCTGGCCTCCTCGAAGGTCTTCTGACGTGAACTCCAAGTCTCCAGGATCATATTCTTCAAAAAAATCACGCTGCCGAAGGTTTCATTCCGTTTGGACTCCGTTTGATATTCCTTTTCCTCAAAATACTGAAAGAGGCAATAAAACAACAATATGGGCTAGGCCTCCCTTTAATAGGTTAGTCCCAAAAGTAATATAAAAGTGTATAATAAAGCACGTAATCATTCAAAACAGATAATAAAATAGCGTGAATGCTTCATAAATTATAGATACGTTGGAGACGTATCAGCATCCCCAAGCTTAATTCCTACTCGTCCTCGAGTAGGTAAATGATAAAAGAAAGAATTTATGAAGTGTGAGTGCTAGAAGGTGCACAAGTTTGATCAATGATAATTTCAATCACCTTTTCTAGCATGATAATATGTCATAACAGTAGTTCATCTCATAAAACTTCTCACGATAAAGTAACAAGCAATTCACATGTCAAAGCATAGACCATAAACTTTCTTGAAAACTAGCAAACTTCAATCTCAGTCATCAAACAATTGCAATTCATCTTATTTTCAGGAAGGGTCTATGTCAGAGCTTTGATTAGCCAAAACTCCACATACTCAACTATCATATAGTCTTCCATGATTGCTAACACTCACGCAATACTAATGGTTATGGAGTTTTAATCAAACACTGAGAAAGATAGGGGCTTATAATGTTGCCTCCCAACGTATTCACCTTTGGGTGATGTCAACAATAATAGTTCATGCTAACTCACATCCAATTGGATATATATATATATCAGGATCTTTCCAACACGAGGTGCTTGCCAAAGGATAAAATGAAAAAGGGAAAGGTGAAGATCACCTTGACTCAAGCATAAAGTAAAAGATGGGCCCTTCACTTTTATTGCTTCCATAACAAGATCATATAAAGCTATTTTCTTAACACCAAAATATCATACATATTTAGAGAGCAATTTTTGTTGCTTGCACCGATGACAACTTACTTGAAGGATCTTACTCAATCCATAGGTAGGTATGGTGGACTCTCATGGCAAAACTGGGTTTAAGGATATTTGGAAGCACAAGTAGTATCTCTACTTGGTTCAAGGAATTTGGGCTAGCATGAGGGGGAAAGGCAAGCTCAACATGTTTGAATGATCCATGACAATATACTTTAACCGAGATGTCAGAAAACATAACCCATTACGTTGTCTTCCTTGTCTAACATCAACTATTTAGCATGTCATACTTAATGAGTGCTCCCAACTATAAAAGATGTCTAGGATAGTATATTTATATGTGAAATCTCTCTTCCTTCAATATTCTTTCATGAATTGTTCAAATGACCAATACAACACTTGCTATCCTTCAATAAATTTACAACCTCTACTTCTTAGATGTGAAGTCATTACTCCCCATGGGATAAGCAAATGAGACATATATAAATTCAGATTTATGACATTCAACTCATTCAACCATTTACTCATAGGATATAAGTGAAGCACACGAGTAAATGACAAACTACTCCAAAAAGATATAAGTGAAGATCAATGAGTAGCTAAATAATTATGCAACTATGTAAAGACTCCCTCTCATTTAAGAATTTCATATCTTTGTATTGTATTCAAACAGCAAGCAAAGCAAAGTAAAATGACATTGCAAGGATAGCATGACTCATGTGAAGAAGCAAAAACTTAGGCTCAACCGATACTAACCGATAGTTGTTGGAGAAGAAAGGTGGGATGCCTACCGGGGCATCCCCAAGCTTAGATGCTTGAGACTTCTTGAAATATTATCTTCGGGGTGCCTTGGGCATCCCCAAGCTTGAACTTTTGTGTCTCCTTAATTCCTCTCATATCATGGTTTCTCTTTTTATCAAAAGCTTCATTCACACCAAACTCAACAAGAACTCGTGAGATAGGTTAGTATAAACCAATGCAAAACCTTATCATTTTCTACTGTAAAAAATCACTAAAATTAATATTCAACATTACATACTAAATGCCTCTGCATATTTAATACTCCTATCATCAAATAGAATCATTAAACAAGCAAACATATGCAAACAATGCAAACATAACAGCAATCTGCCAAAACAGTACAGTCTGTAAAGAATGCAAGAGTATCAATACTTCCCTAACTCCAAAAATTATGAAATAAAATTCCCACTGTAGTAAATTCATCAGAGCTCATTATGCAAAATCTATCATCATTATATCATTCTCTGACTTTTCTAGGGAATTTTTGCAACAGTGGTAAACTTTCTGTTTTCAAACAGCAACATGTATACTAGCAAAATAAGCATGGTAAAGGCTATCCTTGACATTTTTGTTGAAACTAAAGATGCGAAACATTATTCTAAATAACAGAAAGCAAATACTAACAAAATAAAATGACGCTCCAAGCAAAACACATATCATGTGGTGAATAAAAATATAGCTCCAAGTAAAGTTACCGATGAACGAAGACGAAAGAGGGGATGCCTTCCGGGGCATCCCTAAGCTTAGGATCTTGGTTGTCCTTTAATGTTACCTTGGGTGCCTTGGGAATCCCCAAGCTTAGGCTCTTTCCACTCCTTATTCCATAGTCCATCGAATCTTTACCCAAAACTTGAAAACTCCACAACACAAAACTCAACAGAAAACTCGTAAGCTCCGTTAGTATAAGAAAATAAAACCACCACTCAGGTACTGTAATGAACTCATTCTAAATTCATATTGGTGCAATATCTAATGTATTCCAACTTCTCTATGGTTGATACCACTTAATACTAGCCATAGATGCATCAAAATAATCAAACAACACACGAAAAACAGAATTTGTCAATAACAGAACAGTCTGTAGTAATCTGTATAAAATGATACTTCTGGAACTACAAAAATTCTACCAAATTAGGAAGTCCTAAGCGATTTGTTTACCAATCCATAGCAAAAAGAATAATATCATAAGCATATTTCTGTGAATTAACAAAACTAATTTACTGGGTGCAAAAGTTTCTGATTTTCAGCAGGATCAACACAACTATCACCGTAAGCTATCCTAAAGGTCTTACTTGGCACTTTATTGAAACAAAAGCTATAAAACATGATTATTACAGTAGCATAATCATGTGGACACACAAAAACAGTAAGGATACATATTGGGTTGTCTTCCAACAAGCACTTTTCTTTAATGCCTTTCTAGCTAGGCATGATGATGACAATGATGCTCACATAAAAGATAAGAATTGAAACATAACGGGAGCATCATGAAGCATATGACTAGCACATTTAAGTCTAAAACTCTTCCTATGCATAGGGATTTTGTGAGCAAACAACTTATGAGAACAATAATCAACAAGCATAGGAAGGTAAAACAAGCATAGCTTCAAAATTTTAAGCATATAGAGAGGAAATTTGATATTATTGCAATTCCTACAAGCATATGTTCCTCCCTCATAATAATTTTCAGTAGCATCATGAATGAATTCAACAATATAACCATCACCTAAAGCATTCCTTTCATGATACAAGCATAGAAATTTTACTAGTCTCCACATAACCAACTCATTCGGAATAGTGGGAGTATCATAAGAGACTTGAACACTAAAAATTGTTTCCACATTAAAAGAGTAATGTTCAGAAAAAGGGTAATCATAACCATGACAATATTTATAAATATAATCATCACTACTTTTTATAGCATAAGTTTCATCACAATAATCATCATAAGTAGCAACTTCGTTCTCATCAAAATCGATTGAAACCTCTCCCAAGGTAGTGGAATCACTAAATAAAGTTGACACTCTTCCAAATACACTTTCATATTCATCACAATAAAATTCAACATCCTCCAAAATAGTGGGATCACTACTTCCTAAAGTTGACACTTTTCCAAACCCACTTTCATCAATATAATCATCATAGGTAAGAGGCATGCTATCATCATAACAACTTTTCATATCAAAACTTGGGATGCTAAAAATATCATCTTCATTAAACATAGCATCCCCAAGCTTGGGACAAACATTAATTTCAGCAAATATATTCTCAAATATTTCATCCTCATCAAACATAGCTTCCCCAAGCTTGGGCCCTTTCATATCATAAGCATAATCACTCTCATCATTAAAAATATGGATAGCACCAATAGTATAGCAATTATCATCATCACAATGGGTAGGAGGAGCAACATCATTTGGGAGGGATACCTTTCTACCTTTGTTGCTCCTTCTTTTCTTTTTCTTCTTCACATTATGTGTGGGTTCAACCTTCCTCTTTGAGCTCCTTCTTGATGAGATTGGTTGAATAGAAAGATCCTCCTCGTTGCCTGATTCATCATAAGAAATAATAGGAGGAGATTGGGAAGTCTATTCCCTTTCATTAGTATTCTCTTCATCTTCTGTTTGCTTTCTTTTCTTTATGTAATTGGCAATATAAGGATTTTCAATGCAATTCACCACACAAAACATATAAATATCATCTAGATCAAAATCAACAAATCTATCAAGATTAAATTTTGGAATACCCTCAGTTATACGTTTTGTTTCTTCATACCCCAAAAGAAGACTAAGCTCTTTATGATGCCCAAGGGTAATCAAGTTATCACATTTTTTGGACACAATTCGATCATGAAACAATTTGCATTGGAGTTTTAAATGACCACGTTCATTGCAAAGTTCACAAGGGGCACGAAAAATATTGAATCTTTCAGCACAATCATCAAGCCTTTCTTGTAAACCTTTAGTTTTTAAATACTTACGCCTCTTGCAATATCTATTTTCTCTATTTGGTGTGTCCATGCAAACCCATTCTACTCCACAAAAATCAACATGCTTATAAGAGACATTTTCATCATAACTAGTGCAATCATCATTAGTACTATGGATATTCAAAGAGTTCATACTAACAACATTGCAATCATGCTCATCATTCAAAGGTTTAGTACCAAGCATGTTAATGCATTCTTCTTCTAGCACTTGAGCACAATTTTCCTTTCCATCATACTTACTATTAAAAATACGAAGCGTATGAGACAAACTTAACTCCATTTTTTTGTAGTTTTCTTTTTTTAAACTAAACTAGTGATAAAACAAGAAACAAAAAGATTTGATTGCGAGATCTAAAGATATACCTTCAAGCACTCACCTCCCCAACAACGGCACCAGAAAAGACCTTGATGTCTACTACACAACCTTCTTCTTGTAGACGTTGTTGGACCTGCAAGTGCACAGGTTTGTAGGACAGTAGCAAATTTCCCTCAAGTGGATGACCTAAGGTTTATCAATCCGTAGGAGGCGTAGGATGAAGATGGTCTCTCTCAAACAACCCCGCAACCAAATAACAAAGAGTCTCTTGTGTCCCCAACACACCCAATACAATGGTAAATTGTATAGGTGCACTAGTTCGGCGAAGAGATGGTGATACAAGTGCAATATGGATGGTAGATATAGGTTTTTGTAATCTGAAACTATAAAAACAGCAAGGTAACTAAGGATAAAAGTGAGCACAAACGGTATTGCAATGATAGGAAACAAGGCATAGGGTTCATACTTTCACTAGTGCAAGTTCTCTCAACAATAATAACATAGATAGATCATATAACAATCCCTCAACATGCAACAAAGAGTCACTCCAAAGCCACTAATAGCGGAGAACAAACGAAGAGATTATGGTAGGGTACAAAACCACCGCAAAGTTATCCTTTCTGTTCTATCTATTCAAGAGTTCGTAGTAAAATAACATAAAGCTATTCTTTCCGCTCAATCCATCATAGAGTTCATACTAGAATAACACCTTAAGACACAAATCAACCAAAACCCTAATGTCACCTAGATACTCCATTGTCACCTCAAGTATCCGTGGGCATGATTATACGATATGCGTCACACAATCTCAAATTCATCCAACCAACACAAAGTACTTCAAAGAGTGCCCCAAAGTTTCTAACGAAGAGTCAAGAAAACGTGTGCCAACCCCTATGCATAGGTTCATGGGCGGAACCCGCAAGTTGGTCACCAAAACATACATCAAGTGGCACGTGATATCCCATTGTCACCACAGATCAGCACGGCAAGACATACATCAAGTGTTCTCAAATCAAAGACTCAATCCGATAAGATAACTTCAAGAGGGAAACTCAATTCATCACAAGAGAGTAGAGGGGGAGAAACATCATAAGATCCAACTATAATAGCAAAGCTCGCGATACATCAAGATCGTGCCATAGAGAGAACACGAGAGAGAGAGAGAGATCAAACACATAGCTACTGGTACATACCCTCAGCCCCGAGGGTGAACTACTCCCTCCTCGTCATGGAGAGCGCCGGGATGATGAAGATGGCCACCGGTGATGGGTTCCCCCTCCGGCAGGGTGCCGGAACGGGATCCCGAGAGGTTTTTTGTGGCTACAGAGGCTTGCGGCGGCGGAACTCCCGATCTATCTCCCCCGTGGATGTTTTTAGGGTACGTGGGACTATATAGGAGAAAGAAGTCAGCCGGGGGGGTGCTCAAGGGGCCCACGAGACAGGGGGGTGCCCACAGTAGGGGGGGGGCACCCCCTATCTCCTGGCCTCCTAGAGGATCTTATGACGTGAATTCCAAGTCTCTAGGATCATATTCTTCCAAAAAATCACACTGCTGAAGGTTTCATTCAGTTTGGACTCCGTTTGATATTCCTTTTCCTCGAAATACTGAAACAGGCAATAAAACATCAATATGGGCTGGCCCTCCGGTTAATAGGTTAGTCCCAAAAGTAATATAAAAGTGTATAATAAAGCCCGTAATCATTCAAAATACATAATAAAATGGCATGAATGCTTCATAAATTATAGATACGTTGGAGACGTATCAGTCTTCCCTTCAAGACTAGTCTCCGTCCACTAGAAGACAAAAAGATGACCTCTTCCGAGAACTGAGGGGCGAGTCAGACTAATGCCAAACTAGGAGGAAAGAATGAAGTTCCTGAGTCCAGCTCTACTGGAGATGGCAATCCCGAGGTCACCTCGCCTAGGAAGAAGAACACAAATGGCAGGAACAAGAGGAAAGGTGGACCTCCAAAACAGGTTTACAGAAAGGTTACTATGCCCTTGTTGATATCAGAAGAACATGTTGACACCCATACCAATGCCTTAATCCAGCATGACCCTGCGTTAGCAAGTGGCGAGGACATTACTGAGGGTGCAGAAGGGGAACATGCGCCAAAAAAGAAGAGAGATACATCCATGACTTCAGAGAATTTGGCAGGAGCTGCTAGGAAGCCCTGCCATGCGCAATGAGTTGCTTGAGCTGGAACTGCCCGGGGCTTGGGAACCCTGAGGCGGTTCGAGAGCTTTCAATGTGGTAAAGCAAGAAGGGCCCGAGATGGTTTTTGTCATGGAGACAAAGATCAAAGGCAAACGAGTGGAGGATTTGCGGCATACCTTTGGGTTTGCAGGCAGCTTTCTAGTGGATAGTGACGTCCTTAGCAGAGGTATAGGATAGTTCTGGTCTAAAGAAGTGAATGTGGAACTAAAATCGTATAGTCGCAACCACATTGATGTTCTGGTCCGTGATGTTTCACTGGGCTCAAATGCATGGAGGTTTACGGGCTTCTACGGAGCACCAAGAGCAGCAGACCATCATCATAGCCGACGCTTTCTCAGAACCCAACACTCCATTCCTCATGGTGCATGGATGTGTACAGGTGACTTCAACGAAACCTTGTATTCGGATGAACATTTTAGCCGATCAGCTCGCCTGAGAGGTAGATGAGAGATTTTTGCGAAGTCACCAGTGAATGTGCGCTCCAAGACTTGGGGTGGTCGGGTGTTGCTTACACCTGGCATAATCGTCAACCTCGAGACGCAAATGTTGATGCAAGGATCGACACGGCCTTTGCTAATGAAGAGTTCAGGCAGAGATTTGATCATACGCGAGTTCGGCATGTGTGTGTGTGTGTGGTGGAATCCGATCATTGTTTCGTCATTGCTGAGTTCAGAAACCATGCATTCTCACATAGGCCGACGGGAGCCAAGCAGTTTCGTTATGAAAATGTTTGGCAATCACATCAAGATTATGAACACCTAATCGCACAAACTTGATGGGAGCAGACCCGCAATCCTGGACTGCAACGCATCATGGATTCCTTGGGGGCACTACAGCATTTGATTGAACCCTGGGGAGCCTGCGAATTTGGTAGCCTGACAAGAACCGTTTGTAATCTTCAAAAATGGCTCGACAGGCTGCGACAACAATCAGTGGGACGGGTCCCATCAGATGAGGAGAGAAACGTCATGAAGAAACTCAGAGAAGCACTTCGGCTCGAAGAAATCTAGATGAGGCAGCGCTCCCGAGTCTCGTGGCTCTGCGATGGTGATTGGAACATGACATACTTTCAAGCACAAGCTAGACAAAGAAAACGCACCAATAGGATAGTTAGTCTCAAGAGAGACGATGGTTCTAATTATGCAAATGAAGCAGAAGATAAGGCAGAAATTTGAGCCTTTTATCAGGCACTCTACATGACGCAAGGTGCCAATGACACTGATGTGTTATTATCGCATGTTCCCACCTGGGTCACACAGAAGATGAACGACTCTTGTGTAAACCATACAAGCCACAAGAAGTTCACCGAGCACTATTTCAAATGCTGCCTTCCAAGGCGCCAGGGGTGGACGGTTTCACGGCAGGTTTTTTCCAACGCCACTGGAAGTTGCCACAAGATGAAGTAACTCAAGCGGTGCTGGCTTTTCTCAACGAAGGCGAGCTACCAGTGGGACTCAATGAAACATCTATTACATTGATTCCTAAGGTACATCACCCCCAGAGTATCTCACAATATCGTCCAATTGCCATCTGTCCAGTACTATATAAATTGACAGCCAAGGTTATTGCAAACCGATTATGACTTCACATGGATGATATCATAAGTGAGGAGCATTGTGCTTTCGTCCCGGGTCGGTTGATCACAGACAATCTTGTTCAGAAGAAAGGGAAGAATTACACTTGTGCAGTTAAACTTGACATGATGAAGGCCTATGATAGAGTGGAGTGGCATTTTTTGGAAGCTATACTCTTGAAGCTGGGTTTCACCGCTAACCTGGTAAGATTGATCATGAAGTGTGTCACATCAGTTCGGTTCTCTGTTCGTGTGAATGGAGAGCTGCAGCCTTTCTTCAACCCTTCCAGAGGGCTTCGGCAGGGGTGCCCAATTTCCCCTTATTTGTTTGTACTTTGCACCGAAGGCCTCACTTCGCTCTTGAAGCACTATGGTAACTTTGTTGACATAGGAATTAGAGTGAATTTCAGAGCACCTTGGGTGAATCACCTCTTATTCGCTGATGATAATCTTATTTTCATCAAGGTGAACTGATACGTCTCTGTCGTATCTACTTTTCCTAACACTTTTGCTCTTGTTTTGGACTCTAATTTGCATGATTTGAATGAAACTAACCCAGACTGGTGTTGTTTTCAACAAAACTACCATGGTGTTGTTTTTGTGCAGAAATAAAAGTTCTCGGAATGGAACAAAACTTTCTGGAGAATTATTTTAAAATAATAGAAAAATACTGGAGCCAAGAACCACCAGAGGGGCCCCTTGGTTGAGCACAACCCACAAGGGCGCGCCACCCCCTCCAGGTGCGCCCAGGTGGGTTGTGCCCACCTGGTGGCCCCATAGGCCCTAACTCCGACGCTATAAAATCCTATTTTTCAAAGAAAAAATCGGGGAGAAAGAATTATCGCATTTCACGAGACAGAGCCGCCACCACCTCCTATTCTTCATCGGGAGGCCATTTCTGGAATCCATTTGTGGTCCCGGAGTAAGGAATCTTCGATCTTCATCATCACCAACTCTGATCCATCGCCAATTCCATGATGCTCCCCACCGGGAGTGAGTAATTCCTTCGTAGGCTCGCTGGTTGGTGAGGAGCTGGATGAGATTCATCATGTAATCGAGTTAGTTTTGTTAGGTGATACGTCTCCAATGTATCTACTTT
This sequence comes from Triticum timopheevii, assembly GCA_963921465.1. Lineage (NCBI taxonomy): Eukaryota > Viridiplantae > Streptophyta > Magnoliopsida > Poales > Poaceae > Triticum > Triticum timopheevii. Next base: position 177,970,290 of record OY997264.1, on the reverse strand, counting down.
TCCAAACTCTTTTGCCCTTGTTTTGGACTCTAATTTGCATGATTTGAATAGAACTAACCCGGACTGATGCTGTTTTCAGCAGAATTGCCATGGTGTTATTTTTGTGCAGAAATAGAAGTTCTCGGAATAACTTGCAACTACATGGAGATAACTTTTGGAATAAATAAAAAATATTTGCGAAAGAATCAACCGAAAGGCATCCACACCCTAGCCACAAGGGTGGGGGGCACGCCCACCTATGTTGTGGCCCCCCTGGACCTCCACCGACCTCAACCCCAACTCCATATATTCACGTTCGGGGAGAAAAAAATCAGAGAGAAGGATCCATCGCGTTTTACAATACGAAGCCGCCGCCAAGCCTTGTTCTTCCTCGGGAGGGCAGATCTGGAGTCCGTGCGGGGCTCCAGAGAGGGGAATCCGTCGCCATCGTCATCATCAACCATCCTCCATCACCAATTTCATGATGCTCACCGCCGTGCATGAGTAATCCCATCGTAGGCTTGCTAGACGATGACGAGTTGGATAAGATTTACCATGTAATCGAGTTAGTTTTGTTAGGGTTTGATCCCTAGTATCCATTATGTTCTAAAATTGATGTTGCTATGACTTTGCCATGCTTAATGATTGTCACTAGGGCCCGAGTGCCATGATTTCAGATCTGAACCTATTATGTTTCCATGAATATATGTGAGTTATTGATCCTATCTTGCAAGTTATAGTCACCTACTGCATGTTATGATCCAGCAACCCCGGAGTGACAATAGTTGGAACACTTCCCGGTGATGACTGTAGTTTGAGGAGTTCAGGTATTCACTAAGTGTTAATGCTTTGGTCCGGTATTCTATTAAAAGGAGGCCTTAATTACCCTTAGTTTCCAAAAGGACCCCGCTGCCACGGGAGGGTAGGACAAAAGATGTCATGCAAGTTATTTTCCATAAGCACGTATGACTATATTCGGAATACATGCCTACATTATATTGATGAACTGGAGCTAGTTCTATGTCACCCTAGGTTATAACTGTTGCATGATGAATGCCATCCGACAAAATTATCATCATTGATCAATTTCCTATGAGATCATTTCATATTGATCTTTGCTAAGTTACTTTTCCATTGCCACTATTACGATTGCTACAAAACTGCTACTATTACTTTTGCCGCTGTTACGTCACTTCCATACTACTTTGCTACTAAGTACTTTGCTGCAGATATTAAGTCTTTCAGGTGTGGTTGAATTGACAACTCGGCTGCTAATACTTGAGAATATTCTTTGGCTCCCCTTGTGTCGAATCAATAAATTTGGGTTAAATACTCTACCCTCGGAAACTATTGCGATCCTCTATACTTGTGGGTTATCAAGACCTTTTTATGGCGCCGTTGCCAAGGAGCATAGCTCTATTCTGTGGGTCACTTAGGATTTATATCTGTTGATCACTATGAGGAATTTGAAAGACAACAAAACCAAGATCTATCCCTCAACTACGAGGGGAGGTAAGGAACTTCCATCTAGCTATGCACTTGATTCACCTTCTGTTCTGAGTAAACTTGCGACACCTACACCTGCTATTGATTCTGATATGTCACATGTTGTCTATGATGCCACTTCTGTTATGCATGATGCTTATGATGATACCACTTCTCTGCTTGATAATGCCATGCCACTAGGTGAATTTCTTGATGAACAACTTGCTAGTCTTAGAGAAAATGAAATTACTGAAACTGGTGATATCATTGAATCACATGATGAAGATTCTCCCCCTAGATATGAATTGCCTGGTGTACCAGAGGGTTATTGAGGGAGTCCTGGACTAGGGGGTGTCCGGATAGCCGAACTATCATCATCGGCCGGACTCCAAGACTATGAAGATACAAGATTGAAGACTTCGTCCCATGTCCGGATGGGACTTTCCTTGGCGTGGAAGGCAAGCTTGGCAATACGGATATGTAGATCTCCTACCATTGTAACTGACTCTGTGTAACCCTAGCCCTCTCCGGTGCCTATATAAACCAGAGGGTTTTAGTCCATAGGACGAACAACAATCATACCATAGGCTAGCTTCTAGGGTTTAGCCTCCTTGATCTCGTGGTAGATCCACTCTTGTACTACCCATATCATCAATATCAATCAAGCAGGAGTAGGGTTTTACCTCCATCCAGAGGGCCCGAACCTGGGTAAAAACATCGTGTCCCTTGTCTCCTGTTACCATCCGCCTAGACGCACAGTTCGGGACCCCCTACCCGAGATCCGCCGGTTTTGACACCGACATTGGTGCTTTCATTGAGAGTTCCTCTGTGCCGTCACGATCAGGAAGGATGCCTCTTCCCATCTTTAAAGATGGTACCATTGCCAAAGGAGCTTTGGCCGCCGGCCAAACTATCCGGCTAGGTGGTTTTCTTATGACCGCCTGTTCGGCCGCCGCTTCGACAATGACCTCTCGGGTCATCAAAAGCGATCTTCGCGTCAGCTTGGAATTCACCGAGCAGCTGGATCCGATTGAGCTCTCTTCTGTAAACGAGCTCTTGGATCGCATCGCCGCCCTGGGGGTCTCTACAGACTACAATCAGATTGGGCTTAAAACCGATCTGAGAGAGATTAACTCCCTCCAGGTTACCCACCATGTTGTGGTGGTAGAGGAACAATGCGGCGACTCTTCCTCTGTATTAAAGACCAGTTATGTCCGGACTCCTGATCCCTCCATGCAGGATTCCCGCGGAGGGACGGACGTCGATCAAGTACTGAACGTAAAGTCAGGCAGCGGACCAGACTCGTTGGACAACGTCCAGCAATCCAAGCTTCCAAATTCGGAAACTTTTCGGCCCTTGAGCCTCAAGTTGGGAAGGGTTCCGGACTCAATTCCACCCACCCACCCAAACATATGCGATCTATCTCAAATCCGGCAAGAGCCCGTTGAAGCAGTACATCATTACTGGGCCAGATTCCTCCTGGTTATGGACAGGATAAAGGACTGTCGTGAGGAAAACACAATTTCGATTTTCTGCAACAATTGCACGGACAAGGGAATCTTGAATGCCGTAAGTCGTTGCGAAATTACACGCTTCGCCGACCTGGCGTCCATAGTACGGAAGTACTGTGCGATGGAGTGTGTCCGGAAAACCGAAACTAAGTTTTGGGACAATCCGGCTCCGAACACAACCCTAGTCCAAAACAAAAGGGTGCATCATGCTCAGGCTCCCAGGACAAAAACCAAAAAGCAAAAATCCCATAAAGGGCACCGAACCGTACTGGAGGGATGGCTCAGCGGACCCAGTAAAATTCATAGTACAGAGGGCGCCACTCCAACACATAGCCTTCGAGCATGTTGGATACTGCGGCAGGTGGCCAAAAGTGGCGAAGAGCTTCTAGCCCCGGAGAACCACCCCAACAATACCAGTACGGTATTAACAGTCTTCGAGACTTTCACATCAAATAATATGCGGAAACAAACAATCTGCAGCCTCGCCGAAGTCTACCAAGTAGCAACAACAAATCCATGGAGCGACACGGCTATCACCTTCAACGCCAGCGATGAACCTAAATTTCGAACAGCCCGAGTACCAGCCGCATTGGTCCTCAGTCCAATGGTGGACGGCTTTCGCCTTACCAAGGTACTCATGGATGGCGGCAGCGGATTAAACCTCATTTATCAGGAAACCCTTTAAAAAATGGAAATAGACTGGAGCCGCATTGAGCGAAGCAGCACAACCTTTAGGGGAATAATCCCTAGCCGGGAAGCACGCTGCACAGGAAAAATTACACTTGATGTGGTGTTCGGCTCGCCGGACAATTACAGGTCCAAGGAGGTCACGTTCCAAGTGGCCCCGTTCAGCAGTGGATATCACGCTTTATTAGGACGAGAGACATTCGCAATTTTCCAAGCCATACCCCATTACGGGTACATGAAGCTTAAAATGCCTGGGCCCAATGGAACCATCACTCTTGTCAGTGATCCGGACATAGCACTCTGCGCCGAAAACAAGACAGCCGCACTAGCCCTAGAGGCATTATCCGAAGCCCTAGCGGCAGAGGAACTCACTGCGCTGTGCTCTACGGTGAACAGGGACGATGTGATACTCGATAAGAGATCCAAGTCCACCTCTTTTAAACCAGCGGACGACATAGTCAAATTCCAGGTCCATCCAATGGACCCCACAAAGACGGCCTCCATTGGGGCACAGTTAAGCCCTGATGTAGATGCCGCACTACGAGAATTCCTTTGGGAGAATTGGGACATCTTTGCCTGGCACCCTTCAGATATGCCAGGAATCCCACGCAGATTGGCAGAACACAGCCTAAACATCCTAAAAGGATTCAAGCCAGTCAAACAGGCTCTTCGGCGATTTTCCAAACCCAAAAGACAGGCAATGGGAGAGGAGCTAGCCAAACTATTGGAAGCCGAATTCATCAGAGACATCAAACATCCAGACTGGCTAGCAAACCTGGTAATGGTACCAAAAAAAGGACAAATCATGGCGCCTGTGTGTCGATTTTAAAGACCTTAACAAGGCTTGTCCAAAGGATCCTTTCCCCCTTCCCCGCATCGACCAAATCATCAATGCTACCGCAGGACACGATTCATTGTGCTTCCTCGACACATACTCCGGCTACCATCAAATCAAGATGACGGAGGCAGACCAAGCCGCAACGGCATTCATTACTCCATACGGACCATTCTGCTTCAACACAATGCCCTTCGGACTCAAAAACGCCGGCGCAACATATCAGCGCATGATTCAGACATGTCTGGCTACCCAGATCGGCAAAACTGTGGAGGCATACGTAGATGATGTGGTCGTCAAGACCAAACACGTCGAAACTCTAGTAGATGACTTGAGGCTCACATTCGACAACCACCGAGCATACGACATTAAGCTCAACCCGAAAAAATGCGTTTTCGGCGTACCAGCCGGAAAGCTCCTGGGCTTCATCGTATCCGGTAGAGGAATTGAAGCAAACCCAGCCAAGATCCGAGCTCTGTCACAGTTGGATATACCAAAAGACCTCAAACAAATACAAAAATTAATTGGATGTGTGGCGGCTTTAAGCCGCTTCATCTCCCGTTTGGGAGAAAAGGCATTGCCCCTCTATCGCCTCCTCGGGCGCACCGAACACTTCAAGTGGACGGATGCTGCCACGGCCGGACTCGAAGAAATAAAGGCCATATTGGCAACCAATCTGGTCCTGGCCGCGCCTAACCTAGGCGAACCGATGTTATTATATATCGCGGCAACACATCAAGTTGTCAGCGCGGTACTCGTCGTCGAACGAGAAACAGAAGGACACAAATTCCCTCTTCAAAAACCAGTGTACTACGTATCCACTGTCTTAACCCCATGCAAGTCCCGGTATCCACATTATCAAAAGATAGCATACACGGTGTTCATGGCATCCCGGAAGCTGCGACACTACTTTCAAGAGTGTTTGATAACAGTTGCCTCCAAAGTACCTCTCAACGACATTATAAACAACCGCGACGCAACGGGCAGAATTACAAAATGGGCCGTCGAGCTCTTACCATTCGACATAACCTACAAACCACATTGAGCTATAAAGTCGCAAGTTTTGGCTGACTTCGTCGCCGAATGGACCGAAGCGGAACTCCCTAAAGAGTACGGCGCATACTCCAATTGGATCATGCATTTCGACAGCTCCAGAATGTTGGCCGGCTTGGGGGCTGGCGTCGTACTAGCGTCCCCAATCGGAGACGCAGTCCTATACGTACTTCAGATAATGTACACGGACTCCAACAATGCAGCCGAATATGAGGCCCTTCTACATGGTCTCCGGATGGCAATCTCCATGGGCATTCAACGCCTCGAGGTCCACGGGGATTCAAACCTTGCAATATCCCAAGTAAACGGAGACTTTGATGCCAAACATCCGAAAATGGCAGCCTACCGTAACGCCGTCTTAAAAATGTCAGCTCGGTTCGAAGGACTCAAATTCCACCATGTAGCCCGGGGTAATAACCAGGCAGCCGACGTATTGGCGCGCATCGGCACAAAGCGCGATGCAGTCCCTCCAAACATCTTCCTGGAGCGGCTCTTTAAGCCATCCGTAGTATGGGAAGAGGAGTCCGGAAACAACAATCCGGAACCAACCGCACCGCCCAAAACCGAACAATCTGACACAACCGGTGGCTCAGCCAATGACATAACACCTTCAGCCCATGAAATAATGGCAGTCATTGCCCCGTGGACGGAACCATTCCTAGCCTACTTAATTAGGCAGGAACTTCTCGAAGACCAAAATGAGGCCCGCTGCATAGTTCGGCGATCTAAAGCCTACAAGGTCCATGAGGGAGAACTTTATAAGAAAAGCACAACCGGAGTCCTTCAAAGGTGTATCTCCGAAGAGGAAGGGCGAAATCTTCTAGCTGAAATTCAGGCCGGACTAGGCGGACACCACGCTGCAGCTCGGGCCCTTGTAGGCAAGGCCTTCCGTACAGGATTTTATTGGCCGACGGCCCGGACAGATGCTCAGGACTTAGTCCAACGATGCGTCGGTTGTCAGCTCTTTGCTAATCAGAGCCACATGCCACCCACCGCCCTCAAAACTATACCCATCACCTGGCCGTTTGTGGTATGGGGACTTGACATGGTTGGACCCCTTAAAGGGGGAACCCACAAGCAAAAATACCTATTGGTCATGGTGGACAAATTCACCAAATGGATAGAGGCCAAGCCAGTTAAAACGGCCGAATCCGGACCTGTGATAGACTTCATATCCGGGGTAGTACACCGTTATGGTGTCCTCCAAAGCATCATCACCAATAACGGCACGAACTTCATGGCCGACGAGGTTAAACTCTGGTGCAAAAATATGGGCATTAAGCTCGACTACGCTTCAGTCTATCACCCTCAAACCAATGGTCAAGTTGAACGAGCAAATGGTCTAATCATGAGCAGCATCAAACCCAGATTAGTGCGGTCCCTTACGGAATCTAACACGCACTGGGTAGAGGAGCTCGACTCCGTACTCTGGGGGCTGCGGACCACGCCAAACCATACTACCAGATTCACCCCATTCTTTATTGTATACGGCGCAGAGGCAGTTTTGCCCTGCGATATAATTCATGACTCACCTCGCGTGCGCATGTACGAAGAAAGAGAAGCCGAGTTGGATCGGCAGGACAGCTTGGACGCATTGGAGGAGGAGTGCGACGTGGCAAAGGCTCGTTCCGCATTCTATCAGCAGCAGGCTCGAAGATATCAAAGCAGAGAAGTACGGGCCAAAACTTACAATGTTGGCGAACTAGTTCTACGCCTGCCGGACAAGAAAAAGGACAAACTCAAGCCCAAATGGGAAGGTCCCTTCAACATCGACCAAGTCCTGACCGGCGGAGCATACCGTCTGCGAAACGCATCGGACAACCGACTCGAGCCGAACCCATGGAACGCAGCCCGCCTCCGAAGATTCTACGCCTAGCGCCGGACTCAGAGTTCGTCTCCTTCCTCCGTCCATATTTTATACTTTAGTTGTCTTTTGTTTCTCTCTTTTTTCCCCACCTTTTCATAAAGCCTTTGAGGGCTGATCCGCACATTGTTCGCACACACTTGACATGCTACCTGCACTCATTATACCTAGGGGCTTCTTTAACAGAAGCTTATTTAAACGGTCTTTATGCCCAACGCATGTGTCAAACTTCCGCATGTACCTTTTATTCACCATTATATGCATCGATATGACTTAAGTTTTGGCCAAGCTGGGTTGCCTGGCTACTGTGCTTACCCCTACGTTCCCGATTCTTCGGCTAGGAGGTAAAGGGAGCACCTCTGCGATTGTTACTGCCGGGTCAGCCGGATGTGTACCTCAGACTGGGTGAAGCCGAAAGCTAGCGTTCTTAAGGGAATATTTGGTCGGTGACTTAAAAGATGATTCCTTATTTATTCATTTATCTGCCCCCAGATGCTTTTCTGCTCTTTTCGCAGTCCGGACATGCACTTTAGGGCATGCCTCCCAGGGAAAGGAACCCCTAACGGAACTATTCTCCCTGGAAGATGTTTCTTACTAACCATGTAATATAACATAACTAGTTCGGCACTTGTCTGATAAAGCACTAATGACCCCTACGCCTGGTCTCCATGCATGCCCCGGTTTTTTCATAACCGTGAGGGTATTCGGACGCACTCTGGACTCTAGGGTCCCGAGGTTGAAGCAAAAAGGTCCGCAAAGACAAACGATCTACAATCCGACTAGAAGGCATTATACATGTCATTTTAAAATACATCGTCAAATTGACTGACTGTACTCCTCTTCAATCCCGTCTAACAGGCTGTCTAATTTACAGTCCCGTTGGGAATACTTAGCAGCCAACTCTACTTGGCCATACACTAAACTCACAGGGATCTCCTTCCCATCGGGCCCCACAGGTCCGACCTCGGCCATGTGATTCGGATCCGCCTTCTTGTACCGCGTCTTCACCATGGCCCAGGCCTCCCCGGCACCTTGACGACAGGTCGATATCTTCCGTAGATGGAAGCACTGCTGTGCTCCCTGAAGCTTCTCCGCAAGCCCTCCAAGACCCTCGTTTAGGGAGACGGACGGCCATAAGGCCTGGGCGACGCCACTCATCGCCTGCCGAACACGTTCGTGCAGGTGCAGCAGCTCGGGAAGTTGGTCACCTGTTGAACCGGGCATTTCCTCCGCAGGGCGACCTGTGAGCACACCTACAGACACATTTCTGTCAATCGACTTCCTTGCCGAACTCTTCTTTTCAAAAGAGTTTGCTCAAGCACTTACTGTAGATGCCGCGACGAAGCCGTTGATTCTCCTTCACGGAGCCAGACAGTTGGGCCCGAACACCTTTTAGCTCTTCTCCAAGCTGAGTGTGGGCATCTTGGAGTTTATTCCTCTCCTGCTGCACCTTCATAAGCACCCTCTCACCGGCCTTCAGCTGGCGCAGTAGCTGTTGCTTATCCGGATCAAGTCCGACAACATCTGCAATATTATTGTCAGACTTATACGCACGCCGCACACCGCCTATCTTTTTGAAATATGTGTTACCGGAGGGGGTCTCTGCGTCTCCTCCTGCAGCGGCTAGTGCGGCCTCAAGTTGAGCCTTGCACTCTTGTAGCTCCTGGGAGAATTGGGTATTCTTCTCAGTAAGATCCTGCATATCAAATGATCCTTAAATCAGTTATTTTAACTACTTTAAGTCTCGGGGGCTACTGGCATATACAACTATTAAAATCCCTTACCCGTATGTCTTTCACATACTGCTCCGTGGCTCTGGTTAAACCATCTTGAGCGGCACGGAGGTGCGCGCCCGCGTTAAAGGCATTCAACGCCTCCGGGGAGAAACACGTGTCATGAAGAACTGTCCGGCGGCGCCTGTGATTCATGGCGCTCTCCACCTTAGACCCGATGGCGGACAGCCTGTCGGCATCCTCCGTTGGAGGAGCATCTGGCTCGCGCCTTGCGCTCGCCTCCCTCTGGACCGGGTGTTGGAGCCTGGCTGGCGGAGGCTTGGTTGGCAACCTCTCCGGGCACAGTCCGGCGAGCGCTCTTTCTCCTGGAAAAGTCATAAGCATCAATATACTTCACATGGGTCTTTTCCTTAAAAACGGTGGCGTGCCATACCGTTGCGGCGATGTTTCAATTCGCACCGCACCCCTCTTCCGCCTGCTGGGCCGAACTGACCCTGGTTGGTCAGCTGCCCCGGGATCAGCTTCCCGCCTTGAAGGCACCTCCTGCGAGACACCGTTGGTATGCGGTGGTCAGAAACAAGCACGGACGAAGTAATGGTGTCAGGGCTCCGGTCATAGTTACCTGGGAAGCCGGAGATAAACCGGGGTTGTCGGCCCTAATGGCAACTAGAGCGTTGTCCATACTAAGTTGGTGGAACACCCCGTCAATTAGTTCCACCTTTATGTCCGGATCCTCTTCGGAGGCCGGATCAAGGGATCTTCCCGGATCCTCGGGTTGTGGAGCCGGACTGTGTATGCCCTCCACATCCCGGCGCAGTTCTTGCGTCAAAATCATAAAGTAAGACACTTAACTTTGAAAGCACAGATCGAATGAATAAACGACCGCTTACCCAGCTCTGAGGGTTATTCATGGGGAATCCGTTCAATGGACTCGTTTGGAGGAAGTCCTCCTTCTCCCCCTTGTACAAGCTGGACAGGATCTTCACCAGATCTGCGGCCGATCCCGGCCCCTTGCGGCCATGACGGGTGGTGTCGGTGTCAAAACCGGCGGATCTCGGGTAGGGGGTCCCGAACTGTGCGTCTAGGCGGATGGTAACAGGAGACAAGGGACATGATGTTTTACCCAGGTTCGGGCCCTCTCGATGGAGGTAAAACCCTACTCCTGCTTGATTAATATTGATGATATGGGTAGTACAAGAGTGGATCTGCCACGAGATCAAGGAGGCTAAACCCTAGAAGCTAGCCTATGGTATGATTGTTGTCATGGTTGTTCGTCCTACGGACTAAAACCCTCCGGTTTATATAGACACCGGAGAGGGCTAGGGTTACACAGAGTCGGTTACAATGGTAGGAGATCTACATATCCGTATTGCCAAGCTTGCCTTCCACGCCAAGGAAAGTCCCATCCGGACACGGGACGAAGTCTTCAATCTTGTATCTTCATAGTCTCGGAGTCCGATCGATGATGATAGTCCGGCTATCCGGACACCCCCTAGTCCAGGACTCCCTCGGTAGCCTCTGAACCAGGCTTCAATGACGATGAGTCCAGCGCGCATATTGTTCGGCATTGCAAGGCGGGTTCCTCCTCTGAAATAATTCATAGAAGATTGTGAACACCAGGATAGTGTCCGGCTCTGTAAAATAAATTCCACATACTACCGTAGAGAGAATAACATGTACACAAGCTCAATCTGCTGACGTATTTTGTGGCGTGATGTCACACCACTGCCAAGCCTTTACTTGAATCGTTTTTACTATACCACCTCAGCGCATTTAGCGAAGCAGTTTCCTTGGCACGTCTTGTCGAAGCAGAGATCGTGTTCCCCTTATTCCGGGATTCCCATCAATACGGACGTGGGTAACCCAATCGCGCCCGTTGCCACGCCTCCTCTATCGAAGGCGAGTCCCAAACGGTCACGGGGATGGCTCTTGGTATTCTCCCTCTTTATAATGGGACCAAGGCTCGTTTTTCTTCAATCCTCAATCGAATCTGCCCTTCGCACTGAGTTCCAACACCCAGAGCCCCAGATTCGAGCGCTTCGGACTTTCGGCAATGTCCGGCTCCGACCTACAGGGCCGGTGGATGCCCTCCTCCGTCATAGAAGAGGGCGTGCTAAAGTTGAGAGAAGCCAGGTACCTGACCTGCGAGATTTCGCATAGGCTGCCCGCCAAAGGGCAAGTCATTCCTACTCCCAAGCCTGGCGAGAGCGTCGTGTTTGTGTCCCACCTCCATCGAGGTTTAGGCTTCCCGATGGATCCTTTTATGAGAGGGCTCATGTTTTACTATGGGTTGGAATTCCATGACCTGGCTCCGTAGTCCATCCTCCACATCTCGTCATTCATTGTCGTCTGCGAGGCCTTCCTCCGCACTACCCCCCACTTCGGTTTGTGGCTCAAAACCTTTAACGTGGAGCTGAAGATGATCGAGGGGCACCAAGCAGAGTGCGGCGGGGCGGTTGTAAGCAGGAGGGCCGATGCTCCATGGCCCGAAGGCTCTTTCAAAGAGGAGCTCGGCTTGTGGCAACAAGAGTGGTTTTATATTACTGCTCCCAGGGGCAACAGGCAGAAGCCGCCGCCCATCTTCCGCTCGGGACCTCCACGACGGCTGATGTCATGGGTCAACCAAGGGCTCAACTGGGAGCCGTCAAAGGACGTGCCCCTATTGCAGGGCCGGATTCAAGACCTCCAAGAGAGGGAGATCGATCTGGTCATGGTGATGCAGGTCATGCTGATTAGGCGTCTTCTGCCCTGCAAACGTCGTCCTCTCCGGCTGTGGGAATTCAATCCGGAGGGACCACGAATTCTCCAACACTTCATGGGTACGACACCCATGGAGATGCACAAATTGTTCTTCAGATCACAAGAGGTGTGTCCGGAATTGACCGAGGACGCCGGCGTAAGCTGCAATCGCCCGGATACGCAAGTAGGTAGCTCTGTGTCCGGACATACTGTTCATTTGCATTTCTAGGATTTGCCTTTTAACCAATTGTCCTCTAAAAAGGAGTGGATAGCACAAGCAAAACTGATACGGTGTCCGGCCCCCCTCCCAGAGACCACGCCGGATCCCGTGTTGGTCAAGATGCTGGAGGTTGCGCCTTCGGAGGAAGGCGAAGGGGAAAACAGAGAAGCTACCGCCTCTACCAAGGAGGCTCTCGAGAGAGGAGGGATCGAGAATCCCCCTTCCAAGGGGAGAAGAGGACCGCTTCCGAAAACCCGGAGGGCAAGGCCTCAAAGTGGGGGAAGAGATCTTCGCCGGAGGGTCCTGCGCCAGGGGAAGCCCTGGCCGCACCCTCTCCCCCAAGGGATCAGCCCTCCAGCAAGCCGTAAGTAGAAAAAGGGGAGTTTTGTAATAAGGGACACCCCTATTTTTGCTTCTGAGGATAACCGATGTTTTTACCTTGTAGTTCGGATCTCCGCCCTTCTCAGCTGAGCTCGTCTTCGGGGGAGCTTCGTCCGGAGATGATGGAGAGTGAAACGCCTCTATCTTCCGCACCGTCAGGCGGGGCGGACGACCCTGAGGTGTCATCACGGAGGGTATCCCCGAGTCCGGCCGGGCCGGAGAGTTCGGTGTCAACTGGTGTACGGCCGGGGCGCCAACTGGTGTACGGCCGGGGGAGCTGAGGGCTCTGCTCGAGAAGGCGTCTATCTCAGAAGGTCACCCTACATTGATGAGTATGGTGATTGGAAGAATTTCATCCGCCGAAGGCGGGTTGCATGATGTCGTCAGAAGTTTGCTGGCGGGGTTTGAGGTACGTAAAAATGACATACCTTTTGACAGTTTTGCACATAAAGCGCGCCCTGTATGGATAGTAGCCCCTTAGACTCGGGATGTTGTCGAAAGCGACAGCGTGTCGATGATCATAATCTCAGGTATTAATTCTCGCTTTTCCTACACAGGTGGCGGATAGTCCGGTGGCCAGCCGGACTGATGGAGTTGCTGAACTAAGGCGGCAACTCGATGTTGCCGATGCGGACATCACACTGGTCAATAAACGACTTGACGAGTCGCAAGGTAGGTTGTTTCTCCGTGGTCACCTAGTAAGGGAGCCGAAGCTCACTCCTTACAACATGTGTGTTTGATGCAGATGGTGCTGCTGCTGTGGAGGACCTTCGAGTAGAGCTTGCTCGAGCCAAGGAGCAGGTCAGAAGGAGTGATGCGGCTGCCTTGAAGGCGGCCGAAGAGCTGGAAGCCGAAAGGGCTGCTCACTGCCAAAGCAGGGAGGAGATGGCCGAAATGGCCGTGAAGTTGAAAGATGTTATCGACCGCTATGAGGTTCTTGAAAAAGAACGCCGAGCGGAGCAAGAAAACCTGAAGAAGGCCACCGCCGAAGCTAAGGATGCCCGTTCTGCAATGAGGGCTATAAAGGAGGAGCTGCACCAGGCCGGAGATATTGCGGCTGGCAAGCCCTTTCTGCTACGCAGGAGGTTCACAGATCCGAAGTATGCTCAGCTTGGCCAGCTGTGGGGTCTGGAGGATCCTTATATGGATTTAGCGGCGAGTGCGGCAGATGTTGTTGTGCACTTCCGAAGTCAAAAGGATCACGAGACGGAAGAGCTTTTTTGGTCTCAATTCCATAGTCCGGAGCGTTCACTTCCGCTGACCGATCGGTTGGCTGAGTGGGCTGAGCTGAATAGATTGTCCGGACTTGCCATGACGGATGTAGTGACTCATATCTGGCCGGATAGGCCCAAGCCGAAGAGTTATTTTGGCTTATTGCAACAATTCCTTGGGGCGATGCCGCATATCAAGGCGATGAAGCGGTCGGCCTGCGTAGAGGGTGCACAGATGGCCCTCGCCCGTGTGAAGACATACTGGACGGAGATGGATGCCACCGATGTTGCAACCCGGGGTTCGGACGAGAGTCGGTTACTCGCCGAGCACTATTTTGGGGAAGTTCTGCGGGGTGCTCGTGCAATAGAGTCGCAGTGCTCAAAGAATGTCATGTTTAAATGATTTTTATGATTTGTAAGACGATATATATAATATAAGTGCTTTTTATACTTGTGCGTTCAAGTATTGAAATATCTCCTGTGCGGCCGTTAATGTATACTTGTGTATAACCTAAAAGATGGCAGTCTTCGGCTTCAGCCCCCACGCACATGGTGCGGGGGTGTTTGCAAAAACAGCGCATTTTCACACTTAATCCAACGTCTTGGTCCTGTGAAGGAGGTGGTAGCATAGCAAACGAGGCAACCGGACTATAATGCTTTATCACTTTCACTTAGCCATAGGAGTTCGAGGGTGGGGCTACGATGTAGCCCCTAGGGGCACTGCACTCTCCGAATTCGGGGTGCGTGTGTGCCTGACCGGGAAACGGTCCTTCATTAAAGCGGAGGAATTCTAAACATTCCGGTAGTCGATCGAGTGGTTGACCAGTCTCTCGTTGTATCATGACAGTCAGTTTTCGGCTTTCTCTAATGAGGTGCTCGCCCGGCCAAACCGGGGCACAATCGCAGTAGTTCTCCTGGTGCCGCGTTAGCCGATGATACAGAACGTAAGGCAGCAAAACACGGGAGCCGGGCAAACCCAACATTTGACCAAAGACATGATTCGGAGCTGATGCATATAAGTGTAAGTGCATCTAGTGCCCCTTAGTGATTTTGGTGTATTGAAGACTTATAGGTTAAGTAACTGATGCGTTTGTGAGTGTACACAGGTCTATAAGTCTATGAGGAGTTTGATATTTACAGAGAAAGTCGACCCCTAAAAATGAAGTTCTTCGACTGAAGACTTTGGTATTCTGAAGACTTTCTGAAGACTTTGAAAGTGAAGAAATTGGTGTGACCTTGAAGACTTGATATTCATTTGAGAAATATGAAGCGTGAAGACTTTTGTTTTCGTAGTTTCATTTTCTCTTTCTTGAGTCATAGGAAACACCGTACTGTTAAAGGGGGTCGAGGAAATACCAAGGAAAAATTTCCATGTGATGCTCAACTCAAAATCCTACACCTACCAATCCCTTCGAGTGAAGCCATTGGAAATCTCATACAGTTCAGTCAAATTCATCAGTAATAGAGACGCAGCTCTTCTGTTCACTGAGGACTTTTCTCTGACTGAGGAGTTAAGAATTCGCCAGTGCGAATTGCCTACACAGTGAGGAACATGATAGCCCTGAGGAATTTGAGAGTCAAATTTCCGACCGTTGCTGTGCTGCGCGCCGGCTGTCCCAAAATATCTTATCCACCTAACGGTCATATCATTGAAGGGCATTTATGTCTTATCATGTCGGGCTGCTCCCTAGGCTATAAATAGCCGCCCCCTACAACCACTAGCTGGTTGGCTACTCCGAGAGAACTTGACACTTGTCATTTGAGAGCAACCCATCCTCCGAGGACTTTGAGCGAAAATCATCAAGTGAGGAAAATCCCAAAACCAAACCCCCACAAACCCAAAGTGATTGAGCATCACTGAAGAAATTGATCCTGCATGGATCCGATGCTTGTTACCTTTGAAGACTGTGCTTCTTCCAGGCGGTTAGGCGTCAAGGTCTAGAGCATCCAAGAGGAATTGTGGATCGCCGAGTGACCAAGTCTGTGAAGGTTTGGAAGTCACCTGAAGACTTACCACGAGTGATTGGACGAGGCCTGCGTGGTCTTAGTTCAAGGAGAATACGGTGAGGACTGGGTGTCCTGAGTTGCGGCTCAGAGACTGGGTGTCCGGGACTGTGTGTCCTCGAGTTTAAATACTCAGCCGCTCCAACCAGACGTACAACTGAGACAGCAGTTGGAAATGGTTTACCAAATCATTGTCTTCACCAACTGACTGGTTCTATTTCCTCAACTCTTCCATTTCCTCATTCTGTGTTGAATGTTGTTCATATCTGTGCTTGAAGACTTTGACTGAAGACTTTCACAAATTCCTCAGTTCAATTTCTTCAGTCTGATTGTCTTCATCTTGTTATCCTGTGTTTACGCTTTCCGTACTCTGTTTTAGTCTTCATTTTATCATGCTGACTATGTGTGTATCCTGTTATGTTTACTTCTGAGTACATATTCCGTTGCAAGTAGTTCTTCGCTAAGGAATTTCCTCACCAGCAAATTCCTCAGTGAAGAATTCATAAAAGTCGCCTATTCACCCCCCCTCTAGTCGATATAACGCACTTTCAATTGGTATCAGAGCAAGTACTCCCTTGTTCTGTGTGATTTTGGTTTAACCGCCTGGAGTTTTAGTTATGTCGACCGCAGGTATGATCAAGGTCTCGGCTGGGTGTCCTACCTTTGATGGAACGGACTACCCCTACTGGAAGAACAAGATGCGAATGCATCTTGAGGCAATTGACAATGATCTCTGGTATGTTGTGGAAAATGGTGTCCCCTCTGTCACTGAAACACTGACCACTACCGATGTGAAGAGATTCAAACAACTCGATTCTCAAGCGAAGAATATCATCTGTGGCCATCTGAGCCAAGGACAGTATGGAAGAGTGAGTGCTTTGGAAACTGCCAAGCTTATCTGGGATAGGCTGTCCAAAGTAAACGAAGGAGTCTCAACTCAGCGTGACTCTCGAGTCGATGTTCTTCGGAATCTCTTCAACCGCTTCAAAAGACTCGACAATGAGAATGTCCAACAAACCTTTGATCGCCTCACTGACATCTCAAATGAGCTTCAAGCCCTCGGTGCCACTGACATCACTGATCATGAAGTTGTGAAGAAACTGCTGAGATCGCTTGATTCCTCATTTGATACTCTGGGACTGATGATACAAGAACGTGCTGACTACAAGTCGCTTGATCCTGCTGATATCCTGGAAAGGCTAAACACTCACGAGTTCCAGCTTGCTGAAAAGAGAGATCTCTATGGCTCAAACTATGGCAAACCACGTGCCCTGAAGGCTAAGGTTGTGTCTGACTCTGAATGTGAGGATTCTGGTAGTAGCCTTAGTGATCCTGAAGAACTGAGCCAGGATCTAGCCCTGCTTGTGAAGAAATTCCAGAAGTTCACAAGACGTGGTCCCTTTGGAAAACCCTCAAGAGGAAATGAGTCCTCATCCAGTGACTACAAGAGAAGACTTTGCCACAAATGCAAGAAGCCTGGTCACTATATTCAAGATTGTCCTCAGTGGGAAAAGGAAATGAAGAAGAAGAAATACAAGGATTACAGTTCTGATGATATGAAGAAGAAGAAGAAATCGTCAAAATCTTCGTCATGAAAACCCTCAAAGTCTTCATCTCACAAGAAGGGCAGCTCCAAGAAAGCTCGGGCATTCATTGGCAAGGAAATGGACTCTGAAGCTGAATCTGAGGAAAATGATGAAGAGGAGGAGTCTGAAGAATCTGAGTCTGGTGTGGCAAGTCTGGCCGTTGCTACTGCTTTCGTCAGCAAGTCCATCTTCAACACCGAAGAAACTGACTCCACCGACAAGCCTAATGAAGATAATGATGGCTACGCTCCCACCTATTGCTTCATGGCAAAAGGAGCTAAGGTACTCAAATACAACTCCTCTGACTCTAGTGAAAATGAATCTGATGAGGATCTCAAGCCCAGCTACTCTAAACTCGCTAAAATTGCTGTGAAACAACAACGGGCTCTTGAAAAGTTTCAAAACATGCTAGATAAAAGTGATGATATGTTGGGTGAAGAAATGGATCGCACTAAAGCCCTGACTGAAAATCTTCAGAGACTTCAGTCTAAGTATGATAACCTTCAAGGTCATCATAACTCTCTCTTGTCTGATCATGAGAAACTTTCTTATGAATTTCTTCAAGAAAAGCAAGATCATGAGAAGCTTTCTCTTGAAGCTATTCAAAGAAAGGAAGATCTTGAAAACCTAAGGGTGTGTTATGAAGATCTTCAGAAGGAGCGCGATTCATTACTAGCTCAACAAATCAGCGCTTCTCAGGAAGAATTTGTTCCTCCATGCTTAAAGTGCATTGAACGTGAATCTGCTAATTCTTCACCTGAATGTTCAAATGCTTCAATTGTTACAAATTCTTCATCTGCCTCTGCTATCACTAATTCCTCATCTGAGGACATTGCTAGTATCACTGACAATGCAGGGCTGAAGGAATTGTACATGACAGGCATGTACAAAAGCCTCAAACGGCATCAGAAACTTTGTGATGTGCTCAAAAAGCAGATCCTCAACAGAAACCCTAGGAAAGAGGGTATTGCCTTTGAGAGGAAACTCAATGCCGATGGAACATATTGGAAGCCTGAGCAGTATCCCAAAACCTCATGGGTTGCTGCAAAGGGACCTCCAGTTGATCCATCTAACTTATCTGGCTTTACATGTGAATCTCCTCATTCTTCTGATGAGTCATTTGACTCCAACTATAAACTGTTCAAAAATCAGAATGGTGAAGTATTTGCTAGATATGTTGGCACTAACTACAGGAACGGTTCCCCTATGAAGAAAATCTGGGTTCCCAAAAGTTGTGTTGAAAGTCTTCAGGTGAATGTCCTCATGACACCACCTGTGAAGAACAGGAACCCCAGATCAAATTCTTCATATGGACCAAACTCTTCATATGGATCCAAGTCCTCATATGGACCAAATTCTTCACGAGGATCAAATTCCTCAACTGGATCAAAGTCCTCATATGATTATCATCGTGCTAACAACTCTGTCTCGCAGGGTAGAGCTAAGGGCTATGAATATGTGCATTACTCTTCAAACCATTATGTTCATAAGTCCTCGAAGAATTACTCTGCTTATTCATATGCATACCCTAACCCCTCTCATGCTAAGCGAAATGGTTTGGCATCTTTGCCACCTTTCTCACATGGTGCTCGCAGGATGATGAACTCTTTGCCACCCCTCCAGATGTGGGTGGTGAAGAAAAAGAACTAATCTCTTCTGCAGGGTCAGGTCTCCAGACGTGCTCTAACGTCTGAAGAATTTGCTGGGGACCTGACAAAAATTGCCTGAAAGGACGCAGGCGAATCATGATGAAATGAACTTTCATTTCACACGTCCTAATACTGCTATATCTGTTTACTGCTTGATGAAATTCATCTGATGAACTTGATATCATATTCTTCACTGATGAAGCATATGAGATTGTAAGCTACACTAATTCATCTGCAGGATGATCAACCCAAAACCACTGAATGGGTCCTCGATAGTGGATGTACAAATCACATGACTGGTGACAAGAATCTATTGATGGATGCTCCCTTATCACCGTCACCTCTGAAGCATATCATCTTTGCTGACAAAGGAAAAAGTCAGGTATTGGGTCTTGGTAAGGTTGCTATCTCTAAGGATAAGCACATGGACAAAGTCATGCTTGTTGAGTCCTTAGGATACAATCTTATGTCAGTCTTGATGCTTTGTGATCTTGATATGGTTGTTGTCTTTGGCAAATATCGCTGTGTTGTGATTATGGAAGCTGACAATTCCAAAGTCTTCGAAGGCTTTAGGAGAGGAGATCTGTATATTGTTGATTTCTCTACAGGACCACAACCAAGCGTGTGTCTACTCGCAAAAGCTTCAGAAGGCTGGCTATGGCATCGACGACTTGGTCATGCAGGCATGAGGAATTTGAACATGCTTGCAAAGAAGAAGCATGTCATTGGCATTGAAAATGTCAAATTCCTCAAGGATCACTTATGCGGAGCATGTGAAGCCGGAAAAATGACCAAGGCCAAGCATCCAGCGAAGACTATCATGACCACTACCCATCCATTCGAATTGCTTCACATGGACCTCTTCGGACCTAATCATTATTCAGCAGTCACTAATGATGCATCTTTATATGGTTTTGTCATTGTTGATGATTATTCTCGATATACATGGGTACACATTGTTACTTACAAACATGAAGTGCAGGAAGTCTTCAAACGATTTTCCTCGAGGGCTTCAACCAACTTTGGTGTGAAGATCAAGCATATCAGAAGTGACAATGGAACTGAGTTCAAGAATTCTGGTCTTGGTGCTTATCTTGATGAACTTGGTATTACTCATGAATTATCTGCTCCCTATACTCCTCAGCAAAATGGCGTCATGGAGCGCAAGAACAGAACTCTTGTTGAGATGGCTCGCACTATGCTTGATGAATACAAAACGCCTCAGCGTTTCTGGATTGATGCAATTGATACTGCCTGCCACATCATCAACAGAGTATATCTTCACAAATTCTTCAAGAAGACTGCCTATGAACTCCTCACTGACAAGAAACCCAATAGAGAACCTACCTTCTGTGTTAGATGAATTAGCACCTGAGGATGCTATCAAGCTCAAGGCAACTGAGGATGTCATTCCTACTGAAGAATTTGCTGAAGAGTTCATTTCTGTTCGTGAAGAACGTCGAGCTGATGCACCTGAAGAACATGATGAGGAAAATGGTGCTGAAGAAAATGCTGATCAAAATCCTCAGCGACAGCCCACTCATCCACGCGTTGCAAAAGAAGTGCAAGTGGAGAAGATCATCAATGACATTAGCGCACCAGGTCCTCTCACACGCTCAAAAGCTTCACACTTATCTAACTTTTGTGGGCACTATGCTTTTGTCTCTATCTCAGAGCCCACTAAGATAGATGAAGCATTTCTGGAGTCGGAGTGGATTCAGGCTATGCAAGAAGAATTACATCAGTTCGAGCTGAACAACGTCTGGGAATTGGTAAATCGCCCAGATCCTCGCAAGCATAATATCATTGGCACAAAATGGATCTACCGCAACAAGCAAGATGAAAATGGCCTTGTGGTGAGGAATAAGGCACGGCTAGTAGCTCAAGGCTACACACAGGTTGAAGGAATTGATTTCGATGAAACTTTTGCACCTGTTGCTAGACTTGAGGCGATTCGCATTTTACTTGCCTATGCTAACCATCATGATATCATCTTATATCAAATGGATGTGAAAAGTGCATTCCTCAATGGTAAGCTTGAGGAAGAAGTATATGTTGCTCAACCCCCAGGTTTTGAAGATCCCAAGAATCCTGACAAAAAGTCTTCAGACTCAATAAGGCCCTCTATGGCCTCAAGCAAGCCCCTCGGGCGTGGTATGACACATTGAAGGAATTCTTCGTGAAGAATGGCTTCACACCCGGTTCACTCGACCCTACTCTTTTTACTAAATCATATGATGGTGAACTGTTTGTGTGCCAAATATATGTTGATGATATTATCTTTGGCTGTACTAACCAACGA
This sequence comes from Triticum timopheevii, assembly GCA_963921465.1. Classification (NCBI taxonomy): domain Eukaryota; kingdom Viridiplantae; phylum Streptophyta; class Magnoliopsida; order Poales; family Poaceae; genus Triticum; species Triticum timopheevii. The sequence continues at coordinate 177,949,051 of OY997264.1, read as the reverse complement.
TATAGTGATGAATTTGCCTATATGATGAGTGAAGAATATCAAATGTCTATGATGGGCGAATTGAAATTCTTCTTAGGTCTTCAAATTCGTCAGCAGCACAATGGCATATTCATATCTCAGGAGAAATACCTCAAAGATGTACTGAGGAAATTCGGCATGCAAGATTGCAAAGGCGTCAAAATTCCTATGCCCACAAATGGCCATCTATGCACTGATGAAAATGGTATTGACTTCGATCACAAGGTATACCGCTCCATGATTGGTTCTTTATTGTACTTATGTGCATCTAGGCCAGATATAATGCTTAGTGTTTGCATGTGTGCCCGATTTCAAGCTGCACCGAAGGAATCACACCATAAGGCTGTGAAGCATATTCTTCGATATCTAGCTCACACACCAACACTAGGATTATGGTACCCCAAGGGCTCTGCTTTTGATCTCATTGGATATTCTGACTCTGACTATGCTGGTGATCGTGTGGACCGCAAGTCAACATCTGGCACTTGTCATTTCCTCGGACGATCTTTGGTCTGTTGGTCCTCGAAGAAACAGAACTGCGTATCACTATCTACTACTGAAGCTAAATACATTGTTGCTGGCTCATGCTGTGCTCAACTGCTTTGGATGAAGCAAACCCTCAAGGACTATGGCGTCAACGTGAAGAATGTGCCTCTCCTCTGTGACAATGAGAGTGCCATCAAGATTGCCCACAACCCAGTTCAACACTCGAAGACTAAGCACATCCAGATTCGTCATCATTTTCTTCGTGATCATGTGTTGAAGGGCGACATCTCCATCGAGCACGTGAAGACTGAAGAACAGCTAGCTGATATCTTCACTAAGCCCTTGGATGAGAAGAAATTTAGCAAGTTGCGGTGTGAGCTAAATATCTTAGAATCTTCGAATGTTCTTTGAAAAGGACACACATCCTAACTCTTATGCAGAATTGATGACTTAGATGTGCAACACATGAAGAAACGTTTTTCTTCAATCAATGAAGAATAACACTCTAAGTGTGAAGAAATTAATGAAGAATTTGATTCTCAGAACCCTACGACAATTGTACGCGGTGTCTGAAATCATCATTCTTATACGGTGGGCTACGCCACCACAAAAGTTGAAAATCTTCAATTTGAGTTTTTGTCTCATTTTTGAAATTCCTCAGTTTTTCAAATTCTTCAACTTTGCAAAATCTTCAATGTTTCCGACATTTTTCTTCATTGGCTATATATATATATGCGAGTTTATGTCCTCTACAACATTCACTTATTTCTATTTCTTCAAGTTGTGATTTCTGCTAAGTGAATGTGATCGGACCCTTCCCCCTCTATGCTATACTCAACCCAATCTATTCACAAATTCTTCATGTGCGTTCTGATTGAAACTCCTTCAAAGTCTTCACTGTGTCCTTGACAGCTGAAGAAATTGCGAACGAAATTTTAAAAACAAATCTTATCCAGATTTTCGGTTTTACCGCTCAAACCGTTCCACATCCCACGATACATTAGTTTAATCACCCACGATCTTACACGATCTCATCTGCACAGTACGTGGGTGACACATGTTGCGTGAAGGAGAAAGGGCAGGGGCATGTTCGTCCCAAAATCTTCGGGCGAACAGTTTTTTCACCGTGGCTATAAATACCCCTCTCCCTTCCTTACTTAATTTACTCTGCTCGGTCGCTGTCTCTCGCTCAAGCTCTCCTCAAACCTTGGCGCCGCCGCTACTCCATCGCCGTCGGTGAGGAAGAGCTTCACTGCCTCGACCTCGTCGCCGTCGTACTCGCGCCAGCCGCGGAAATCTTCACTCCGCCGCCGCCGTAGCCGTCTCCCTCTGCCAAGTTAGGGCGTGGGAGATCTAACTTGACGAACTTCACTACGGTTCACCTCTGTTCGTCGTGTTCTTCAGTTCGGGTAATTAAAAGTCACTTTTATTACTCACTTTGATTCTCAAATCTTTCTGAAAATCTTCAAAGGTGTTTTTGTTCTTCAAATCTTCACATATGAACACCTCACACACTATATGATCTTGATTTATCTCTCTAAGCACTCATTTCTTCAAGATTCCTCAATTGTGCGGATTTTCAATCTGTACAACTCTGGAACGTAAGACGAAACGCTTAGTGAAATTCCTCAAGGCTCAACTGGTCAAATTCCTCAAAACTTGTCTTTTTCGAAAAATCTTCTGAGAACGCATATGACCTCTCCAAATTCCTCGCACCTACACTCTGTTCACAGGTACTCATGTCCGCTGCTGAATCACTAGGTTCTCATCAACTTAACTCATTTGCAGTGTTCCTCGAAGAAAAACTGCATACTTCTTCAGAGTGCTCTATAGTTCAAATTCCTCATCTGAAGAAAATGGCAGAAGGCAAGAGACCGCAGAAGGGAGGAAAGAAACCGGAGGTCATGACTGCCTTTGAGATCCCTGACGAAATTTACAAAGATTACTGCACACCTGATGAAGCCAAGTTTGGCAAGGAGACCAAAAATCAGCGCAAAGTGCGCATACAGAGGATAGAACGAAGATGGGCACGAGAATGGAGGGAATATCGCTATGTTACTCCCAAGTACATGAAGTAATTTGCCTTAAACCCTCCATGCCCAAGAGCTCCTTTGGCACCTGGCCAACTCGCTGATCCCACCAGCATCAAGCGTGGTGAAGACTTTCCTGAAGAATGGTCCAGGCGCCAAGCCAAACTGGCAAGACAGGCCAAGGAGGTAGTGAGGAAATTCAATGAGGATTCTGCTGCTGCTGCTGCCGCTGAAACCTTGGTCAAGCCGAGGAAATCAATGCCAAAGAAGCCTGCATGCAAGCCAAGTGCTTCACCATCAGCGCCCTCACGGCCCAGTTCCTCAGTCGCGCCCTCACGGCAAATTCCTCAGACTGCTGCTGCTCACTCAAAATCCTCAGCAGCTCACTCCAAGTCCTCAACTCCTGTGCATCTTGCTACGTGTCAAAGGACTCAGGGTTTCTCAATTGCTTTGGGTGTCTCAGCAAGTTCCTCAGCTGCACCAATGTCCTCATCAGGCCCCACTCTGCTGAAGACAAAAGCAACAGCTGGACGCGGTCCTCGGCCAAGTCCAAAGAAGAAACAGGTTGCATTCAACGTGCCCTCTGATGACGAAGCTTCTGATGAAGAACTCGCAGAAATCATTAGAGACAGACTGACCAAGGCCGCTAGAGCCAAAAGAACAACTGTGCCTCTGCTTCTGGATCCGAAGAAGATCCTTGACTTCATTGACCTGTGGCATCAAGATCCAAACACTCCCATTCCTGATCTGCCACTGACTCCTGGTCAAAGTCATATGCTGAACCATTTCATCGCTGAAGAGAAATGGAAATTTGAAAAGGCTCGTGAGATCGAGAGAACACAAGCCAGAAAGGAGAAGCTTCTGAGGAAGAACATCATCAACCTGACTCCTAAAGAACTTCTCAAAGCTCAATCTGAAATCCAAGCCCTCAGCAAGGATTTCGATGCTTACAATGCTGATTGGCAAGGAGCCAAGGTGAGATTCGTCAATTTGACGAAGAAAATGACAACTGTTGCAGCCCCATCGCAACAAGAAAATCCTCAGGCTGAAGACTCGGCTCAGCCTGCTGAAGTACATGCCAACACTGCTGATGACTTTCAGCCTTCTGATGAGAATACAAGTTCCAGGGCAACTGCACCAGTCGCGTCTGAAGAAACTGAACCACAGTCCTCAGCTCCTACTGCACCAACACCAACTCCAATACTTCCTTCTGCTTATGAAGTGAAGAAGACAAAGGCTGCAGAACGAGCTGCAGTGAAGAAGAGGAAGGCATCAGCTGCGTCAAATTCTTCGGCTGCGAAGAAAATGAAGCCAATGACCAGCTCGATTGAAAATCCCATTGATGTTGTTCCCATTTCCTCCATGTCGTCTAAGGAAATTGTTCCTTATGGAGAAGACTACAAGATCCCAAGCGGATCTGATGAAGATAATCAATCTGTTGCTACCTCAGAACAGTTTGATGAAGAAATTGAAGTGGAAGCATTCCCTTCACCGCCAGTTGTTTCCTCACCCATGCCTCAGTTCACAGCTGAAGAGGCTGGTGTTGAGGAAATTGAAAAAGAAGATGAAGACGTGGATATTGGATGCACGACACCAGTGATGAACGATGACTTTTGGGAAAGTCAGCATCCCAATACTCCTCTCTTCACTCCAATTCAACAAATTCCTCAGTCCCTGGCTACAACTGTTCAATTGGGCTCTGAGGAAACTCATCCCACATCTTCTGTTAATGAGGAAATTCCAGCCGCTAGTGCTGAAGAACCTGCTGTTGATCCCCAGATTGCACAAGAAGAGGAACTAGAAATTCCTCAGCCTGAAGCACCTGAGATCGCGATTCCTGAGGTTGTGCTGCAAATCACTGACATTCCTCTGCCCAAACCAAAGAATCCATTCTCGAGCAAGCAAAAATTCAAGGCTGAAGACTTCTTTTCTGAGCATGTGTTCTTCACTGCTTATAATCCATATGACTCTGCTCGCATGAGGAAAAGACGCTTCTGGACTCCAACTCAAGCCAACTTCTATTCCTCAGTGCTCTTTGACAAGGACAAAATCTTCGATCATGAGCATATTCCTCATGTGGATATGGAATCATTGCCATGCTTCGAGCCAGTCCTCAGGGTTATTCACGATGCAGGGCTGCTGAATTTCTGCACTGATATCTGTGACTGGAATGAAGAACTCATTCTTTAGTTCTATGCCACCCTGCACATCACCGGAGATGCTGAAGATATCAATTCATGGGTGCTGGATTGGATGACAGAAAATACTCACTACAAGGCACCAGCAACTGAATTGCTTCGTGTCCTTCCTCTTGATCCTCCCCATGAAACTGCACGTTGCATCTACAATGACCGCGAACTGTCTGATCACTTTATGCAAGTGCTCATGAAGCCTTTGAAGCCAGGGCAGGCCCCTCGAACCAAATTCCTCGTCAAGGAATTGCTGTATGTGCCTCGGACTGTCTATAGAATCTTGACGAAGACAATGAGTCCCATCAAAGGCCACGACTCAAATGAAGAAGATGTCGTTGGCATCATGAAGAACATGCTTTTCAACATCATTCATGGCGTTCCCGTCAACTTCCATGATTTCTTCATGAGGACTCTAGCTAATGTTGCAATGTCGCCTTTTGAGCTGAAGCCATATGCACCTTGGATTATGAGATTCATAAGGGCAAGATCTTCACTGAATTACAAGGCTGACACTCTGAACCATGGTAGCTACTTGCCGCCCATTGAAGTCCTCAAGCGACCAATTTCATCATCTGATGATAAGGGCAAGGCAGCTGCTGTGATTGATGAAGGCACTCGTCCATTGGATGGTCAATTCCGTCTCGCTACATCTTACTCCACCAATGACGATTCTGCAACACATGACACTGCCGTAAATACCTCAGCCAAGCAAAGGCCTCAAGCAATAGCACCTAGGGTGATGACTGACCGTGAGTTACTCCTCAGTCTTCATCAGAAGGTTGAACCGCAATCAGAAATGGGTGAAGCGTCAATTTGCTGCAATTCTTCACAACATGACCTCAACACATAATGCAGTGAAGAAAAATCAGTACTACCTTCATGAAACCCTCAACCGCACCTGGGCTGTTCTTAATCATGTATATTCCGCGGAAGAACTGAAGACTATGGGTCTCCAGGAAGCATTTGACTGGTCTGCACCACCTCCGAAGAAATTCAAGAGAGTCAAAGTTCCCGATCTGGTGGCCAGCTCTTATTCTTCATCGCGTGAAACTGATGAACATGAAGATTTGGACGACACTGCGGCAGGCCCTACTTCAACAACCAACCCCGACAACGCTGGCGCTCCTCCATCGACTTGAAAATCTTCAGGGGCGTTAGTCCTCAGTTTTGATCCTTTTGGTCATTTGATGACAAAGGGGGAGAAATCTGAGTTAGTCTTCAAGCGGGTTTACATTATGGGTGTTTTTATTAAGTTACAACTCTCGTTCTTCCGAAACTTTTATTGGATCGAGTTGTAATCTTAAATCCGATGGTGCCTTGATACTTTTGGTCGTGCTCTGATACTTTTGATGCACTGAGCTCTGAAACTTTTGATGTGCTATTCCGCATGCTTATTCCTTGTTAATATTATTGCACGCATGTTGAATCTCATCAGGCACCATATTTCATCATGCATATCAAATTCTTCATATTATATATCAAATGCGTGTATGAATTACAAGATATAGGGGGAGATCTCCATGATTCAACTCTTCAAATGTGCATTGCCTCAAAAGCAAATTCCTCACTATGCACATATTCAGGGGGAGTTCTTCTATATCTTGCAATCAAATTCCTCAATATCAGTATTTACACTTCATATGTTTATCCCCGTTGAAAACTTAACCTATGTTGTCATCAATCACCAAAAAGGGGGAGATTGTAAGTGCATCTAGTGCCCCTTAGTGATTTTGGTGTATTGAAGACTTATAGGTTAAGTAACTGATGCGTTTGTGAGTGTACACAGGTCTATAAGTCTATGAGGAGTTTGATATTTACAGAGAAAGTCGACCCCTAAAAATGAAGTTCTTCGACTGAAGACTTTGATATTCTGAAGACTTTCTGAAGACTTTGAAAGTGAAGAAATTGGTGTGAGCTTGAAGACTTGATATTCATTCGAGAAATATGAAGCGTGAAGACTTTTGTTTTCGTAGTTTCATTTTCTCTTTCTTGAGTCATAGGAAACATCGTACTGTTAAAGGGGGTCGAGGAAATACCAAGGAAAAATTTCCATGTGATGCTCAACTCAAAATCCTACACCTACCAATCCCTTCGAGTGAAGCCATTGGAAATCTCATACAGTTCAGTCAAATTCATCAGTAACAGAGACGCAGCTCTTCTGTTCACTGAGGACTTTTCTCTGACTAAGGAGTTAAGAATTCGCCAGTGCGAATTGCCTACACAGTGAGGAACATGATAGCCCTGAGGAATTTGAGAGTCAAATTTCCGACCGTTGCTGTGCTGCGCGCCGGCTGTCCCAAAATATCTTATCCACCTAACGGTCATATCATTGAAGGGCATTTATGTCTTATCATGTCGGGCTGCTCCCTAGGCTATAAATAGCCGCCCCCTACAACCACTAGCTGGTTGGCTGCTCCGAGAGAACTTGACACTTGTCATTTGAGAGCAACCCATCCTCCGAGGACTTTGAGCGAAAATCATCAAGTGAGGAAAATCCCAAAACCAAACCCCCAAAAACCCAAAGTGATTGAGCATCACTGAAGAAATTGATCCTGCGTGGATCCGATGCTTGTTACCTTTGAAGACTGTGCTTCTTCCAGACGGTTAGGCATCAAGGTCTAGAGCATCCAAGAGGAATTGTGGATCGCCGAGTGACCAAGTCTGTGAAGGTTTGGAAGTCACCTGAAGACTTACCACGAGTGATTGGACGAGGCCTGCGTGGTCTTAGTTCAAGGAGAATACGGTGAGGACTGGGTGTCCTGAGTTGCGGCTCAGAGACTGGGTGTCCGGGACTGTGTGTCCTCGAGTTTAAATACTCAGCCGCTCCAACCAGACGTACAACTGAGACAGCAGTTGGAAATGGTTTACCAAATCATTGTCTTCACCAACTGACTGGTTCTATTTCCTCAACTCTTCCATTTCCTCATTCTGTGTTGAATGTTGTTCATATCTGTGCTTGAAGACTTTGACTGAAGACTTTCACAAATTCCTCAGTTCAATTTCTTCAGTCTGATTGTCTTCATCTTGTTATCCTGTGTTTACGCTTTCCGTACTCTGTTTTAGTCTTCATTTCATCATGCTGACTATGTGTGTATCCTGTTGTGTTTACTTCTGAGTACATATTCCGTTGCAAGTAGTTCTTCGCTAAGGAATTTCCTCACCAGCAAATTCCTCAGTGAAGAATTCATAAAAATCGCCTATTCACCCCCCCTCTAGTCGATATAACGCACTTTCAATAAGGCCTAACTCGAGACGCCGAACACTCCCTAAGGTATTCGGTCTTTATGATAACGGGCAGAACAATGCCCTAAGCCCCTAGTGTCCAGGTACAGGCGAGAATTTCTGGCACGGCCGATGCCAAAACGCCAGCCTCCTCGTTGGTTATGGTAAAAAACCGTGGGATATGAATCAACAAGAGACAGTAAGAAAGGTTTACGCAGGGTCTTAATCTGAAAAGAATCCTTGCCACGGGTCCCTGCTGCACGTCTGCGCCTGTGTCTCCATTGTGTCGTATCCTGGACGGGTGTACACGTTGTTCATCTGTAAAAAGAGAGGAACTTAGCTTGAAAAAAAATCGTGCAAAAAATTTATTGAAAGCAAAGTATGAATGAATGAATAAAGTTGAGCTTTTAGTGGCTCTTTATTGTTTGTACGCGCAGCCCCTTGTGGAGGGGTATGCGGCTAGGGAGCCCCTAGTTTATTTGTGCCGGACTCGTCTAGCCGTGTCTGTGGTCTTGAATGACCTTTTAATGAGATGATGCCGCGTGGACTGGGCATTTTAAGTGTAAGAGACGCGTAGTGCGGTATTGCGTTAAAGCGGGCGAAAGCTTCACGTCCCAATAGTGCTTGATGGCTACTTTTGAATGGGGCGACATGGAAGATTAGCTTTTCGCGACGGAAGTTGTCGGGTGATCCGAACACAACTTCTAGTAGTAAGGATCCCATGCACTTGGCGTAAGGGCCTGGCGTAACTCCTTTGAAGGAAGTGCGGCTATGGCGAATTTTAGTAGGGTCTATCCCCAACTTGCGGATTGTGTCCGGATATAGCAGGTTTAAATCGCTGCCGCCATCCATTAGGACTTGTGTAAATTGTAGTCCGTCGATTATAGGATCCAATATCAGAGCAGTCCATCCTGCGTTTTGAATACTTCTGGAATAGTCCAGGTGGTCGAAAGTAATTGGTTTTGACATCCAATCTCGGGGTTCCGCTGGGGTGGACCCTGCGATACGTACTTTAGCGGGTGCCACACTATTGTTCCGTATTATCACATGAAGTGAGTTTACTGTTTTGAGTTCTTGTGGGAAAGTCTTTTGTTTTCCAGCGCTCTGCTGGTGGGGTTCGTCGTCATCCTCGCTTGGCGCGTCGAGGCCCTTGTGTTTGGTGTTGAGCCGGCCGGACTGTTTGAAGACCCAACAATCTCGGTGGGTGTGGTTTGCAGGCTTCCCGGGGGTACTGTGGATTTGACATATCCGATCCAAAATTTTGTTTAAGTTGGATAGCTCGTCACTGTTGTACTTAAGAGGCAGTGTTTTGGTGTTTGGCCGTGAGCTTTTGAATCCGGCGTTGACCGCCGTGTTCTTTGGGCTCTTTTCTTTATTTCGGCGCTGGTCCTTTCTGCGTCGTGATTTTCCGTTTCCATCTCTGATCTTGGATGTACTCGGGTCGCTGGTGCTGCATCTTGCTAGCCAGCTGTCTTCCCCCGTGCAAAAGCGGGTCATGAGGCTTGTTAGCGCGGCCATTGTTCTTGGCTTTTCCTGGCTTATGTGTCTGGCGAGCCATTCGTCTCGGATGTTATGTTTAAAAGCTGCTAAGGCTTCGGCGTCCGGACAATCGACTATTTGGTTCTTTTTGGTGAGGAATCTGTTCCAAAATTTGCGCGCTGATTCTCCGGGCTATTGGGTTATGTGACTTAAATCGTCTGCATCCGGAGGGCGGACATAAGTCCCCTGAAAATTTGCTCTAAACGCGTCCTCGAGCTCTTCCCAACTTCCAATGGTATTTTCTGGGAGGCTTTTAAGCCAATGCCGAGCTGGCCCTTTGAGCTTGAGGGGCAGATATTTTATGGCGTGGAGATCGTCTCCTCTAGCGATATGTATGTGCAGGATGTAATCCTCAATCCAAACTCTGGGGTCTGTTGTTCCGTCGTATGCCTCTATGTTTACGGGCTTGAACCCCGCTGGAAATTCATGATCCAGCACCTCATTGGTGAAACATAGTGGGTGTGCGGCGCCCCTGTATTTGGGTGTGCCGTTGTCTTCGAACACTCGGCGTGTTGTGTTGCTTCCTGGGCCCCTCTTTTTTGGCCCATAAATGGACCTGACCGGGCCATCTGTCTTGCGAGGATCATGTGTCGGCTTGTGTGCGGCGCCGCTTGTCGCTCTTGGCCTATCATCTGGTCGTCTATCCGGCCAGGCGGCCTTTTGGCTTTTTGACTGTGGGGGCTCTACGGCCTCCGCGTCGAATTCGGGCAGCAGCTTGCGCTTCGGGTAGCTCTTTGTTTGGTGGCTGTTGCCATATTTGTCCGCGGTCCTGAGTACTTTGCACCACCTCATTCTGAGTATGTCTTCCGCTGTTTTGAGCTTCCGTTTCTGCTTCTTCAAGCTTCTTGCAGTGGCGACAAGCCTTTTGTGAAGGTTTTTATGCTCCGGTGGTGTGTCCGGTGTGAGATCGTCTGGACTATTGTTTTCGCCGGGGATGGGTTGATTATCCGATTCATCCTGTTCGGATGGTTGCTTGGTTGCATGTTCGTCGCCCACTGGTTTGCCCTGCTCTATGGCTGGGTCATTATGAGTGCTATTGTTATCGAGGCGGGACTTGGGGCGGCGCTTACATTGCCATTTTGGTTGTTTTTCAGAGGAATTATCCTTCGCCGCATCCCGTTGTTCCTCATTATCGCTCCCTTTTGGGGTGTCCACCATATATATATATCATGAGTTGAGGTGGCTTTCCAGTGCCCCGTAGGCACTGGTTCTTTGTCGTCTCCAGCATCGTCGTCCATGTCGTCGATGTCTTCGGAGTCGTAGTCTAGCATGTCGGTTAGATCGTCGACAGTGGCTACAAAGTGGGTGGTGGGTGGGCTTTGAATTTCTTCATCATCCGCATCCCGACCGTCCTAACCGCAATCCGGCCAGGGCTCTCCTGATAACGAGAGATGCTTTAGCGAATTCAGAATGTCGCTAAAGGGTGAGTGCTGAAAGATGTCCGCGGCGGTGAACTCCATGATCGGCGCCCAATCGGATTCGATTGGTAGGGGCGCAGGAGGTTCGGAGTCCGGCGAGGAGTCCGGCACCTCAGAGTCACGAGCTTTACGAGGGACAAGGTCAGTATTCGTCTCCATCGCCATAGAGATTGCAGCTCCCGAGGCGGCGTCCAGCCACCTGTCCTCGATCTGCGCGGTCGGCTCCGAACTAGGGGTCGGAGCGGACTCATGTGCGGCTTCCAGGGCACTGTCCGGCGGCAGAGCTAAATCATGCCCATCGTGACAGTGCGGCGCGCTCGGCTGTGGCTCGAATCCATCGAAGATCAAGTCTCCGCGGATGTCGGCCGTGAAGTTTAGGCTTCCAAATCTGACCTGACGGCCAGGGGCGTAGCTTTCGATCTGCTCCAGATGGCCAGGCGAATTGGCCCATAGTGCAAAGCCGCCGAACACGAAGATCTGTCCGGGGAGAAAAGTCTCACCCTGGACTGCGTGGTTGTTGATGATTGAAGGAGCCATCAAGCCTATCGGTGACGACACAGAGGAACTCTCAATGAAAGCACCAATGTCGGTGTCAAAACCGGTGGATCTCGGGTAGGGGGTCCCGAACTGTGCGTCTAGGCGGATGGTAACAGGAGACAAGGGACACGATGTTTTTACCCAGGTTCGGGCCCTCTCGATGGAGGTAAAACCCTACTCCTGCTTGATTAATATTGATGATATGGGTAGTACAAGAGTGGATCTACCACGAGATCAAGGAGGCTAAACCCTAGAAGCTAGCCTATGGTATGATTGTTGTCATGGTTGTTCATCCTACGGACTAAAACCCTCCGGTTTATATAGACATCGGAGAGGGCTAGGGTTACACAGAGTCGGTTACAATGGTAGGAGATCTACATATCCGTATTGCCAAGCTTGCCTTCCACGCCAAGGAAAGTCCCATCCGGACACGGGACGAAGTCTTCAATCTTGTATCTTCATAGTCTTGGAGTCCGGCCGATGATGATAGTCCAGCTATCCGGACACCCCCTAGTCCAGGACTCCCTCAGGTGGCGTCGTTCTCCCCGTTGACATCCCACATGGGTGCCCCTCTATTGGAGTGGCTACACCCCTCGGATAATGCACGTGGCCATGACTCCAATCATGGTCAATCTGGAATGAGCCAGCAACCTTATCCGGCCCATCAGATAATGGACGCTCTTGTCATCCTCCAGTTGAGGGCTCCGCGGGCGCCAACTCAGGCGTTTCTTCAGAGGAGCGTTGCTGAATTCCGGGAGGCCGACCCGAACTGGGTCCGGCAGTGGAGCATCTTCCACATAAAACCATTCCGAAGGCCAGTCTTCGGACGCCTTCTTTGGGGTTCCGAATAGATATCCGGTCCCGGCGATGCGCCATATTTCGGCTCCGCCCACTTGATATATCGACCCCTCGTGAGAACGGGGTACGAGGCAAAACAATCTCTTCCACAGCGTGAAATGGGGCTCGATGCCCAAGAACAGCTCACAAAGAGCTACGAAACCCGCAATGTGCAGAACGGAGGCGGGCGTGAGGTGATGAAGCTGGAGTCCGTAGAACTCCAAAAGCCCCCGTAGAAACGGATGTATGGGAAATCCGAGCCCCCTTATTAGATAAGGGACAAAGCACACCCGCTCTCCTTTAGAGGGACTGGGGGTGGTCTCTGCCTGCTTTCCACCTTTGTAGGTGGCCAGCCCGGCTCGAACCGGGACCATAAAGGCCGGAGGAAGATATCCCTCCGCTTGGAGCGTCATCAGCTCGCTGTGCGGGACTGAACATCTCGCCCAGTCTCCTGGCTGAGGGCTGGGAGCGCGAGAGGAGGAGCCGCATCGACGGTCCATGATGGAGTGGATTTTCTTCAGAAGCGCTCCGATGAGTACTCGCAGGAGGAGGAGGATGGTGTGATTTGGATCTGGATTCTTGCCTCTCTTATAGGAAGCTTATTTGCGCAGCTAGGGGGTAAAATGTAAAAATATCCTGGCCTTTCGCATTCGTACGGAACGTGGAAGGAGGCCATTATTGGGCGTGGAAGCCAAGGAGCGCGACATTTATAAGGAAGCCGAACACTATTCGGCAAGCACATGGAATTTGGAGGAGAACCCGCCTTGCAACGCCGAAGACAATATACGCGCCGGACTCATCATCATTGAAGCCTGGTTCTGGGGCTACTGAGGGAGTCCTGGACTAGGGGGTGTCCGGATAGCCGAACTATCATCATCGGCCGGACTCCAAGACTATGAAGATACAAGATTGAAGACTTCGTCCCGTGTCCGGATGGGACTTTCCTTGGCGTGGAAGGCAAGCTTGGCAATACGGATATGTAGATCTCCTACCATTGTAACCGACTCTGTGTAACCCTAGCCCTCTCCGGTGCCTATATAAACCGGAGGGTTTTAGTCCATAGGACGAACAACAATCATACCATAGGCTAGCTTCTAGGGTTTAGCCTCCTTGATCTCGTGGTAGATCCACTCTTGTACTACCCATATCATCAATATCAATCAAGCAGGAGTAGGGTTTTACCTCCATCGAGAGGGCCCAAACCTGGGTAAAAACATCGTGTCCCTTGTCTCATGTTACCATCCGCCTAGACGCACAGTTCGGGACCCCCTACCCGAGATCCGCCGGTTTTGACACCGACAGTTATGTTATGGATGAAGAAACTGCTAGAGACCTTTTTGCTTGCAATGATAGATATGGTCTTAATAAACGGTTAGCTAAGCTGAAAGAAAAGTCTCTGAATGCTAGAATGCAATATGATCCTACGTTTGCTACTTCCCCTATCTGTGTTACTGATAAGGATTATGAATTCTCTGTCGATCCTGAGTTAATCACTTTGGTTGAATTAGATCCTTTCCATGGTTATGAATCTGAAAGTGTTGTGGCACATCTTACTAAACTGAATGATATAGCCACCCTATTTACTCATGAGGAAAAAATTCGTTATTGCTATATTATTAAATTGTTTCCTTTCTTGTTAAAGGGTGATGCTAAGATATGGTTTAATTCTCTTGCTCCTGGTTGTGTGCATAGTCCCCGGGGTATGATTTACTACTTTTCTGCAAAACATTTTCCTGCTCATTAGAAACATGCTGCCTTACGGGAAATATTTAATTTTGTGCAAATTTAAGAAGAGAGACTCCCACAAGCTTGGGGGAGGCTTCTCCAATTACTAAATGCTTTGCCGGATCATCCTCTCAAGAAAAATGAAATACTTGATATATTTTATAATGGACTAACTGATGCTTCTAGAGACCACTTAGATAGTTATGCTGGTTGTGTTTTCAGGGAAAGAACTGTTGAGCAAGCTGAATTGCTATTGAATAATATATTGAGTAATGATAATGATTGGACACTTCCTGAACCAACTCCTAAGCCAACTCCGAAGAAAAGGGGTATTCTATTTCTCAGTCCTGAAGATATGCAAGAGGCAAAGAAATCTATGAAATAAAAAGGTATTAAAGTTGAAGATGTTAAGAATTTACCGCCTATTGAAGAAATACATGGTCTTGATAACCCGACACAGTTAGTAAAGGTAAATTCTCTCTATAGATTTGATGAAAGTGATATTCCTCATATAATTCTGCTAGTCAATGCTTGGATGAGTTCGATAATTTTATTGTTAAACAAGAAAACTTCAATGCTTATGTTGGTAGACAATTGAAACGTAATGCTTATATGGTTGAACACTTGAGTAATTATATGTCTAGAGTTAAAGTGAGCTTAAGCTTATTAGTAAACATGCTTCCATGGTTACGACTCAAGTAGAACAAGACTTAAGGCACAAGATGATTTGCTCAATGTGTTGAATAGTAAGAATAATGATAATGCTATTAGAGTTATGACTAGAGGTGGTAAAATGACCCAGGAACCTTTGTATCCTGAGGGCCATCCTAAGAGAGTGGAGCAAGATTCTCAGAGAATTAATTCTGGTGCACCTAGTCCTTCTAATAAAAAGAGAAATAATACTGATAGGACTTTGTATGCTTCTAGTGAACCTGTTATTGACATACATAAGAATCCCAATGATATTTCTATTTCTGATGCTGAGACACAATCTAGTGATGAACATGAACCTATTGATAATGCTAATGATGATTTTCATGTAGATGCTCAACCTAATAATGATAATGATGTAGAAGTTGAACCTGCTGTTGATCTTGATAACCCACAATCAAAGAATCAACGTTATGATAGCAGAGACTTCGTTGCTAGGAAGCACGGTAAAGAAAGACAACCATGGGTTCAAAAACCCATGCCTTTTCCTCATAAGACATCCAGGAAAAAGGATGATGAGGATTTTGAGCGCTTTGCTGAAATGATTAAACCTATATTTTTGCGTATGCGTTTGACTGATATGCTCAAAATGCCTCCTTATGCTAAGTATATGAAAGATATTGTTACAAATAAAAGAAAGAATTGGAAGATGAAATTTCCATCATGCTTGCTAATTATACTTTTAAGGGTGGAATACCAAAGAAACTTGGAGATCCAGGAGTACCAACTATAGCATGCTCCATTAAAAGAAACTATGTTATAACTGCTTTATGTGATCTTGGAGCTGGTGTTAGTGTTATGCCTTTCTCTTTGTATCGTAGACTTGATTTGAATAAGTTGACACCTACTAAAATCTCTTTGCAAATGGCTGATAAATCAGCTGCTATACCCATCAGTATTTGTGAGGATGTGCCTGTTGTGGTCGCAAACGTTACATTACTATCTTAACGGACTTTGTTATTCTTGATATTCCTGAGGATGATAGTATGTCGATCATCCTGGGTAGACCTTTTTTGAATACTACAGGGGCTATTATTGATTGTAACAAAGGCAATGTCACTTTTCATGTTAATGGTAATGAGCATATGGTACACTTTTTGAAGAAACGACCTCAAGTTCATAGTATCAATTCTATTGGAAAATTTTCAATTATTACTATTGCAGGTTTTGAATTCCCTCTTCCTACTGTAAAAAAGAAATATGATATTCTTATTGTTGGGGACATGCATATCCCTATTGAGCTAACCTAGTGTTATTCGGAAATTCTCCGGTTTCATGTTATTCGAAAGAGGTTTGTTAATAAGACTTGATCAACCTTGTTAATGGATTCCTTTTGATGAGCATGAGATGGATGAATTTAGAAGGCACAACTTTATGTACCCTCCTTTTACTTTCTGTTATTTAGATTAAATAAATCAAAAATAGTATTTTTTTTGTCCATTTTCTGAATTATCCATGAAATAAAAAATACCCCGAAAATAAAAGTTCTCCAAATGCCCTGAAAATTTAGTATGAATTTTTATATAATATTTGAGAATTTCTGGCACTGAGAACACACCAGGGGGATGCACCAGCTGGCCACAAGGGTGGAGGGAACGCCCTACCCCCCTTGGCGCGCGCCCCCTGTCTTGTGGACCCCATGTGGGGCCCCTCCACTTATTCCAGCACCCATCCACTTCGTCTCCCTCCAGAAAAAATCACCCCGTAGCTGAAACCCATGTTCTTGCTCATTTTACTGTCATTTTTGATTTCCTTGCTCAAAGCTCCATTCACAAAACTGCTTTGGGGGATTGTTCTTCGGTATGTGACTCCTCCAATGGTCCAATTAGTTTTTGTTCTAGTGCTTTATTTATTGCAAATTTTTGCTGCTATGGTGACCCTGTTCTTGAGCTTGCATGTTAAATTTATATGGTCCAAAGTAGTTTTGATGCATGATATAGCCTCTAGGCACTTGTAGGAGTAGTTGCTATCAATCTTGTTGAGTTTGGTTCACTTCTATTTTGAGTCACTAAAATTTCAGAAATTTTCAGAGGAAGAAAATGATGAGGAAATTGTTGAGAGGCTCCTCGAGCCGGGGTTCAAGGGAAAAGGAGAATGTAGAGAATGAAAAGCCCAAGTACAACCTTCCTCGCACCATGGAGGTCTGGCCGTGTGAATGGGAAAGTGATGCATTCTTGGAGGCAGCCAGAATTTATGAAGATTTCTATTACTTGGTTGAGAATGCAGGCATCACCGAATTTCTCACCGATAAGTGTGATCAGTACCTCCTACTCACTAATACTTTTGTGCAAAATTCCACTTTCATGCTAGGAGATCACCACCCTCGATAGAATTTTATTTATATGATGAGCATAAGGAGATGTCGCTCTATGATTTTTGTGAGGTTTGCAAGTTACCTTCTGAGGGCAGCATCAAGGAACCACGTCCTTGTGATGTGGAAGATTTTATTAATGAAGTTACTGTAGGGGAAAGGAGAAAGGTGTCGGCAGTAAGAACATCTAGTATACAATTTCCTGTCCTGCGTTACTACTCATTATTTGCTAGTAGATGTTTAATTGGTCATGGGGACAGTGGGGGCCGTAGTGCTCCTGACCTTGCCATTTTGCGCCATGCTTTACTTTGTGATAAAACTTTCAGTTTAGGCGCTATGGTTGCTAAACGGTTGAGTTTAAACCGTACGAACGGTGCTATCTTTGGAGGTATCTATGCTTCTCGTCTAGCTAAATATTTTGAGATACCTATTAGACACTTTGAAAAAGAAGAGAAGTTGATGCCCACTATTTACTTAGATTATAAGAGTATGGTAGCACATGATTTTCTTTGCTATGATAAGGAAAAGTGACTCATTTATAACCTGATATTTGACGAGGATAATTTTCAGATTGTTACCTTGCCTGTGCCTACTTTGTTCGACATTCATTCAGGCATGTACTTTGTTTTACCCGCGGATATTCACGCATATTGGAGGGGGACACGATCCCCAGATCCGGAGCCAGAGCCATCACCAGATCCATATAAGGAGTCTATTTATCAGCGGGATCCGTAGGAGCTCGCTAACCAGTGGAACCCCCAGGATCCTCCTCAGTACACCGGAGAGGGCTATTTTGATCCATGGGCTTAGACAACTTAGGCCAAAAGCCTAAGCTTTGGGGAGTACGTATTTCTCACCGATATTACATTCATGTTTACACACTCATTCTAGTTGTCGGTGTTCATACTTTTTCATTGTATTATCCATGCTAGTTTATTTTCTTTTTCTTGCTTTCTTCTTGTGTGTTTGAAAAAATTTGAGAAAAAACAAAAAAATAGTTGTAGCTTCTAGCTAGTTTACTTTTCATGTTTGCTTAGTAGTACTATTAAAATAAAATCCAAAAAGATTTCTCGTTCTTCTTCTGCTTGTGGGGAGCTAGTTTACTCCGCTCATCATTCATGAGAAAATGGCCAGTAATCGGGATGCCCAGTCCCATGCTCAAATCAAATCAAAATAATTGCAAACAAAACTCCCCCAGGATTGTTGTTAGTTGGATGGTACCCTTTGTTTTGGACTAGCCGTGGAATGTGCTTGTTGGTGGTGGGGGAGTATAAACTTTACCATTCTGTTTGGGAACCGCCTATAATGTATGTAGCATGGAAGATACCGAGATCTCTTGGTTGTTATGTTGAAAATGAAAGCATGTCGCTCAAAATATTATTTATCTCTGTTTCAAAACTCGAGCTCTGGCACCTCTGCAAATCCCTGCTTCCCTCTACGAAGAGCCTATCTATTTACTTTTCTTGCTAAGTCATCGTCCTCTTATAAAAAGCACCAGTTAGAGAGCACCACCTTCATTTATATGTGTTGTTATTAATTGATTTGAGTATGACTGTGACTGGATCTGTTTTGCCATGAACTACAATGTCTAGTCAGTCCTTGATCTTCAGGGGTGCTATGCATTTATGTTTTGCGGTCTCAGAAAGGGCTAGCGAGATACTATCTTGTTATATCATATCATGATTGTTTTGGGAAAGTGTTTTCATCCAAGATTTATTATTATTACTTGCTAGTTGATTATGCCATTGATATGTGTAAATGTGAGACCTCAATGTTATTGTGAATATGGTTAGCTCATAATCGTTGCTGAAAACTTGAATGCTGGCTTTACATATTTGCAACAAGAGGATCAAACAGAGTTTGTAAAAGTATTTATTTATTACTTTCAGTTTGTCAACTGAATTGTTTGAGGACAAGCAATGGGTTAAGCTTGGGGGAGTTGATAAGTCTCCAACATATCTACTTTTAAAAACTCTTTTGCCCTTGTTTTGAACTCTAATTTGCATGATTTGAATGGAACTAACCCGGACTGACGCTGTTTTCAGCAGAATTGCCACGATATTATTTTTGTGCAGAAATAAAAGTTCTCGGAATGACCTAAAACTTCACGGAAATAACTTTTGGAATAAATAAAAAATATGATGAAAGAATCAACCGAAGGGAACCCACACCCTAGCCACAAGGGTGGGGGCACGCTCCCTATGTTGTGGGCCCCCTGGACCTCCACCGACCTCAACTCCAACTCCATATATTCATGTTCGGGGAGAAAAAAATCAGATAGAAGGATTCATTGCGTTTTACAATATGGAGCCATCGCCAAACCCTATTCTTCCTCGGGAGGGCATATCTGGAGTCCGTTCGGGGCTTCGGAGAGGGGAATTCGTCGCCATCGTCATCATCAACCATCCTCCATCACCAATTTCATGATGCTCACCGCCGTGCAAGAGTAATCCCATCATAGGCTTACTGGACGGTGATTGGTTGGATGAGATTTACCATGTAATCAAGTTAGTTTTGTTAGGGTTTGATCCCTAGTATCCATTATGTTCTAAGATTGATGTTGCTATGACTTTGCCATGCTTAATGCTTATCACTAGGGCCTGAGTGCCATGATTACAGATATGAACCTATTATGTTTTCATGAATATATGTGAGTTCTTGATCCTATGTTTCAAGTTATAGTCACCTATTATGTGTTATGATTCGACAACCCCGGAGTGACAATAGTCGGGACACGTCCGGTGATGACCGTAGTTTAAGAAGTTCATGTATTCACCAAGTGTTAATGCTTTGGTCCGGTACTCTATTGAAAGGAGGCCTTAATATCCCTTAGTTTCCAATAGGACCCCGCTGCCACAGGAGGGTAGGACAAAAGATGCCATGCAATTTCTTTTTCGTAAGCACGTATGACTATATTCAGAATACATGCCTACATTATATTGATGAACTGGAGCTAGTTCTGTGTCACCCTAGGTTATAACTGTTGCATGATGAATGCCATCCGACATAATTATCCATCATTGATCCATTGCCTACGAGCTCATTTCATATTAATCTTTGCTAACTTACTATTCTGTTGCCACTTTTACGATTGCTACAAAACTGCTACTATTACTTCTGCCACCGTTACCATTACTTCCATACTACTTTGCTACTAAATACTTTGATGCAGATATTAAGTCTTTCAGGTGTGATTGAATTGACAACTCAGCTGCTAATACTTGAGAATATTCTTTGGCTCCCCTTGTGTTGAGTTGATAAATTTGGGTTGAATACTCTACCCTCAAAAAGTGTTGCAATCCCCTATACTTGTGGATTATCATTAGGGCTTAATCCCTAGTATCCACTATGTTCTGAGATTGATGTTGCTATGACTTTGCTATGCTTAATGCTTCTCACTAGGGCCCGAGTTGCACGACTTCAGATTTGAACCATTTATGTTTTCACCATTATATCTATGTTCTAGATCCGATCTTGCAAGTTATATGCACCTGCTATGTGTTATGATTCGTAAACCCCGGAGTGACAATAGTCAGGATACTTTCCGATGATGATCGTAGTTTGAGAAGTTCATGTATTCACAATGTGTTAATGCTTCGTTCCAGTTCTCTATTAAAAGGAGGCCTTAATATCCCTTAGTTCCCTTATGGACCCCGCTACCACGGGAGGGTAGGACAAAAGATTTCATGCAAGTTCTTTCAATAAGCACATATGACTATTTACGGAATACATGCCTGCATAATATTTATGAACTGGAGCTAGTTCGACATCGCCCTAGGTTATGACTATTATATGATGAATATCATCCAACTAATTCACCGATCCAATGCCTATGAATTTTCCACATATTGTTCTTGCTAAGTTACTATTGTTGTTTCTACTGTTACACTTGCTACAAAATCATTGCTATCACTGTTTTCCAGGAGAGGCTTGGGAGAGGCTTCTCCAACTACTTAATGCTTTGCATGTTCATCCACTTAAGAAAAATGAAATACTTGATATCTTCTATAATGGACTAACCGATGCCTCCAGGGACTTTCTAGATAGTTGTGCTTGTTGTGTTTTCAGGGAATGAACTATTGGACAAGCTGAGGAACTATTGAATAATATATTGAAAAATTATGATGATTGTACTCTTCCTGAACCACCGCCAAAACCCACTCCGAAGAAGAGGGGTATCTTATATCTCAGTCCTGAAGATATGCAAGAGGCAAAGAAAAGTATGAAGGAGAAAGATATTAAAGTAGAGGATGTTAAAAATTTACCTCCTATTTAAGAAATACATGGACTTGACACACCACCACCAAAGGTGGTAGAGGTAAATTATTTAATGAAATTTTATGAAAGTGACATCCCTTACAATAAACATCCTAGTCAATGCCTTTATGAGTTTGACAACTACATTAGAAAACAAGATCACTTCAATGAAAATGTTATGAAACAATTGAAATACAACTCCAATGTGATTGCTCGCTTGAGTGACTTGCTATTTAGAATCTCCAATGATGTTAGAGGTGTAGGAAAACATGCCTCCATGGTTCAAGCTCAACTAGAACAAGTTGCTAAATCTCAAAGAGAATTGCTTGATGAAATGAATGATAATATGAATGATCATGCTATAAGAGTAGTGACTGGAGGAGGTAGAATGACTCAGGAACCACTTTATCCCGAGGGAAACATTAAAAGAATTGAACAAGATTCTCAAAGAATTAATACCGAAGCACCGAGTCCTTCTAAAAAGAAAAAGAAGAAAAATGGTAGGACTTTGCATGCCTCTAGTGAACCTGAGATAGAAAAACCTCCCGACGATGCCGAAACTCAATCTGGTAATGAGCATTCATCTAGTGAAAATGAACAAGATAATGATAATGTTCATGAAGACACTCCGCTAGACAACGATAAAGGACTAGATAATGATGTCGAAACAGAACCAGCTGTTGATCTTGATAACCCACAACCTAAAAATAAAAGATATTATAAAAGAGACTTTGTTGCTAGAAAACATGGAAGAGAAAGAGAACCATGGGTTCAAAAACCCATGCCCTTTCCACCTAAATCAACTAAGAAAAAGGATGATGAAGAATTTGAACGCTTTGCTGAAATGCTTAGGCTAGTCTTTTTGTGCACTCGCTTGACTGATATTTTAAAGATGGCCCCTTATGCAAAATATATGGAAGACATCATCACGAATAAGAGAAAGATACAGGAAGCTGAAATCTCCACCATGCTTGCTAATTATTCTTTTAAGGATGGAGTACCTAAAAAACTGGGAGATCCGGGTATACCAACTGTACCTTGCTCCATCAAACGAAATTATGTCAAAACTGCTTTTGTGTGATCTAGGAGCTGGTGTTTGTGTTATGCCTTTCTCCTTATATAAAAGACTTGATTTAAATAAGCTTACACCTACTGAAATGTCTCTGCAAATGGCTGACGAATCAACTGCCATACCTATCGGTATTTGTGAGGATGTGCCCGTTGTTGTTGCAAATGTTACTATCTTAACTGACTTTGTTATACTTGAGATGCCCAAGGACAACAACATGTCGATTATCCTTGGTAGGCCCTTCTTGAATACTGCAGGGGCTATTATTGATTGCAATAAAAGGAAGGTCACTTTTCATATCAATGGTAATGAGCATATTTTCCGAAGAAAACGGTTCTAAGTGAATGGTATTGATGTTATTGAAAAAATCTCCGACACTCACTATTGGAAGCTTTCAACTACCTCTACCTACTGCCAAAAAGAAATAGGACATACTTATTGTTGGGGATATGCATATCCCCATTGAGGTAACTTAGCGTTTCACGAAAGTTCTTCTGTTTCATGCTAATCGAAAGTGGTTCTTAATAAGACTTGATCAACCTTGTTAATGGATCATTTTTGAGAGGTATGAAGTTGATGAATTTAGTAGGCACAACCTTCTGTCCCTACATTTTTTCTGTTTTTCCTAGTTAAATAAAATAAAATGTCATGTCTTGCCTATTTTTTGAATTTCCCGTGCAATAAAAAATGACTCGAAAATAAAAGTTCTCAGAATGCCCTGAAATTTTAATGTGATTTTTCCTGAATATTTGTGAATTTTTGGTGCAAATAACATCAGAGGGGGTGCACCTGGTGACCACAAGACACCAAGGCACGACAGCAACCCTAGGCGCGCCCTGGTGGGTTGTGGTCCCCACGTGGGTCCCCTCACTTATCTCTTCAGCCCATTCCTTCTCCTACCTACAGAAAAAATCACCATAGCTCTCTCTCTCTCTCTCATGTTCTTGCTCCCAAACCCACAGATTTCGATCTGTTACTCAAAGCTTCGTTTCCAAAACTGTTTTGGGGGATTGCTACTTGGTATGTGACTCCGTTCCTCCAATTAGTTTTTGCTTTAGTGGTTTATATTTTGAATAATTAGCTACTCTTAGTGCTGTTGTAGATGAACTTGCATGTTGAATTCTTAGATTTTAAGTAGTTTGAATGCTTAATATGGCCTCTATGCATCCTTATGAGTAGTTGCTATCAATCTTGTGAAGTTTTGTTGGCAAAAATTTTGTGGACTATTTTTTTTAGAATTCTATCAATTGGAATAAGATGAGTTTCTTTAGCAAGTTTTCCTCCAAGAAAAATGCCAAGGGAGTCATTGGGGAATCATAGGACAATGACCTGCATACTCGCAGAAGTGGTGCGGCCGTGCGAATGGCCGCATAATCCCTTCATGGATGGGGTCAGGATCCGCCAAGAGTTTGCCCAATTCGCTGCAAATGCGGGGCTCACCGAATTCATCGCAGCTGAGTGTGAACAATACCATCTCCTTACAAATTCCTTTGTGCAAAATTTTCATTTTATGAGTAGGAATAACCCTCCTGAGGTGCAGTTTAATTTATATGTTGAAACCCGTCAGATGCCACTCACTGATTTTTGCGATATATGCTTGATCCCTTCCAGTGGGGAAATAAGAGAGCCTAGGCCTTCAAAGTTTGAGGACTTTTATCGTACTCTGTCAATTGGAGATGAGAGAGGTGTGTTGAGTGTCACTGCTACTAGTTTGCAGTTTCTGTATGTGCATTGTTTTCCTCTATTCATCGCTAAGTGTTTAATTGCTAGAGAAAAGGTTGGTGCACTCAGTGCTCCCGACTTTGCCATCTTATGCCGTGCACTTTATGGTGATAACACCTTTAGCCTTGGGGCTATTATTGCACATCTTCTGCACCTTAACAGAACCAAGGGCAAAATTCATGGCGGTATTTATGCTACTCGTTTAGCGAGTCAATTTAACGTTCAGATTCGCCAATATGATTATCGTTTAACCAAGGTTTATTTAGATCACCAGGCGATGATGGATCATCAGTTTACTGATATTGATAATTCTATTAATAATATTCCTTACAACCTGGTTTTCAGTGTGGATTCCCATTATATTATTCCATTTCCTGCACCTGCTTTGTTTGATTCTATTGCCAGGGCAAATACAGATCGTGCCTGATACGTCTCCAACATATCTATAATTTAAGAAGTATTCATGCTATTATATTATCCATCTATGATGTTTTATAAGCATTTATATGTCATTTTATATGATTTTTGGGACTAACCTATTAACCTAGAGCCCAGTGCTAGTTTCTGTTTTCTCCTTGTTTTAGTGTTTTACAGAAAATGGATACCAAACGGGGTCCAATTGACGTGCCAATTTTTGAGGATTTTTTCTGGACCAAAAGAAGACCATGGAGCATCGGAGTTGGGCCAGAGGAGTCCCGGATTGCCCACGAGACAGGGGGGGCGCCCCCCTAGGGCGCGGTCCCGTCTCTCGTGGACAGCCCGGAGGCCCCCTTGACGTGAAACCAACACCAAAAATTCCTATAAATACTGAAACTTTCGGGAATTAACCTAGATCGGAAGTTCCGCCGCCGCAAGCCTCTGTAGCCACGAGAAATTAATCTAGGCCCTCTCTGGCACCCGGCCGGAGGGGGCCATCATCACCGGAGGCCATGGAGGAGGATCTCGGAGGGGCCATCGTCGCCATGAAGGCCAAGGACCAGAGGGGGAAAGCCATGGAGGAGGAAGCACAAGGGGGAGAACCTCTCCTCCTCTCTCTTGGTGGCACCGGAGTGCCATCGGGAGGGGAATCATCGATGCGGTGATCATCTTCATCAACATCACCATCATCATCACCATCCTCATCTCTTTTACGCGGTCCACTCTCCCACACCCCGCTGTAATCCCTACTTGAACATGGTGCTTTATGCCACATATTATGATCCAATGATGTGTTGCCATCCTATGATGTTTTGAGTAGATATCTTTTGTCTTTGAGTTGATTGATGATCTAGATTGGTATGAGTTGTATGTTTTATTTTGGTGATGTCCTATGGTGCCCTCCGTGTCGCGCAAGCGTGAGGGATTCCCGTTGTAGGGTGTTGCAATACGTTCATGATTCGCTTATAGTGGGTTGCTAGAGTGACAAAAGCTTAAACCCGAGTAAGGGGGTTGTTGCGTATGGGATAAAAGGGGACTTGATGCTTTAATGCTATGGTTGGGTTTTACCTTAATGAATCTTTTAGTATTTGCGGATGCTTTCTAGAGTTTCCAATCATAAGAGCATACGATCCATGTAGGAAAAGTATGTTAGTTTATGCCTCTCCCTCATATGAAATTGCAATGACGACTATCGATCTTGTTAACAATTGCTTAGGACAATTCCGCACACCGATCCACCATTATTCCACACTCGTTATTTATATTATTTAGTAATATATTCTAACTTTATGATAACAGCACCTACTTTTATATTTTAGCTCTCCGATATCATACAAAGTTATCTTCTTTATACCCACAACACCGTTTTATTTCTTGTTTCTAGTTGGAAGCAACCGTTCGGTGCATGTAGAGTCGTATCAGTGGCAGATAGGGCTTGAGAGAATATTGATCTTACCTTTAACTCCTTGTGGGTTCGATACTCCATACTTATCACTTCCACCTTTGGGAATTTCTACGATGATTCCCTACACTTGGGGATTATCAAGCTCTTTTCTGGCGCCGTTGCCGGGGAGCAATAGCGTGGGGTTGATATTCTCGTGTGTGCTTGTTTGCTTTCTTTACTTAGTAGATTTTGTTTTTCCTTTTTGTTTCTGTTTAGTTGTGGGTGAACCATACAAAAAAATTAAAAAAGAATGAAAATACCAAAAAATTATTTACTTGCCTCTCATGCCTAAAAAAGTTTTTCAAAAAGAGAAGTGATTGGAAAGTTATGCATTGAAGAAGTGAGGGTCAACCTTGAGCACTTGTGTTCATGCTCACGGAAACAATGTAGAATTTTTCATGGAAATTTCTCTGTAAATAATTATCCCCTTGTATATATTCATTGTATTATGCAAATAATGTGCCAAGCTTTGGTTGTAGGATCATTAGATTGCTTGTTTACTATGTGCAGAACAAAAACAGAAACTTTGGATGTAGTGCATGAATTTACATTTTTTACTGGAAAGTCAAATGGGTCAGAAACTTTTTTCACATTACTTCTGTTCAATTTTTCAAATTTATTTCATAATTTTTGGAGTTACAGAAGTTTACTAAACTTCCAGATTACTACAGACTGTCCTGTTCTTGACAAATTCTGTTTTTCATGTGTTGTTTGCTTATTTTGATGCATCTATGGCTAGTATGTGGAGGTATGAACCATAGAGAAGTTGGAATACAGTTGGTTTAAAACCAATATAAACAAAGAATGAGTTAATTACAGTACCTTAAAGTGATAGTTTGCTTTATTACACTAACGGATCTCACAAGTTTTTGTTTAAGTTTTTGTGAATGAAGTATTTGAAGAACGAGGAGTTACCGATGTGAGAAGAATAAAGAGAGACAAGAGTTGAAGCTTGGGGATGCCCAAGGCACCCCAAGTAAATATTTCAAAGGATACTCAAGCATCAAAGCATGGGGATGCCCCGGTTGGCATCCCATCTTTCTTCTTCAACAAATATCAGTATACCTCAGTTTTTGTTTTGTTCACATTGTTTGCGCCCTTTGTGTTTTTTTTTTTCTTTAAGAATCATGCTAGTATGAGATAGCTCTTCATTGATTTCTAGAATACTTCATGTGCTTCACTTATATCTTTTAAGTATGATCCTATAGAATTGCTCTTTGTGCTTCACTTAAATCGTTTGAAGTATGGCTTTACAGAATGCTTTGTGCGCTTCACTTATATATTTTGAGCTTGGATATTGGTTAGTCTATATTGATTGTAGAATGCTCCAGGAACTTCACTTATATCTTTTGGAGTATGAATAATATTGTAATTTAAAGTGGGTTTGGAAGAGTGTCAACTTTAGGAATTAGTGATCCCACTATCTTGGAGGGTGTTGAATCTTCATACGATATTTATGAAAGTGGATTTGGAAGAGTGTCAACTTTAGTTAGTATTCCACTATTTCGGAAGAGGTTCCAATTGAGCATGAGAACAAAGTTGCTATCTATGATGCTACTGAAAACTATTATGAGGGAGGAATATGTGCTTGTAGGAGTTGCAATAATATCAAGTTTCCTCTCTATGTGCTTAAAGTTTTGAAGTTATACTTGTTTTGCCTTCCTATGCTAGTTGACTTTTGTTCCTATAAATTGTGTGCTCACAAAATCCCTAGGCATAGGAAGTGAGTTAGATTTAAATGTGCTAGTCATATTCTTCATGATGCTCTCTTTGCGTTTCAACTCTTATCTTTTATGCGAGCATCATTGAAATCATCATGCCTAGCTAAAAGGCATTAAAGAAAAGCGCTTGTTGGTAGACAACCCAATATTTACCCTTACTGTTTTTGTGTTTCTACATGATTAAGCTACTGTAGTAATCATGTTTTATAGCTTTTGTTTCAATAAAGTGCCTAGTAAGACCTTTGGGAAGACTTGGGTGAGAGTTAATGCGATCTTGCTGTAAAAAACAGAAACTTTGTGCTCACCAGATTAGCTGTCATTTTTTACAGAAGAGTGATTTTGAGTTCATTCTTTTTGCATAAGATTAATAGACAAATTACTCACGTCCAACAATTTATTTCATAATTTTTGGAGTAGCAGAATTATGGTTATTGTTCAGATCATTACAGACTGTTCTGTTTCTGATAGTTTCTGTTTTCACTACATAGTTTGCTTGTTTTCTAGTTTCTATGGATTATATTTCCCAATATAAATTGTATAAATGATATGGTACAGTAGGCATTATGTGAAAACAATTATGAACCTTGTCTTTTACAGTACCAAAGTGCGTTTACTCTTTATCATACTAACCTATCTCACGAAGTTCCATTAAGTTTTGTGTGATTGAAGTTTTCAAGTTTTGGGTGAGATATCGATACGAGGAGAATAAGGAGTGGAAAGACCCTAAGCTTGGGGATGCCCAAGGCACCCCAAGGTAATATTCAAGGAAGACTCAAGCGCCTAAGCTTGGGGATGCCCCGGAAGGCATCCCCTCTTTCGTCTTCAAAACTATCGGTACACCTTACTCGGAGCTATATTTTTATTCGTCACATGATATGGGTTTTACTTGGAGCGTCATTTTATTTTGTTAGTATTAGCTTGCTGTTATTTATAATAGTGTTTTTCATCTTTATTTTCAATAAAGATGTCAAGGATAGCCTTTACCATGCTTATTTTGCTAGTATACATGTTGCTGTTTGAAAACAGAAAGTTTACCGCTGTTGCAAAAATTCCCAAGAAAAGTAAGAGCATGATATAATGTTGAAACTTTTTGCATAATGATCTATGATAAATATACTACAGTGGAAATTTTCTCTCATAATTTTTGGAGTTAGGGAAGTATTGGTACTCTTGCATTCTTTACAGGCTGTACTGTTTTGACAGATTGCTGTTATGTTTGCATTGTTTGCATATGTTTGCTTGTTTAATGATTATATTTGAGGATAGGAGTATTAAATATGCAGAGGAATTTAGTATGCAATGTTGAATAATAATTCTAGTGATTTGTTACAGTAGAAAATGATAAGGTTTTGCATTGGTTTATACTAACCTATCTCACGAGTTCTTGTTGAGTTTGTTGTGGATGAAGCTTTTGATGAAAAGAGAAACCGTGATATGAGATGAATTAAGGGGACACAAAATTTCAATATTGGGGATGCCCATGGCACCCCAAGATAAATATTTCAAGAAGTCTCAAGCATCTAAGCTTGGGGATGCCCCGTTAGGCATCCCACCTTTTTCTTCAACAACTATCGGGTAGTATCGGTTGAACCTAAGTTTTTGCTTCTTCACTTGAGTTGTGCTATCTTTGCAATGTCATTTTATTTTGTTTTACTTGCTGCTCGAATAAAATCATTGGATCTGAAATTTTGAATAGAAAAGGAACCCTCCCATGGCTAGTTAATTATTTGCCTACTCAGTGTCCTTCACTCATATCTTTTGGAGTAGTTTGTCATTTACTCTTGTGCTTCATGTATATCCTATGAGTAAATGGGGGAATGAATTGAATGTCATAAATCTAAATTTTTATTTGTTTCATATGCTTATAACATGGTTAGTGATGACTTCACACATAGAAAGTATGAGGCATAAAAGTTGTTGAGAGTTGGCAAACGTAGTTTTGGTCATCGAGGCAAATTAATAGGAAGTAATAAGGAAAGAGAGGTTCACATACAAATATATTATATTGGACATCTTTTATGATTGTGAAGCACTCATTAAGTATGGCATGCTAAAAGAGTTGACGTTGGACAAGGAAGACAACGTAATGGTTTATGTTTTCCGACATCTCAGTTAAAGTATATTGTCATTGACCTTCCAACCATGTTGAGCTTGCCTTTCCCCCTCATGCTAGCCAAATTCCTCGCACCAAGTAGAGATACTACTTGTGCTTCCAAATACCCTTAAACCCAGTTTTGCCATGAGAGTCCACCATACCTACCTATGGATTGAGTAAGATCCTTCAAGTAAGTTGTCATCGGTGCAAGCAATAAAAATTGCTCTCTAAATATGTATGACTTATTAGTGCAGAGAAAATAAGCTTTGTACGAACTTGTTGTGGAAGTAATAAAAGCGACGGACTGCATAATAAAGGTCCACATACAAGGGGCAATATAAAGTGACGTTCTTTTGCATTAAGATTCTGTGCATCAACCCTAAACGCGCATGACAACCTCTGCTTCCCTCTGCAAAGGGCCTATCTTTTACTTTATGCTTTTACTTTATGCTTGAGTCAAGGTGATCCTCACCTTTCCCTTTTTCATTTTATCCTTTGGCAAGTTCTTCGTGTTTGAAAGATCACGATATATATATATCCAATTGGATGTAAGTTAGCATGGGCTATTATTGTTGACATCACCTAGAGGTGAATACATTGGGAGGCAACACAATAAGCCCCTATCTTTCTCAGTGTCCGGCTAAAACTCCATAACCACAAGTATTGCGTGAGTGTTAGGAATTGTAGGAGACTATATGATAGTTGAGTATGTGGACTTGCTGAAAGGCTCTATTCTTGACTCTTTCTGATGTTATGATAAATTGCAATTGCTTCAATGACTGAGATTATAGTCTGTTAGTTCTCAATGAAGTTTTTGAACCATGCTTGACATTGTGAATAGATTGTTACTTGATCATGAAAATTTTTATGAGATAAGCTACTATTATGACACATTTTGATGCTAGAAAAGGTGATTGAAATTATCATTGATCAAACTTGTGCACCTTCTAGCATTCACACTTCATAAATTTTTTCTTTTATCATTTACCTACTCGAGGACGAGCAGGAATTAAGCTTGGGGATGCTGATACGTCTCCAACATATCTATAATTTATGAAGTATTCATGCTATTATATTATCCATCTATGATATTTTATAAGCATTTATATGTCATTTTATATGATTTTTGGTACTAACCTATTAACCTAGAGCCCAGTGCCAGTTTCTGTTTTCTCCTTGTTTTAGTGTTTTACAGAAAAGGGATACCAAACGGAGTCCAATTGACGTGCCAATTTTTGAGGATTTTTTCTGGACCAAAAGAAGACCACGAAGCATCGGAGTTGGGCCAGAGGAGTCCCGGGCTGCCCGCGAGACAGGGGGCGCGCCCCCCTAGGGCGCGGCCCCCTCTCTCGTGGACAGCCCGGAGGCCCCCTTGACGTGAAACCAACACAAAAAATTCCTATAAATACTGAAACTTTCGGGAATTAACCTAGATCGGAAGTTCCGCCGCCGCAAGCCTCTGTAGCCACGAGAAATCAATCTAGGCCCTCTCTGGCACCCTGCCGGAGGGGGGCCATCATCACCGGAGGCCATGGAGGAGGATCTCGGAGGGGCCATCATCGCCATGAAGGCCAAGGACCAGAGGGGGAAAGCCATGGAGGAGGAAGCACAAGGGGGAGAACCTCTCCTCCTCTCTCTTGGTGGCACCGGAGTGCCATCGGGAGGGGAATCATCGCTGCGGTGATCATCTTCATCAACATCACCATCCTCATCACCATCCTCATCACCATCCTCATCTCTTTTGCGCGGTCCACTCTCCCAGACCCTGCTGTAATCCCTACTTGAACATGGTGCTTTATGCCACATATTATGATCCAATGATGTGTTGCCATCCTATGATGTTTTGAGTAGATATCTTTTGTCTTTGAGTTGATTGATGATCTAGATTGGTACGAGTTGTATGTTTTATTTTGGTGCTGTCCTATGGTGCCCTCCGTGTCACGCAAACGTGAGGGATTCCCGCTGTAGGGTGTTGCAATACGTTCATGATTCGCTTATAGTGGGTTGCTAGAGTGACAGAAGCTTAAACCCGAGTAAGGGGGTTGTTGCGTATGGGATAAAAGGGGACTTGATGCTTTAATGCTATGGTTGGGTTTTACCTTAATGAATCTTTTAGTATTTGCGGATGCTTGCTAGAGTTTCCAATCATAAGAGCATATGATCCATGTAGGAGAAGTATGTTAGTTTATGCCTCTCCCTCATATGAAATTGCAATGACGACTATCGATCTTGTTAACAATTGCTTAGGACAATTTCGCACACCGATCCACCATTATTCCACACTCGTTATTTATATTATTTAGTAATATATTCTAACTTTATGATAACAGCACCTACTTTTATATTTTAGCTCTCCGATATCATACAAAGTTATCTTCTTTACACCCACAACACAGTTTTATTTCTTGTTTCTAGTTGGAAGCAACCGTTCGGTGCATGTAGAGTCGTATCAGTGGCAGATAGGGCTTGAGAGAATATTGATCTTACCTTTAGCTCCTTGTGGGTTCGACACTCCATACTTATCACTTCCACCTTTGGGAATTGCTACGACGATTCCCTACACTTGGGGATTATCAATGCCTGAGGACATTATTGCCTACCGGAACGCCTAGGCAGAGGCAGAGGAGGAGCCTCACGAGTGCGACGCCTAGGTGCACGCTCGACAACACTTTGAGATGGGACCGGATGGTTTCTACGAGTGGTGATTACCAAGCTAGGCCAAAATCCTAATCTTGGGGCAGTACGTATTTCCACCGATATTACATTTATGCTCACACATTACATTCCAGTTGTCGGTGTTCACACTTTTTCATTGTATTATCCATGCTAGATTTATTTTCTCGCTTTCTTCTTGTGTGTTTGAATTTTTTTGAGAAAATCAAAAAAAATATGTTTCTTGCTTATTTTCGGGTTTTCTCTCTAGTTTAGTTGGTTATCGTATTAAAAATAAAACCCCAAAAGGTTTCCTTCTTTTTCTCTTGCTTGTTCGGAGCTCTCCCGTGTAAATAGTTTTTCTCATTTTCGTTTTTCTTTCTCTTTAATTTGCTTTCTTCAAGAAAAACTAAAAAACTCCAAAAATATTTCAGTGTGTTTCTCTGAAATTATTTTCTTTTTGTTGAGTCATACCAACGAGAAGACCACGATGAAAATGTTGAGTGACTCTCATATCCACAAATATTACCTTGTCTTCTCCTTTTGAATAAAGTGTTTACAGACTCCAGCTTAGTCCACGACACTATTGCACTATTATTATTTTCACATCATTCGGTCGTGCAAGCGAAAGGCAATAATGACAATATTTGATGAAATGGTTGTGGTAGAGAGAAACGGGTATGAACTCAACTTGTTCTATTTTTGTAAATATGTTTAACCTAGTATCCATGATTCAACATATTATGATCAAACATGTTTGCAATGACAATTAGAGATTATAGTTTCTCGTGTCATGTTTAAGTAGCTAGGAGTGGATAATGATTTATCTTGGATGTCAACATGCATTAAAATGACTGTGATGTAGTATGATGATATGGTATCCTACTCTGAATGTTTCAAGTGGCTCTTGGCACATGTTCATGCATGTAGTTGAATCAAAACCAACATAGCCTCTATGATATTTATGTTCATGGTGTTCATATCCTACTGATGCTAGTATTCAATGTTTATTATGCATAATGCATGCTCATGACCGTTTTTGCTCTCTAGCTGGCCGCTTCTCAACCTATTTGCTAGCCTTCGCCTGTACTAAGCGGAAATACTGCTTGTGCATCAAAATTCCAAAACCCAAAGTTATTCCAGATGAGTCCACCATATCTACCTATATGCGGAATTAACCTGCCGTTCTAAGTAAATTTGTGTGTGCCACCTCTAAAATTTAAAATGAACATCTGTTTCTGTGTGCCTAGATTGTTCATAGAGCGACAGGGGGTAGTCAGTATCTTCCATGCTAAGCTGGTTATTCTCATGACGAGTGTTTATTCACTCGTCGGCGGTAATAGAGATTCCCAGTCCCGAAATCAAAAATTGCAAATAATTAAACAAAACTCCCCCAGGAATGATGTTGGTATGGACGGTACCCATGGATTCGGCTAGCCATGGAGTGTGTTTGTTGGTGGAGGGGGAGTAAACCTTTACTTTTATCGCTTGGGAAATGCCACTAATGTGTTTAGCATGAAAGATATTGATAACTTTTGGTCGTGACATAAACAGGAAGGGTGCATTTCCCAAAATTTCATTTATCTCTATTTTAAAAACTTTGAGCTCTGGCACCGATGCAAATCCCTGCTTCCCTCTGCAAAGGGACTATCTATTTAATTTTATGTTGCGTCATCACCTTCTCAAACAAAGCGCCAGACCTAGGAGCATTATTCTCATCCTCATGCATTTTGCATAGTTAATGTTCGATGAATCATGACTGGATCTTTTGTACCATGAATTACATTGTTTAGTCACTGCTTGAACTTTGGAGGTGCTCTGCATTTATATTTTGCGGTCTCAGATAGGGCTAGCGAGATACCACTATTGTCATATTATATCATTGTTGTTTTGACAAAGTATTGTTATTTGAGATATTTTATTATTGCTCGTTAGTTACTTACGCCATTGATATGAGTTAATATAATTTTTAGTAGTTTTTGTCGACATGGTTAGTCATAATCTTTGCTGAAACCTAGGTGCTACTTAAGCTTATATATGTAAACAAGAACAAAAGAGTTCGTAAAAGTTTTTCTTTTTCACTTTCAGTTTATCAACCGAATTGCTTGTGGACAAGCAAAGGTTTAAGCTTGGGGGAGTCGATACGTCTCCATCGTATCTACATTTCATAATGATTTTCTCTTGTTTTGGACTCTAATTTTCATGATTTGAATGAAACTAACCCGGACTAGCGTTGTTTTCAGCAGAACTACCATGGTGTTGCCTTTGTGCAGAAATAAAAGCTCTTGGAATCGAATGGAACTTTCTGGAGAATTATTTTATAAGAAAAGAAAAATACTGGAGCCAAGAACCATCGGAGGGCCCCCCTGGTTGAGCACAACCCACCAGGGCGCGCCACCCCCTCCAAGCACGCCCAGGTGGGTTGTGCCAACTTGGTGGCCCCGCAGACCCTAAACCAACACTATAAAATCCTATTTTCAGAGAAAAAAATTAGGGAGAAAGAATTATCGCGTTTCACGAGATGGAGCTGCCGCCACCTCCTGTTCTTCATCGAGAGGCCAGATCTGGAATCTGTTTGGGGCTACGGAGATGGGAACCTTCGATCTTCGTCATCACCAACCCTTCTCCATCTCCAACCATGATGCTCCCCATCGGGAGTGAGTAATTCCTTCGTAGGATTGCTGGTCGACGAGGAGTTGGATGAGATTCATCATGTAATTGAGTTAGTTTTGTTAGGGCTTAATCCCTAGTATCCACTACGTTCTGAGATTGATGTTGCTATGACTTTGCTATGCTTAATGCTTGTCACTAGGGCCCAAGTGCCATGATTTCAGATTTGAACCGTTTATGTTTTCATTATTATACCTATGTTCTAGATCCGATCTTGCAAGTTATACGCACCTGCTATGTGTTATGACCCATAAACCCCGGAGTGACAATAGTCGGGATACTTTCTGGTGATGACCATAGTTTGAGGAGTTCATGTATTCACTATGTGTTAATGCTTTGTTCCAGTTCTCTATTAAAAGAATGCCTTAATATTCTAGTTTCCTTATGGACCCCGCTGCCACGGGAGGGTAGGACAAAAGATGTCATGCAAGTTCTTTCCATCAGCACGTATGACTATTTACGGAATACATGCCTACATTATATTTATGAACTAGAGCTAGTTCTGTATCGCCCTAGGTTATGATTGTTATATGATGAATATCATCCACTGAATTCGCAGATCCAATGCCTACGAATTTTCCACATATTATTCTTGCTAAGTTACTTCTGATGTTGCTATTGTTACACTTGCTACAAAATCATTGCTATCACTATTACTGTTATTGCTTACAACTGCTATCAAAACTATCATATTACCGTGCCACTGATCATATTGCTCCAGATATTTAATCTCCAGGTGTGGTTGAATTGACAACTCAACTCCTAATATTTGCAAATATTCTTTGGCTCCCCTTGTGTCGAATCCATAAATTTGGGTTGAATACTCTACCATTGAAAACTATTGTGATGCCCTATACTTGTGTGTTATCACAAACGTGGCAAGTGCAACTAGGTGCAAGAGCTCCATCTTTTTCAGTCCAAACATGCCTATAGCTCTTCGACAAAGTTTGAAGCAACTTCTTGGTGTACAAGTAGAAGCTTTCACAGAATGCTACCTCAGTTTACCTACTGATGTTGGCAAAATAAACAACAGAACCTTTGAATATATAGGTGACCGGGCATGAGGTAGCATGCAAGGCTGGGCTGAGAGATTGTTTGCTTGCACCGGTAAAGAGACACTTCTGAAATACATTGTTAAAGCAATACTGACTTTTAGCATGAGTTGTTTTCTCTTAATAAAAAAGGTGTGCAAGGGTTTAACCTCAAGTATGGCAAAATTCTGGTGGGGGAGTTCCATCGATCGGAAATCTCTACATTGGATCACTTGGGACAAACTTGCTACACCTAAGAACAAAGGCGGAATGGGATTCTGCGATCTTCGCATGTTTAACTTGGCACTCTTAGGGAAGTACGGATGGTGTTTTATGATCAATCCTAATTCCCTATGCGCTAAGGTCATGAAGGAAAGACATTTTCCCGACTCATACTTCCTACATGCCTCGGTACCTAAATCTTTGTTTGCTATTTGGAGGGTGATTATTGCAGGACGGGAAGCTCTGCAGGTGGGGCTATTGAAGCGAGTCAGTACTGGAATCTCCATCTCAGTATGGGAGGACAAGTGGATTCCCTCCACTGTATCTATGACCCCATTGCTACGTCTAGCGAATACGGTGGTACAAACCATCACCGATCTGATCGACACAAGCAACTGGACATGGCGACAGGAGTTAGTCAGAGAGACTTTCATTGCACCTGATGTAGCAGCCATACTAAACATTCCATTGCGGCAAGGAGGCGCTGAAGATTTTCTTGATTGGGCACATCAGAAATCAAGCATCTACTCTGTTAAATCGGCGTATTGAGCTCTAGTGAATCAAAAAGAGCGTTTGGCTCTAGATGAGGGGCAGATTACCGACACTTCAGTGGATCAACAATAGTTGTGGAATGCAGTCTGGAAGCTCAAAGTAGTTCCTAAAGTCAGAGTATTCTGGTGGCGAGTATTGAGTGGCATTCTACCTAATGAGTGCACTCTAAAGTATCACCACATGAGAACGATCAGCACATGCAAGATTTGTCTTGCCATGGACGAGGATATGGATCAAGCGCTGCTGCATTGCTCGCATGCGCACCGGTTCTGGGAGGAGGCCATACCGATTTTTGACGTTCACTTACCACGTCTCCACCCTCAAACATGGACAAGAGATATTCTATGTGCCTCCCGGTTCTCGGATAAGGAACGGGCGATCTTTGTCACTATGTTGTGGGCCATCTGGATGTCTCGCAATCGCTTGACACATGACCGGGAAGGATGGGATCCAGCCACTTCTGTTAGAAGGATTAGAGAGGATCTCGCCATCCTAAAGCTACCACGGCAACATACCTCTACATTGCTAGGCTATGGCTGGCAATCCCTCGACGACCCGTACATCAAGATTAATACAGATGTTGTTGTCCACCTCGATGACAGGAATGCAGGGCTGGGGAAGGGGTGTTGCTCGTTCTCCATCGGGCTTCAAGGGTGCATGGTGCAAGCCGTTCCTAGGTGTCACGGACCCTCTCATCGTAGAGGCCCTAGCGGTGAAGGAAGGAGTGACTCTCGCTACACTATGAGGCTACACACATGTGATCATGGAGACCGACTCTCTTGAGGCAGTTAACCTCTAGAACTCTCGCTACATCGACCGGTCGGTGATAGCACCTATTATTTTAGAAATTGGAGAGCTAGCTCCTAATTTTTTGTCTTTCACTATTCAACATGTAATAAGAGCAACAAACGGTCCTGCACATCTTTGTGCTAAGCGTGGTTCCATGCTTAGTGTGACCAAGAGCTGGTTAGACTCTACTCCAAGCTTCCTGATCAGCAGCCTCTTGGCGGATTGTTCGGCGAATGCTTTTGTTGAATAAAGCTCTCTGAAGTTCCTTGCAAAAAAACACTTTTTTTAGAGAAAAGGCATGTGCCCAACATTATAAATAAAGCCACCAGGCAGGGTTCCGAAACAACCATCCAACCAGCCCAACGAACATAAAGGTGACCCAGACGAGGGCTCACCCAAAGTTTTAGAGAAAGAGATACATGGCACCTAGGCCAACACACGGCGCACAGGCCGGAGAGATAACCAGCGACATAGCCAACAACTAGTCAAAAGAGACGCAAAATCAACTACGCAACATGCTCCTGTCTGGATAAGGAAGACGCCGAGGCCTGCATTTTAGATATCAGAAGATCAAGAGCATCCCGGTCCTCTGGCTTAGTCAATAATCTCCACTACTGCATCAAAATACATGATTTAAATAAGCAATCAATAGGCTTAGCAGGAAAAACATGTTCGATAGTAAACTTGTTTCTAATAGTCCATAAGGACCAACAAATCGCTCCAAGTCCTACCCAAAAGATTCTCTTTGTAACACCAGCCAAAGAATTAGCAAGGGCCCGAAGCTCAGAGAATGAAGAAGGATCCTAGGAAACCTGGAGCCATGTTCTGACACACCTCCAGACCAACTTGGCAAAACACAGTGAAAAAATATATGATTCGTGTCCTCTAGGGCTTCGCAAAGGGCGCGAAACTCCGAGCCCGGCCCATTCCTCTTACGAATTTGGTCAGCCGCGGGAAGACAGCCTTTGAAAGCTTGCCACAAAAAGATCTTAACTTTAGGGGGAATACGATCCTTCCACACATGAGTAAATCTGCTAGTGGGGGAACCACCAATTAGCTTGGAATACAAAGACTTGACCGAAAAACGCCCAGAAGAAGTATGGGGCCAGACCACCGTGTCCCCAGTCTTCGAGAGCATAGGGAAGAAGGCAGTAAGTCGTTGCCACTCTTCTAACTCTACAGGAGATAAGGAGCGTAGGAAGGCTAAGTCCCAGTTATTCACCGAGAGCTCCGCGATGGAGATATTCGGGTTAGGGCAATAGGAAAAAAAGCATAGGGAAGCTCACAGAGAGAGGTGAGTCTCCACACCACCAATCAAGCCAAAAGGCGACGGAAGCCCCATCCCCAACTACAAACTTAACATGAGCCAAAAACAAAGGCCTAACTTTAACAAGATCTTTCCAGTATTGCGAGCCTTTGTGAGCAGAAGCGAACAAGGGGCTAGAAAGAGGGAAATATTTTGCTTTCAGGATAGAAAACCACAAAGTACCAGCTCCCGTGGTCATAATTTTCCACCACCATTTAATCAAGAGGCATTTATTCATGATAGCAGTGTTTATGATGCCCAACCCTCCAAGTTTTTTGGGTTTACACATAAGTTTTCACCTCACAAGTCTGTACTTGTGCGTATTGTCTGCCGCATTTCAGAAAAAAACACCCCGATGCTTATCGAAGCCAGCATGCGTGCCAGCAGAGAGTAAGTAAAAGCCCATGAGAAACATCGGTAAGGAAGACAAGCAAGCGTTGATCAGCGCCTCTTTCCCATCACTTGTGTTGTATCTGCCTCTCCAAAAAAGCACCCTATTGCCAACCTTAGCAACAACATGGGAAAATTCTTTAGCATAAAGCATACCCGGAGAAACCGGGAGGCCCAAATATTTGAAGGGAAAGGATCCCAGCTTACAGTTGAGAAGACAAAAAAACACTAGTTAGTGCACGTAGCCTTTTTTCGATTGATTGATGATGAGGGGACGATATGAAGGAACGACCTGAGGCGACGGGAAACAGATTGAAGATTGTTTAAGGAATATCGAATCACAGATTGGCCAGGACGATATGTTTACAGAAATAGAAAGAACCGTGATTTTAGAGATCTGTTTAGGGCCTAATCCCTAGCGGTGCTAATTGTTAGCATCTGACTAGAGATTGTAAGAAATATCGAACCGTATCACATAAATACAAAGAGCAGCCGAAGGATATCATTGCAAAAAGAGAAAGAACCATGACTTTAGCGATCTTTGCCCCTGCACCTCATGTTTCTTGTTGGGTATATAAATAGGAACACCCAAAGGATGATACCTGTCATTGTTTCTCGAAAACCCCTCTCTTCTATAGACGAGGGCCAAATAAGCTCGCCTAGCAATTTCTCCATGGACAAGTTGTTGGGTATATAAATCAACTTACACCAATCATACTGTCGGTGCTTCTTCTCACCTGCTTCGCAACCCATGTGCAGTGTAAGTTGATTTCAATTTACTGACAAGTGTTTTACGTCTTTTCTGAGTGATTGTGTATTTGTTTGTTTGTTCTATGAACTACTTTTAGTAGTTTATAAACAGAGAATGATATGAATCTTAATTGATTTTTTGTTCCACAGCCAGAACATTGCAAAACGTGGAAAGCGTAAGGATCAATTTACCATACGGACTGTGTGTTCCTGCTCCTGATTGTGAGGACCCATCACCGACTTGCGCTTACTGTTGTTTTGACCACTGCTATATATCAGGTGATGAGTGCAAGGTTGGATGTCACAAGATTTCTCCCTAGACCCAGCGGCGGCGATGAATCTTGCACCATCCCCTCCTATCTAATTTGATTATATAGCTTTCCAAGTAAAATGGATGATGTGCCATTGAATAATTAGGATAATAATAAATGTCATGATTAGTTCTCCTTTGTTCGACGCAACGTCTTGTGTAGTATTTGGGATGTGTATTTTACCACGATTTTAGCAACGGATATTTACATCTCCATCCGCATGACCAAAACTATAAAAGTGGAGTAAACCACCTCATCCGTTCAAACAAGTGGATCTAATGATCTATGTTACTCCCTCCATCTATATATAATGGATCTAATGCATTTTTCGAGATTGCCTTTGACTTACAGATATGCTTTTATAATTCGCATGTCATATATTATTGCTCTAACATGTAATCAAAGTCAGTCTTGAAAAACGCACTAGGTTCTATATAGATGGATAGAGGGAGTACTACTCTGTAGAAACAAATGTAATTGATGCACAATTATGCCCAAACTCACCTCAAAAGAATACCATAATCTGCTTCGTCTGCACCATCACTGCCCTATGCCACCGCCACCCCTCAGGTGCCACCTCATTCGTCGCCTCAATGGGGAAGGCAAATGTCTCCACTTCTCCGCGCCTCGAATACAATTCTCTTGTCCGTGGACTCGATTGCTGCCACCGTTGTTGCTCTTTGCCATCCCTAGACTCTCCGCATGGCACCCTCGACATGCGCACCTAATTTTTTTGGGCACTCTATTCTGGACATAGCATTGGGATTCTGCATTTTTCTTTTTTATTTATGAATAAAAAAATCTATCTTTGGGTTGGATGTTTTGGTGCGCAAAAATTATAAACAAAACATCGGCAAACACTATTGGCGCTGCAGGCGCCGGTTCCTACTGTTTCTGTAAACTGGCACGACAGCTGGGCCGGCCCATCTCTAGGTACTTTGTTCTGTGTTTAAAATCGCAAAAACCAAATCGGCGCGCTGGACGACTCTCCACATGGCACCCTCGACACGCGCACCTAATTTTTGGGCACTCTCTTCTGGACATAGCATTGGGATTCTGCATTTTTCTTTTTTTATTTATGAATAAAAAAATCTATCTTTGCGTTGGATGTTTTGGTGCACAAATATTACGAACAAAACATCGCCAAATCCTATTTGGCGCAGCAGACACGACAGCTGGGCCGGCCCATCTCTAGGTATTTTGTTCTGTGTTTAAAATTGCAAAAACCATATCGGCGCGCTGGAATTAATTTGAACCCGTGGCCTCCCGACCTAGATACACTGGTGTAACCGCTACGCCACTCTGTGTGGTCTGTTTAAAGAGAGCTTTCTTCCTCTTTTTTTTTCTTTCTTTTTTTCGTTTTCCTTTTTTCTTTTTCTTTTTCTTTTTCAGTTTTTTTCCATCATGGTTTGTTGATTTTGTTTGCGAATACGTGGAATTTTCTTTTATTTAATGATTTTTTGAAATTCAATGAACTTTTTTAAAATCGGTGAACTTATTTTATAAAATTTGAACTTTTTTCCAAATTGATGAACTTTTTTTCAAAATCGATGATCCTTGTTGAAAATCGATGAATTTATTTATAATTTCAGTGAACTTTTTAAAACATTTATGAACTTTTTTCAAATTTGATGAACTTTTTTAAATTCGATTAAGTTTTTTCGCATTTGATGAACTTTTCTTTCAAATTCGATTATTTTTTTTTTCAAAATCGATGAACTTATTTCACATTTTGTGAACTTTTTTCAAAATCGGTGAACTTTTTTTGAATATTCTGAACTTTTTTTCTATATTGATGAACCTTTTTCGAATTCCATGAACTTTTTTTCAAAAATGAACTTTTATCTGTACTGGTGCACTTTTTGATTACAAATCTATGATTTTCTATTTTAAACTTATGTTTTCTCTTTTAAAATGGTTTATATGAGTCCAAAATTTATGTATTGTAATGGAAGAAGTATTGAATAGCTTTCATTTTGGATTGTAGACACCAAAGCGGTCCTAGTGCAGTGGTTCTTGCGTTGTTTCGTTCGGCCGAATATAATACATTGTCGCGCCGGTTTGAATCTTGTCTTTCGCAATTATTTTTTTCTATCACCTCTGCTTTTAAAAGAAGTTGTTGGGCCGGCCCGCAAGGAAGCGCGCGCGAGCGCCAAGAGCGCTAAGCAGCGCAGAAGGCGCCGAAAAGGAGCTCCCCAAAACATCTACCTAGCATTAGGTAATTCAAGTATTTTCATGCTACACAAATAAGATAAATGTCTGGCCCAAAAACAACAAAGATAAAGCCCATTTCAATCTGTGTATTTATCTTTTTTGTATTCATTACATGTGACATATGTTCATGAAATTTTATACATGTATATTACAAATATACATCTATGTATATACTTTTTTTCAGGTTTTTTCAATATGCGAAAATAGTATTTTCGCTAAAAAAAATTAAAGAGCTCTATGGAGCTCGGACACTGCAATGCTTTTTCGCTAACCATTCTCATTTTTGGTCTAGTATTTTGGGAGTTGAAGATATTTCTATAGTTTTTGCCAGAATTGTAGGGGGTGGTAAAAGAAACTAGATTTTGTGAAGACAATTGGACACGACAGAAGCCATCATATCAAAGATTTTCTAGACTTTATTTTTCTGGGAAATAATTCCCCTCAACTGGCTGATTTTTTGGATCCCATCTGCCGCCTCGCTTGCATACCACATGTCCCACGTCCAACGTGACATCCCGCCGGCTTCAGATTTTTTTCCCTGCAACATCACCAATGTTGCACAAGTTTTTTCCGTACCATTAGCTACGTTGCTAAAAGACCAAGACGTACAAAAAATTCGGCAACAAAACTTCACTTGCAAAAGAAATTACAAAAAGATGATGATGAAAAGAGAAATCCTGCAACAAAGCCTCTGTTGTAAAAAAAATCTGCAACAAATTCTCGGTTGCAAAATAGTTATGCAACAAACCTTCATTGCAGAAATTTTCTGCAATGAGACCTATGTTGAAGTAATAGAGGGCGCCGATGCGCCAGATCTGACGGCTTGCGAGCCGTCGGATCTTTTAAAAAGATCACCGGCGGACGCGTAGCAGCCCCCTTTCCAATAATCATTATATTTTTTTTTCTTATAATCATTATATTTTTAGACTTTTATTCCTCAAATAATAGCAAGATCGTTTACAATATGAGGAGAGATAAAGTCTGGGATTTCACCATTCCAATGCTTAGAGGTTCTAGAACTAAGGGATTTCTTAGCTATACCATCAGCCACCTTGTTTGCTTCACGGAAACAGTGAATCACATCAAGTCAGATAGGTCGGCACCTAATTGCTTGCACTCCATATAGATCACCGCGTCCTGACCCAGGTATTCCTCCTGATTGATCATGTCGACCGCATTGGAGCTATCCCATTCAACAACTAGACAGTAGCATCCAATGTTCGCTGCCAGAATTAGGCCATTACGGATTGCCATCATCTCGGCTGTATCAACGCATATTACATGCGGTATATATGGACCAGGATGCTGCTGCAATTAATTCCCCACGATCATCACGAGGTATTGCCCTTGTCGCACTTGTCAACATTGATTTTTATCCTTCTTAGAAAATGGTTTTTGCCACATGTGATCACGTCCCCATGTTGGTTGGTTTAGAGTAGCAGCTCTAATCATTATATTATTGTTCATAAGTGATTACTTGAGGGCTTGGCATCTTAAGTTTTAGAAGATTCTTGAGGGAGGATACTTTAAGGGAAACAATTGCCCTCAGCCGGCTGATAATCACGATGCGTCTGCCGCCTCCGTTGTGTGCCACGCGTCCTCGACATAAAGGCAAGTGCAAGCACCTATTTCAACAACAATTGTCTCGTTGTAAATTCTGGCGGCGAAGGACTATTGTGATGCAACGCTGCTTCGTTTTGTAGAAATAATCCTGCAAAATGTCTTCTATTGCAAAAAAATCCGCAACAATACGGTTGCTACAGAAAAATTCTAAAAAAAATCCGCAACAAGATGTTTGTTGCAAAAAATGGCAACAAGATGTTTGTTGCAAAAAAAATTGCAACAAGATGTGTGTTGCAAGAAATTTTCACAACAAGGCATATGTTAAAATGATGGATGGTAAGGCTCGGGCGCTCGATGCGTCAAATCTGACAGCTCGTGCCTGACCGATCTTTTAAAAGGGAGGGCCAAAACCAAAAAGTAGATGAAGAAGATCTGGCCACCGACGAAGAAGAGGAGCAGCCATAAAAAGGAGACTACACCACCTATGCAGACCTGAGCAGCCTCCAGGGCTCTATTGATGATATGAGCAACCTCGTTGCGTTCCGTCGAGGCACGTCCGCCTACATGAACATGAGGTTGTCCAACTGGAGCCAAGAGTGGGCTCT
Organism: Triticum timopheevii; assembly: GCA_963921465.1. Classification (NCBI taxonomy): domain Eukaryota; kingdom Viridiplantae; phylum Streptophyta; class Magnoliopsida; order Poales; family Poaceae; genus Triticum; species Triticum timopheevii. Next base: position 177,904,245 of record OY997264.1, on the reverse strand, counting down.
TGACCAGCAGCCGCAATGACCCTGCCGGTTTGGGCTTGCAAAAGCCTAAGCTTGGAGGAGGTCATCACCACTTTTATATCAAGATGTGGCGGTATTTGAATAAATTATAATGATGTTTCACTCAAGCTTGCAAAGCTTCAAAACACTCGTGTTGGTTTGTTCCAACACTTTGCTTTTTATTTGCTTTCACTTTTTATTTTTTCCTTTGTGATTTTTCGATTGCAATTTAGTTTTCAAAAACCTAAAAAACAAAAATATAATAAGTTTTGCTTTGCTCTTGTTCTTTATTTAGCCCCTTGGAGTTCGCTTGTATTTTGCTTTCAGAGGAGTTGATCTACGCCGGACAACGTGGAATGCAAGAGTAAGGAAGAGAAGTGTGTGAATTCGTAACCGTGAAGGTATGTCCTATGATCCTCGTCTTTTGCACTTTAAATACTTAGAGTAGATGTAGTAGTAGTATGTGTGATATGTGCAGATGGGAGTAAGTCTTGATAATTAAGACAAAGATTTTGTTCCAGTAGTTGAAGTAATTTTGTAGCCTTTCTTCTGTTTAGTTTAGAAAACCAAGACTTGTCGTGCGAGTGTTTTTAAATGAAATTATGTTAACCAAGAATAAGTATGCACAAGAGAAAGTTTCTCAAGACTTGGGAGTTGAGAAAAATTATAGTAGAAGTGATGATTGAAATGCTCAACCCTATGTTGTTAATTTGATTAGACTTGATAGCACTTATGGATTAAATTGTTTAGAGAAACTTAGTTGAAGGGTGAATGTGATTATGCCAAAAAATATGTGTTGTATCTCTTACATGGTGCTTCAACTTCTTGCTGGTGCTATGGCCCCGCTACTCTGTGCACGTGTACGTGTGTAAATGTGGCTTAGTCACCTTTCTTGATGTTATGTTGAGGAGTCCGCTAAGCAATGAACGATTCAACAAGAGCGATAGCTCGGTTTTCGGCTATAAGTTTGTTACCGTACGTATTGGCAACACTACAAACACATATTATTTGGCTTTTTCTTGAATGGGTGTGTATGTGTAAAATAAATGGGACTGATTAAAAGAGCTCGCAAGAGACATATTACTAAGGTCCATAGTTCACAAACATCAAGCCACGGCAAAAACCTATTGCATGATCACTTAGTTGGCATAATCCATTCACGTGACAATCAAAGTTCCATCAAACAATGATTGAAATCAAGTGCTTGAGAGCCTTGAGGAGGAAATAGTTGTGGTTGTGCTTATGAGCACTTGAGCATCATATTTTACTACAAGCTTTTCACTCCCTAACTTATGTTTTTATGGCTCTATCAAATGAAAAATCTTCTGTGCATTCCCGGCAAGCAAGTGTTGTCTAGAATAAATAGAATAGAGTGTTGCAAAGTTGTTTTATCTAGTAGATCAAGAACTTTGTGGTAATTATCTTCGCTTCACTAAAACTTGCACTATAACCATGCCACCACTGCTATGCTAAGCTTTCAGGTCAAGAATCGGAGGTCTATCTAGGCGTACCGATCGTAAGTGAGCCAAAACCTTCTCATTATTTCGGTTTCAACAACTAAGTTCCTTATGATTCAGATTTCTCTTTATGTTGATCGAGGGCGATCAAGTTTAAGCTTGGGGGGGTGATGAGTGATATGCTTTCATCCATTTCACCTTTGTTTAAACCGAGATATTTTATTTAAAAAGAGATATTCGCTCCAATATTTCTACTAATGAATAATGAATGCAAAGGATTTCACAAATCCTCTCTTTGATGTGTTTCTAAAGGAAATGGGCTAAAAGGGAAAGAAATCACATGTGGGAATGTAATAGAGAAAAATGGAGGAAGAAAGATTCAATAGGAAGCGTCTCCGCGAAGACACAACAAAAGACAATATGCGCCTGTATGAGCGCTTGTTTGTCATGGATTTCGAGGCAGATCATCCACCTATACACCTTTTATTAAAGGGACCCCTCAAAATGTCAACAAAACAACAAGCACAGAAGTCAGAACCTCTTCAGCATCATCTTCATCCACAAACCCTAGCCGCCGCCATTTCCATCTTCATATCCATCTCAACCGCCATAGTGCGCTGCATCTAGTTCATACTTGTAATCATGCATCACACAAGGCATCCATTGTAAGACATATTGCAATCAATCAATCTCAAGATGTGTTCTCCAATGTTTTCTTCTTGCGATCTGATCCCCATGTGTGAGTCATTCGGTAAGGTATGGGTTGAGGCATGAGCCTTAGAACCCAAGGTATTCATTGAGGGGGTCAATGGAAGACTCTGACATAACATCCCTTATGTGTGAAATATTGTTTTGTGAAGATGTCTCTTGTTTTGTCCGCGATCCTCATCCCTGCAGGTACCCAGGATCATGGAGATCAAGCACTGGTGAGGTTAGGAGCAAGGAGACCATGAATTGTTATACCGAACACCAGTGATGGTAAGGTTCAGTAGGGTAACATGTATCATATCCTTGGGGATAAATGAGGTGTAGTCATTAAACACCCAAAGCTCTTATCTGATTTCATTATCTTAATTATCAAGGCAACCCCACGCAATGGATAGGGCCTGCAGTAGGACAATTGATTCTTGATGCGGGACTTCTATTGGTTAAGATGTTATTTGAACACATCCCCCACTTTGATCCGTAACAAGCACATCTCGATGGGCGACTCCCAGTGCACAAATTAATATCCTATTTGATCCAAGCGCAAATACAAGGTTGTAAGCAATAAGATCTCATGCATGTACCTCTTATTATTATAAGTGTTTGAATCACTAATTGTTTGCTGATCCGGTCAAAAGCTGGATTTGACACTTTGACAAAATCTTTCTGGAGACCCTCGCTTCAAGAGAATCTTTCTCTCATGGGTTTGATAAACCAAGGTCACATCTACGGAAATAGGTGCGGGATACTGTTTTTCTGTTCCAATACCGGATCAATAAAAGGAGGTATCACCAAACACCCAAGAGTAGCAAGATCTGCTAGGGATTAGTGGGGGAATCAAATATCTCTTGGTGGAAGTTTAGATCGAGGCCCTCTCAGGCAAACCCTAGAAAATGAACAAGAGTTTGTGGCCAGGCAGAGAGATCGGGAGAAAATAAGCATTAGGGTGCAACAATGGAGCAAGATGATAAGAAGTTGTCTTCTTAGGGAAGACCCCTATATATAGTGGGGGGAAATCCAACCACTATCTGCCTCAAAGTCGTGCTCAAGCGGTACTACCTCCCGGGTGAGCAGTACTACCCCTAGAGGCGGCAGTTCCAGCTGGAGCCTATGATTTAGTGAAAAATGGGAGCGGTAGTACCGCCGGAGCGGAATTACCATCCACACTAGCGGTACTACGGCTTAGTGTCGTAGAGCCCGGTGGAATAGCGGTGGTAAAGGTGGGTAGAAAGGTAGTGCCTCCGAAAGCGGTGCTACCGCTTGTTACTACCGCTCAACTTCCACAAAGAGGAAAAGGAGTACAGAGGGCTAAATATAAGAGGATGTGAGTGCGGTAGTAAGATGCGGAAGTACATGCGGTACTATCGTCCAACTACCACTGGAGCGGAGAAGAGTCCAGTAGCCCAAAATAAGCGGTAGTGCCTGTAGTACTAGATTGCGGAAGTACTGCACAAGCGGTATTACCGCTGGCTAGGGCGGTTGTCGAATTCCGGGCTCCGCAGACCCAAAAAGGTTCGAACTCTGGGGCATGTGCAAAGATCTACCTAAGCTCCTCTCGCTCATCACCTCATAGCTAAGCCTCATCGAGTCCGTGCGAACGGGGAAGAAGATGAACACGGTGGTTTACCCAGGTTTGAGCCACCTTGCGGTGTAAAACCCTACTCCTGCTTTGTGGTGGATTGGCCTCATGAGGAGGTAGAGGATGAACTAGTACAGTGGATGAGCGACCTCATGAGGGCTCGAGTGGTGAGGATGGAAAGGGTCCATTCTGATCTCTCCCTCTATGGTGATGGCTAGCCCATATTTATAGTGGCCTTGGTCCACTTCGCTTATAACTGGCGGGAAGGGTTCCTACAATGGCCAATTTTGAAAGGGGAAAAATAGTACATCTTATCCTGATGAAAGGTGGTCTTCGCCTGCAAAGCTTCTGGTCGTGACGCAGAGGTGGGCTCCGTGATGACATCCGTGCTGTCGAGCTCGTGGTATTGGTCTTATTGCACCAGAATGGAAAGCTTTGGGGCCTTCCTCGGGAACCTGCGCTTGCCCTTGCTCCCTTAGCACCGAAGAGGAAACTGTCCCTTTACGCCCGCTGGCACCCACCTAGCCTTGGTCATCATGGCTCACATCATCATGGCCTCACGAGGCGGGAGGCTTGCATAGAGGTCTCCGCTCCTCGGTAGGCACCCTAAAAAGGACGCTCCTCTGGAGGTATTGGCATCGTTCCCGTCGCAAGGCCGGGGGGCCTCATGAGGGTATTATCTTGGAGTTGTCATAGCTAGGCCATATTGAGTCATCGAGGAGCCAACGCACTAGGCTGCAGGCAGGCAGATCTGGGTACCCCGACCCCAGAACACCGACAGTAGCCCTTGGGCCTAAGGCGCGCTCGAGCTGGCTTCAAAGCGAAGCCATAGAACAAGGTCGAAGTGACATGGGCCCCAAAACACCTTCCGGCCAGGCTCGATGCATGGCGTGTGACAGGACGCGGATGCCTCCACTTCCCCACGAAGCCTTAGCAACTTCCCAGGCTGACAAAAGACTTGCGCACACCGCAGGGCCATCATTGCTCACCCTCGCCTTGCTGCTGATCCCCTCCTCCATTCGAAAACTCTCCTAGATCCAATCGCAAATCCACCCCCTTACTTCTCCTTCTCCGACGCTGGTGACCTCGTGAATGGCGCCCGGGAAGTCAAAGCTCATGGTGCAGGCCGCGACCTCCTCCTCTCCTTCACGAGCACTCGACACGTCCTCCATTTCCGGGGAGGGGCATCTTGGCCCCGTGCTCCCACAGACGGTTGATACGTCTCCAACGTATCTATAATTTTTGATTGTTCCATGCTATTATATTACCCCTTTTGGATGTTTATGGGCTTTATTTTACACATTTATATCATTTTTGGGACTAACCTACTAACCGGAGGCCCAACCCATATTGTTGTTTTTTTTGCCTATTTCAGTATTTCGAAGAAAAGGAATATCAAATGGAGTCCAAACGGAATGAAACCTTCGGGAGCGTGATTTTTGGAACGAACATGATCCGGAGAGCTTGGAGTGCAAGTCAAGAAGCTTCCGAGGGCCCCACGAGATAGGGGGTCGCGCGCCCCCTGTAGGGTGCGCCCCCTGTCTTGTGGGCCCCTCGGGCGGCCACCGACGTACTTCTTCCTCCTATATATACCTACGTACCCCGAAAACATCCAGGAGCACCACGAAACACAATTTCCGCCGCCGTAACCTTCTGTATCCGCGAGATCCCATCTTGGAGCCTTCACCGGCACTCTGCCGGAGGGAGAATCAACCACGGAGGGCCTCTACATCAACATCCTTGCCCCTTCGATGAGTTGTGAGTAGTTTACCACAGACCTACGGGTCCATAGTTATTAGCTACACTAGTAGAAAACCACCCATTATTCCCGGTTCGTAAGGGCCTTTAGTCCCGGTTCGGCAACCGGGACTAATGGGTCGTTACTAATACCTCAACCCATTCGTCCCGGTTCAAACACGAATCGGGACCAATGTGCCTCCACGTGGCCCTGTGCGCCGAGCCCAGTCAGGGGGCCTTTGGTCCCGGTTGGTGGCTCCAACCGGGACCAAAAGGCATCCACGTGTCTGCATTCCAGTGGCTGGGGTTTTTGTTTTTTGTTTTTTGAAAGGAGGGGGGTTGGGGGGTTTTGGGGGGTTAATTTAGGTGTTTCGTATATTGTGTTAGCTAGCTAATTAATAGAGAGACGAAGTGTCCTCTCTTATGTCCGTGCTTGGTCGACGCTATGTAGTATATATACATAAGTGATCGAGAGAACCATTCAGTACAGAAGTTCGTCATGCATACCGAGAGAAGTGATCGATCAACCTCTTCTTCTCCGAGAGATTGGACGAATAACAAGTTTTACTGGCTACATACATGTACAATCTATATAAGATCTGTTAATTACAAACCACTAGCATTTGAATTGAAGTTCCACATGGTATTCTCTGGCTTTACTGATGACGTGTTCAAGAAAGAATCCCGCCAATTCCTCTTGAATTGCTTTCATGCGATCTGGTGGTAGGAGTTCATCCCGCATCTGCCACGTCTAATTAATTTGAAGAAGGGGGTTAATTAATACATATATATGAATGAAACTCAATAGAAATGATGGTGTAATAAAATGAAATTGTGAATATTATTGCTTACGCACTTCATATTGTCTTCTAGAGTAGCCCCGCTTGTTTTTCAAAGTCGCGTTGTGGATGAACTCGCACACGTAGTATCCACAGAAATCATTCCCTTCCTCCTGTCACAAGCACTTTACGAGAAATGGAGGTCAATCAAACTGATAATGAAGCATTATATAAATGACATTGATGAAAGTATAGCTATAGAATCAATGGGAGATGCGCGCCAGTAGTACTTACTTTCGGGTATGTATATCGCAGCTCCTTCGGCAGTCCCGGAGCTTGTGCGGTGAACTGTTTCCAAACCCTGCAAGACAAAGAAAATAATTATTATTACTTGAGATATCAGGAAATGAACAAAAAGTTGCCGATATGGTGCGATAATGATCGATTGAACTTACTTGCTGAGCATTTCAGTCATGTCCGCATAGGTGCTGGGATCTTTCCGTCTGGAGTCTAAGACGGTTACTAGTCCATGCTCAAGCTTAATCTCCAGAAGAATATAGTGGTACCTGCACACATGCATAACTCATCAATTACATTAACCTCGCTCGAGTAATAAGGAAAACCGAATATGCACATGACAGTAACACTCACGGGCCGTGGTAAGGAAAGAGTATGGTATCTTAGTTTTGATTTTTGATCAATGATTGTAGCAAGTTGTCCTCGGCCTCTTCGGCGCGCTTTTTAACCAGAAAAACATCTATGATATTTGTGTTAATGAACCCAATATCATAGATTTCATTTTTTTTGCACTCGACGATCTTCAATCTGCATAATATATTGAGGATAATTAATTATAAATACATGCAATGAAAGAGCCGAGCTATATATACAGACTAATGACAGAAATAGTACTTACAGGCAGTATCAAAAGACCATTAATTTATCGAGGGCCTTTTGATTGAAGAACTCGAAGAACTCCTCAAATGGAATAGACAACACATCATTTGAAACGAGGTCGTGCTCCTCTTTAATTTTCAGATACAAAGTGTTCGTCCCCTCAGACTCTCTGCAGGTTTTCATGTACCAACTATGGAATCTTTGCATCATAGTTGTCAGAGACTTTTCATCTTTGACGAGAGGCTTCCCGTACTCGTATCTGAATAAGTCCACCTCCATGAAATCAGGAAGTACATCGTCAGGCAGGTAATCTTCAGGATTGCCATAACCGGCCACTGTCCCTGGAGGATTAGACACATTGAGCGGGGGGCACGATTGCTGTGCTTGTTCGCCGAGCTAGGCAATTTTTTTCCCCTTTGCTCGTTGTTCTTTTGACCTTTTATCACTGGCAGTAGTTCCTGACCGCTTGGCTTGGAGATATGTCTGTTCAGTAATGTGCTCATAGTTAGTTCTCGGCGGATACTTTGGTTGTTTCCTCAGGGTATCGAGAGTGCGCTTTGCTTTCACCGGATCGACCTTCTCCTCCGGAGGTGGATGTATCTTTGCTTTCACCCCTTCAAAGAACTCCTTCACGTGGGTCTGCACGATCGTATTGGTTTCCTCCTCGGTCCTCTCGTACGGTAACTTCTCTAGAGGCTTTAGAGGTGGACCATATCTGTATTACCTCTCTCTTCTTGTGCTGCTAGACGCCGGAGCAGACGGAGCGGCTGCGGCGTCTGTCTTCTTTCGTGCTTGCTTACGAGGCGGAGGAGAAGGACTACGACGCGTCGGAGCAGCTGGGGCAGCGGCGGGTCTCTTCCGCCCTTGCTGGCGAGGAGGAGAAGGAGGAGGCGGAGTGCCGCCACGCGCCGGAGAAGGAGGCGGAGTGCCGCCACGTGTGCCCTGATTGTCACTCGCCGGAGGAGGAGGCGGTGGAGTAGGCGGAGTGCCCTGACTCACCGGAGGAGGAGGAGGAGGCGGAGGCGTCCAGTTCAGAAGGTCGATCAGCTCCTTCCGCCATAGGCATGGAGTCTTCAGAGCAGAACCCAGCCTAGTCTCCCCTTCACCTGTAGGGTGCTCAAGCGCGAGGTCCTCAAATCCCTCCGTTATTTCATCAACCATCACCTTAGCAAATCCTTCTGGAATCGGCTGGCAGTGATAAGTTGTGCCGGGTCCACTAGGATAAACTTGGCCAACAGCCACCTTGACCTTCAAATTCATGCATCGCGCCATAATGTGGCAATTTTGAGACTCCGTGATACCATCCACGGGATAGCTGGCAGGAGCCGTCAAGACATGCTCCGGCTGAAGCAGCTCGGTGGAAGCAACGCTGCTTCTCCACTGAGATGGCGGGGTAGCTTCGGGGGAAGCTTCGGCATGTCGTTTGTTGCGATCTGCTGCTTCTCGTTCCTCTTCTCGATCCTCTAGCCCCATTACCCTTCCAAGCAGCGCCTGCATTTGGTCCTGCTCCACTTTCTTCCTCCTCTCGTGGGTTTTGTAACCCCCTGCGTTCGGAAAACCAACCTTCCACGGAAGGGAGCCTGGCGTGCCTCGTGTCCGTCTAGGGTGCTCGGGATTCCCAAGGGCCATTGTGAGCTCGTCCGTCTCCCTGTTTGGAAGGAACGTCCCTCGCTGCGCTGCATCGATATAGTGTCGAAGGTTCTTGACTGGTGTTTGCAGTTGCTCGTCCGTCCACTGACACTGCCCTGTTACAGGGTCCAAGGTTCCGCCAGCCCCGAAGAACCAAGTCCGGCAACGGTCTGGCCAGCGCATTGTCTCTGGTTCGATCCCTTTTTCAAGCAGATCATGCTCAGCCTTGGACCACTTAGGCCGGGCTTTGAGGTAGCCACCGGACCCCGTGCGATGGTGAAGCTTCTTCTTCGCAGCATTTTTCTTGTTTGTCTCCGACATCTTCTTACTCGTTTCTGATGTCTTGTGGGCCACAAATGCGGGCCAGTGATCTTTGATCTTCTCATATTTGTCGATGAATTCCGGTGTCTCTTTTTTCTTGACAAACCGGTTCAGCTCTTTCCTCCACCTCCTCATTAGGCTAGCCATCTTCTTAAGAGCACAAGACTTGATTAATTTCTCTTTAACTGGCTTCTCCGGATCCTCCTCTGGCGGTAGGGTGAAATTTGCCTTTAGCTCATTCCAAAGATCTTCTTTCTGCATATCATTGACATAAGACACCTCAGCGTCTTCATCCTTAGCAGGCTTATACCATTGCTGGATGCTGATCGGGATCCTGTCCCTAACAAGAACCCCGCACTGAGCAGAAAATGCCTTCTTTGTCCGGATGGGTTCAATCGGTTCGCCGTCGGGCGCGATTTCTATGATCTCAAACTTTTCATCCGAGCTCAACTTTTTCTTCGGGCCTCGTCTCCTTACCGAAGTTGTGCTCGATCCGGAGGGCTAGAAATTATAAGGAAGAAAGACGACAGTACTTAATATGTGTACATATACCAAAACAATGGATGCATCAATTAACTTGTCAGCACGGGCTTAACTAATATATATATACCTGGCCGGACTCGGTTCGGTGACCGGAGCAGTCAGCACGGTCTCCTTCGTCTTGTACCTCCATTGTGTCACCGGAGCCATCATGAACATAGTCCTCCTCTTGTACCGTCATTAATGGGTCGAAGCCATCATAATCATAGCCCTCTTCTTCATCCATCTGACCAACGGTGTCGATGAGAAATGATGCAACATCATCACTTCCATTTGCGATTATTTCCCCCAACATCGCTTCTGTTTCTTCGTCTCGGGAGTGCTCCATAGTTTCTGCAAATATTGACAACATGTCAATTATTATTCAAACATGGTACATAGTGGCAAACGTAGAACTAGCCAGCTAATCACAATAAGGAATCATGTTAGTGGCCTCGACGCTGCTTCTCTAGGGTTTGGGGTCGCCTCGACACAAAGCTTCAAGGGTTTGGGGTGGCCTCGACGATAATGCTCTTTTAACTTGATAAATTTGGGTGGCCTCGAGAGAGTTAATTTGTCGGGTAGGAGCGCGGCGGGAGGGGGTACGTAGGAGACCTGCAACATCGTTTTCTCTCTAGGGTTTGGGTGTCCTCGAGAGTTTTGGTCGAGCGAGAGGGCCGAGGGGGGTGTTGCAGTTGTATCTAGAGGGGGTTATATCGACAACGACGCAACATACATATACATGGGAAAATAATGTTATCAGGGAGGGGGTATCGGTACCACCCCCTCGTGTTGAAGTTTCTTCTTTCTCCTTTCCTTTCTTTCTTCTTCTCCTCTTCTTTTTCTTCTTCTCCCTCGAGAAAGGAAAATAATTAAGGAAAAGGAAGAAAAGAGGAAGAAGGAAGAAGGAAGAAGAAGAAGAAGTAAAAGAAGAAAAAAAAGAGGAGAAGAAGAAAGGAATAGAGGAGAAGAAGAAAAAATAGAATTTCTCCTTTCTCCTCTATTCCTTTCTTCTTCTCCTCTTCTTTTTCTTCTTTTTTCCTCTTCTTATTTATTTCTCCTCTTCTTCCTCTCCTCTTTTTCTCCTTTCTTCCTCTTCTTATTTTCCTTTTCCTCTCATTCTTTTAGTATTGCTTGTTTTAAAAAAAATGTTCAAATAGAAAATTTCGAAATAAACAAAGGTTTTGCCTAATGCATTGTTCATATGAATATACAAACATTTGCATATTCTACAATAATTAATATCAACAAAAAAAATCTATGAACAGAAAAAAAACCGAACTTTTCTAAAAATCTATATTTTGCATATATGAAAACATTAATACACATATGAACAATAAATACATATATCAACAAAAACATAATCTGAACAATTTTTAAACATTACATACACATAGCCACATACATACACATATACATTATATATATATATATAAACAAAAAAACTAAACTAATAAAAATGAAAAAAACAGAGCTGCATATATATATATAGCCACATATATACATACACATATATATATATACATTGAACAAAAAAATAAAACTAATAAAAATGAAAGAAAAAATAGAGCCGGTGCGGCGCGGCGGCTCACAGCGGTGGCGGCGCGCGGGGGCTTGCGACGGCGACGGGGCAGGGGCTCGGGGCGCGGGGCGCGGGGGCGGGCGGCGGCGACGCGGCGGAGCCTGGCGGCGATGCGGCAGAGCCTGCCGGCGACGACGGCGAGCACGGGCTCGGGGAGGACGGCGCGGGCTCGGGGAGGACGGCGACGACGACGGGCGCGGGCGACGGCGACGGCGACGGCGGGGTCGGCGGGCGGCGTCGGGGCAGCCTGGCGGCGTTGATGTGTTCGGCGTCGTCGGGGGGGGGGGGGGCAACTGGTGGCGATGAACTGCAAACTGCGAAGTGCTACTTATATACAAGGAGCATTGGTCCCGGTTGGTGGCTCCAACCGGGACTAATGCACCCTTTAGTCCCGGTTGGAGCCACCAACCGGGACCAAAGGCCTCTTTTTCGGCAGCCCAAAGGGCGGGAAGCTGCGGCCTTTGGTCCCGGTTGGTGGCACCAACCGGGACCAATGCCCCCCCTTTAGTCCCGGTTGGTGCCACCAACCGGGACCAAAGGCCCCTGTGCTGCCCGCATCGGGGCCAAAGTTTAGTCCCACCTTGCTAGTTGAGAGGGGAGCGCAGTGGTTTATAAGCCCCACTGCCACTCCCCTCTTGAACTCCTTCCTACTGCAGGCTTATGGGCCTACTTGCTACTGCTTTGCCTGATGGGCCTTCTGGGCCTTCTGCGGGCCTGAATCCTGGCCCAAATTAGGGATTCAAGTCGTATTCAGGCCGTGGGGGCCCAGAAGGTGGCACTTTTTTTTTTGCTTTATTTATTTTATTTTCTTTCTACTTACAACAAAATACTTATTGTTGTTTTTTGTTTTGTTTTCTGAATTATTTATTTTCTTTTGTTTTTTGCTTTATTTTTTTAATTCTTTTTGCTTCTAGTTTTAGGAAAATTATAAACTTTCTGTTAGTGCCATTACTTTTCAAATTTGAAAACACTTTTTTTTGTTTTCTTTCTTGCTTTATTTATTTTGTTTTGTTTCTACTTACAACAAAATACTTATTGTTGTTTTTTGTTTTGTTTTCTGCATTATTTATTTTCTTTTGTTTTTTGCTTTATTTTTTAATTCTTTTTGCTTTTAGTTTTAGGAAAATTATAAACTTTCTGTTAGTGCCATTACTTTTCAAATTTGAAAACACTTTTTTTTGTTTTCTTTCTTGCTTTATTTATTTTATTTTGTTTCTACTTACAACAAAATACTTATTGTTGTTTTTTTGTTTTGTTTTCTGCATTATTTATTTTCTTTTGTTTTTTGCTTTATTTTTTAATTCTTTTTGCTTCTAGTTTTAGAAAAATTATAAACTTTCTGTTAGTACCATTACTTTTCAAATTTGCAAACACTTTTTTTTTGTTTTCTTTCTTGCTTTATTTATTTTATTTTGTTTCTAATTACAACAAAATACTTATTGTTGCTATTTTTAATTATTACGAGGGCCGAACCATAAGACATTAAAGCATTTCAAATGAACTCTGAAAAAGTTGAAAGTTGGCATGGTATCATAAATTGACCGACACATAGTATGTGCATGTACAAAACGAACAATGGTATCATACTCGTCAGTTACAAAGTTGGCATGGTATCATCATAATAGTTGCGGGAGAAAGTCTTCACTTTTTCTTCGCTTGTGTCATTTGCTTATTGCGCCGTAACCATGGATAATCTTCATCGTTTATCAGGATGCTGGGGTCAGCCTTGACTTTAAAGGGAGGAATTTCATGAAACTTTTCATAATCTTCAGACATGTCTGTCTTGTCCTCCACTCCCACGATGTCCCTTTTTCCTGAAAGAACTATGTGGCGCTTTGGCTCATCGTATGATGTATTTGCTTCCTTATCTTTTCTCTTTCTCGGTCTACTGGACATGTCCTTCACATAGATAACCTGTGCCACATCATTGGCTAGGACGAACGGTTCGTCAGTGTACCCAAGATTTTTCAGATCCACTGTTGTCATTCCGTACTGTGGGTCTACCTGTACCCCGCCTCCTGACAGATTGACCCATTTGCACTTAAACAAAGGGACCTTAAAATCATGTCCGTAGTCAAGTTCCCATATGTCCACTATGTAACCATAATATGTGTCCTTTCCCCTCTCGGTTGTTGCATCAAAGCGGACACCGCTGTTTTGGTTGGTGCTCTTTTGATCTTGGTCAATCGTGTAAAATGTATTCCCATTTATCTCGTATCCTTTCCAAATCAATACAGTCAAAGATGGTCCCCTGGATAACAAGTACAACTCATCACAAACAGTGTTGTCACCTCTGATACGTGCTTCCAACCAACTGCTGAAAGTCCTGATGTGTTCACATGTAATCCAGTCGTCGCACTGCTCCGGGTGTTTGAAGCGCAGACTGTTCTTGTGTTCATCGACATACGGGGTCACCAAGGTAGAGTTCTGTAGAACTGTGTAGTGGGCTTGAGACCAAGAATATCCGTCCCTGCATATTATTGAGTCCTTTCCAAGCGTGCCTTTTCCAGTCAGTCTCCCCTCATACCACGATTTAGGGAGACCTATCTTCTTAAGGCCAGGAATGAAGTCAACACAAAACCCGATGACATCCTTTGTTTGATGGCCCATGGAGATGCTTCCTTCTGGCCTAGCGCGGTTACGGACATATTTCTTTAGGACTCCCATGAACCTCTCAAAGGGGTACATATTGTGTAGAAATACGGGGCCCAAAATGACAATCTTGTCAACTAGATGAACTAGAACGTGCGTCATGATATTGAAGAAGGATGGTGGGAACACCAGCTCGAAACTGACAAGACATTGCACCACATCACTCCTTAGCCATGGTATGGTTTCTGGATCGATCACCTTCTGAGATATTGCATTGAGGAATGCACATAGCTTCACAATGGCTAATCGGACGTTTTCCGGTAGAAGCCCCCTCAATGCAACCGGAAGCAGTTGCGTCATAATCACGTGGCAGTCATGAGACTTTAGGTTCTGAAACTTTTTCTCTGCCATATTTATTATTCCTTTTATATTCGACGAGAAGCCAGTCGGGACCTTCATACTAAGCAGGCATTCAAAGAAGATTTCCTTCTCTTCTTTGGTAAGAGCATAGCTGGCAGGACTTTCATACTGCTTTGGAGGCATGCCGTCTTTTTCGTGCAAACGTTGCAGGTCCTCTCGTGCCTCAGCTGTATCTTTTGTCTTCCCATACACGCCCAAGAAGCCTAGCAGGTTCACGCAAAGGTTCTTCGTCACGTGCATCACGTCGATCGAAGAGCGGACCTCTAGGTCTTTCCAGTAGGATAGGTCCCAAAATATAGATTTCTTCTTCCACATGGGTGCGTGTCCCTCAGCGTCACTCGGAACAGCTAGTCCGCCGGGACCCTTTCCAAAGATTACGTGTAAATCATTGACCATAGCAAGTACGTGATCACCGGTACGCATGGCGGGCTTCTTCCGGTGATCTGCCTCGCCTTTGAAATGCTTGCCTTTCTTTCGACATTGATGGTTGGTCGGAAGAAATCGACGATGGCCCAGGTACACATTCTTCCTGCAGCTTGCCAGGTATATACTATCGGTGTCAAGTAAACAGTGTGTGCATGCGTGGTATCCCTTGTTTGTCTGTCCTGAAAGGTTACTGAGAGCGGGCCAATCGTTGATGGTCACGAACAACAACGCCTTTAGGTTAAATTCCTCCTGTTTGTGCTCATCCCACGTACGTACACCGTTTCCATTCCACAGCTGTAAAAGTTCTTCAACTAATGGCCTTAGGTACACATCAATGTCATTGCCGGGTTGCTTAGGGCCTTGGATGAGAACTGGCATCATAATGAACTTCCGCTTCATGCACATCCAAGGAGGAAGGTTATACATACATAGAGTCACGGGCCAGGTGCTGTGATTGCTGCTCTGCTCCCCGAAAGGATTAATGCCATCCGCGCTTAAAGCAAACCATACGTTCCTTGGCTCACTTGCAAACTCATCCCAGTACTTTCTCTTGATTTTTCTCCACTGCGACCCGTCAGCGGGTGCTCTCAACTTCCCGTCTTTCTTACGGTCCTCTGCCATCGCATCAACTTGGCATGCTCTCCGTTTCTGAACAGACGTTTCAACCGTGGTATTATAGGAGCATACCACATCACCTTCGCAGGAACCCTCTTCCTAGGGGGCTCGCCGTCAACATCACCAGGGTCATCTCGTCTGATCTTATACCGTAATGCACCGCATACCGGGCATGCGTTCAGATCCTTGTACGCACCGCGGTAGAGGATGCAGTCATTAGGGCATGCATGTATCTTCTGCACCTCCAATCCTAGAGGGCATACGACCTTCTTTGCTGCGTATGTACTGTCGGGCAATTCGTTATCCTTTGGAAGCTTCTTCTTCAATATTTTAAGTAGCCTCTCAAATCCTTTATCAGGCACAGCATTCTCTGCCTTCCACTACAGCAATTCCAGTATGGTACCGAGCTTTGTGTTGCCATCTTCGCAATTGGGGTACTACCCTTTTTTGTGGTCCTCTAGCATGCGATCGAACTTCTGCTTCTCCTTTTGACTTTCGCATTGCGTCCTTGCATCGACAATGACCCGGCGGAGATCATCATCATCGGGCACATCGTCTGGTTCCTCTTGATCTTCAGCAGCTTCGCCCGTTGCAGCATCATCGTGCACATCGTCTGGTTCCTCTTGATCTTCTGGAGCATCACCGTATTCAGGGGGCACATAGTTGTCATCGTACTCTTCTTCTTCACCGTCTTCCATCATAACCCCTATTTCTCCGTGCCTCGTCCAAACATTATAGTGTGGCATGAAACCCTTGTAAAGCAGGTGGGTGTGGAGGATTTTCCGGTCAGAGTAAGACTTCGTATTCCCACATATAGGGCATGGACAACACATAAAACCATTCTGCTTGTTTGCCTCAGCCACTTCGAGAAAATTATGCACGCCCTTAATGTACTCGGAGGTGTGTCTTGAACCGTACATCCATTGCCGGTTCATCTATGTGCATTATATATAATTAAGTGTGTCAAAAATCATTACAGAACATCATGAATAGATAATTAATTAAGTGACCAAATTAATAGAAGTTCATCATCACATTAAAACCAAAGTACATACATAGTTCTCATCTAACAACATAAAGCTATGCAAAGCATCTAAATTAATTAAACCATACACTGAAACTATGTAAAACATTTCAATGCGAAAACAAATGCGATCATAATCGCAACCAATGTAACAACTGATCCAACGGCATAATGATACCAAGCCTCGGTATGAATGGCATATTTTCTAATCTTTCTAATCTTCAAGCGCATTGCATCCATCTTGATCTTGTGATCATCGACGACATCCGCAACATGCAACTCCAATATCATCTTCTCCTCCTCAATTTTTCTAATTTTTTCCTTTAACAAATTGTTTTCTTCTTCAACTAAATTTAACCTCTCGACAATAGGGTCGGTTGGAATTTCCAGTTCAACAACCTCCTAGATGAATAAAATCTATGTCACGTTGGTCGGCATAATTGTCATAAACAATAAATGAACCAATAGTTATGAAAAGATAATATATACCACATCCGAATCATACATAGGACGAGGGCCGACGGGGGCGGATACCAAAACCATCGCACTATATAAGATGCAATAATAAAAGTAAGAAAATTTTACAAGTATATATCTATCTAAACATACAAATAAGAATATTTTTCCTTTCGGAAAGAAGATAAGAATAAGAGGCTCACCACGGTGGTGCCGGCGATGAGATCGGTGCGGGTGATCGACGACGTTGAAGACGGGGATGGGGCGTGACGGACCGCTAAACCTAGACAAATATGGAGGAAAATGGAGCTTGGCGGTCGAGCTTGGAGAGGAGAAACCCTAAGTAGTGTGGCTCGGGCATTCCATCGAACACCTTGTGTGCATAGGAGGTGAGCTAGAGCACCACCAAGCCCTCTCCCTCTCGGCCAGAAAGAACAGAGCAGTGTGCTCTGCTCTTGCACGAGGGGGGTATATATAGGCACCACCATTGGTCCCGGTTGGTCGTATGAACCGGGACTAAAGGTTTGCCTTCGGTCCCGGTTCAGGCCACCAACCAGGACCAATTGTGGTGGGCCAGGAGTGCGGCACATTGGTCCCGGTTCGTCCCACCAACCGGGACCAATGGCCCACGTGGCCCGGCCGGCTCCCGGGGCTCACGAACCGGGTCCGATGCCCCCATTGGTCCCGGTTCTGGATTGAACCGGGACTAATGGGCTGGACCGTCCTGGACCATTGCCCCCTTTTCTACTAGTGCTAGATGGCTTCTTCTCTCTTTTTCGATCCCAATACAATGTTCTCCCCCACTCTTGTGGAGATCTATTCGATGTAAACTCTTTTTTGGTGTGTTTATCGAGATCCGATGAATTGTGGGTTTATGATCAAGTTTATCTATGATAATATTTGAATCTTCTCTGAATTCTTTTATGTATGATTGAGTTATCTTTGCAAGTCTCTTCGAATTATCAGTTTGGTTTGGCCTACTAGATTGGTCTTTCTTGCCATGGGAGAAGTGCTTAGCTTTGGGTTCAATCTTGTCGTGTTCTTACCCAGTGACAGAAAGGGTTGCAAGACACGTATTGTATTGTTGCCATCGGGGATAACAAGATGGGGTTTATATCATATTGCATGTGTTTATCCGTCTACATCATGTCATCTTGCTTAATGCGTTACTCTGTTCTTATGAACTTAATACTCTAGATGCAGGCAGGAGTCGGTCGATGTGTGGAGTAATAGTAGTAGATGCAGGCAGGAGTCAGTCTACTTGTTATGGACATGATGCCTATATACATGATCATGCCTAGATAATCTCATAACTATGTGCTTTTCTATCAATTGCTCGACAGTAATTTGTTCACCCACCGTAATACTTATGCTATCTTGAGAGAAGCCTCTAGTGAAACCTATGGCCCTGGGTCTCTCTCTTATCATATTTGCTTTCAATATACCTTTATTTGCATCTTTATTTTTCACATCTATATTACAAAATACCAAAAATATATTTATCTTATCATACTATCTTTATTAGATCTCACTTTCGCAAGTGGCCATGAAGGGATTGACAACCCCTTTATTGCGTTGGTTGCGAGTTCTCAGTTTGTTTGTGTAGGTGCGTGGGACTTTTGAGGAGCCTCCTACTGGATTGATACCTTGGTTCTCAAAACTGAGGGAAATACTTACGCTACACTTTGCTTCATCACCCTCTCCTCTTCGAGGAAAACCAACGCAAGCTCAAGACGTAGCAACTGCCAGCGAAGACAACGAACGGGGAGAGACCCTGATCTGGGTCGGCTCTACAGAGCACAGCACCCTGGCCCTGATGGTCTATCCCTTATTCCTCCAAAGCATCTTTGCGGGGTTTGTTACACCCTTCTCGGAGTTCTTCTTCACCGTGCTCAGCCACTACAGAATCCACACCCTCCATCTTCAGCCCAACTCCAGCCTCCTCCTGTCCATCTTCGCCTTCTACTGTGAGGCCTTCATGGGCCTGAGGACCTCCGTGGCGCTCCTCCATCATTTCTTCAGCTTGCGATTGCATGACCGGACGCAGCGTTCTACTTACGTTTCCTTTGTCACTGTCCACAAGGGGAATGTGCTCCTGAAGGCCAGGAAGAAGGTGGAGTGCTTCCGGCACTGCTGGGTCTTCCTGGACACCAAGGGTCTCAACCTGCGGCTGGAGTTGCCGACAGACCTGCCTGAGCGGCTCGAGAGGTGGGGCCATGCAAAGCTCTCCGACCCCCGGGCGGAGCCTGTCTTCAAGAGGATATCCTAGGACATGGAGGCCAAGCTGTTGAGGGGAGAAATGATCGTGAAGGAGTTCTTGATGCAGCGCCTGGCCCTGCTCCAATCTCACACAAGGCCCTTGTGGGAGTTCGAGGGTACGGAGGACGACATAAGGCTTCGCCCTGGTAGCCTGACGGGCGAGGAGCTAGACAAGGCCCTGGCCGTCCTGCTTAACAGTGACCCAGGGGACCTCCTTGAGGCTTACACCCCGTTGTACCGTAGGGATGACAAGGGGGAACTGGTCGCTGCCATGCCCACCTTCAACAATCTCGGGCTCATCTTGTCCGGTCACCCCAACTCCCTCGTGCCAGTGTCCTCTGGCGACAGCGACGGTGAAGTGGACTCCAAGGAGACTGAGGACGACGACCAGGAGGAAGTGTCCCCTCCGTCGCAAAGCGGGCTCCTCTGCAACCTTGAAGACAATGATGACACTAACAAGCCCCCGACCGCAGACTCCCCGCACTCCGAAAAGATCCTCAGGAGGTCAGGGCCTACCCCATGGACCATGCTAGCATCTGGCCGGGCGAAAGGCGCGACTGCGCCACCTCTGGAGTGCTCCGCAAGCTCCAGCAGGACGATTCGGATGTCGGTACCATCCCTGCCTGAACCGCAAACAGAGGATGGTGCAACCGCTGCTGGGGCGGATGTGTCCCCACCAGTCGTGGCCTCCCAGGGCGACCTTCTCATTTCTCCCGGCAGCAGCACCACGCTGGGGCCCATCGAGGAGCACCCCGTCTGCCCCTTGGACGCGGCCAAGGCCATGCTGAAGAAGAGCGGGGGCTCCCCTACCTTCGCCGAGAAGGAGAAGAAGAGGAAGTGGATCGCCCCCGAGGAGTGATAACCCACAAGTATAGGGGATCGCAACAGTTTTTAAGGGTAGAGTATTCAACCCAAATTTATTGATTCGACACAAGGGGAGCCAAAGAATATTCCTAGGTATTAGCGGCTGAGTTGTCAATTCAACCACACCTGAAAGACTTAATATCTGCAGCCAAGTATTTAGTAGCAAATTAGTATAGCAGTTATGTAGTGATTGTAACAGTAGCAACAGAAAAGTAACTTAGCGAAGATCAGTATGTGAAAAGCTCATAGGCAATGGATCAATGATGGATAATTATGTCGGATGGCATTAATCATGCGACCGTTATAACCAGACACAGAACTAGCTCCAATTCATCAATATAATGTAGGCATGTATTCCGAATATAGTCATATGTGCTTATGGAAAAGAACTTGCATGACATATTTTGTCCAACCCTCCCGTGGCAGCGGGGTCCTAATGGAAACTAAGGGATATTAAGGCCTCCTTTTAATAAAGAACCGGACCAAAGCATTATCACTTCGTGAATACATGAACTCCTCAAACTTCGGTAATCACCAGAAAGAATCCCAATTATTGTCACCTTGGGGTATGCGGATCATAACTCATAATAAGTGTCTACAACTTGCAAGATAGGATGAAGAACACAAATATATTTGTGAAAACATAATAGGTTCAGATCTGAAATCATGGCACTCGGGCCCTAGTGACAAGCATTAAGCATACCAAAGTCATAGCAACATCAATCTCGGGACATAGTGGATACTAGGGATCAAATCCTAACAAAACTAACTCGATAGATGATAAATCTCATCCAACCCATCACCGTTCAACAAGCCTACGATGGAATTACTCACGCACGACGGTGAGCATCATGAAATTGGTGATGGAGGAAGGTTGGCGATGATGATGGCGACGAATCCCCCTCTCTGGAGCCCCGAACGGACTCCGGATCTGCCCTCCCGATGGAGAACAGGAGGTGGCGGTGTCTCCGTATCGTAAACCGCGATGAATCCTTCTCTCTGATTTTTTTCTCCCCGAGTAGGGTTATATGGAGTTGGATTTTAGGTCGGAGGGGCTCCAGGGGCCCACAAGCCTGCATGGCGCGCCTAGAGGGGTGGGCGTGCCCCCAGGGCTTTTGGCCTCTAGGTGGCCCCCCTCTAGTTGATTCTTTCGCCAATATTTTTTATATATTCCAAAAATATTCTTCGTAAATTTCCAGGTCAATTCGAGAACTTCTATTTCTGCACAAAAATAACACCATGGCAATTCTGCTGAAAACATCGTCAGTTCGGGTTAGTTCCATTCAAATCATGCAAATTAGAGTCCAAAACAAGGGCAAATGAGTTTGGAAAAGTAGATACGATGGAGACGTATCAACTCCCCCAAGCTTAACCCATTGCTTGTCCTCAAGCAATTCAGTTGACAAACTGAAAGTGACAAAGAAAAACATTTACAAACTTTATTTGAGCTTGTTGTTGCAAATATGTCTAGCCAGCATTCAGGGTTTCAGCAAAGATTATAAACTAACCATATTCACAATAACATTTAGGTCTCACATTTACTCATATCAATGGCATAATCAACTAGTGAGCAATAATAATAGATCTCGGATGACAACACTTCTTGGAAACAATCATGATATGATATAACAAAATGGTATCTTGCTAGCTCTTCTGAGACCACAAAACATAAATGCAGAGCACCCTTGAAGATCAAGGACTGACTAGACATTATAATTCATGGCAAAAGAGATCCAGTCGCACTCATACTCAATATCAGTTAATAACAACGCATGCAAATGACAGTGGTGTTCTCTAACTGGTGCTTTTCATAAGAGGATGATGACTCAGCAATAAAAGTAAATAGATAGGCCCTTCATAGAGGGAAACAGGGATTTGTAGAGGTGCCAGAGCTCGAGCTTTTAAAATAGAGATGAATTTAATTTTGAGCGGTATGCATTCATTTTCAATATAACAACCAAGAGATCTCACTATCTTCCATGCTAGATACATTATAGGTGGTTCCCAAACAGAATGGTAAAGTTTTTATTCCCCCTCCACCAACAATCACACTCCACGGCTGATCCAAAACAACGGGTACTGTCCATACCAACAACAATCCTGGGGGAGTTTTGTGTGAAATTAGATTTTGATTTGATTTCGAGCATGGAACTGGGCATCCCAATTACCAGCCACTTTCTCGTGAATGACAAGTGAATCAACACTCATCGTGAGAATAACCCACCTAGCATGGAAGATACTGACAGCCCCCAGTCACTGATTGAGCGATTCGGGCATACAAAACAGATTATTATTTGAAGGTTTAGAGTTTGGCACATGTAAATTTACTTGGAACCAGCAGGTAAATACCGCATATAGGTAGGTATGATGGACTCATATGGAACAACTTTGGGTTTAAGGAAGTGGATGCACAAGCAGTATTCCTACTTAGTACAAGTGAAGGCTAGCAAAAGATTGAGGAGCGACCATCTAGAGAGCGACAACGGTCATAAACATGCATTGAGATTAACCAAGATTGAGTGTAAGCGTGAGTAGGATATAAATCACCATGAACATAAATATTGTGGAGGCTATGTTGATTTTGATTCAACAACATACGTGAACATGTGCCAAGTTAAGCCACTTAAATCATTCAAAGGAGGATACCATCCATTCATACTGCATCATAACCATTTTAATTTGCATGTTGGCACTCATGACAAACCATTATAAAGTCCTAGCTAATTAAGCATGGCATGAGTAACTATAATCTCTAATTGTCATTGCAAACATGTTTCATTCATATTGGCCTGAACCAAGAACAATGAGTTAATCATATTTACAAAAATAAATAGGTCGAGTTCGTACCAGCTTTTCTCCATCTCAATCATTTCATCATATATCGTCAATATTGCCTTTCACTTGCATGACTGAACGGTGTGAATAGTAATAAGAGTGCACGTGCATAGGACTAAGCTGGAATCTGCAAACATTTATTCAAAGGAGAAGATAAGGTAATATGGCCTCTCTATTAGATCAACAATAATGCATATGAGAACCACTCCACATTTTCATGGTGGTCTTATCCTTACGACCCAAAGAACAAGGAAAAGAATTTCAAAGAAACACACTGGAATATCTTTGAAGTTTTTGTTTTTATGAAGAAAGTAAAACAAGAACGAGAAAAACTATTCACACGGGAAAGCTCCCAACAAGCAAAAGAAGAACGAGAAATCTTTTTGGGTTTTCTTTTAATACTACAACTAAATTAAACTAGAAAGAAAAACTAAAAAGAAGCAAGAACTAATTTTTTTGGATTTTCTCAAAGTTTTTCAAACACACAAGAAGAAGGCAAGAAAAATAAATAAACCAGCATGGATAATACAATGAAA
The DNA here is from genome assembly GCA_963921465.1 of Triticum timopheevii. Lineage (NCBI taxonomy): Eukaryota > Viridiplantae > Streptophyta > Magnoliopsida > Poales > Poaceae > Triticum > Triticum timopheevii. Next base: position 177,881,016 of record OY997264.1, on the reverse strand, counting down.
AAGTATGAACACCGACAATTGAAATGAGTGTGTGAACATGAATGTAATGTCAGTGAGAGATACGTACTCCCCCAAGCTTAGGCTATTGGGCTAAGTTGGTCCAAGGACACGCTGGACTGGATAGTATCCAAAATCATAGTTGGGTTGTACTGAGCCGCAGCCGCCACTGCCTGAAGGGCTGCAGCGCGGAGACAAGTAGCCTCCCCCTCTCTCTCAATCTTGTCTGCCTCCTCTTTGGTTATGAAGTATCTCCATTTTACCTGAAAGTTAAAGAAGATAGGAGCGGGAAGCATAATAAAGAAGATGCGCTCCTGTTAAAGATTAGTCAATACAAGAGGGCTTGTTCGTTCCTCTCAAGAAACTGATAGCGTGCCATAGCATTATAATCATTGGAAAGCATGTGGTAACTTAGTGTCATTTTCCCTTATAGGTACCCCCAAGATAAGTAGCTAACCGGGTGGCATAAATCCCAGCAAAGAAATCTCCATCTTTAGCATTATTATGTAACCTTATTGCAATAATAGCCCCCAAGTTATATTGTTTATCACTCACTACCGCACACTTGAGGACACTAAGATCTGATGCACAATGGTGGCTATGATCATGTTTACCATCAATGCATCTACCTATAAAGAGAGAAAAATAATGTATAGCAGAAAGTGAATGCTCCCTATAGTATCTTGTGTTACATTTCTAGTTTCTCCCTGGTGATGCTAGCAAGGAACTCAGAACAATCAATTTTACAAGGCTCACTATAAATGCCCCATTGTGGAATTTTGCATGCAACACTAAAATCTTCTAAGTCCATGGTATAATATTTATCATAAAGATCAAATGGAACAAAATGAGTATTGCACTAGGATGTAAACTTAAATCTTCACACAAATGAATCAGTGAAGTGGTAGTGTTGCCGACACTTATCTAACACGAAGACTTCAAGGCCAGCATTTTGTACGTATGCGTCAAATTCCTCCTTGAAACCAGCATGAACCATGAATTGATCTGATGGCCATTCACAAGGCTGCACTAGATCTTCCCTCGTTGGTTCAAGGTCTGGCTAACGTATTGCAAGTCTTGGGGCCTTCTTCATCGAGGAACCCCCTTGGTATATCTTCCTAAACATTTTTCTTCCGCTGAAAATTTTCTGAAATTTTTAGTGACTCAAAACAAAAGTCAACAGAACTCAACAAAATCGATAGCAACTACTCCTACTAGTGTATAGGGGTTATATCATGCATCAAAACTAATTTGGACCATATAAATTTGACATGCAAGCTCAAGAACGAGGTCACCACAGCAGAATTTTTTTGCAATATATAAAGCACCAGAACAAAAACTAATTGGAACATTGGAGGAGTAACATACCGAAGAACAATCCCCCAAAATAGTTTTGCAAATGGAGCTTTGAGGAAGGAGATCAAAAATGGCAGCAAAATGAGCTAGAACATAGGTTTGAGCAACGTGATGATTTTTTCTGGAGGAAGACGAAGTGGATGGGTGCTGGAATAAGTGAGGGGGACCCACGTGGGGCCCACAAGCCACCCAGGCGTGCCCAGGGGTGTGCATGCCCTATGGGCTTGTGGCCCACTAGTGCTGCCCCTGGTGTGTTCTCAGTGCCAAAAATTCTTAAATATTTATAAAAAATCATACTCAATTTTCATGGCATTTGGAGAACTTTTATTTTGGGACATTTTTTATTGCACGAATAATTCAGAAAACAGGTAAATAATAGTATTTTTGCTTTAATTACTCTAAATAACAGAAAGTAAAAAGTAGGTACAAAAAGTTGTGCTTTCTAAATTCATCCATCTCATGCCCATCAAGAGGAATCCATTAACAAGGTTGATCAAGTCTTCTTAACAAACTTCTTCTGAATGACATGAAACCGGAGAATTTTCGAATAACATTAGGTTACCTCAAAGGGGATATGCATGTCCCCAACAATAAGAATATCATATTTCTTTTTGATAGTAGGAATAGGGAATTCAAAACCTCCAATATCAATAGTTGAAAATTTTCCAATAGAATTGATGCTATTAACTTGAGGTTGTTTCTTCGGAAAGTGTACCATATGCTCATTACCATTGACATGAAAAGTGACATTGCCCTTGTTGCAATCAATAACAGCCCCGGTGGTATTCAAAAAGGGTCTACCAAGGATGATGGACAAACTGTTGTCCTCGGGTATATCAAGAATAACAAAGTCCATTAAAATAGTAACATTTGAAACTATGACAGGCACATCCTCACAAATACTGATGGGTATAACAGTTGATTTATAAGCCATTTGCAAAGAGATTTCAGCTGGTGTCCACTTATTCGAATCAAGTCTACAATATAAAGATAAAGGCATAACACTAACACCGGCTCCCAAATCACATAAAGCAGTTTTAACATAGTATCTTTCAATTGAAGATGGCATAGTTGGTATTCCAGGATCTCCAAGTTTCTTTGGTATTCCACCCTTAAAAGTGTAATTAGCAAGCATGGTGGAAATTTCAGCTTCCGGTATCTTTCTTTTATTTGTAATAATATCTTTCATATACTTAGCATAAGGAGACATTTTTAGAGTATTAGTCAAATGCATGCGCAAAAAGATAGGTCTAAGCATTTCAACAAAGGGCTCAAAATCCTCATCATCCTTTTTCTTGGATGGTTTAGGATGAAAGGGCATGGGTTTCTAAACCCATGGTTCTCTTTCTTTACCATGCTTCCTAGCAATGAAGTATCTCTTATCATATCTTTTATTCTTAGGTTGTGGGTTATCAAGATCAACAGCAGATTCAATCTCCACATCATTATCATTACTAGGTTGAGCATCAACATGAACATTATCATTAACATTATCACTATGTTCATGTTCATCACTAGATTCTGTCTTAGCATCAGAAATAGAAATATCATTTGGATTCTCAGGTGTGTCTGCAACAGGTTCACTAGAAGCATGCCAAGTCATATCAGTTTTCTTTTTCTTTTTATTACTAGGACTAGGTGCATCAGTGTTAATTCTATGAGAATATTGTTCAATTCTCCTAGGACGGCCCTCAGGATACAAAGGTTCCTGAGTCATTTTACCACCTCTAGTCATAACTCTAACAACATTATCATTCACATTATTATTCATCTCATTAGGCAAATCATTTTGTGCCTTAAGAACTTGTTGAGTTTTTACCATGTAAACATGTTTACTAATAATTTTGAGATCATTAACAGTTCTACACATGTAGTCTCCCAAGCAGTCAAGCATATAAGCATTTCATTTCAATTGTCTACTAACATAAGCATTGAAGTTTTCTTGTTTAACAATAAAGTTCTCAGATCATCCAAGCATTGACTAGCAGACTTATTATAAGGAATATCACCTTCACCAAATCTATAGATAGAGTTTACCTTTAGTACATGTGTCGGGTTATCAAGACCATGTATTTCTTCAATAGGTGGTAAATTCTTAATATTTTCAACTTTAATACCTATTTCTTTCATAGATCTCTTTGCCTCTTGCATATCTTTAGGACTGAGAAATATAATACCTCTTTTCTTCGGAGTTGGCTTAGGTGGTGGTTCGGGAAGAGTCCAATCATTATCATTACTCAGTACATTATTCAATAGCACTTCAGCTTGCTCAACAGTTCGTTCCCTAAAAACACAACCAGCACAACTATCTAGGTGGTCCCTAGAAGCATCGGTTAGTCCATTATAAAAGATATCAAGTATTTCATTTTTCTTGAGAGGATGATCAGGCAAAGCATTAAGTAATTGGAGAAGCCTCCCCCAAGCTTGTGGGAGACTCTCTTCTTCGATTTGCACAAAGTTGAATATTTCTTGTAAAGCGGCTTGTTTCTTATGAGCGGAAAAATATTTTTCAGAGAAGTAATATATCATATCCTGTGGACTACGCACACAACCAGGAGCAAGAGAATTACACCATATCTTAGCATCACCCTTTAACAAGAAAGGAAACAACTTAAGAATATAGTAGTAACGAATTTTTTCCTCATGAGCAAATAGGGTGGCTATATCATTCAATTTGGTAAGGTGTGCCACAACAGTTTCAGATTCATAACCATGGTAAGGATCAGATTCAACCAAAGTAATTAACTCAGGATCGATAGAGAATTCATAATCCTTATCAGTAACAAAGATAGGTCAAGTAGCAAATTTAGGATCATATTGCATTCTAGCATTCAAAGATTTTTCTTTCCACTTGCATAGTAATTTCTTAAGATCATCTCTATCCTTACAAGCAAGAAAGTCCCTAGTCAAGTGAACTAATGAACAGTGTCATTGATCAGACAAGTACCAAGGAGCAAGAAAACGTATGCGCTTTAGCAAGGGATGAGCGTGAAATCCGTTGCTTGTTCTTTCGGTAGCCTTCTTTCATTTCTGAATTTGCTTGCGAGCAGTCCTTGCATTAGTATGAGTTCGTTGACCGTGTAAGGGTGATCCATCTTGATGACTAATTCCACGATAACGAGAAATAGAAATTAATCGTTCGATGTCTTCTCGTTGTCCCCTCTTCAATTCCCAATGAACAACATGATCTTGAGCTGTCATTTGTTCAATTTGATCGATCTGATACTTAGTTAACTCATTCATCTTGATGTTCCCACTGATACCTAATCGGTAACGAAGTTGAATGGCTTTTTTCGGTCCAATTCCATCCATTTTTGTTGAGGCAATTCTGACTTGTTCATCGGGAAGTGATCTAGCTCCTGAGATATATGACATTCTTTATCCTTATGTTTTCCTGGTCTTCTCGGCTGGAATCTACAATCTACACCTCTCCAAACACAATATCTTGAGTACCCGGAACCATGTTCACCTCTCCATCCACAACATAACCCTCAGGTATATCAGGCAGTTCATATCTAGGAGAGCTAGGTCTAGCAGGTGTCTCAAAGTGTTCAGTTTCAATAATTTCATCAGTTTTAGAAATATCATCAGATTCAGCATTAACTCTAGCAAGTTGTTCATCAAAAAATTCACCAATGGCACAGTATTATCAAGCAAAGCAGTAGTATCATCATAAGCATCATGCATAGTAGAAGTAGCATCATCAATTACTTGCGACATATCAGAATGAATAGCAAGTGGTGGTGTCGCAAGCTTACTCAAAACCGAAGGTGAATCAACTGCAGAGGTAGATGGCAGTTCCTTACCTCCCCTCGTAGTAGAGGGAAAAATCTTAGTTTTGTTATCTTTCAAATTCCTCATAGTGATCAACGGATATAAATCCCTAGTGACTCATAGAGCTATGCTCTCCGGCAACGGCGCCAGAAAAAGGTCTTGATAACCCACAAGTGTAGGGGATCGCAACAGTTTCCGAGGGCAGAGTATTCAACCCAAATTTATTGATTCGACACAAGGGGAGCCAAAGAATATTTCCAAGTATTAGCGACTGAGTTATTCAACCACACCTGAAAGACTTAATATCTGTAGCAAATTATTTAGTAGCAAAGTAGTATGAAAGTAACAGTAACAGTGGCAAAAGTAACAGTAGCAGTTTTGTAGTGATTGTAATAGTAGAAACGAAAAACTAACTTAGCAAAGATCAATATGTGAAAAGCTCGTAGGCAACGGATCAATGATGGATAATTATATCAGATGGCATTCATCAAACGACAGTTATAACCTAGGGTGACACAGAACTAGCTCCAATTCATCAATATGATGTAGGCATGTATTCCGAATATAGTCATACATGCTTATGGAAAAGAACTTGCATGACATCTTTTGTCCTACCCTCCCGTGGCAGCAGGGTCCTAATGGAAACTAAGGGATATTAAGGCCTTCTTTTAATAAAGAACTGGACCAAAGCATTAGCACTTCATGGATACATGAACTCCTCAAACTACGGTAATCACCGGAAAGAATCCCAATTATTGTCACCTTGGGGTATGCGGATCATAACTCATAATAGGTGTCTACAACTTGCAAGATAGGATGAAGAACACAAATATATTTATGAAAAAATAATAGGTTCAGATCTGAAATCATGGCACGCGGGCCCTAGTGACAAGCATTAAGCATAGCAATGTCATAGCAACATCAATCTCAGAACATAGTGGATACTAGGGATCAAATCCTAACAAAACTAACTTGATTAAATGATAAATCTCATCCAACCCATCACCGTCTAGCATGAGTACAATGGAATTACTCAGCATGGCGGTGAGCACATTGAAATTGGTGAGTGAGGAAGGTTAGCGATGATGATGGCGTCGAATCCCCCTCTCCTGAGCCCCGAACGACTCCAGATCTGTCCTCCTGATGAAGAACAGGAGGTGGCAGCGGCTTCATATCGTAAAACATGATGAATCCTTCTCTTTGATTTTTCCCTCGTATAGGGTTATATGGAGTTGGAGTTCAGGTCAGAGGGGCTCCAGGGGGCCCACAAGCCTGCAGGGCGTGCCCTAGGGGGGTGGGTGCGTCCCCAGGGCTTGTGGCCTCTTGGTAACCCCCTCTGGTTGATTCTTTCGCCAATATTTTTTATATATTCCAAAAATATTCTCCGTAAATTTCCAGGTCAATCCGAAAACTTCTATTTCTGCACAAAAATAACACCATGGCAATTCTGCTGAAAACAACATCAGTCCGGGTTAGTTCCATTCAAATCATGGAAATTCGAGTCCAAAACAAGGGCAAAAGAGTTTGGAAAAGTAGATACGATGGAGACGTATCAAGGAGTAAGCAACTTACCTTGTTTCTGGTCAAGCATAGATTGCATTTGCGCTCACAATACTCCCCTCTTGACGTACAAGGGGTGCGATGTGACGAAGAAGAAGAAGGTGAGCACTGAGATGAAGGAGCCCCTTGTGCTTTGGGCACCGTCACCCTCCATACACGGCTGTGGCGGGCGAGAGAGTGCGTCGAGCCATCCCGACGCGGTCTCCGGGCGCTCGGATGGCATCATGCCCGAGCATGCAGGCGTACCGCCTGACCCTGGCGCTTCACCGACGCCGCTCGGGGAACCTACCACCAAGGGTGCGGGGGTCCGTGAGGCAACACTCCTTGTCGCGGCCGCGGCGACCCTGTCGGGGATATACCCCGCGGTATGAACCGGCCGGAAATATGACCCGGCCGGGCTTGGCGGTTTTCTTGAGACCCGGTTGACACTTGGCGATTCACTGGCGACCCGCCCTGACCAGACGGTTTACAAACAACCTGCCTGAACATTATGACGCACTAGTAACCCGGCGGGCGGCGAACGGATAACAAAGCCCAAGGCCCAGAAGGCCGGTTTATGTTAATAGTGGGCCGGTTTATGAGGAAAGCACAAGGAATATTCTCCTACAAAGGAAGCAAGACTAGGACTCCACTTGTAATAGAGTAATCCTAATCCAACTAGGACTAGTCATGTAAACCGCCCCTTCAACATATATAAGGAGGGGCAGGGCTCCCTAAAGAGGGACAGGCAAGCAAAAATAATCTCTAAGGCTAGACACAACTAAAGGGGAGCTGGCTTATGTGGCGTCTCCCTGATGAGCATAATGAGATCTAGCCACAAACATCATGTAGGGCTATTACCGGATGATGTTTCCTGGGGCCTAAAGCTGTCTAAATCCTTGTCTTGTGTGTTGCGTCTCTCATCCCGATCAACCCCTCTCAAGCTACCACATAGATGCGTTGGCCTCGCGTCTAATTCCGGACACTAAGGACATCTGCCATGACAATACCACGACAGTTAGCGCCCACCGTGAGGCTCGCGCACGATGGTGTTGAGTTCTTGGAGGGTGCTATCCCAGGCATCGAGAAGCTCTGCCCATCTTATTGAAGAAGTTCCGGTCGGCTCGTCGGAGAGTTCCAGCTAGCTCGCCAAAAAAGTTCCGACAGGCTCATCGAAAGGTTCTGGTGCAACGGAAAGTGCTGGCCGGATCATTGAAAAGTTCCGACCGCCTCGACGAAAGGTTCTGTCTGAATCAACAAAAAGTTCCGACCGCCTCGAGGAAAGGTTCCGTCTGAATCGGCAAAAATCTTCAGACCGCCTCGACGAAAGATTCCATCCGAATCACCCAAGAGTTCTAGCTGAATCACCAAAAGGTTCCGTCCGAGTCGCCAAAGGGTTCTAACTTAGGTTACGGAAAAACTTCGGCACAGAAGGTTCCTGTTAAAAAAGTTCTGGGTTATCAAGAGGTTCCGGTTCAAAAGATCTGGATTATAAAAAGTTCCGGCCGGATTATCAAAAAGTTCCGGCCGGGTTATCAAGAGGTTCCGGTTCAAAAGTTCTGGATTATAAAAAGTTCCGGCCGGATTATCAAAAAGTTCCGGGTCCAGAAGTTCCGGCTCAAAAAGTTCCGGCCGGGTTATCAAGACTTCCGGTTCAAAAGTTCTGGATTATTAAAAAGTTCCGGTCGGACTATCAAAAAGTTTCAGTTCAAAAGCTCAGGATCATCTATTGTTACTGGCAGTAGTGATATGCCCATCCACGCCATTGCTGGGCATCCATATATAAGTTGATTTATGGACCACACAAAGATCATCTGGCATTTTGGTGATATCCATCCAAGTTTGTGTTATTAGCATATATTGTTTTTTGTCAAAAAACAAGTTTATCTTTGCCTTGGTCTGCAATATTGTTTATGCAGGACAATTGTTCATTGCAAGTGCGATGATCGTGTCATGGATGTATAGCCCGTGCCACCATTATCATGCGCTAGCATCTGACTATGCCATGATGCTTGAGGAATATATGTGCGAACCGCCGTTTCTAACGCCCGATTTAAATCAACATGACAATGATATGACTCGCCGGTACGGTTTACCGCATTCACGATTGACTTGCCCATCTGCGCTGGCTTACAATGCCGCGGCCATATCATCTGTCTGAGCCGCCTCTGATACTACGATCGTCTTTGTTATCCATCTCTCGCGGCCTGGTCTACATCAACATACCGGGCCGCAGCTGTCTGCATGAGCTGTTTATTGAGCATGAGCAAGTCACAACTTGGGTAGCCCGGTTTTCTTTCAATAAAATGGAGGCAAATTATCATATACTATCAACCGTCGTCTGCACTGGGTGGCTCAATGGGCAGGCGCACAAGTCGCCGCCACTATAGTTTAGATAACTTCAAACAGCCGGTTGGAAGGAACCATTGGCCGAGTTGCTGACACGACTCATACGGGATCATTTATAACCCGTCGCAATCACCTCAACCTTCTATGGATTCACATCGTGCTATCAACACCAATGATATACAATTTATGCCGGTTATTATCACGGTCAAATATGGAGAATCTCAAACCAACTCATCGAGTCATCTTTGAGACTCGGGGGCTACGATGACATGGCTCAGCAAATCTTGCCAGTTTTAGCAAATTTAAGAACCTCAGGATGATGGAGAGACAGATAACCCGGTCCCGGAGGCTACTGTTATATTGATGAAAATTTAAAAGCTGTCAGAAATTTTTTGGCTTAGAAAGTATATGACAGTTACGAAATCCCGGCTCAATGAAGAAGTTCCGGGTCATCAGAAAGGGTTCTGGTTTAAAATCCGGCTCAAGGGAAGTTAGTCTAACTGAAGCTCTCAAATATCTGGTTTACAATCCGGTTCAAGGGAAGTCAGTCTCACTGAAGCTTCCAAACATCCGGTTTACAATCCAGTTCAAGGGAAATCTGTCTCCCACAAAGCTCTGAAGTTCTCAAATCCGGTTTAAGAACTTCTGGTTCAAAAAAGAATTAACTTCTCGCAAGCTCGAGTTTAAAGGCTGTTAGAAAATTTCCGGCTAAAAATGAAGATTCCGGTTTAAAATCCGGTTCAAGGGAAAGATGTCTCCTAGAAAGCTTTGAAGCTCTCAATATCCGGTTCAAAATCCCGGATCAAGAAGAATTTATCTCTTGCGAAAAGTTAAAGGTTGCCGAAGAGGACTCGCTGCCATGATACGCGGTTCAAACATGGGTATCCTGCCATTATTGGCTTATCATATTATTGAACACGTGGGGGCTTCTGTTTATAAAGTGGAGCTCTAATTGTCCATGGATCCGGCTTATGAAGCTATATATAAGATCACTTGGGGGCTTGGTTGTATTCAAACCATCGCTACACCTCTTGATTGGTGCAAGGCCACCAACGAAATCACTTGGGGGCTTGGTCGTATTCGAACCATAGCTACACCTCTTGATCGGCGTAAGGCCACCAGGGAAATTACTTAGGGGCCAAAGAGACTCTGTTGCCAAGCATAGCTCAAACATAGGCACCCACTGAGCACAGCTCAAAATGTTACCTGGGGGCTCTTTGTGCACATCAACAAAGAGTTTTAAAGGACCCTTGTAATAGGATATCAAGCCAGGCTTGGAAGCCAGGTGTATTCACCTAAAACCTCAGGTTAACCTGCCTTCATCAAGTAAGCCACTCCGTCCAGGTAATCCTGGTATGACCCGCCGAACGTTTGACAAGTCAATCTTATACATGCCCTGAACTTGTCAAAGTTAAAACAACGATTGGTTAATGTGAGGCCCATCTTAAAAGGCTTTGTCAAATGGTTTAACTCAGTGGCCTGGCAGCCCATAAAAAGCCTCAAGTTTGGGCCTGGCAGCCCTTAAAAAGCCTCGAGTACAAGTTTTCATTTGCTTTTATTGGTTAAAGTTTTTTCTTCTTTGATAAGGTTTTGAGGTAAACCGACATCTATTGACCCGGCCTGACTATAAGTCATCATTATAACCCAGTGTTTATTAACCCGGCGTGGCTTTCAACTATAAGTTGTTAGTACACAATCAATTATAAACCGGTGTTTGTTAACCCGGTCTGGCATTGACTATAAGTCGCTAGGATGATCATCCAGTGTTTATCATAACCCGGCATGACTTATTATAAACCAGCACAGCATGGTGGGAGTTGTCAGCACTCGAGATTTGGGGCATCACCCTTACTACAAGAAAGTTGGTAAACCAACGATGTGATTCAATATCACAGGTATGATGTGTTTCATATTTCATTATCTTTACAGCCTTGGTTGTAAACCCGGGTTATATGTTGGGCATTATGACCCATCCAGCGGTAAACCGCCAGGACACTCTAAACTTGTTATATGCAGAGACAGGTTGAATAAAGCATGATTATAAATTGCCGGCGTTTATTAACACGGTCTAGCTTTCGAATATAAGTCGCCAGTATGATGAGAAATTGTCTGGTGTTTATTAACCCGGGTTGGCTTTGGACTATAAGTCGCCAGTATATATTTGGATTGCGCCATTGGAATCATGCGCTCATAAATCATTGGATTATATTATTCCAATCTTCAAATAGCCAACATGGCTCGATTTTATTATGGTTATCAATAACCAGTATTATAATTAAGGTTTTCAAAGTCGCTTTAGCGCAATGGCTATCATATTATCAATGGATATGATCTATTCTACAATTGAAGGAATAGTCCCGAGTCGCTGCAGGTTTACGACCCGGCACTTGGGGGCTACATTATTCAAAGTTGAGATTATATCAAATATGCAAGTCTCATGTCGCTGCAAGCATGCACCATGACACTTGGGGGCTAATGCAAAGTCATTTTTTGCTCATCTTATTGAAGACCCGACTCATCACATTATAATGAGCTGGCCCTTGGGGGCTACCAATTGCTCCTGTCAAAAATTCAAGGTACACAAGTTAAATCCTATATATGGAAGGTTCCATGCTCAGTTGGTAAAGCACAAAGCTCTTAACCTTGTGGACGTGGGTTCAAGCCCTACGATGGAGGCTACATTATAAGATGTTATTTTCATTAAAGTATATATCAAGTCCCTGCTCATTATTATCTTACTGTGCCGGCCCTTGGGTGCTACATGTTGCTGTTCAAAATCTACATGAGTATATTTACAAAGTCCCTGCTCAGTATTGCATAATGACCCGGCCCTTGGGTGCTACATGTTGTTGTTCAAAATCTACATGAGTATATTTACAAAGTCCCTGCTCATTATTGCATAATGACCTGGCCCTTGGGGGCTACACTGGTTGAAGTTTTTATGAGCATAAGGCAATTTCAAGTCCCAGGTTGCTGCAAGCATGACAACCCGCCACTTGGGGGCTACATAATATGGAGTATTAAGTTTTTACTAGTGACTGAGATGAACAACATGGATTTCTTCAAAGTCGCAGTAATTATATGGAAACAAGTCTCAAATCATTACTTTGTTCTGTTCAAGACTTGGGGGCTGCCAGTAAATATGGATATAAGAGAGAAATATCTTCCAATTTTTGGTTTTGAGCTAACCAGATTGACCTGGTGTCTGCAACAATTATGACCCGGCATCACCAACAATTATTGACCCGGTGTCACCAATCATATGGCCTGGTGTCTGCAACAATCATGACCCGGAATTATCAGTTTTTATAACCCGACAATTTTGGAAATCATAGATCGACAAGTTCTATATTTTCAAACTGGCTGAATATCAGTTGAATATTTGAAGACCAATATTTTTGTTAAGTCAGAGCATTGAAGGCCGAGTCTGATGGATTCTTTATTTACAATATTTTTTCCACAAGCAAATTGATTATGAAGCTGGTCTACTTGCCCGAATTTTCTAGAAGGAGGAAATGACAAAGATTTAAGGATGATCAGGTGCCGGATTGCAAGAATTTTTAACCCAGAGTACAACTTGTCAAAGTTGTTTCTTGTGTTTGTTTACAGGATCAGTTTACCATGGATAAATCCAAGCTAAACTGGGGGCTAATGTCGGGGATATACCCCACGGTATGAACCGGCCGGAAATATGACCCGGCCGGGCTTGGCGGTTTTCCTGAGACCCGGTTGACACTTGGCGATTCACTAGCGACCCGCCCTGACCAGTAGGTTTACAAACAACCTGCCTGATCATTGTGACGCACTAGTAACCCGGCGGGCGGCGAACGGGTAACAGAGCCCAAGGCCCAGAAGGCCGGCTTATGTTAATAGTGGGCCGGTTTATGAGGAAAGCACAAGGAATATTCTCCTACAAAGGAAGCAAGACTAGGACTCCACTTGTAATAGAGTAATCCTAATCCAACTAGGACTAGTCATGTAAACGGCCCCTTCAACATATATAAGGAGGGGAAGGGCTCCCTAAAGAGGGACAGGCAAGCAAAAATAATCTCTAAGGCTAGACACAACTAAAGGGGAGCCAGCTTATGCGGCATCTCCCTGATGAGCATAATGAGATCTAGCCACAAACATCATGTAGGGCTATTACCGGATGATGTTTCCCGGGCCCTAAAGCTGTCTAAATCCTTGTCTTGTGTGTTGCGTCTCTCATCCCGACCAACCCCTCTCAAGCTACAACATAGATGCGTTGGCCTCGCGACTAAGTCCTGACACTAAGGACATCTGCCGTGACAATTCCACGACAGACCCCGTCGCTGGTGGAGGTGGCGACCCCAGAGGACGCGGTGATGGAGCCTCAGGAGGAGTCAGCTCCCGTGGGCCTGCAAGATGCAAAGTTGTCTGCACTCGTGGTACCCGAAGGGAGCCTGGATCCTCCGGCACCCCAAGCTAGCCACTCCTCTACGTACTTGGCCACAACACCAGTCGGCGCGCCGGTGCCGCCCCCTCGCTAGGCCTTACACTCGCGAATTGCGGCCGCCTGATCCGTCCCAAAGCCTTGGATGAAGCTTACACCGTGCTTAGCCGGATTAGGTCCGATCTTCAAAACACCGACAGGTGCCTTGCAAGGGAGCGCCTTGGTCTCGTCTCGGGGTGGCTCTAAGCTGACACAACCACCAGGACGGCCTGGGGCCGGGCGGAAGCTGTCACCGCAGAGAGCAGGAAGGAGGCTGCTAAAGCCAAGGAGGCCCACGACGTGGCGCTAGCTACCGGAGCATCTGCCGAGAAGCGTCATGATGAGGCAGAGGCCAATTTGAATCCCCTTCAGGAGGAGAAGGCCACGCGCGCGTGATAGTTCCATCAGCGGGAGGAAGACCTCAAGGCCCACGAGGCGAAGCTCGTCGATCGCGACTCCGAGCTGACTTAGCTGACCTTTGATCAGGCCGCCGAATGCGAGCGCCTGGCCAAGATAAAGGAGGAGGTGTTCGAAGCCCAAACATCCCATGTCCAGTGCATCTTCGAGGTGACAGCTCAGCTGGATGCCCAGGAGAAGACCCTCGTCGCTGTCGAGAAGAAGGCGGTCGCGGAGCGCGACGCTTTCCCCTCCCTCGAGCTCAGGTCTCTTTGGGCATTACATTCCATCTGCATAGGAGGATTCGAGGAGCTACTAGCGACCCCTGAGGGCGGCTACATAGGGCTTTCCTCCAAGCTTGTTGAAGCGCTCGAGGGTGCTGCCGCCAAGGTGACCTCCATCCTGGAGGAGGAGTGCCTCTCACTCTTCTCCGCGGCCGCAACGCGCGTCTTCGTCCACCTCTACCTCTAGAATCCGGGCTTCAACTTCGATGCGGTGATCCACTCGGTTGCTCTCGAGTCCCGTGCGACCGCTGCAGTTGCCGTGAAGGGCCACGTGGACGCGCTGCTGAAGAAGTTCACCTACATTCCTGACACCAAGCTTCAGGCAGTGGAGGCCAGCGGTGGCAACGGCGGCGGCAGCAACATTGACGACGGGCTCCCTGTAACTGGGACAGGTGGCAGCGAGGCAATGATGACCCTTCCTCCTAGACTTTAGCCTACGACATTTACCATGCCTCATGGAGGCGTAAGACTTGTTTGAATTTGCAAAACATCTGGTGCTTGTAATAATCGTTTGAACTCCATGTTTTCCTTTCCATGCTCGGTTTCCTTCTAGTTGGCTTTTGTGCTCTGCGTCGGCAAGGCCTAGCCCCGCGCATACCTTGATTGCTGTTGGGGCATCCGGATCGCCAGGGCGACACCAAGGGTCGAGGGGCTATGTGACTAGTGAGGCTCCTGAGTCATGATGCTCAGCGACCCCCCTTGACGTGAGAGCAGCCCTCATGAAGAAAACATGGGCGATGACGAGGTTAATTTGGAGCCCTCCTTTGTGCTCTGCGTCGGTAGGGCCCAGCCCCATGCATACCTCGATGGCCGTTGGGCCATCCGTATCGCCAAGACGACACCAAGGGGCGAGGGGCTACGTGACTAGTGAGGCCCCTGAGTCGCGATGCTCACGGGTCCCCCTTGACGTGTGAGCATCCCTCCATACCTTTCCTCGCCAGCTTTTTCCTGGGAGGGACACGAGAAGACCAGGTACCAGGGACCTGGTGAGGTGGCACGCGCCAGGCCTGGCCTGAGCATAGCCCTCGTGTCCAGCCCCCTCACTTGTTGCATACCAGGGGAATGCTCTGTGAAGGACCATGCGAAGAGCCGAAACACTATCCTGAGGTTGGTGTAGCCGCCGGGGCGCCCTCAAGTGTTTTTGTTGGGGAATGTAGTAATAATTCAAAAAAATTCCTACATGTCACCAAGATCAATCTAGGAGATGCTAGCAACGAGAGAGAGGGAGTGCATCTTCATACCCTTGAAGATCTCTAAGCGGAAGCATTACGAGAACGCGGTTGATGGAGTCGTACTCGCGGTGATTCAAATCGTGGAAGATCCGATCCAAGGGCCCAATGGACGGCGCCTCCATGTTCAACACACGTACAGCCCGAGGACATCTCCTACTTCTTGATCCAGCAAGGGGGGAGGAGAAGTTGAGGGAGAACTCCGGCAGCACGACAGCATGGTGGCGATGGAGCTCGTGGTTCTCCAGCAAAGCTTCCCTAAGCACTACGGAGGAGCAGGAGGTGCAGGAGGGAGCAGGGCTGCGCCGGGGTGTGTCAGGGTGCGGCTGCCCTCTCTCTTCCTCACTATATATAGGGTGAAGGGGGGAGGAGGAGGCGCCCTAGGGTTTCCCCTAGGGGGGCGGCGACTAAGGCAGATTGGATCTCCCTAGGGAAACCCTAGGGAGACTTGCCCCCCAAGCCAAGCCTGGTGGAGGCTTGCCTCCCAAGCCAGGTGGAGGCACCCCACCTCCGCAAGCAACGTGGGAAAGGGTGTGGGTGCGCACAGCCCCTTATTGGGATGGTTTGCCCCCTCCCCTTGTCCCATGAGGCCCTGCAACACTTGCAGGGGCCCCCGAAACACCTTTCGGTCATGCTGGCCATAGCCCGGTACCCCTGGAACACTTCCGGACTCCAATACCCTTCGTCCAATATATCGATCTTCACCTCCGGACCATTCCGGAGTTCCTCGTCATGTCCGAGACCTCATGCGGGACTCCAAAAACCTTCGGTAACCACATACTATTCCCATTACAATTCTAGCATCACTGAACCTTAAGTGTGCAGACCCTACGGGTTCGGGAACCATGCAGACATGATCGAGATACCTCTCTAGCCAATAACCAATAGCAGGATCTGGATACCCATATTGGCTCTCACATGCTCTATGATGATCTCATCGGATGAACCTTGATGTCGGTGATTCAATCAATCCCGTATATAATTCCCTTTGGCCATCGGTATGTTACTTGCCCGAGATTCAACCGTCGGTACCCCCATACCTTGTTCAATCTCGTTATCGGCAAGTCTCTTTACTCGTTCCGTAATGCATGATCCCGTGACTAACTCCTTAGTCAAATTGAGCTCATTATGATGATGCATTACCGAGTGGGCCCAAAGATACCTCTCCGTCATACGGCGTGACAATCCCAGTCTCGATTCATGCCAACCCAATAGACACTTTCGGAGATACCTGTAGTGCACCTTTATAGTCACCCAATTATGTGTGACGTTTGGTACACCCAAAGCATTCCTACGGCATCTGGGAGTTGCATTATCTCATGGTCGGAAATGATACTTGACATTAGAAAAAGCTTTAGCAAATGAACTACATGATCTTGTGCTATGCTTAGGATTGGGTCTTGTCCACCACATCATTCTCCTAATGATGTGATCCCATTGTCAACGACATCCAATGTCCATGGTCAGGAAACCACAACCATCTATTGATCAATGAGCTATTCAACTCGAGGCTCTCTAGGGACATATTGTGGTCTATGTATTTACACATGTATTACGGTTTCCGGTTAATACAATAATAGCATGAACAATAGACAATTATCATGAACAAGGAAATATAATAATAACCATTTTATTATTGCCTCTAGGGCATATTTCCAACAGTCTCCCACTTGTACTAGAGTCAATAATCTAGTTACATTGTGATGAATCAAACACCCATAGTGTTCTTGTGTTGATCATGTTTTTCTCGTGGAAGTGGTTTAGTCAACGTGTCTGCAATATTCAGAGCCGTATGTACTTTGCAAATCTCTAGGTCATATTGTAGATGCTGCTTCCACGCTCCACTTGGAGCTATCCCGAATGGTTGCTCCACTATACATATCCGGTTTGCTACTCAGAGTCATCCGGATAGGTGTTAAAGCTTGCATCGATGTAATCCTTTACACCGAACTTTTTATCACCTCCATAACCGAGAAACTTTTCCTTATTCCTCTAAGGAAAATTTTGACCACTGTCCAATGATCCACTCCTGGATCACTCTTGTACCCCTTTTCCAGACACGTGGCAAGCCACATATCAGGTGTGGTACACATCATGTCATATCGTATAGAGCCTATGGCTAAGGCATAGGGGACAACCTTCGTCCTTTCTCTTTCTTCTGTCATGGTCGAGCTTTAAGTCTTAACTTCACACCTTACAACTCAAGAAAGAACTCATTCTTTGACTGGTCCATTTTGAACTCCTTCAAAATCATGTCAAGTATGTACTCTATGAAAGTCTTATCAGGCGTCTTGATCTATCTCTATAGATCTTGATACCCAATATGTAAGCAGTTTTACCAAGGTCTTCCTTTGAAAAACTCCATTTAAACAACCCTTTATGCTTTTAGAAATTCTACATAATTTCCGATCAACAATATGTCATCCACATATACTTATCAAAAATGTTGTAGTGCTCCCACTCACTTTCTTGTAAATACAAGTTTCTTGCAAACTTTGTATAAATCCAAAAGCTTTGATCACCTCATCAAAGCGTATGTTCCAACTCCGAGATGCTTGCTCCAGTCCATAGAGGGATCGCTGGACCTTGCATACCTTTTAGCATCCTTAGGATTGACAAAACCTTCTGGTTGTATCACATACAGCCTTTCCTCACGGAAACCATCAAGGAAACTTTGTTTTGACATCCATCTGCCAAATTTTGTAAATGAAAATGCAGCAACTACTACCATAATTCTAATAGACTTCAGCTTCACTATGATTGAGAGAGTCTCATCACAATCAACTCCTTGAACTTGTCAGAAACTTCTTTAAGACAAGTTGAGCTTCATAAATGGTGACATTACCATCAGCGTCTGTCTTCTTCTTAAAGATCCATTTATTCTCAATGGCTTGCCGATCATCAGGCAAGTCCACCAAAGTCCATACTTTGTTCTCACACATGGATCCTATCTCGGATTTCATGGCTCCTAGCCATTTGTTGGAATCCGGGCCCACCATCGCTTTTCCATAGCTCGTACATTCACCGTTGTCCAACAACATGACTTTTAAGATAGCGTTACCACTCAGAAGTTGTACGCACCCTTGTTAACCTACGAGGTTCGATAGTAACTTGATCTGAAGCTTCATGATCATCATCATTAGCTTTCTCTTCAACTGACGTAGGTGCCACAGATACATATTTATGTGCTGCGCTACTCTAAGGTTGAAGTAAAGGTTCAACAACCTCATCAAGTTCTATCTTCCTCCCACACAATTCTTTCGAGAGAAAATCTTTCTCGAGAAAGGACCTGTTCTTAGCGACAAACACTTTGCCCTCAGATCTAAGATAGAAGGTATACCCAATCGTCTTCTTTGGGTATTCTATGAAGACACAATTGTCCGCTTTGGGTTCGAGCTTTTCCAGATGAAGCCTATCGACATAAGCATCGTAGCCCCAAACCTTAAGAAACGACAACTTAGGTTTCTTGCCAAACCATAGTTCATATGGTGTCGTCTCCACAGACTTAGATGGTGCCCTATTTAAATTGAATGTAGTTGTCTCTAATGCATAACCCCAAAACGATAGCGGTAGATCGGTAAGAGACATCATAGATCGCACCATATCGAATAGAGTGTGATTACGATGTTTGGACACGCCATTACGCTATGGTGTTCCAGGTGGCGTCAACTGTGAAACGATTCCACCTTGTCTTAAGTGATTGCCGAATTCATAGCTCAGATACTCTCCCCTTGATCATATCATAGGAACTTGATCTTCTTGTTATGATGATTCTCAACTTCACTCTGAAATTGCTTGAACTTTTCAAATGTTTCAGACTTATACTTCATTAAGTAAAAATGCCCATGTCTACTCAATTCATTGGTGAAGGTGAGAAAATAACGATATCCTCTGCACGCGTTAACACTCATTGGACCGCACACATCAGCATGTATGATTTCCAACAAGTCACTTGACCGTTCTATTGTTCCAAAAAAATGGGGTTTTAGTCATCTTGCCAACGAGGCATGGTTCCCATGTATCAAGTGATTTGAAATCAAGTGACTACAAAAGTCCATCGGCATGGAGGTTCTTCATGCGCCTTACACCAATATGACCTAAGCGGCAGTGCCGCAAGAAAGTGGTACTATCATTATCAACTCTACATCTTTTGGCATCAATGTTATGAACATGTGTATCACTACGACCGAGATTAAATAAACCATTCACATTGGGTGCATGACCATAGAAGGTGTTATTCATGTAAATAGAATAACCATTATTCTCTGACTTAAATGTATAAAAAAATAATTGCATTGCAATAAACCTTATCTAATAATGTTCATGCTCAACACAGACACCAATGCAAACAACATTTATCTAGGATCAACACTAATCCCGAAGGTAGAGGGAGCGTGCGATGGTGATCACATCAACCTTGGAAACACTTCCAACACACATCGTCACCTTGCCCTTAGCTAGTCTCCATTTATTTCGTAGCTTTTGTTTCGAGTTACCAATATTAACAACTGAACCGGTATCTAATACCCAGGTGCTACTAGGAGTACTAGTAAGGTACACATCAATAACACATATTGAAGGACATATGCCCTAGAGGCAATAATAAATTTATTATTTATTTCCTTATTTCATGATAAATGTTTATTATTCATGCTAGAATTGTATTAACCAGAAACATAATACATGTGTGAATACATAGACAAACATAGTGTCACTAGTATGCCCCTACTTGACTAGCTCGTTAATCAAAGATGGTTAAGTTTCCTAACCATAGACATGAGTTGTCCTTTGATTAACGGGATCACATCATTAGGAGAATGATGATATTGACTTGACCCATTCCCTTAGCTTAGCACTTGATCGTTTAGTATGTTTCTATTGCTTTCTTCATGACTTATACATGTTCCTATGACTATGAGATTATGCAACTCCCGATTACCCGAAGAACACTTTGTGTGCTACCAAACGTCACAATGTAACTGGGCGATTATAAAGGTGCTCTACAGGTGTCTCCGAGGTACTTGTTGAGTTGGCGTATTTCGAGATTAGGATTTGTCACTCCGATTGTCGGAGAGGTATCTGTGGGCCCTCTTGGTAATGCACATCACTATAAGCCTTGCAAGCAATGTGACTAATGAGTTAGTTGCGAGATGATGCATTGCATAACGATTAAATAGACTTGTCGGTAACAAGATTGAACTAGGTATTGAGATACCAACGATCGAATCTCAGGCAAGTAACATACCAATGACAAAAGGAACAACGTATGTTGTTATGCGGTTCGACCGATAAAGATCTTCGTAGAATATGTGGGAGCCAATATGAGCATCCAGGTTCCGCTATTGGTTATTGACCAGAGACGTGTCTCGGTCATGTCTACATAGTTCTCGAACCCATATGGTCCGCACGCTTAAAGTTCAGTGACGATCGGTATTATGTGTTTATGTGATTTGATGTACCGAAGGTAGTTCGGAGTCCCAGATGATATCGGGGACATGACGAGGAGTCTTGAAATGGTCGAGACGTAAAGATCGATATATTGGATGACTATATTTGGACACCAAAAGTGTTCTGGGTACTTTCGGAGAAAACCGGAGTGCCGAAGGGGTTATCAGAACCCCCCGAGGGAGTATTGGGCCTTAGTGGGCTTTAGGGAAGAGAGAGGGCAGTAGCCCAGGAGGTGGCGCGCCCCTCCCATGAGGTGTCCGAATTAGACTAGGGGAGGGGGGCACACCCCCCCCCCTTTTCCTTCTCCTCTTTCCCTCTCTTTCCTTCCCCCTTCCCTCTTCCTAGTTGGACTAGGAAAGGGGAGTCCTACTCCTACTAGGAGGAGGACTCCCCCCTCCTTGGCACGCCCCAAAGGGCCAGCCGACCTCCCCCCTTGTTCCTTTATATACGGGGGCAGGGGGCACCCTAGGACACAACAATTGATCATTGATCTCTTAGCCGTGTGCGGTGCCCCCCCCCTCCACCATATTCCACCTTGGTAATATCATAGCGGTGCTTAGGTGAAGCCCTGCATTGGTAGCATCATCAACACCGTCATCACGCCGTCGTGTTGACGGAACTCTCCCGCAAAGCTATGCTGGATCGGAGTTCGTGGGACGTCATCGAGCTGAACGTGTGTTGAACTCGGACGTGTCGTGCATTCGGTACTTGATGGGTCGGATCGTGAAGACGTACGACTACATCAACCGCGTTGTGCTAACGCTTCCGCTTTCGGTCTACAAGGGTACGTGGACAACACTCTCCCCTCTCGTTTCTATGCATCACCATGATCTTGCGTGTGCGTAGGAAATTTTTTAAAATTACTACGTTCCCCAATAGTGGCATCCGAGCCAGGTTTTATGCGTAGATGTTATATGCACGAGTAAAACACAAGTGAGTTGTGGGCGATACAAGTCATACTGCTTACCAGCATGTCTTACTTTGGTTCGGCGGTATTTGTTGGATGAAGCGGCCCGGGCCGACATTAAGCGTACGCTTACGCGAGATTGGTTCTACCGACGTGCTTTGCACATAGGTGGCGGGCGGGTGTTAGTTTCTCCAACTCTAGTTGAGCCGAGTGTGGCTACGCCCGGCCTTGAGAAGGCTAAAACATCACTAACTTGACAAAATATCGTTGTGGTTTTGATGCGAAGGTAAGAACGGTTCTTGCTAGAAGCCCGTAGCAGCCACATAAAACTTGCAACAACAAGGTAGAGGACGTCTAACTTGTTTTTGCAGGGCATGTTGTGATGTGATATGGTCAAGACATGATGCTAAATTTTATTGTATGAGATTATCATGTTTTGTAACAGAGTTATCGGCAACTGGCAGGAGCCATATGGTTGTCACTTTATTGTATGCAATGCAATCGATATGTAATTGCTTTACTTTATCACTAAGCGGTAGCGACAGTCGTAGAAGCAATAGTTGGCGAGAGGACAGCGATGCTACAATGGAGATCAAGGTGTCGCGCCGGTGACGATGGTGATCATGACGGTGCTTCGGAGATGGAGATGACAAGCACAAGATGATGATGGCCATATCATATCACTTATATTGATTGCATGTGATGTTTATCCTTTATGCATCTTATTTTGCTTTGATTGACGGTAGCATTATAAGATGATCTCTCACTAAATTTCAAGGTAAAAGTGTTCTCCCTGAGTATTCACCGTTGCCAAAGTTCGTCATGCCGAGACACCACGTGATGAGCGAGTGTGATAAGCTCTACGCTCATCTACAACGGGTGCAAGCCAGTTTTGCACATGCAGAATACTCGGGTTAAACTTGACGAGCCTAGCATATGCAGATATGGCCTCGGAACACTGAAACCGAAAGGTCGAGCGTGAATCATATAGTAGATATGATCAACATAGTGATGTTCACCATTGAAAACTACTCCATTTCACGTGATGGTTGGTTATGGTTTAGTTGATTTGGATCACGTGATCACTTAGATGATTAGAGAGATGTCTATCTAAGTGGGAGTTCTTAAGTAATATGATTAATTGAACTTTAATTTATCATGAACTTAGTCCTGGTAGTATTTTGCAAATAATTTTGTAGATCAATAGCTCGCGTTGTTGCTTCCCTATGTTTTGTATGTGTTCCCAGAGAAAACTAAGTTGAAAGATGATAGTAGCAATGATGCGGATTGGATCCGTGATATGAGGATTATCCTCATTGCTGCACAGAAGAATTATGTCCTTGATGCACCGCTAGGTGACAGACCTATTACAGGAGCAGTTGCAGACATTATGAATGTTTGGCTAGCTCAATATGATGACTACTTGATAGTTTAGTGCAACATGCTTAACGGCTTAGAATCGGGACTTCAAAGACGTTTTGATTGTCATGGACCATATGAGATGTTCTAGGAGTTGAAGTTAATATTTCAAGCAAATACCCGAGTTGAGAGATATGAAGTCTCCAACAAGTTCTATAGCTAAAAGATGGAGGAGAATTGCTCAACTAATGAGCATGTGCTCAGATTGTCTGGGTACTACAATCACTTGAATCAAGTGGGAGTTAATCTTCCAGATAAGATAGTGATTGACATTCTCTAGTCACCATCACCAAGTTACTAGAACTTCGTGATGAACTATAGTATGCAAGGGATGACAAAAACAATTCCCGAGCTCTTTGTGATGTTGAAATCGACGAAGGTAGAAATCAAGAAAGAGCATCAAGTGTTGATGATTGACAAGACCACTAGTTTCAAGAAAAGGGCAAAGGGAAAGAAAGGGAACTTCAAGTAGAATGGAAAGCAAGTTGTCACTCCCGCGAAGAAGCCCAAAACTGGACCAAAGCCTGAAACTGAGTGCTTCTACTGAAAAAGGAAATGGTCACTGGAAGTCAAAATGCCCTGAATGTTTGGTAGATAAGAAGGATGGCAAAGTGAACAAGGGTATATTTGATATACAGGTTATTGATGTGTACCTTACTAGTGTTTATAGTAACCCCTGGGTATTTGATAATTGTTCGGTTGCTAAGATTAGTAACTCGAAACAGGAGTTACAGAATAAACAGAGACTAGTTGAGGGTGAATTGATGATGTGTGTTGGAAGTGGTTCCAAGATTGATATGATCATCGTCGCGCAATCCCTATGTTCTAGAGATTAGAGTTGAAACTAAATAAGTGTTACTTGGTGTTTGCGTTGAGCATAAATATGATTAGATCATGTTTATTGCGATATGATTATTCATCTAAGACAGAGAATAAATTGTTATTCTGTTTACATGAATAAAACCTTCTATGGTCATACACCCAATCACTACTAGAATCAGCTACTTTGCCATCTGCCAGCTCTTTGCCGTCAGCTAGCAGACGGCAAAGAAGCTCTTTGCCATCAGCTACCCGAAAGCAGACGACAAAGAACAGGCTGATGGCAAAGAATCTTTGCCGTCCGCTAGCGGACGGCAAAGAGGGAGGGGGGCCCCACTGAGGAGCTGGTTAAAAAATACTTAACAACCCCCCTCTTTGCCGTCCGCTAGCGGACAACAAAGAGCACATTAGCGGACGGCAAAGGTGGCGGACGGCAAAGATTAAACATATCTAACGGTGCGCCCTCGCCCGCCCCTCTCTCTCTGTTTCCTGCTCCCACACGCGCGCCGCCGGCCCCACCACTCGCCGCTGCCCGGTCGCACCACCGCCCCGCCGCCCCACCGCCCCCGCCGCCCTGCCTTCTCAGCGCCGCGGCGCCACGGCCCCCCGCGCCTCACTGCCCCGGGCTCGGCGCCGACGCCCCGCCCCCCTCCTCCACCGGCCCCCCGCCTCGTCGCCACTGCCGCCAGGTGCCGTCGCCCCACCGGCCCCCCGCCCCGTCGCCCCCGCCGCCCTGCTGTCTCGGAGCCGCCACGCCCCGGCCCCCCGCGCCCCACCGCCCTGGGCCCGGCGCCGCCGCCCCAGGCCGCTCCGCCCCCCTCCTCCACCGGCCACCTCCTCCACCGGTCACCTCCTCCACCGGCCCAGGTGAGCTCTACCTCTCCTCTATTTTTCCTTTTTTTTTCTGTTTTTTAGTTTTAGGTTTATGTTTAGTTTAGATTTAGTTTTAGTTTTAGTTTTAGGTTTAGTTTTAGGTTTAGGTTTAGTTTTAGGTTAGTTTTAGGTTTAGATTTAGTTTTTTCCTTTTTTTCCTGTCTTTTTTAGTTTTAGGTTTATGCTTAGATTAGATTTAGGTTTAGTTTTAGGTTTAGTTCAGTTTTAGGAAAGAAAAAGAAGAAGAAAAAAACAGGAGAGGAGGAGAAGAAGAAGAGGAAAAAGGAAAGGAAGAAGAAGAAGAGGAGGAGGAGAAGAAAAAAGAAGAAGAGGAAGAAGAAGAAAAAAGAGGAGAGGAGGAGAAGAAGAAGAGGAAAAAGAAAAGGAGGAGGAGGAAGAAGAAGAAGAAGAAGAAGAAGAAGAAGAAGAAGAAGAAGAAGAAGAAGAAGAAGAAGAAGAAGAAGAAGAAGAAGAAGAAGAAGAAGAAGAAGAAGAAGGAAAAAAGGAAGAAAAGGAAGAAAAGGAAGAAGAGGAAGAAGAAGAAAAGGAAAAAAGAGGAAAAAACCCCGACCCGACACGGCACCCCGACCCCGACCCGGCACCCCGACACGACACCCCCACCCCGAGACCCCGACCCCGACACCCCGACCCCGACACCGACACCCCGAGCCCGAGCCTGACCCGACACCCCGACCCCGACACCGACACAGCACCCCGACCCCGACCCGGCACCCCGACCCGACACCCCGACCCCGAGACCCTGACCCTGACCCCGACACCCCGACCCCGACCCCGACACCGACACCCCGACCCCGAGCCGGACCCGACACCCCAACCCCGACACCGACATGGCACCCCGACCCCGACCCGACACCCCGACCCCGAGCTTGACCCGACACCCCGACCCCGACACCGACACGGCACCCCGACCCCGACACCGACACCCCGACCCCGACACCGACACGACACCCCGACCCGACACCCCGACCCTGAGACCCCGACCCCGACACCGACACCCCGACCCCGAGCCTGACTCAACACCCCGACCCCGACACTGACACGGCACCCCGACCCCGACCTGGCACCCCGACCCCGAGACCCCGACCCCGACACGGCATCCCGACACCGACACGACACCCCGACCCCCGACACCTCCCGAAAAGGTGTTCTTCGGCCTTCCAGAGGCCGATGGGGTCATATATTTGTGAATTATTAGTTATCATATATTTTTCGATTTTGTTATGAAAAACATCATATATATAATTGTGTTGATCGGGTAGTTTTAAATGTGCAGTTTTTTATGTTGTACTTGATGATGATACACTTAAGTGATATACATATTATTATTCATGTTGGTACTTTTTTTCGTGTTGTACTAATTTCGTTTATTCTTTGTCATGGCAGGTGTTGAAAGATGGTGGGCGCTGGTCGGGAGCGCGCCGAGGCCCCTTCTTCGTCGGCGCGTAGTGTGAGGTCTTCCATTCCACATGCACCTCTCCGTCGAGCGTTGCTGGACAGTATGGCGACACCGCCGGGCCCTTCTTCGTCGTCCGCGGTGCCCAGCAGGGGACGAGGTAAGAAGAAGAGAGGAGGTGGAGCACGTGGTCGCGGGAGAGGAGGTAGGGTGACTCTTACGGTGCCTTCCTCGCTGCCGCCCCCAGCTGTTTCACCTGAGCACGTGACTGCTAGGGTGGACTCGTCTGAGGAGGAGGCTACACGGACTCCGGTCCACGGGTCTTCGGCCCACGAGCCTCGGGTCGACGGGCCTTCGGCCCACGAGAGTTGGGCCCACGAGACCCCGGAGGAGCACACGTCTGGATGGGGTACTTGGTCGGGTCAGCCTGAGGAGCCGAGTGGCCATGCTGATGATGGCGGGGAGCCGAGTGGCCATGCTGATGATGGCAGGGAGCCGACTGATTTTGTGGAGGAGGGGGAGGAGGGGGGCAACATCTACCAGCGTGGTGCTACACGGCTCCCGTCCGTGCCGGCGACCCACGAGCAGAGGTGGTTGATTTTCCCTGATGGGGAGAGGTAAGTGCATTTAATCTTTTTGTACCTTCTGCATTCACGTTTCTTCAAATAACTAATGCGTTGGCCTTGTCATGCTGCAGGGGTTGGGACCACCATGAAAGTGTCCGCCGGCCCAACTCCGTCCTTGGAGTTCTGATTCGGCATAACTTTCCGGGGTTTGTCACGTTGCTTGGTGAGGGTCGGCTTCCAGAGGTTGGATTGAGTTGGGAGCACTACTTGGCTGCCCCGGCCCCGCCGGGTTAGATTATCGACGGTGTCTTGTGCAAGACAAGGGCAGACATGGTGATCAGAAAGTTCTGGGCAATTTCTCCTTTACACAATTAAAAATCTTCAACTAGCTAGTTATTAATTGTACTAATCAATATTATCTCATTTGATTGCAGACATTCTACAGGTGTGAGGAGGGATACGATGAGGAGGCGGCAGATGTTATCCACAAGGAGTGCAAGCGCCTACTTCAGAACTTACGGCATGAGGCTCGGGTGCAGTCTGTTCGAGACTACTACGCCGACCGTGGTATCAAGAAGTCCAAGCAAGAGTGCCGCGATAGGTTCTTGAGTAAGGAGTAGTACATGAAGGTAATTCTTAAGGCCTTGTACTTAATTCCTTCATTTAGTAATTCATAGACGTAGCGCTGAAGTTTCTATTTGCTAACTTAGGCCCCTCAGAGATGGTGTGCGGATCGGATGGATTGTTGGGAGGTGTTGGTCGATGGGTGGTGCTCAAAAGAATGGCGGGCCACCCACAACGAGGCCAAGGACAAACGTGCCCAAATGGAAGGTGTGCCACACCACCAAGGCAGCTCCAACTTATTTCAGTACGGGCGGAACTGGGTATGTGGTTTGCTTCATGATTCATACAATTCATTCATCATGCTAGCTTCAGCCCTTTAATTACTAATTTACTTTGTTTCTCTCTTTCAGGCACGCTACAATAAGGCGGATAAGGTGCCAGAGGTGTACGACATGTATGCCATGGCCCACACTGGCTCTTACAAGAAAGTCAAGGCATTCTCTGCGTCTGACCTCGATGATCGAAAGAACTTCACCAACATCTCCGCCCACGACAAGCTCGTGCAATATAGAGATCAGGGGAAGGCGAGGAAAGGGGAGGACTTTAACCCGAGCCAGGGTCCCATTGATACAGAGTTGCTGATGATATCTGGTGGCGGGAGGTCCCATGGATCCATAGCCATGGGAGATGGACTTATCCGTTGTCCTAGCACTCTCCCGGAGATCAAGGCACGCCAGTCACGCTCCGCTCCTGAGATAAGGCCTCGTGAATGGCCAGTCCAACTCGCCATCAAGGTTAGTTATACGTACTCAGCTATCTTTCTCCATTACATTGTGTGTGCTTCCATCAATGATTACAAATGGTCATGTGAGTGGTGTTGCAGGCTGCTATACAGAGTGAGAGAGATAGAACAGATAAACTTCTGGCGGAGGCGGCGAAGAGGGAGCGGGAGTTGGAGGAGAGGACGACAAAGATGTTGGAGGAGGAGAGGGCACGGAATGAGATGCAGGCAAGGGCCATGTATGAGCTCCTTGTGGTAAGTTTATTCTGCAGATTACTTGCTAGTCTTAACATTTGAGTCTCATTACTAACTAGTATGACTCTGTTGTGAAAACCAAATGTCCAGTCTGTGTGCGAGAAGTCCGGTCAGACCGCTCCGCCGATGCCAGTGATTGCTCCTGGGAGCACGGTGAGTTTAATTTGAATGGACATTACTTGCTAGTCTTAACATTTGAGTGTCATAATGCTAACGAGACATTGGAAATGATCTTTGGTGCAGCTTAACTCCAGAAACGCATCGCACGATCCTTCTCCAGCTACCGGCACGAGCCAGCCCGCTCCTACACCTCCCTGATCACGGTAAGTTTCTCTAGACTTAGACTTAGCTTTATTTCCTCCAATATGCTTACCATAATGACCTAGAGTTAGCTTCTTTTCCTTAAAAATGACTTAATAAGCTTACTTATGTCAAAAATTGCATAATTAACTTAGTTAGCTCATAAATGATCCATTTTACCTAAGTTAGCTCTAATATGACTCATTTTACCTTAGTTAGCTTACAAGTGATCCAATTTATCCAAGTTAGCTCTAAAATGACCCATTTTAGTAGATTAGCTTGTAAATGATCCATTTTACCTACGTTAGCTTTGAAATGACCCATTTCACCTAGGTTAGCTCCAAAATGACCCATTTCACCTAGGTTAGCTCCAAAATGACCCATTTCACCTAGATTTGCTCCTAAACGATCAATTTCACTTAAGTTAGCTAAAAACGATCCATTTCACCTAAATTAGCTCTTAAATGATCCATTTCACCTAAGTTAGGTCATAAACGACCCATTTCAACTAAGTTAGCTCATAAAAGCTCATAAATGATCCATTTCACCTAAGTTAGCTCAAAAACGATGCCCTCACCTTAGTTAGCTCATAAATGACCCATTTCATCCAAGTTAGCTCATAAATGATCCATTTCAACTATGTTAGCTCATAAACAACCCATTTCAACTTTGTTAGCTCATATATGATCCATTTCACCGAAGTTAGCTCATAAATGACATATACTTCTTGTTCTAGTCTTCTTCTTGTTCTAGTCACCTATTTCTAACTTTCTTATTTACCATTTTGCAGATTTCATTCACTTCATGGAAGCTAGCTTGCTATGATGGAGTGCTTGCTTTTCCTTTGATGAAACTTTGCATTGTATCTAGCTTGCTATCATGGAACTTGCTTATGTATGAACAATGTGTATGGATGGAACTTGCTTATGTATGAACAATGTGTATGGATGAAACTGATGTGTGAAACTGATGTGATATGTGATATGAAACTTATGTGCTGGATTTGTGATATGAAACTTATGTGCTGGATATGTGATATATATTTTTGCTGTCATATATATTTGCTGTGAAAATTGTTGGAGTAAAAAAACAGAAAAAAGAGACAATATGCAGGATCTTTGCTGTCTGCCACCGACGACAAAGAGATCTTTGCCATCAGCAGCGGCCGGCAAAGAGGCCACGTGGCAGGCAACTATGCTTCCTGGGAGGCTGACCAATTTGGTCAGTTTGCCCACAGTGGCTGACGGCAAAGGCTTTGCCGTCCGCTGGCTGACGGCAAAGGCTTTGCCGTCCGCAACGGACGGCAAAGGCCTGCCGTTAACTGCCTAACGGAGTAATAGCGCATTTATTGTCGTCCGTCTTCTTTGCCGTCCGCTGCTGATGGCAAAGGCCCCTTTGCCGTCAGCTGCCCGAAGCAGACGGCAACGCAGCTCTTAGCCGTCCCCTACTTTGCCGTCACCTTTTGCCGTCCGCGGCTGACGGCAAAGGTCTTTGCCGTCCGCCATCCATGCCTTTGCCGTCCGCCGTGGCAGATGGCAAAGTAGCAGATTCCTGTAGTGAATGTTGATGGTTTATTGAATTTTGATCATGGTGATACACATATTCATAATATTGATGCTAAAAGATGCAAAGATGATAATGATAGTGAAACATATTTGTGGCACTGCTGTTTGGGTCATATCGGTGTAAAGCGCATGAAGAAACTCCATAAAGATGGATGTTTGGAATCACTTGGTTATGAATCATTTGATGCGTGCGAACCGTGCCTTTTGGGCAGGATGACTAAAACTCCATTCTCCGGAACAATGGAACGAGCTACTGACTTGTTGGAAATAATACATACCGGTGTATGCGGTTCAATGAGTGTTGATGCACACGTTCAGCTCGGTGACGTCCCATGAACTCACGATCCAGTAGAGCCTCGAGGGAGAGTTCCATCAGCACGACGGCGTGATGATGGTGTTGATGAAGCTACCGACGCAGGGCTTTGCCTAAGCACCGCTATGATACAACCGAGGTGGATTATGGTGGAGGGGGCACCGCAGACGGCTAAAGATCAATGATCAACTTTTGTGTCTTGGGGTGCCCCCTACCCCCGTATATAAAGGAGCTAAGGGGGAGGCGTCCGGACAGGAGGAGGGTGCACCAAGGGGGGAGTCCTACTCCCACCGGGAGTAGGACTCCTCCTTTCCTAGTAGGAGTAGGAGAAGGGGGAAGGAGGAGAGAGGGGGAAGGAAAGGGGGCGCCGCCCCCCTCCTTGTCCAATTCGGACTAGAAGGGGAGGGGGCGCGCGACCCTTCCTTGGCCGCCCCTCCTCTTCTCCACTAAGCCCCAATAGGTCCATTACACTCCCCGGGGGGTTCCGGTAACCACCCACTACTCCAGTATATGCCTGAACTTGCCCGGAACACTTCCGAATTCCAAACATAGTCATCCAATATATCAATCTTCATGTCTCAACCATTTCGAGACTCCTTGTCATGTACGTGATCATATCCGGGACTCGAACTAACTTCGGTACATCAAAACACATAACCTCATAATACCGACCGTCACCGAATGTTAAGCATGCGGACCCTACGGGTTCGAGAACTGTGTACACATGATCAGACACTTCTCCGGTCAATAACCAATAGTGGAACCTGGATGCTGATATTGGCTCCTACATATTCTATGAAGATATTTATCGGTCAAACCGCATAACAACATACATTGTTCCCTTTGTCATCGGTATGTTACTTGCCCGAGATTCGATCGTCGGTATCTCAATACCTAGCTCAATCTCGTTACCGGCAAGTCTCTTTACTCGTTTTGTAATGCATCATCCCGCAACTAACTTTTTAGTCACATTGCTTGCAACGCTTACAGTGATGTGCATTACCGAGAGGGCCCAGAGATACCTCTCCGACAATCAGAGTGACAAATCCTAATCTCGATCTATGCCAACTCAACAAGTACCATCGGAGACACCTTTAGAGCACCTTTATAATCACCCAGTTACATTGTGACATTTGGTAGCACACAAAGTGTTCTTCCGGTAATCGGGAGTTGCATAATCTCATAGTCAAAGGAACATGTATAAGTTATGAAGAAAGCAATAACAGTAAACTAAAATGATCAAGTGCTAAGCTAACGGAATGGGTCAAGTCAATCACATCATTCTCCTAATGATGTGATCCCGTTTATCAAATGACAACTCATGTCTATGGTTAGGAAACATTAACCATCTTTGATTAACGAGCTAGTCAAGTAGAGGCATACTAGTGACACTATATTGTCGATGTACTCACACATGTATTATGTTTCCGGTTAATACAATTCTAGCATGAATAATAAACATTTATCATGAAATAAGGAAATAAATAATAACTTTAATATTGCCTCTAGGGCATATTTCCTTCGGTCTCCCACTTGCACTAGAGTCAATAATCTAGATTACACACTAATGATTCTAACACCCATGGAGTCTTGGTGCTGATCATGTTTTGCTCGTGAGAGAGGCTTAATCAACAGGTCTGCAACATTCAGATCCGTATGTATCTTGCAAATCTCTATGTCTCCCACCTGGACTTGGTCACGGATGGAATTGAAGCGTCTCTTGGTGTGCTTGGTTCTCTTCTGAAATCTGGATTCCTTTGCCAAGGCAATTGCACCAGTATTGTCACAAAAGATTTTCATTGGACCCGATGCACTAGGTATGACACCTAGATCGGATATGAACTCCTTCATCCAGACTCCTTCATTTGGTGCTTCCGAAGCAGCTATGTACTCCGCTTCACACGTAGATACCGTCATGACACTTTGTTTAGAACTGCACCAACTGACAGCTCCACTGTTCAATATAAACACGTATCCGGTTTGCGATTTAGAATCGTCCGGATCAGTGTCAAAGCTTGCATCGACATAACCATTTACGATGAGCTCTTTGTCACCTCCATAAACGAGAAACATATCCTTAGTCCTTTTCAGGTATTTCAGGATGTTCTTGACCACTGTCCAGTGATCCACTCCTGGATTACTTTGGTACCTCCTTGCTAAACTAATAGCAAGGCACACATCAGGTCTGGTACACAACATTTCATACATGATAGAGCCTATGGCTGAAGCATAGGGAACATTTTTCATTTTCTCTCTATCTTCTGCAGTGGTCGGGCATTAAGTTTGACTCAACTTCACACCTTGTAACACAGGCAAGAACCCTTTCTTTGCTTGATCCATTTTGAACTTTTTCAAAACTTTATCAAGGTATGTGCTTTGTGAAAGTCCAATTAAGCGTCTTGATCTATCTCTATAGATCTTGATGCCCAATATGTAAGCAGCTTCATCGAGGTCTTTCATTGAAAAACTCTTATTCAAGTATCCTTTTATGCTATCTAGAAATTCTATATCATTTCCAATCAACAATATGTCATCTACATATAGTATTAGAAATGCTACAGAGCTCCCACTCACTTTCTTGTAAATACAGGCTTCTCCAAAAGTCTGTATAACACCATATGCTTTGATCACACTATCAAAACGTTAATTCCAACTCCGAGAGGCTTGCACCAGTCCATAAATGGATCGCTAGAGCTTGCACACTTTGTTAGCACCTTTTGGATCGACAAAACCTTCTGGTTGCATCATATACAACTCTTCTTCCAGAAATCCATTCAGGAATGCAGTTTTGACATCCATTTGCCAAATTTCATAATCATAAAATGCGGAAATTGCTAACATGATTCAGACACACTTAAGCATCGCTACGGGTGAGAAAGTCTCATCGTAGTCAACCCCTTGAACTTATCGAAAACCTTTTGCAACAAGTTGAGCTTTGTAGACAATAACATTACCATCAGCGTCAGTCTTCTTCTTGAAGATCCATTTATTCTCGATGGCTTGCCGATCATCGGGCAAGTCAACCAAAGTCCACACTTTGTTCTCGTACATGGATCCCATCTCAGATTTCATGGCCTCAAGCCATTTTGTGGAATCTGGGCTCATCATCGCTTCCTCATAGTGCGTAGGCTTGCCATGGTCAACATGACCTCCAAAATAGGATTACCATACCACTCTAGTGCGGATCTTATTCTGTTTAACCTACGAGGTTCGGTAGCAACTTGATCTGAAGTTCCTTGATGAATATCATTAGCTTCCTCACTAATTGGTGTAGGTATCAAAGGAACCGGTTTCAATGATGAACTACTTTCCAATAAGGGAGAAGGTATAGTTACCTCGTCAAGTTCTACTTTCCTCCCACTCACTTCTTTCGAGAGAAACTCCTTCTCTAGAAAGGATCCATTCTTAGCAATGAATGTTTTGCCTTCGGGTCTGTGATAGAAGGTGTACCCAATAGTCTCCTTTGGGTATCCTATGAAGACACATTTCTCCGATTTGGGTTCGAGCTTATCAGGTTGAAGCTTTTTCACATAAGCATCGCAGCACCAAACTTTAAGAAATGACAACTTTGGTTTCTTGCCAAACGACAGTTCATAAGGCGTCGTCTCAATGGATTTAGATGGTGCCCTATTTAACGTGAATGCAGCCGTCTCTAAAGCATAACCCCAAAACAATAGCGGTAAATCGGTAAGAGACATCATAGGTTGCACCATATCTAGTAAAGTATTATTACTACGTTCGGACACACCATTACGCTGTGGTGTTCCGAGTGGCGTGAGTTGTGAAACTATTCCGCATTGTTTCAAATGTAGACCAAACTCGTAACTCAAATATTCTCGTCCACGATCAGATCGTAGAAACTTTGTTTTCTTCTTATGATGATTTTCCACTTCACTCTGAAATTCTTTGAACTTTTCAAATGTTTCAGACTTATGTTTAAGTAGATATATCCAGATCTGCTCAAATCATCTGTGAAGGTGAGAAAATAACGAAACCCGCCGCGAGCCTCAATATTCATTGGACCACAAACATTAGTATGTATGATTTCCAGTAAATATGTTGCTCGCTCAATTGTTCTGGAGAACGGCGTTTTAGTCATCTTGCCCATGAGGCATGGTTCGCAAGTACCAAGTGATTCATAATAAAGTGATTCCATAAGTCCATCAGTATGGAGTTTCTTCATGCACTTTACACCAATATGACCTAAACGGCAGTGCCACAAATAAGTTGCACTATCATTATCAACTCTGCATCTTTTGGCTTCAATATTATGAATATGTGTATCACTACTATCGAGATTCAACACAAATAGACCACTCTTTAAGGGTGCATGACCATAAAAGATATTACTCATATAAATAGAACAACCATTATTCTCAGATTTAAATGAATAACTGTCTCGCATCAAACAAGATCCATATATAATGTTCATGCCACCAAATAACAATTATTCAGGTCTAAAACTAATCCCGAAGGTAGATGTAGAGGTAGCATGCCGACGGCGATGACATCGACTTTGGAACCATTTCCCACGCGCATCATCACCTCGTGCTTAGCCAATCTTCGCTCCATAGTCCCTATTTTGAGTTGCAAATGTTAGCAACAGAACCAGTATCAAATACCCAGGTGCTACTGCGAGCTCTAGTAAGGTACACATCAATAACATGTATATCACATATACATTTGTTCACCTTGCCATCCTTCTTATCCGCCAAATACTTGGGGCAGTTCCGCTTCCAGTGACCAGTCCCTTTGCAGTAGAAGCACTTAGTCTCAGGCTTAGGTCCAGATTTGGGTTTCTTCTCCTTAGTAGCAGCTTGTTTGCTATTCTTCTTGAAGTTTCCCTTCTTCTCCCCTTTACCCTTTTTCTTGAAACTGGTGGTCTTGTTGACCATCCACACTTGATGCTCCTTCTTGATTTCTACCTCTGCAGCCTTTAGCATCGCGAAGAGCTCGGGAATTGTCTTTTCCATCCCTTGCATATTATAGTTCATCACGAAGCTCTTGTAGCTTGGTGGCAGTGATTGGAGAATTCTATCAATGGCACTATCATCAGGAAGATTAACTCCCAGTTGAATCAAGTGATTATTATACCCAGACATTTTGAGTATATGTTCATTGACAGAACTATTCTTCTCCATCTTGCAGCTATAGAACTTATTGGAGACTTCATATCTCTCAATCCGGGCATTTGCTTAAAATATTAACTTCAACTCCTGGAACATCTCATATGCTCCATGACGTTCAAAACGTCGTTGAAGTCACGGTTCTAAGCCATAAAGCATGGCACACTGAACTATCGAGCAGTCATCAGCTTTGCTCTGTCAGACGTTCACAACGTCCGGCGTTGCTCCTGCAGCGGGTCTTGCACCTAGCGGTGCTTCTAGGACGTAATTCTCCTATGCAGCAATGAGGATAATCCTCAAGTTACGGACCCAGTCCGTGTAATTCCTACCATCATCTTTCAACTTAGCTTTCTCAAGGAACGCATTAAAACTCAACGGAACAACAGCACGGGCCATCTATCTACAACAACATAGACAAGCAAAATACTATCAGGTACTAAGTTCATGATAAATTAAAGTTCAGTTAATCAAATTACTTAAGAACTCCCACTTAGACAGACATCCCATCTAAGTGATCACGTGATCCAAATCAACTAAACCAGTTCCGATCATCACGTGAAATGGAGTAGTTTTGAATTGTGAACATCACTATGTTGATCATATCTACTATATGATTCATTCTCGACCTTTTGGTCTTAGTGTTCCGAGGCCATATCTGCATATGCTAGGCTTATCAACTTTAACCCGAGTATTTCTGCGTGTGCAAAACTGGCTTGCACCCGTTGTAGGTGAACGTTGAGCTTATCACACCCGATCATCACGTGGCGTCTCGGCACAACAAACTTTCGCAACGGTGCATACTTAGGGAGAACACTTATACCTTGAAATTTAGTGAGAGATCATCTTATAATGCTACCGTCAATCAAAAAAATAAGATGCATAAAAGATAAACATCACATGCAATCAATATAAGTGATATGATATGGCCATCATCATCTTGTGCCTTTGATCTCCATTTCCAAAGCACCGTCATGATCACCATCGTCACCGGTGCGAAACCTTGATCTCCATCATAGCATCGTTGTCGTCTCGCCAACTATTACTTCTACGACTATCGCTATCACTTAGTGATAAAGTAAAGCAATTATAGGGCGATTGCATTGCATACAATAAAGCGACAACCATATGGCTCCTGCCAGTTGCCGATAACTCTATTACAAAACATGATCATGTCATACAATAAAATTTCGCATCATGCCTTGACCATATCACATCACAACATGCCCTGCAAAAACAAGTTAGACGTCCTCAACTTTGTTGTTGCAAGTTTTACGTGGCTGCTACGGGCTTATTAAGAACATTTGTTACCTACGCATCAAAACCACAACGATATTTCGTCAAGTTAGTGTTGTTTTAACCTTCACAAGGACTGGGTGTAGCCATACTCGATTCAACTAAAGTTGGAGAAACTGACACCCACCAGCCACCTGTGTGCAAATCACGTCGATAAAACCAGTCTCGCATACGCGTACGCGTAATGTCGGTCCGGGCTGCTTCATCCAACAATACCGCCGAATCAAAGTATGACATGCTGGTAAGCAGTATGACTTGTATCGCCCACAACTCACTTGTGTTCTACTCGTGCATATAACATCTACGCATAAACCTGGCTCGGATGCCACTGTTGGGTAACGTAGTAATTTCAAAAATTTCCTACGCACATGCAAGATCATGGTGATGCACAGTAACGAGAGGGGAGAGTGTCGTCCACATACCCTCGTAGACTGTAAGCGGAACCGTTATGACAATGCGGTTGATGTAGTCATACGTCTTCACGATCAATCAACCCAAGTACCAAATGTACGGTACCTCCACGATCTGCACACGTTCAGCTCAGTGACGTCCCACGAACTCACGATCCAGTAGAGCGTCGAGGGAGAGTTCTGAGCACGACGGCGTGATGACGGTGTTGATGAAGCTACCGATGCAGGGCTTCGCCTAAGCACCGCTACGATATGATCGAGGTGGATTATGGTGGAGGGGGGCACCGCACACGGCGAAAAATCAATGATCAACTTTTGTGTCTTGGGGTGCCCCCTGCCCCCATATATAAAAGAGCTAGGGAGGAGGCGGCCGTCCAGGAGTAGGGCGCGCCAAGGGGGGAGTCCTACTCCCACTGGGAGTAGGACTCCTTTTCTAATAGGAGTAGGAGAAGGGGGAAGGAGGAGAGAGGGGGGGAAGGAAAGGGGGCGCCGCTCCCCCCTCCTTGTCCAATTCGGACTAGAGGGGGAGGGGGCGCGCAGCCCTGCCTTGGCCGCCCGTCCTCTTCTCCACTAAGGCCCAATAGGTCCATTACGCTCCCCGGGGGGTTCCAGTAACCCCCCGGTACTCCAGTATATGCCCGAACTTGCCCGGAACACTTTCGAAGTCCAAACATAGTCATCCAATATATCTATCTTTATGTCTCGACCATTTTGAGACTCATCGTCATGTGTGTGATCATATCCAGGACTCCGAACTACCTTCGGTACATCAAAACACATAAACTCATAATACCGATCGTCATCGAACATTAACCGGGCGGAGCCTACGGGTTCGAGAACTATGTAGACATGACCGAGACACTTCTCTGGTCAATAACCAATAGCGGAACCTGGATGCTCATATTGGCTCCTACATATTCTACGAAGATCTTTATCGGTTAAACTGCATAACAACATGCGTTGTTCCCTTTGTCATCGGTATGTTACTTGCCCGAGATTCGATAGTTGGTATCTCAATACCTAGCTCAGTCTCGTTACCGGCAAGTCTCTTTACTCGTTCCGTAATGCATCATTCCACAACTAACTCATTAGTCACATTGCTTGCAACGCTTATAGTGATGTGCATTACCGAGAGGGCCCAGAGATACCTCTCCCACAATCGGAGTGACAAATCCTAATCTCGAACTATGCCAACTCAACAAGTACTATCGGAGACACCTGTAGAGCACCTTTATAATCACCCAGTTATGTTATGATGTTGGTAGCACACAAAGTGTTGTTCCGGTAATCGGGAGTTGCATAATCTCATAGTCATAGGAACATGTATAAGTTATGAAGAAAGCAATAGCAGTAAACTAAAATGATCAAGTGCGAAGCTAACGGAATGGGTCAAGTCAATCACATCATTCTCCTAATGATGTGATCCCGTTTATCAAATGACAACTCATGTCTACGGTTAGGAAACCTTAACCATCTTTGATTAACGAGCTAGTCAAGTAGAGGCATACTAGTGACACTATATTGTCTATGTATTCACACATGTATTATGTTTCCGGTTAATAATTCTAGCATGAATAATAAACATTTATCTTGAAATAAGGAAATAAATAATAACTTTATTATTGCCTCTAGGGCATATTTCCTTCAACGACGCGACGTAGGCGCGCAGCGCTCCTTCCTCCGGCACTGATCGCAGGCGTCGGTCTCGGTGGCGCGGGTGCGCTGCGGTGACGGCCTACGAAAAAGCCTCGATCCGCAACCAATGGTCTTCCAAAATTGAAGGAATCAATGTCTGGTAAATGCATGCATAACATGGGATGTTTCCTCGATCAATTAATTGCATGCAGGAAAGAGGGAAACGGAAGAACGAGGGATGATGGTTTCACTAAGGTAGTCGCCTCATTAAGCGGCTCACGAGCTTGCTAACTTGCAGGGACGTTGGAATACAACAAAAGATATTTGTGCATGTACGAGTACTTACTAACTGGCTGGCTTACTGAGACGAACAATGCGGCCCTACCGACTCATCATTTATTCCACTCGGCTGATGGCGTGGCGACCGGATCGCAGCCCAGCTGAGGTTCACTCGGCTGATTCACCTTTTCACTCAGCCGGCAAACAAACAACCACTGCTGCCATCCGCCTCGTCGTCTCGTCTAGCATCGTCTGCAAGGCCGTTGTCAAACCTCCACGCATGGCCACCCGGCTTGTCGTAATCTCCAGCCTCATCTGCAACGTCAATGACGAACCCGTCGGAACAAGTCCCCAGCCACTCGACAGAGGATTAAGGACCTTCTCCTCTTTGATCATTTACAGTTTAGTTCTCAAATTACTGTACAATTGCTTAACAGTCCCTTTTCTGTTCGAACCCAGGTTTTCTCAGACGGGACTAAAGTTCACTTTAATGACCATCCACTTGAACGATTTGCATGCATGCTCGGACGAATTAACTCAGATGGTTAACAAACTACTGCGACAGCCGGACAAGCACTCGACACTGGACATTTCTTCATCACCGCTCGGTCGCCCTGCACGCCGACATCAATTGGACATGTCTTCATCGGCTTGCCTGACAAGCTAAGTATTTCTTTCATATTTCAACCTCGTACATTTTACAGACAGACAAATAAACTTCCGGCAATGTGCAGGTTTTATCAGACAATTAAAATATCCAAACATTCGGCCGCCACACACGTCGCCACTCGGCCGAACATGTCCTTGTCACTCGACGGCCCCGTGCGTCGCCGCTCGACTGGGCACATTTTCATCTGCGTGTGTTGCCACTTCTCTGGAGGTGTCTTCATCATTTGGACGCCTAATGCATCGCCACTCCGCGGGATGCATCTACTTCACTCAGGCGCCCCAGGCATCGCTCAGGGAGTCCTGGACTAAGGGGTCCTCAGATAGCCGGACTATATGCTTGGGTCCGACTGTTGGGCTATGAAGATACAAGATTGAAGACTTCTTCCTGTGTCCGGATGGGACTCTCCTTGGCGTGGAAGGCAAGCTTGGGGATTCAGATATGTAGATTCCTTTCTCTATAACCGACTTTGTGTAACCCTAGCCCCCTCCGATGTCTATATAAACCGGAGGGTTTAGTCCATAGGACAACAATCATAATATCATAGGCTAGACTTCTAGGGTTTAGCCATTATGATCTCATGGTAGATCAACTCTTGCAATACTCATATTCATCAAGATCAATCAAGCAGGAAGTAGAGTATTACCTCCATAGAGAGGGCCCGAACCTGGGTAAACATTGTGTCCCCACCTCCTGTTACCATTAGCTTTACGCGCACAGTTCGGGACACCCTACCCGAGATCCGCCGGTTTTGACACCGACATTGGTGCTTACATTGAGTGTTCCGTTGCATCCTCACCAGAAGGGTTGATGGCTCCATCAATCATCTACAACAATGCAGTCCAAGGGAAGATTTTCCTTCCCGGACAGATCTTCATATTCGGCGGCTTCGCACTGCAGGCCAACTAGCTTAGCCATCTAGAGCAGATCGATAGCTACGCCCCTGACCATTAGGTCAGATTTGGAAGCCTGAATTTTGTGGCCGATATCTGTGGAGACTCGATCTCCGATGGATTTGAGCCCATGACGGCTGTCCCCTGCCACCATGATGAACATGACCTAAAGCTGTCATCTGGCCACGCTCAGGACATAGCGCCTATTACTGCTCTAGCCCTAGATCTGGAGCAGACCACGCCGTCCGAAGACGGGAAGCTTAACCCCACCACGGAAGCCACAGACTTGACGGCGCTCGAGCCACACACAGACCCAACATCAAGCTGGTCTTGTGTCACCAGAACCTCAGACTCGTCTCCGGCCATAGGTCCCGGACCATGTGCATCCGCGTCCATCAAACCTAATTGGGCGCCGATCTTGGAGTTCAACTCCACGGAAATCCTCCAGCACTCACCTCTAGGCAATGTGTTAAACTCATTGAGATCCCTCTCCTTGTCGGGGAACGACGAAGAACTTCGTTTCCCACCCACCACCCACTTTATAGCCACTATCGAAGACTTAACCGACACGCTCGATTATGGCTCCGAGGACATCGACGGTATGGACGATGATGCCGGAGAGGAGCAAGCACAACCACTACCCTTAGGGCAGTGGACAGCTACATCCTCATACGATATATACATGGTGGACACACCCAAGGAGAAGGAGGCCGACGGCGATAACAACATGCCTGTCGATGAACCTCCCAAGAGCCAGCATCAGAAGCGCCGATCTCGATACGGCAAAAGGAAAAACAGCAACATTGTCACACACGACAATGATAATCTGAACCAAGCCGAGGACCCCGTAGACCCAGCGTTGGAGCAGGGTGTGCGAGAGGACGGCGAACACAGTCCGGAGAAGTTGTCTGACCATAGCGATGCCAAAGATAGCAACTATCAACCTGTCTTCGAAGAGGAGATCAGCCTGGGCGACGACGAATTCGTCGTCCCAGAAGAACCATTAGAACAAGAACGCCTCCATCAAAGTCTTATCGCCACCACAAGGAGCTTGAAAAAGCAGAAGCAGCGGCTTAAAGCCGCACATGATACGCTCAATGATAGATGGAACAAAGTGCTAGACGCTGAGGAGAAATACGGTGGTAATCGCCAAACAAAGAGCTATCCTAAGCGTAAGCTGCTGCTCGAATTCGACAACGAGGCCATTGCGCCTATACCGCCGAAAAACAATACGGCCGACAAGCCGGACCGACCACCTCGTGGTCGTGACAGAGCGGCTAGCAACGCTGCACACAAATTTGCACCCCCTCCCCGTAAAGGAAGGCAGGTCGTAGCTCAGGACCAGACACACGATCTACCTGAAGACCTGGACAAAAAGGCCGGAAAAACCAGGTCCATCTATGGATCCAGCGAACATGCTCCTATACGGGATCACAATTATCAAACCAAATACGCCAGTCACTTACCAGTTCGGAACCAATACCGAACATTACAACCGTCGGACACAGGCCACGACAAAGCCAAATACAGGGGTGCTGCACACCCATTGTGCTTCACCGATGAGGTGCTGGAAAACGATTTTCCAGAAGGGTTCAAACCCGTAAACATCGAGGCATATGATGGAACGACGAACCCTGTGGTTTGGATACAAAACTTTATTCTTCACATCCACATGGCTCGCGGAGATGATCTCCACGCCATCAAATACTTACCCCTCAATCTAAAAGGACCAGCTCGGCACTGGCTAAAAAGCCCCCCTGAAAACTCCATCGTAAGTTGGGAGGAACTTGAGGACGCCTTTCGGTCCAATTTCCAAGGGACCTATATCAGGCCCCCGAATGAAGACGACCTAAGTCAGATAATCCAACAACCCGGAGAATCAGCCCATAAACTTTGGAACCAGTTTCTCACTAAGAAGAACCAAATCGTTGACTGTCCGGATGCCGAAGCCTTAGCAACCTTCAAACACAGTGTCCGGGACGAATGGCTAGCTAGGCACCTTGGCCAGGAAAAGCCAAGAACAATGGCAGCCTTAACTACACTAATGACCCGCTTTTGCACGGGCGAGGACAGCTGGTTAGCCCGTAGCAGCACCAGCAACCCCAGCACGTCTGAAGTCAGGGATGGTAATGGAGAACCACGACGCAACAAAAACAAACGTCGGAACAATGAAGGAAGCCCAGACAACACAACAGTAAACGCCGGATTCAGGAGCTCCAGACCCGGTCAATGGAAGAAGCCATTCAAAGTCAACAAAGAGGGTCCATCCAGCCTAGATAAAATCCTAGGCAGGCCCTGCCAGATCCAGGGCACCCCTGATAAACCAGCCAATCATACCAACAGAGAATGTTGGGTCTTCGAGCAGGTCGGCAAACTCAACGCCGAACACAAAGGGAAGGGACCTCAGAGTGAAGACAAGGACAAATCTCGCCAACTGAACACAGGGGGACAGAAGAAATTTCCACCGGAGATCAAAACAGTGAACATGATCTATGTCACTCATATCCCAAAGAGGGAACGCAAACACACACTCCGAGATGTCTACCGTCGAGCCCGTCGCCCCCAAATTCAACCCATAGTCGGCCTGTCTGATCACCTTTGATCACAGGGATCATCCGACTAGTATCCGTCACGGGGGTTCGGCTGCCTTAGTGCTCGACCCAATAATCGACGGATACCACCTCACTCGAGTCCTTATGGACGGCGGCAACAGTCTCAATCTGATATATCAGGACACTATCCGCAAGATGGGGATAGACCCGTCAAGAGTCAAGCCAAGCAGCACTACCTTTAAAGGAGTTACACCAGGCGTGGAAGCCCCCTGCATGGGCTCTCTAACATTGGATGTTGTATTCAGTTCTCCCGAACTTTTGAAGCAAAGAACTAATCTTTGACATAGCTCCGTTCCGAAGTGGCTATCATGCACTACTTGGAAGAGTGACCTTCACCCGTTTTAATGCAGTCCTGCATTATGCTTATCTAAACTCAAAATGCCTAGACCACGTGGCGTCATTACGGTCAGCGGAAATACGGAGCGCTCTCTTCGTACAGAAGAATACACGGCAGCTCTAGCAATCGAAGCGCAAAACAGCCTATTCAAATCGAACAGCTCATCTGTCGTCAAGACCGCAGATACAGCTAAACATATCCGGCGCACCTCAGTGCGGAAGCTCAGATAAACCCGAGCTCGATTAGCAGCTATGCCCCCATCGACCACCCATAAGGAGATAGCACAAATGCCACGCATACATAAATATACACTCAAAACCCCTTGGGTGGCGACGGGGGCACACTGCACACAAAAAGTCCATAGTTCGGCTCGACCCTATTCAGACTCCAGAAGTTATATTTCACGGTTCATTAAAACGAACCAGTTTTGCTTACGGCCACACCAGATTCTTTTACCTGGTTTTTTCTCCTTCTTACAGATGGCCATCACACTATACCCTTCAAGGACACTTCACAAC
Source organism: Triticum timopheevii (assembly GCA_963921465.1). Classification (NCBI taxonomy): domain Eukaryota; kingdom Viridiplantae; phylum Streptophyta; class Magnoliopsida; order Poales; family Poaceae; genus Triticum; species Triticum timopheevii. The sequence goes on along the minus strand of OY997264.1, from coordinate 177,836,645 downwards.
AGAGAAAAAGGCGCAGACGTGCAGCAGGGCCCCGCACTAAGGTTTCTTTTTTAGATTAAGATCTTGTGTAAACCTTTTTTTATCTCTTGTTGTTTTATACTTTCCTGGCATGTAAAATGTCCAAGAAAGATATCGGCTTTACTTGTAAATATACGGCTCGCCGTATTAAAGTGGATGTTATAGAAGCAGCTTGGTTCGTACTGTGTTTTGAGATTTATGCTCTCAACACCTGTGCTCTTTCCCCACGTCGGATTGCCAGACGTGCCTTGATACCAGGGTCTATCACCAGGAGCTGTATTCAGCCCGGTGTACATTGTAAAGTCCGAACACCTATAGGGAGTGTTCGGCGTCGCGAGTTTGGCCTTATATGCATCAGCTCCGAATAATGTCTTTGATCAATAGTTGGGTTGCCCAGCTCCTGTGCTTACTACCTTACATTCCACTATATCGGCTAGGGTAGTAAAGGGAGAACTACCACGATTGTGTCCTGGTTCATCCAAATTAGCACCTCAGTAGAGAAAGCCGAAAACTGACTGTCATGATGCGGCGAGAGCTGGTCAACCACTCATGACTAGGCGGGATCTTCGCGAATCCTTCCGCATTAACGAAGGACCGTTTTCTAGTCACGTATTTAAATGCATCGTATTCGGATAATCACGGACATACCAGGGGCTATATAGTAGCCCCACCGTCAAACTCCTATGGTTAAGTGAAAGTGTTAAAGCCCTATAGTCCGATTGCCTAGTTCGCCGCACTAACACCTCCTTAATGGACCAAGGCGTTGGGTCAAGTGTGATCAAGTGCCTTTCCGAACACCCCCGTGTTATACGCGAGGGGGCTGAAGCCGACAACTGCAAACTTTCAGATTATATAAAAAAGACGGCCGCACAGGAGGCACCAAAACTTTTTGGGCAAAAAGTATGAAAACGTAGCTTTAAATATATCATAATATTGTTATTACAATTTTGATACAATTCACTCGAACATAATATCTTTCGAGCACTGGCCCTCTATTAAGCGGGCACCTTCTAGGACACCTTCAAAGTAATGTTCTGGCATGTTAGGGTCCTTGCCTTCAGGTGGACTCTGCGCTGCAATATCGGTGGCCTTCATCTTCGCCCAATACGTCTTGACATGCGAAAGGGCCATCCGTGCACCTTCTATGCATGTTGACCGCTTCACAGCGTCGGTACGCGGCACCGCATTAACAAGCTGTCGCACCAAACCGAAATAACTATTCGGAGTTAGCTCAGTCGGCCACAACCGGGCTATGACGTTCGTCATGGCAGTTCCGTACATCTTGTGGAGCTCGTCCCACTAGGCCATCTGTTCGTTTAACAGTGGACACTTGGGCGAGTCAAATTGCGACTAGAATAGCTTTTCTATTGCATGTCCTTCTTGTACGTGGAAAAACTGATTCGCATCGGTAGCACTCTTCGGCAGGTCCATAAAGGCGTCTAAAGAACTCCACAGTTGATTAAGTGGCGCATACTTCGGGACGCCAAACTTAGTTTGTAATAAAAAGGGCTTACTAGCCGGGATCTCCCCAGCTTGTCGGATCTCCTCCCGAGCTGCTCTAGACTCAGACCGGGCTTCCTTCGCCTCTTGTAAGGACTTGTCAAGAACGGCCGCTTTGGCTTTGTTATCTTTCTCAAGAACTTGGCATCGGCTAGTGGCATCCTTCACCTCAAGTGCCATAGTAGATATTCTCTCCTCGCACTGACGTCGAGCACTCTTCTTGGCCTTTAATCCGTCGGCTACCTTTTCGGCAGCCACGTTACTCATCCTGGCTTGCTCCTTGGCTCGGGCAAGTTCCGCCCGAATGGTTTCAACTGTCGTGGCACTATCTGTAGTTATGCATATACAAATTCTCAGTATCACGCTCATTTTATAATACTAGCATGTACTGAGTGCCCCAAAGACATACCTTGCGCCTTGTCGAGCCGCCTGTTAATAAGCGTGATGTCATCATCCACTACATGAACTTTCTGCTTCAGATGTGCTACCTCTGTAGCTTGGGCAGTGGCCACGGATGTAACAGCCTGTGTTCCAATTAGTAAGATCATTTCCTCGGCATATATTTTTTATCCTCTTGTCGCCTCCCTTTGGATGCCAACCAGAGTCTCAGGGGCTACTATCTATACACATGTGCAATTTACATTTATAAATTACACTACGTACCTCGAAACCTCTTAGTAGGCTCGTGCAGGCTTCATTCAATCCGCTTTTTTGCGGACCAAATTCTTTCAACCACCGTACCCATCAAGGTATGATGCTCTTCTGAGACGGACGCATGCTGCAACATGTCCATCAATGTATCCAGTGCCTCTGGATCCGGAACATGTCGCGTCGTCCCTTGGACATTAGATAGTCCGGGACTCTTGTTGTTCCCCATAGGGGCCGCACACCCCGGACCCTGGGCGACCGAAGTATTACCTTCGGTCCCGGTCTTCACTACCCCTTGCACCAATCGTTGATCGGGAAAGATCCTCCGGGACGACACCTCAGCGTCGTCTGCCTTATCAGGCAGGGAGATCTGTGGAGGCGGCTCGCTCTCCATCATCTCCGGAAGAAGATCCCCCGAAGAGGAGGACTGTTGAGCAGGGTTGCGTACCGGACAGCAAACATATATTTTAAATGTTACCCTCACGACCAGGAAAGAATGGGACATGTTTAAAAACACCCTGATTCACTTACGATTCAGCTAAGGGCCTATCTTTGCAGAGTGACTGCATGTCAACGTCACCCCCAGACTGGGATACCTTGCCCCGCTTAGAAGCTTCTTTCTTCGAGTCTTCGGAGGCGTCCCTTTTCTTCCCATGAGGAAAAGGGATGTCAGTTTGCCCTTCCCTTCCACCTTTGGAAGTGGAAGTTCCAATCTCCCCAGATAAATTGCCTGGTGTGCCTCCAGAAGGGAGGCCGCCTTGGGCATCTTCACTTTCCTCCTTATCTTCCCTCGCCGGCACTTGATATGGCGCCGGAGCCAGCATCCTTGTTAATACCGGATCAGCAGAGTCTTCGGGAAGTGGAGCCGAACACTTGATTCTCTCCGCCTTCTTTAGCCAGCCCTGGCCGAATAGAGTTTTATCAGTAGATTGTTATGAATAATTTGACTAAACCGTCTTCGGGAGTTAGGTACTTACCGGAGTATCCAGATGGTTCCATTCAAGACCAAGGTCTTCTGTAGTATCCGGTCACTGTTTTCGTGCGCCGAAGAATAAATTCCACATCCCTCTGAGCATTGTGTCGAAGAAGTGTGGAAGGGTCCATGGACCTTCCGGATTGAACTCCCACATACGGAGAGGATGCCGCTGGCACGGAAGGATCTGGCAGATTAGCATTACTTGGATTACATTGGTGAGACCGGTGTCCTTTTTAATGAGGCTCCGAATGCGACTTTGCAACGTCTGCACTTCATCAGTAGATCACCAGTCCAGCCCTAGTTAATCCATGATGCAAGCTATAAAGGAGGACCAGATCGAAACGCGGGTGTAGCTGCCAACTTTTTACCACGGGGTTCGGTAATGTAAAACCACTCCCGTTGCCATAGGTCAGAAGATTCTGCGAAAGAGCCATTTGGCCAAGGAGAAGTGGTAAGTTTGCTTATTGAAGCGCCTCCGCACTCTACTTGTTTCCCGTTGATTACCTTCGGGTTCACGATGAAGGTTTCAAGCCATAAGCCGAAGTGTGGGGAAATCCGGAGGAAGGCCTCGCACGTGATGATGAACGCCAAGATATGAAGGAAGGAGTTTGGAGCTAGATCATGGAAATCTAGCCCGTAATAAAACATCAACCCTCGAACAAAGGGATGGAGAGCAAGCCCAAGCCCTCGGAGGAAGTGAGAAATGAATACAACCCTCTCATTGGATCTGGGAGTGGGAAAAACCTGCCCTTGAGCAGGAAGCCTATGGAGGATTTCCGCAGTCGGGTATCTTGCCTCCCTGAGCTTTGAGATATCCTCCTCTGTGACTGAAGAGGCCATCCACCAGCCTAGAAGGCTGGGTCCGGACATGGCTGGAGGCTCGAAGTGACTAGATTGACCCTTGAGTGTTGGAACATGAGGTGGGAGGTGGAGGAAAGAACTAGCGTGGAAGAAAAAGGACAGGCCTTAGCCCCTTTATAAAGGCGACGAATATCAAGCGTCCCCTCTGTGGCCTTAAAACATGTGTCACAGCCTGATTTTCGGCCCTTTCTTTTTCCTTTGCTTTTCCGAGGTTTTTGCTTGAGTTTTCTTTTTCCGTGGCTCTGTGGTCTGGAAACTGAAGAAGATGCCCTCTTCTTTGCTTCCAGAGTGGCTTGTCATTCCCAAATCTTTCCCTAGACCCTGTCATTTCCATCCTAGCCCAAATCTCAATATTCTTTTTATTGGGAATATTCCTTTTCTATTAAAGCAATAACTCCAATTGCCCTAGGTTGTGAAGCAACCTATACTTCCCTCACTCCTAAAATTCCCAAATAATTCTCACAAATTGTTTGGGTCATATCTTGATCAAATATGGCAAAACTTTTCATTTCCATGTTAAAAAATAATCCCCCAATAATTCATTTCCTATTCTGCCCTGAATGGCACTTTGTGAAGGAAGTGTCACTTATATTTATCCTATTGACTCCCAACCTTTTTGGGCATGTTTATATGTCCAAATAATTGCCCCACGCACAAGTCCAAATTTATTTGCCAAGTAAATCTTCCTCAGTGAATTTTCAAAGTTTTTGTCAGGCTGAAGGCTTTGTGAAGGAAGTACTAGCAAGGAGTATCCAAATAAGTTGAGATTTTGCACACTCCTTAATGTGCTCATATTAACCCCTTCCACCCATTTGTAGCCCCATCCAATTATATATGTGAGCACAGGAGCAAATCTTTGTTTCTGGCAAAATTTTCAGGTTGCGAAGCAAGTATATTTTATATTGCTTAAAAAATCCTGATAAATTACCAGATCATTCTTCTACCCATGAAACATCTCTCCACCCATTTCGGCATCATTTAATTGAGCCATTTGACCACCATATTATTTCAAGTTTCTGGTCAGCAGAGATGTTTGTGAAGCAAGTGCTATTTTGGTTTGTCCATTTGCCATGATCTTTTTACAGCATCATCATATGACCTAATGACTAAGCTTTGCCCAATTTTAGCTCAAGTCGACACTCCATGTGAGTGCATCTTGATGATCTTCATTTCTGGACCATTTTGGCAGTTGCAAAGCAACTATGATTTATATTAGTCCATTTCTTCCCAAACTCCCCAGGACTGTAGACCTTCCTATCCTAAACACCCCAGACATCTTATTTTACTTCAAGTAACTCCCTGTTAATCACATTGAGCTGGTGAAGTTTACTGCAGTAAACTTCAGAGCTCACTAACTTTTTAACCAGAGTGCCTTTAACCTAGTTACCACCTCAGTGAAACTCCATCTTCAAAGGACTTACCACTCAACATCATTTGCTAGCTGTTTACCTCACGGACATGCCAGCAATGGTGGTGACCACTGTTTTGGCATGCCATGAGCGCGTCCAGTGGCCGTTTGTGCTCAGGTCCCTCCCCCTCTCGTTGTCTTTGCGCCCGTGATCATGTCCAGTAGATTGCCCTCGTCGTCGCCGTCCTCCTGGAGCCCTCTCCCCCTCCGTCCTCTTCCTCACCGATGCTCGCCGACGAGCGCCCACGGGAGCACAGTGCTCCGACGAGCTTTAATGGCGTTCGGCCATTTCTCCTCTGCGTCCCTCGCCCCCTTCTACCCCGTGAGCTCTGCCCAGTGCCCTCCCCGTCATTTGCCCCAAGCCCATGCGCGCGGCACGCGTTCGCGGCGCCAGACATGCGTCTCCGGTGGTGACAGCTCGGCCCCCTCGCCCCACGGCTATTTAAGCCCTCCCTGAGGCTGTACGACCTTACCACCAGCCTCGCACCACCTCCAGCAACCTCCCTGGCCTCTTCCCCGAGCTCGAGAAGCTCCCTGTGCCCCTCACCATCGCCATGGCCGCCGTACGGGTCCGCTCGAATTCGGCCGAAGCCAAGGCCCCCTCCACCTCTAGCCACCACCTACGTCTTCCCCGTGCTCCGGCGACCCTCCCCAGACCCTCCATTCCTCGCCGGAGTGCTTCAGGCCACCGTCCCCAAATCTCAGTCGCCGCCGTCTGCAGTTCCTGCCACCGCGTGGTGCCACGTCCACGCCCCTCCCCGGCGCTCCCTCTGCCCTGGGATAGATGCGGCACCTCCTCCCAAGTCCACCGGTGGCTTTGTCCTCACTGGAGACGCCCGGAGTTGGCCGGGCGAGTCGCCAGAGCGCGCGGCCTCGCCTCTGCCTGTTCTGATCGGGAGGAAGGAGAGAGGAAGAAGAGAAGGGAGGACAGAAAGGGAGTGCATAAGGTGGGACCCACCTGTCATCCACACAGGAGCCGGCCCCGCCACTGCCATACTAGATAAGTGGAGACGTAAACCACCGAATACGCTTTCCAGTTTTCTGTTTTGGCCCAGACTGTAAAATAATTTTTTATAGATAGGTCCCTCGCAGAAAATCATCCGTATCTTTTTATCCGTAACTCTAAATGAGGTGAAACCAATGCTCACTTCTTCGTTTCGTCGAGCCCGTTCTGTTGGTCACACTTTCACTATGGTTTGACACTGTGAAAATGACCTTTCTGCCCTTGCCCTTATTCAGCCCCCTCCGCGAGAGAACGTTTTCCGGCGAATCTTTCCGCGGCTTCACCGCACTTCTCCCCGGTGTTTTCTTCATCCCCAAGCAAGCCACAATACCCACTTGCATGATAGTCATGTAGTAACCATGGTTTTCAACTTGAATATTTTATAAATGATTGCTTGTTGAAAAGATGGTTATCGTTGTTTCGGTGATGTTCAGATTTGCATGTTCACTGTTATGCTATGTTGTCTTATACTCTGTGATCATGTTATACCTGCTAGTACTACCTTCCATATGTTTATGCTGGTTAGTGGTACATGTTGATGTTAGTGATGGTTATGCTAGTCAGTATGCCATGCTCAGTGGATATGAGTTATTGTCGATGTGATGGATGGTTATGTGATACCCTCATGATGATGTTGATATCATGTTCATGTATTAGTGTTGGCATCATGTTATTTTATCATGGCTCAGCATATTTGCATTCAAGTTTAACCAGATTAAATTGAACTTGAACACCTGTTGGTTGAGTCATGGTGCAGCTGAATCGATGCTGACCAGTGCAACCACGCTTACCAGTATGGGACGGTCCTAACTGGGTCTATTGTCGTGCCTCTGGTCGGTACCTCAATTTAGGGAAAGTTATGGGCGCGTGCTACCCTGATCAGGTAGGCGGAGCATAACCTTGTGAGCCCGTTGTTAAGTTAATTTTGGTACTGGATGCCGGTGTGGATCGTGGCCACGATGGTGGTCGAGGTGTCTGGAGGTAGACACGGGGCCACCCAGGACTAGCCCGGTGGGGTCTGAGTCGGAAGGGCCGGGAGAGTGTCATGACAATAGATCGGTTTTTTCGGAACACCGTTGGTCCACTCGAATGGGAGAGTGAGGCCATGGGTTCCGTAGTGTGGGTACAGTGTACTAACCTCTGCAGAGTGTATATTAATCTATCGATAGCCGCGCCCGTGGATAAGGGCCCAGGTTGAGAGTAGGTCACACCATGAGTCAACAGTAATACGAATAATGTGCTTAATAACAGTGAGATAAGTTGGCCAAGTGTTGGTCGGGTTGTGATCGCCGTAAGGATCACGGGCCATGTAGTGGTCGGGTTGTGATCGCCGTAAGGATCACGGGCCAAGTGTTGGTTGGGTGGTGATCGCTGTAAGGATCACGAGGGTATCGAGGATACCGAGTTGTTGTATATTCGTGATGTTGTACGAGAATCGTGGGTAAAAGTCAAGCTCCTTGTGGTCATTTATTGATTAGTGCGGTATTGTTTATACCAAGCTTGATTTGATCCTGAGATGATCGTGCGATGTCCGAGGTCGGTAAGTGATGCATGTGATGGTTATGAGGTAACCGAGCAGAATAAGTGGTGCATATAGTGTTATTATGCTGCATGCTGGTATTGTCGGACTAATATGTTCATGTTATGATAGCTATATCATGTTTATGTTGGTCATGTTCATGCTATATTGCTATGATGATATCATGATAATTCCTGTTTAACCTGTAATTGCCATGCTGTTGTCTGTCTTGCATGCTTCTGGTTATTTGTGAGCTTGCAAGTACATTCAATGTACTGACCTGGCATGTCATGCCAGTTTGCAGGTCATGCTGGATTTGATTGCTTGCTTGTCGTGGTTTCCGTTCGTGCGAGCTAGGATAAGCGTTCCAGCCAGAGTCCCTGCGGAGTGGAGTTCACCACCGTCGCCGTTGTTCCGATGCTAGAGTTATTCCGCTGCTTCGAGTTGTTCTGCTGCTTGCATAGGGCAACTGAGGATGGCGTAGTGTCACCGTACCGATGTTATTCATTGTAATATCGGAGACCTTGTATTCATATTCATGTAATAATAGAAGGCTGGTTTGCCTATGCTAAGCAGTGCCGTATTCTAGAAGAATTCTCCTCGATCTCTGGGATGGAATACGGGGAGTTCCGGTTTCTCTGAGCCGGGGTGCCACAGGCTTGGTATCAGAGCAGGTCTGGCTGTAGGACGCCCTAGACCGTGCGAACGTTAGAAAGTGGTAGTATAGAACCCAGTTGGTTTGTTGCACTTGGTTGCTGCATTTGTTTGTCGCATAGCATGCATATAGCCTTAGTATTTGTGATAACGGTTTATCTGGTGAGTGTAGCTAGCATCGGTTCGGATCCACTACAGCTTAACCTTTGCATTTCTCCCGTTCCTTTTTCTTTCGGTGTTTGGTGTCATTTCTGTCCCAGCAGAGTGATGCCAAGTGATTCCGACACTGTTTGCAAAAATGGTGCTCGGGCATCGCGCCGATGTCTTTCTTTCAGTCCCGCCTATCGTTTCAGTGATGGACATGTGTCTATCCCGAATCGTTCTTTTATTTTGTCATGTTGGCAACCCTTAATGATATTAGTTATCAAGAAAGGGCAATGTCAGTAGCCTCAGCTTTTCCCCGCTATCCTATTTCTTGGACGAGTACGGATCTTTCTCCGTCCGCTTGATAATAATGTGGTTGTGACCTTCGTGTCCCACTACATGATTACCGAGTACGTCCTTGCCTCCGAGCTAGTCCAGGTTGCTATCTGGCTAAGCTAGCACTTGGTGTAGCACTGTTTACACCAATTCTTCCACACATTTATTCATCCTCGTGCACATCGTCACAGCATGCTAGACCGAAATACCGGAGTTTTCACGAGATTTGCGTGCTTAGGTGTGCATGCATATTATTATATGAGTAGCAGTAGTATGTGATGATTGCTTGATTAATTATATTAGTAGAATGCTTGTGTGCTTTTGTTTTAGTCGTTTCTGTTGTTCCTTTCTTTGGGCCTTCGGTGTTACAAATTTTTCCCCTATTAAAGTTGCTCGTCAGCCGACACCGGACCCGAAGAATCAGCAAGGACCACATATATTTGGGAACTCAGCTAAACAGAATGGAATTATCAGCAAACTGCAGTGAAATTGGAAATAGCTTGTCTGGATGCAAAAGAAATCCTGGATGGACCGCCAGTATCAAGTTTGCATTAGTGTGCACTCATCACAACAAAATGATTAATTCAGCAGAAGATAAATTGTGTGCAAGGTTGACAGAATATTATCAAAGGTATGGCTCAGATACAAGTTTAATTTTTCGTTGAGGATGATTTTGGAACTCGATGTACCTGGAAGCAAGCAAAAATATGGCATGTAATCAAAAAGGAGGATAGTCCAGTAAAACCTTGTTTCATGCAAGAAATCAATAGCAAAAATATTCAGGTGGTTATATATGTGGAAATCGGACCGCATATCACAATAAGAAGCTTCTGGTGAAAGAAACCCACTTTTCCCTTGCAAAAATACCAGAGAAGTTTCCAAGGCAAGATTCATCTATCTTCCTCAGTACGATATATGGATGATTTCTCGTGCAAGGTACTCTGCCTTCTTCAGTAAGCAACCGCAAAAGCTTCCAGCATAAGGTACTCAGATTTTCCCCAGCAAAGTCTTTAAGGGGGTAAGCTTCTGAAGCACGATATTCGGTCTTCTTCAACAAGCTGTCTGATGGAAGTTTCGAGCACAAGCCAGCAAATATTCCTCAGTACGACATTGGTACAAGGTAGTACACTGTGAATTGACAGCATATGGCAGTGAATCCCAAGAATCAGATCCGCAACCTTTTGGTCGGAAGCAAGATCTTACAAGTCACCCGATGAGGATCTGAAAACCACGTGAGGATGGTTACGAGAATAAAGCCAGTATACACCGCAGTGTGACAAAGGATTATGAGGATTGACGACCTCAGTAAGCTCAGTACAAGTACCCGTGAACCTGGAAAATGATCCTGATGAGCCCTTGTCCCCTTTTCTCCAATGACGGCACCACGCCTATGATCTAAGCTGTTTCTAGATTTCCAGGGTGGATGCCTATTTTTGTTTTTCTTTTCAACAACTGTCACGAGTCTGAGTTGCTTTTCGGCCGTCTCGTACAGCTGTTGAGTTTCTTTTTGTGACAGTAGCCCTATAGCTGCTTTTTGGCTATTTTAGGGAGCTGCCACCTTCCTCTTATCGACCCGGTCTCATGCTCTGAGCTGTTTTTCGGCCGTCCTGAGCCGTGGTTGAGTTATTTCAGTAATGTTCCAGATATGGGTTGTAAAGACCGTTCTGGCGGCTACTGATTTATTTGTCGATTTCTTGCAAGGGTTTTGGATGATCACTTCCGAACGATTAGAATTTGAGAGGTGTTGAACCTGTCATGTAATAGGTTACCCTGTCAGAAAAAATGAGGATAAGCTACAATTGCACCGACAGTACCTATGGTCATACAAAGAAACAATATGGCCCAGCTCTTTCAGCCAAGGATCCTGACCAAGAAAACAATAATGAAGGAGCAAGACCAGTGAGGCAGGTATGAAAATTGTTGCATGTTCCCCATGGTGTAGAGCCCCAGACAGTTAAGTCAGTATTGATCCACATGGATATGCCTACAACATGAGTAATCGGCATGAGGAATAACAGTCTGGAAGCCTGATTCCTCACTTATATGAATCATCATGGATAGCCTGTCGTGAACAAAATTTTTCCGTCAGAACCACCGTCAGTCAAGTCTGCAGATATTATCATACAGGCCAAACCCTTTATGCTGGCCGAGACAAGGGACAATCAAATAATTGGTACGGATCCGATACTCACAACAGTGGAACCGGTTAAGATGATTCAGAAACTTCTGCGATGAGTCAGAATCTGTCAGGAAACGGCTATGTTTTAACTCACTGTTTGGAACCCAAAGGACGTGCATTTAGTGGAGAAACCCAATACAATGAGTCAGAGCTTGAGTTTTCATCAGAAAATTCTGATCATCATTACATAAAAGGTTGTAAGTGCTGGATGGCACACCCAGCAGAAATCACTTTTGGATTTGTGAGACGGACATATATTTCAGTCATGATAATTAAATCACACTCAGCTAGTCAGCAGATCTAAAAAGAAATTGGAGCCTATATAAGAATGAGCAAGCCAGGTAAGATTTGTCAGAATGTGGATACAGTAAAGCAAACCACCCCAGGGCCAGTCAGATAAAAATTTAGTGGGAACAACAATAAAGGAAAAAGGATACCCGAGTTGGAAACGGTTTCCTTAAGTCAGAATATTCATACTAGTTCCCTGAGCAACCAAATCTCGAGGACGAGATTTCTTTAAGGGGGTAAGGTTTGTCATAGCCTGATTTTTGGCCCTTTCTTTTTCCTTTGCTTTTCCGAGGTTTTTGCCTGAGTTTTCTTTTTCCGTGGCTCTGTGGTCTGGAAACTGAAGAAGATGCCCTCTTCTTTGCTTCCAGAGTGGCTTGTCATTCCCAAATCTTTCCCTAGACCCTGTCATTTCCATCCTAGCCAAATCCCAATATTCTTTTTATTGGGAATATTCCTTTTCTATTAAAGGAATAACTCCAATTGCCTTAGGTTGTGAAGCAACCTATACTTCCCTCACTCCTAAAATTCCCAAATAATTCTCACAAATTGTTTTGGTCATATCTTGATCAAATATGGCAAAACTTTTCATTTCCATGTTAAAAAATAATCCCCCAATAATTCATTTCCTATTCTGCCCTGAATGGCACTTTGTGAAGGAAGTGTCATTTATATTTCTCCTATTAACTCCCAACCTTTTTGGGCATGTTTATATGTCCAAATAATTGCCCCATGCACAAGTTCAAATTTATTTGCCTAGTAAATCTTCCTTAGTGAATTTTCAAAGTTTCTGTCAGACAGAAGGCTTTGTGAAGGAAGTACTAGCTAGGAGTATCCAAATAAGTTGAGCTTTTGCACACTCCTTAAGCCTTGTTTGGCAGCAAGGGATTGTGGAGGTTTTGGGAGGAGAGGATTCCAGGGGATTTGGTGAATCCCCCTCTTCCACCCAATCCCCTTGAAACCTCAAATCCCCCTCCAGCCACACATCCCTCAAATCCCCCTCCGTACAAAACACTGTTTAACAGAAAGGGATTGCCATATTGAATTAAAATATTGTAAAACAGTTAAAAATCTAATCTTGCAACAGTTCTTCACATGAACAACATAATTTGCTTGACTTGGAATCAATATATCATCACATAATTGCACTGTCACATAACAGCAACATATTCTCTTACATCAGCATGACTTGGAACATAGAGAAAAGTCCTACGCAAGACATGCATATATTTAAGCATGCTGAGAATACATAAACATGCTTAACTATTTATGCAACATAGAAAAAGCATCACTTGATGTTCTGCATGCTTAACTATTGTTGGAAGAGAGTACATGACAGGAGCATAAATTCCAACCATAAGACAGCAGTAGCGCAGACACAAAAGCAACCGAGGAGACTCTCAAACAAACGATTTTGAGGGACCCTGCAAACATCACATTCTTCCTCTGCTTGTTCCACTTCTCAACCTGGTTCAGTGGGACCTAGAGGGAAAACAAAATTCATGTCAGCAAACAAAGAGACTTTTCCCTTGCATAAACAACAATGATCAGGTATATTTCAAGGAATTATATGAAATGGATCATCGACCTAAAATCTTAGGTACATTATTACTACTATCAAGAGCACAACTGCATGGCAGAGATTTTTTAACAACTAACAACTATAGATTGAGAATATGGAACCGTAGCGCCTCCATCACAAAATACAAAATTAAAAGGTGAACAAAGGCAAGCTCCGTTCAACTTCAGAGGCTGTAGACTGTATGCAAAGGGAAAAGTACAATGAACAAATAGTATGAATTATTTCATGGCCTTGTTAGAGTTACATCAAGAGGTACAAAACTACTTCCAGATTAAATCAAATAGTAACAAACACAAAAGCAAGAAGAATTTGATGTGACACGCAAGTAACGTTGAACATTCACTAGGCAGTCCCATGAATATTTCTTTAGACCAACAAGCAACGAGAGATTACACATTCATAACACAATCCATTGCTCCAAAATCAGCCAACTACATACAGAATACAGAAACTTCCAGACCGAACAGTTTTTTTGTGGAAGAGAAAACTCATAACAAAATCTGATGAGCAAACAATTTATGATGCACTATAGAGTTATTGCACTACTGGAGGCAGCACATCTAGTTAGTGCTGATCCAAGCCAAGTGCTGATCCAAGCCAAGGAAACGATCAATTTAGTCTAAATACACCCACTGTCCATTACTCCAATGGCTGAGAAGAAGCTAATCCCCTTTGGGTTGTGGAAGAAACATGTATCATATCTAAGCTAGCACAGGTGCTCTCGATCCAGCAAGAACAACTATACTCTATATTACTTAAACAAACATGTATTATCACTGTTTCTTTATTGCCAAACACTGATTCCACCGCACCGTAGCAGGTATCCTTAAAAACACATTTGTAAAATTTTGCCGAGTGATCTCATCTCGGAAACATCATAATGCACACCAGCAAAGCCAGTGAATCTCTCTGTCCCAGTTGACCTGTGCGGCGGGACGATTCACTTTGCTATGTCAGTCGCTAGTGCAAGCACAAATCCAAATCAGAGTACATGGTATATACAAATACAAATCAGAATAAGCACCCAAATCAGAGTATATAGTATATACAAATACAAATGACAAAGAAAGGAAGGCAGTTGATTTGTTCATGAATTAGTAAACAACGGATACAAACAAGAAAGATGTCGTTTAGACTTCAGATGCCACAACATCAGACCATCACTAATTAACAGCTCTACACCACACTTCAATCACCATCAACATCATATCATCACCTACGGTTAAAAAGGTAGTTTACAAACTGTCAATCCTCCAAGATCCATCAGACCATCACCATCAGAAAATCACGGCAATCTCGCCGGGTAGGGTTAGGGCAGAGGTGGGGAGAGGAGGGGAGAGGCGGCGATGACTTGCCACCGGGGAGAACGCCAGTATTCTGGAGGAGTAACGCCGATGTCGGGCGGCGTCGGGGCGTCAAGTAGAATCGGGCGGCGGCGTCGGGCTCCTCCTCTCGCCGGCAGGGCTCCTCCCCTCGGTGGCTACGGCGGGGCACTTCCCCTTGGTGGCGGCGGGGTTGAAGATCCGGCGGCGGGGCTCCTCCCCTCCGTGGCTGGCGGCGTGCGCTCGGTCAAGAGATTCCCTGAGTCCTTCGACAAGGGTTCTAAGTCGCGTGGGCTCGGGAGGATCGAAGGAGATTAGAGAGGATCTTCCCATCCAAACCCCCTGTACCAAATGGGCCGACGGTTTTGGTAATTCATAACAACATATAGCTCATTGAGCTAATGCTATTCCAAGACTATTATTTCAGGAAAGCTCAATGAATGGCATGGCATGGATGATGAAAGTGGATCCCTCAAAATACTAAGGACAAAGGATTGGCTCAAGCTCAAAAGCTCAAGACTCTTCATTTTACATTTTAGTGATCCAAGATCACATTGAGTCTATAGGAAAAGCCAATACTATCAAGGAGGGATGAGGTGTTGCTTAATGAGCCTCTTCATGTGCTTAGTGATATGCTCCAAAACCCTCAGTTACTTTCTCACATCCACAAATGACCTAAACCTAAAGCCAAAATCGGTCACACCGATTCTTTCTATCCGGCGCCACCGATTTCAAAAGTCATAGCCACAACCACAAACCCTAAGCAAATCGGTTCTACCGATAGGGATCTTGGTCTCACCGAGATGGGATTGTAATCTCTCTGTTTCCCTTCGTAACGTTTCGGCCTAACCGAAGTGAGCGATCGGTACCACCGAGATTGCAATGTAAACTCGCTGTTTCCCTTTTGTAACATTTTGGTCTCACCGAAAAGAGCAAATCGGTCCCACCGAGTTTACCTGACCAACTCTCTGGAAAGCTTATTACCAAAATCGGTCTCACCGAGTTTGTGTAATCGGTCTTACCGAGATTACGTTATGCCCTAACCCTAACCGAATCGGTCTTACCGAGTTACATGTCAGTCCCACCGAAAATCACTAACGGTCACTAGGTTTACTAAATCGGTCCGACCGAGTCTGTTGAATCAGTCCCACCGAGTTTGGTAAATTGTGTGCAACGGTTAGATTTTGTGTGGAGGCTATATATACCCCTCCACCTCCTCTTCATTCGTGGAGAGAGCCATCAGAACAAACCTACACTTCCAACTTACCATTTCTGAGAGAGAACCACCTACTCATGTGTTGAGGCCAAGATATTCCATTCCTACCATATGAATCTTGATCTCTAGCCTTCCCCAAGTTGCTTTCCACACAAATCTTCTTTCCACCAGATCCAAATCCTATGAGAGAGAGTTGAGTGTTGGGGGACTATCATTTGAAGCACAAGAGCAAGGAGTTCATCATCAATGCACCATTTGTTACTTCTTGGAGAGTGGTGTCTCCTAGATTGGCTAGGTGTCACTTGGGAGCCTCCGACAAGATTGTGGAGTTGAACCAAGGAGTTTGTAAGGGCAAGGAGGTCGCCTACTTCATGAAGATCTACCGCTAGTGAGGCAAGTCCTTCGTGGGCGACGGCCATGGTGGGATAGACAACGTTGCTTCTTCGTGGACCCTTCGTGGGTGGAGCCCTCCGTGGACTCGCGCAACCGTTACCCTTCGTGGGTTGAAGTCTCCATCAACATGGATGTATGATAGCACCACCTATCGGAACCACGCCAAAAACATCTGTGTCTCCAATTGCGTTTGAATCCTCCAAAACCTTCCCTTTACTTTCTTGCAAGTTGCATGCTTTAATTTCCGCTGCCTATATATTCTTCACATGCTTGTGTGAATTGCGTGATGATTGCTTGACTTGTCCTAAGATAGCTAAAATCTGCCAAACTCTAAAATTGGGAAAAGGTTAAGTTTTTAATTGGTCAAGTAGTCTAATCCCCCCCCCCTCTAGACATACTTCAAGGTCCTACAAGTGGTATCAGAGCTTTGGTCTCCATTTGCTTTGATTTCCATAGCTTTTGGTGGTCATAGCCTTGGTTTCACAACCTAGGAGAGTATGGTGTCTAGTGAGGGAAATTGTCACCGTAGAGGTCCTTACTTTGATGGTACTAATTTTGCTAGTTGGAAGCATAAGATGAAAATGCATATTCTCGGACATAACCCCGCCGTTTGGGCAATTGTTTGTATTGGCTTGCAAGGTGAATTCTTTGATGGGAGAGAGCCGAAACGTGAAGCTAATGCGGAAGAATTGAAGATGTTGCAATACAACGCTCAAGCTTGGGAAGAATTGACACTCCATGTGAGTGCATCTTGATGATTTTCATTTCTGGACCATTTTGGCAGTTGCAAAGCAACTATGATTTATATCGGTCCATTTCTTCCCAAACTCCCAAGGACTGTAGTCCTTCCTATCCTAAACACCCCAGACATTTTCTTTTGCTTCAAGTAACTCCCTGTTGATCACATTGAGCTGGTGAAGTTTACTGCAGTAAACTTCAGAGCTCACTAGCTTTTTAACCAAAGTGCCTTTAACCTAGTTACCATCTCAGTGCAACTCCATCTTCGAAGGACTTACCACTAGACAACATTTGCCAGCTGTTTGCCTCACGGACATGCCAACACTGGTGGTGACCACCGTTTTGGCATGCCATGAGCGCGTCCAGTGGCCGTTTGTGCTCGGGCCCCTCCCCCTCTTGCTGTCTTCGCGCCCGTGATCATGTCCAGTAGATTGCCCTCGTTGTTGCCGTCCTCCTGGAGCCCTCTTCCCCTCCGTCCTCTTCCTCACCGACGCTCGCCGACGAGCGCCCGCGGGAGCACAGTGCTCCAACGACCTTTAATGGCGTTCGGTCGTTTCTCTTCTGCGTCCCTCGACCCCTTCTACCCCGTGAGCCCTGCCCTGTGCCCTCCCCGTCGTTTGCCCCGAGCCCATGGGCGCGGGCACGCGTCCGCGGCGCCGGACACGCGTCGCCGGCGGTGCCAGCTCGGCCCCCTTGCCCCGCGGCTATTTAAGCCCTCCCCGAGGCCGTTCGACCTTAGCACCAGCCTCGCACCACCTCCAGCAACCTTCCCGGCCTCTTCCCCGAGCTCGAGAAGCTCCCTGTGCCCCTCACCATCGCCATGGCCGCCGTTCGGGTCCGCTCGAATTCGGCTGAAGCCAAGCCCCCCTCCACCTCTAGCCACCACCTACGTCTTCCCCGTGCTCCGGCGACCCTCCCCAGCCCCTCCATTCCTCGCCGGAGTGCTTCAGGCCAACGTCCCCAAATCTCAGCCGCCGCCGTCTGTAGTTCCTGCCACCACGCGGTGCCGCGTCCACGCCCCTCCTTGGCACTCCCTCTGCCCTAGGATGGATGCGGCGCCTCCTCCCAAGTCCACCGGTGGCTTCGTCTTCGTCGGAGACGACCGGAGTTGGCCGGGCGAGTCGCCGGAGCGCGCGGCCTCGCCTCTGCCTGTTCTGGTCGGGAGGAAGGAGAGAGGAAGAAGAGAAGGGAGCAGAGAGAGGGAGTGGATAAGGTGGGACCCACCTATCAGCCAGACAGGAGCTGGACCCGCCACTGGCACACTGGATAAGTGGAGACGTAAACCGCCGAATACGCTTTCCAGTTTTCTTTTTTGGCCCAGACTGTAAAATAAATTTTTATAGATAGGTCCCTGGCAGAAAATCATCCGTATCTTTTTATCCGTAACTCCAAATGAGGTGAAACCAACGCTCACTTCTTCGTTTCGTCGAGATCGCTCTGCTGGTCACACTTTCACTATGGTTTGACACTGTGAAAATGACCTTTGTGCCCTTGCCCTTATTCATCCCCCTCCGAGAGAGAACGTTTCCCGGCAAATCTTTCCGCGGCTTCACCGCACTTCTCCCCGGTGTTTTCTTCATTCCCAGGCAAGCCACAATACCCACTTGCATGATAGTCATGCAGTATCCATGGTTTTCAACTTGAATATTTTATAAATGATTATTTGTTGAAAAGATGGTTATCGTTGTTTCGGTGATGTTCAGATTTGCATGTTCACTGTTATGCTATGTTGTCTTATACTCTGTGATCATGTTATACCTGCAAGTATTACCTTCCATATTTTTGTGTTGGTTAGTGGTACATGTTGATGTTGGTGATGGTTATGCTAGTCAGTATGTCATGCTCAGTGGATATCAGTTATTGTTGATGTGATGGATGGTTATGTGATACCCTCATGATGATGTTGATATCATGTTCATGTATTCGTGTTGGCATCATGTTATTTTATCATGGCTCAGCATATTCGCATTCAAGTTTAACCGGATTAAATTGAACTTGAACACCTGTTGGCTGAGTCATGGTGCTGCTGAATCGATGCTGACTAGTGCAACCACGCTTACCGGTATGGGACGGTCCTAACTGGGTCTATTGTCGTGCCTCTGGTCGGTACCTCAATTTAGGGAAGGTTATGGGCGCGTGCTACCCTGATCAGGTAGGCGGAGCATAACCTTGTGAGCCCGTTGTTGAGTTAATTTGGTACCGGATCCCGGTGTGGATCGTGGCCCCGACGGTGGACGAGGTGTCTGGGGGTAGACATGGGGCCACCCTGGACTAGCCCGGTGGGGTCTGAGTCTGAAGGGCTGGGAGAGTGTCATGACAATAGATCGGTTTTGTCGGAATGCCATTGGTCCACTCGAATGGGAGAGTGAGGCCATGGGAGAGTGTACTAACCTCTGCAGAGTGTATATTAATCTATCGATAGCCGCGCTCGCGGATAAGGGCCCAGGTCGAGAGTAGGTCACACCATGAGTCAACAGTAATAAGAATAAGGTGCTTAATAACAGTGAGGTAAGTTGGCCAAGTGTTGGTCGGGTTGTGATCGACGAAAGGATCACGGGCCATGTAGTGGTCAGGTTGTGATTGCCGTCAGGATCACGAGCCAAGTTTTGGTCGCGTGGTTATCGCCGTAAGGATCACGAGGGTATCGAGGATACCGAGTTGTTGTATATTCGTGATGTTGTACTAGAATCGTGGGTAAAAGTCAAGCTCCTCGTGGTCATTTATTGATTACTGCGGTATTGTTTATACCAAGCTTGATTTGATCCTGAGATGATCGTGTGATGTCCAAGGTCGGTAAGTGATGCATGTGATGGTTATTTGGTAACCGAGCAGAATAAGTGGTGCATATAGTGTTATTATGTTGCATGCTAGTATTGTCGGATTAATATGTTCATGTTGTGATAGTTGTATCATGTTTATGTTGGTCATGTTCATGCTATATTGCTATGATGATATCATGAAAATTCCTGTTTAACCTGTAATTGCCATGCTGTTGTCTGTCTTGAATGCTACTGGTTATTTGTGAGCTTGCAAGTACATTCAATGTACTGACCTGGCATGTCATGCCAGTTTGTAGGTCATGCTGGATTTGATTGCTTGCTTGTCGTGGTTTCCGCTCGTGCGAGCTAGGATAAGCGTTCCAGCCAGAGTCCCTGCGGAGTGTAGTTCACCACCGTCGTTGTTGTTCCGATGCTAGAGTTATTCCGCTGCTTCGAGTTGTTCTGCTGCTTGCATAGAGCAACTGAAGATGGTGTAGTGTCGTCGTACCGATGTTATTCATTGTAATATCGGAGACCTTGTATTCATATTCGTGTAATAATAGAAGGCTAGTTTGTTCTATGCTAAGCAGTGCCGTATTCCAGAAGACTTCTCCTCGATCTCTGGGCTGGAATACGGGGCGTTCCGGTTTCTCTGAGCCGGGGTGCCACAACATGCCTATTCCCAAGGAATCATGCCAACAAAACGGTTGGGTTACCCACGCTCGTGTTTATGGAAATCCCGCAATAAGGGGACACGACCTCTCCTTTGACAAGACGTGCCAATAAAAACCGCCTCCTGAAACATGGAGTGGTTGGTTGGAAAACGATTCAAAATAATGGCCGGGTGATGACGTAATGTCGTGCTACCAAAATTGTCAGTGGATTGGACTCGTGAAATATTATACTCTCTACGGTTGTGTGTGGAACTTGTTTTGCAGAGCCGGACATGATCCTTGTGTTCGAAGTCTACTTTGAAGTATTCGGAGAAGGAACCCGCCTTGCAATGCCGAAGACGATCTGTGCGCCGGACTCATCATCATTGAAGCCTAGTTCAGGGGCTACTGAGGGAGTCCTGGACTAAGGGGTCCTCGGGCAGCCGGACTATATGCTTGGGCCGGACTGTTGGGCTATGAAGATACAAGATAGAAGACTTCTTCCTGTGTCCAGATGGGACTCTCCTTGGCGTGGAAGGCAAGCTTGGCGATTCGGATATGTAGATTCCTTTCTCTGTAACCAACTTTGTGTAACCCTAGCCCCCTCCAGTGTCTATATAAACCGGAGGGTTTAGTCCATAGGACAACAATCATAATCTCATAGTCTAGACTTCTAGGGTTTAGCCATTACGATCTTGTGGTAGATCAACTCTTGTAATACTCATATTTATCAAGATCAATCAAGCAAGAAGTAGGGTATTACCTCCATAGAGAGGGCCCGAACCTGGGTAAACATTGTGTCCCCCTCCTCCTGTTACCATTAGCCTTAGACGCACAGTTCGGGACCCCCTACTCGAGATCCGCCAATTTTGACACCGACAATCGCCACTCCGTCAGACGCATCTACTTCACTCAGGCGCCCCAGGCATCGCCACTCCGTGGGACACGTCTACATCACTCGGATGCCTCGCACCTCGCCACTCCGCGGGATGCGTCTACATCACTCGGCTGCCCCGCACGTCCTCATCGGTTGGTCCTCTCATCACCACTCGGCCGCCCGCGCGTCGTCATCGGTTGGTCACCTCATCACCACTCGACTGCCCCGCGCTTCACCATCGGTTGGTCACCTCATAACCACTCGGCCGCCCCACACGTCGCCATCGGTTGGTCACCTCATCACCACTCGGCCGCCCCGCGTGTCGCCATCGGTTAGTCACCTCATCACCACTCAGCCGCCCCGTGCGTCACCATCGGTTGGTCACCTCATCACCACTCGGCCACCCCGCGTGTCGCAATCGGTTGGTCACCTCATCACCACTTGGCTGCCCCGCGTGTTGCCATCGGTTGGTCACATCATCACCACTCGGCCGTCCCGCGCGTCGCCACTCGGTTGGTCACCTCATCACCACTCGGCCGCCCTGCGCATCGCCGTCGGTTGGTCACCTCATCACCACTCGGCTGCCCCGCGCATCGCTGTCGGTTGGTCACCTCATCACCACTCGGCCACTCCGCGTGTCGCCTCTCAGTTGGACATATCTACATCAATTGGTTGCCCCTCGCATCGCCATCAGTTGAACACATCTTCACCACTCGGCCACTCGTGCACCTTCAGACAGCTAAGTCATTCTACATGTACTACATTTTGTTATTTCCGCGTTCCCAAGTATCCTGTAATTCACACATCACATTCACTCGGACGCCACGCCACCGAGTGTACATCTACACTCGGCTGCTTATTTTCACCCGAGTGCAACTTCTGTTTTTTCGCATACATCATTCACGAACGCCATGTGTTCTTCATTTCGAGTTTGCATCGGTCCTCCGGGACTGCAACTCAGTCCAAACACTACACTCCCGTTTTATTTGAGCCAGTACTCCAACGAGTTCAGTCGGATCCTTCACTTCGACAAGTTCGAACGGATCCTTCGCTCTTTCAGACTCTTGTTGGTTAACCAGCAAGCCCCTTGCACACCCAGTGGATGTCTATGGGTGTTATTCACACAATTTATTTCAGCACACATCAAATTTCCTCGAGAAATTATTATGTTGGCTTGTGCTATTTTTCCCACACAAGTTACGCGACCACTCGACAGCCCTATGCGCCAACTTCATCGCTACTCAGACTCGATCACCATAGTGGTCTTAGCGCACCACAACACCAACCTTGTCATTCTGTTGACTTCAAATGCATCCGGCCGACTCCTCTGCGGAATCCTCTTCATCGTATCAATGATATAGACCTTGTTAGGCATGAGACAGATAAGTCCGTTTTATAATTAAATTTCACACTTCACTACTTTGCGACTTTGCCTCTTTCGAGCATCACTCGGAAGCTTCTCCTCATCTTTACCTGAGTCTGACTCGATGAATTGCAAATCATCCATTCAAAACTATATTTCTCGTATTCCGACATGTTCGTTGTCGAAGATGTAGTATGCTCGGGGGCTATGCCGCACTCGGGGGTTGCATCTCATTTGGAATGACACTCTCCTGAGTGGTCGAGTACTTCATCACCAGTCAGATCCTTCACTTCAACAAGTTCATTCGATCCTCCACTTTGACAAGTTTTATAATCACCCAGACGCTCTGCACGCCATCATCATTCCTACTCAGACCATTTCAGCAACTTGGCTGGACACGCAATCTTTCACTCGGTTGCCCCGCGCGTCGTCACTTGGCCACCCCGCACGTCGTCACTCGACCACTCCGCACATCACCACTTGGCTGGACATGTAGTCCATCACTCGACCACCTCGCGCATCCTCACTTGAGCCGCTCCGCGCGTCGCCACACGGTTGGGCACATCTTCACCACTCAGTCACTCCGCGCATTGCCACTCGGTTGTGCACGTCATCACCACCCGGCTGCCCCGCGCGTCGCCACTTGGTTGTGCACGTCTTCACCACTCGGCCGCCCCGCGCATTGCCACTCAGTTGTGCACGTCTTCATCATTCGACCACCTCGCACATCATGACTCGGTTGCCCCGCACATTGCCATTCGGTTGGGCACGTCTTCACCACTCGGCCGCTCCACGCGTCACCACTCGGTTGGGCACGTCTTCACCACTCGGCCGCTCCGCGCGTCGCCACTCGGTTGTGCACGTCTTCACCACTTGGTGTCGGATTTCGGGTTCCGGCAAACCCTTCAGGTTCGAACTCTGGGGTGTGCACGAAGATCTTTCCCCTACCGGCTCACGTCTCGAAGTCTCGCAAAGGATCTAGCCTAGAAAGAAGAACACACAAGGGACACGAGATTTATACTAGTTCGGGCCACCGTCGTGGTGTAATACCCTACTCCAGTGTGTGGTGTGGTGGATTGCCTCAGGGGCTGATGATGAACAATACAAAGGGAGAACAGCCTCGCGAGGGGCTGTTCTTGAGCTGGTGCGATGAACTGCTTGGGGAGTTTAGTCGCCTCTCTCTAGTCTATGCACAATCTGGATCCTCTAGATCCTCTACTCTATGGTGGCTAGCTCTGTTTATAGAGGGAGGCCCTGGGCCTCTTCCCAAATAATGAGCGGGAAGGGCGCCAACAATCGGCCATTTTGAAGGGGAACATCTACTACACTTATCCTGACTAAAGTTGGTCTTCGTCTGCCAAAGACTCTGGTGGTGACACCGTCCTGGGCTCCATGATGACCTCCATCCTGCCGTTCTGCTGGTCTTGGTCTTGTTGCACCGAAACAGTAACCTTTACCCGATGCCTTGGCATGTGCTTGCCCCCTTTGCACCGAAGGGGAAACAAGGACACTGCACAGGCCAGCGCGCACCTGGCGCCCGCCTGGTCTTCAATCGTCATGGCTTGCGTCACGGGCACCTCGCGAGGTACCCTGCCTTGATCTCTCCGCCTCCTCGCGAGCCTGCCTGACGAGGCTGCTCCTGAGGAAGCTTCCTGCCGTCCGCCCCGCGAGGCTTGGCCCCTTGCGAGGGTCTTGAGCTTGAGCTGATGAAGCTAGGCTGCACTGGGCCCCCACTTGAGCCACACCGCATGCCGCAGGCAGGCAAGTCTGGGGACCCCTGTTCCCAGAACGCCGACAGTAGCCCCGGGACCAAGGCGCGCCCGGACTTGGCTTAGCAGAGAAGCGAAGGGGCAAGTGCGAAGCGCCGCGGGCCCCAATAGCCTGCGGCCTTGGATGCCGTGTGGCGATTGATTGGACATGGGCGTCTCTGCTTCCCCATGACGCCTCGGCAACCGCACAACTTGACAAGTCCCTGCATGCAAAAATGGGTCATGATTACCTGCGATCGTGGAGATCGACGGTTGGCCTTCTCCGGCTATAAGTATGGAACGGCGCGAGCCCTTCAGTCCATCCCTTCCTACTGATCCTTTCCTTCTTCTTCCTCACCCTTGCTCCACCTTACGCCAATGGCACCAATCCGCCGGTTTTCTACAGAAGAGAAGGGAAAGGCCCCCCGAGAGGGTCCCGACCCGCTTCCACCGAAGAAGCGGCTAGTCCTCTACCGCCGAAATGAGGGTGCCCGGCAGGAGGCGTCGAGGCCCTGGTATGAGCGGCCGCTGCCTGGGTTTCCGCTGCCCTTGTACGCCCGCATCGAGGGCCCTAGAGAAGAAGACGGCGAGCAACACCGACGGTGCTGCCACAGACGCCGGCGGGTTACGACGGTGCGCGTCGTTCCTCCTTGAGTCCATGCCGAGGGCTCCTCTCGTGAGCTTGTGCTCCATGCCGCCATGCCTCCTCGATCTTGGATTCACCTTCCTCCCTCCTTCACCTTCGAGATCCCGCCGAGGGGGCCTCTTGAGCTCTGGCTGCAGCACGCTGACTGCAGTACCCCTGCGACCGGAGCGGAGGTTGAGGTTGTCGCTCCGGGAAAGGTCTACATGACCCGTGGCAGGGGCGAGATCGCCTGGGTCTGCCGGATAGGGGCGCCCTCGTAATCCACCTCGAATACGATGGCGCCTCCTTGATGTTCTTCAAGGTCTTCGACGCGGAAGGACACCGGCTAGAATGCTGCCCCGAGAAAGGCGGCCGGGGCACCGCTGTGGCGAGGACCAGGCCCGCCGACCGCTACCCCAGCAGCTCCTTAGGCAGCAACGGAGGTGCCGGAGGGTCCAGCGACTCTGCTGAGCTTTACGCGACTCCGGAGATGAGCGACGACAGCTACGAGCCCCCAAGCTTGCGTCGTGCTCGGAGCAGGGCGGGTGCTTCAGGACGCCGGCGCTGCTGATCTGGATGGGATTGGCGTCGGCGCCTGATGGCCCACTATTGATGATGGCGTCTCCTGCGGAGGCGCGCGTAGTTAGCGTTCCTTAGGATTGGCACCTTTTGTTCCCTGCAAGGAATCGGAGTACCACCCCGCAGGGGTATGTAAGGCACTAGCCATGTCTTTTGTGAATATTATATCCTTATTATAAATTGATGCGAGATGCTTGTCCTGTCCCGGCTCGGATCCCCCTTTCTTTCCTCACGAGGGCTTGGTGCTCTACGCCGACAGGTCCCGGTCCCCAGGCAAGCTTTAGCCTCGCTGGTATGCCAGGTCGCGATGCCGTGGTCAAGGCCAGGAGGTGAGCGGCCCAAGGTCCAGTAAGAGCCCCTGAGTCGCGATGCTCAGGAGGTCCCCTTTAGCACTCAAGCAGCCTCCGCTGGGCAAGA
The DNA here is from genome assembly GCA_963921465.1 of Triticum timopheevii. Lineage (NCBI taxonomy): Eukaryota > Viridiplantae > Streptophyta > Magnoliopsida > Poales > Poaceae > Triticum > Triticum timopheevii. The sequence continues at coordinate 177,810,842 of OY997264.1, read as the reverse complement.
AAGGTAGGCAACGTTGCCGTGACAGAGCTGCACTAGGCGAGGGTTTAGCGCTGAGTCGAATCAGTTTTCGCGTGACTTATCTCGTAGGTTTGGCGTAGTTCCCATCGAGGTGCCGGGCCTGCGCGGCGGCAGCTGAGGTGTTGTTGGGTTAGGTCCTCGTGAGCTTATTCCATCCCCCCCGCACTTTCCTTAATGCTCTACGTCCTCAGGTCCCGGCCCTCGAGCGAGCTCAGCCACCGCTGGTATGACAGGTAGTGATGCCGTGGGTAAAGGCCAGGGGGTGAGGGCTGGAGAGCCAGTAAGAGCCCATGAGTCGTGATGCTCAGGCGCCCCCCTTTTAACATGGAAGCGGATCATGCTGGAGAGGTGGAGAGAGAGCTCGCGATGTCCCCAGCATTACTTCTGCAGAGGGTCCTGTATACCAATCACGAGGGGAAACAAGGTCTGTCGTTATGGTTGCCAGCCAACCATTGGTCGCTCCGAGGGAGTGATTGGGGCACTGAGGGCCTAGTGAGGTGGCGCCTTGCGGGGCTGCCACGGCCAGAGCTCGACCAGTCAGATTTATCGGTGTTGCAGGGACGGACCCGTACGCAAGTGCCATGCCAGAGCGAGCAGCTCCAAAGGTAGGTGTCAATCGAGCAGGCGGTTAGGTCAAGCATGTTAAGAGCGAAGGAGCAAATCCATTTAGATAGATGCAAAAAAGCAAACGCCACTGGGTCAGGCCCGAGCAGCTTGGGGATAATGCAGCCAGAGGGGCGCCCCCAACAAGGTAGGTAAAGAGCATAAGCAAAACGGATACATGCCGCAGGGACGGACCCATGCGACCTGGGAATGATGCAGCCCTGCGGGCGCTCCCAGCTGAAAATGGAACTTTGAAAGATGTCACCTAATACCGCTGGAGATAAAGTGATGCTGAAGTAGCGGACGACGCGTGGTGAGGAAGCCGACCCTCACGAGCTCCCGAGACCTGGAGCCTCGGGAGGCTCTGGGGGCATGGGTGGATCTTCGAGGGCCATCTCCATCTCCACCAGGACCGCGTGATGCCTGACCTCCTGAGCCTCCAGAATGCTCCTCAGCAGGCGCTGACGAGCGGCGACCGCGTTTGGCAGGCCAAAAGGCATGCGAACGTAGCTGTGAGGTGGGCCCTCGCAGCGCCCCACGCGTGAAGGCCAGAGGCGCTCCCGAGACGCGGCTCGGTTGAGCCCTGGTATGTCGATGCAGACGGACAGCCCGCCATCCTCGCATGGATGGGGGGCTACGGCGGGTAGGCGGCGGCTGCCGCGCATGACTCTTGACTCCTGTAGCTCCTGAATGTTTCTCACGATGAACTCCTGAGGGTTTGGCCCTTCTTGCCTAATACCTTCCTGAGGGAAACGCGCCTCGAAGCACGCCTCCAAGTGGTGCCCGAGCGCCTCCCTCGTGACCTTGGCAAATTCGGTGGCTCTCCAAGAAAGAGCCCCCGAGCCCTGCCCGAGGGGGGCGCTAGGCGCGCCTTCCTATGCGGTAGAGGGTGGCGCCCCATGAACGGGCGCAAATCCTAACGGAACGCCTCCGGAGGTGCCTGCCTCGTGAGGGTCTGGGCCAGGTGAAGCCTTCTTGTTCTTAGGGACCGCCTCGGGAAGTCTCCCACTCCTGTGATCTGGGTCTTCGATTGCCGCGGCTTGGAAGGCACGCTCAAGAGAACACACTGCATCCCTTTCCTCACAGGGTACTGTGATGACTCCACCACTTCCTGGCATCTTGAGGACATTGTAGCCATGGTGAATCACTGCCATGAACTTGGCCAGGGTTGGGTACCCGAGGACGGCATTGTATGGCAGGCGAATGTCGGCAACGTCGAAGTCAATGAGCTCGGTGCGGTAGTTGTTGCGCTGCCCAAAGGTTACAGGAAGGCGAACTTGCCCTATTGGAACGGTGGAACCATCAGTGACTCCTGAGAAAGGCTTGGTCGGCTGAAGCTGATCATATGGCACTTGGAGATTGTTGAATGTCTCGACGGACAGGACGTTGAGTCCTGCTCCACCATCGATGAGGGTCCTGGTGACTTGCACATTGTTGATGACTGGGGAACAAAGCATCAGGAGGACTCCGGCCGTTGCTCCGCACTTGAGCTGACCCGCTGAGCTGAACGTGATAGGGCACGCAGACCACCTGTGAGGGCGCGTGGCCTCAAGCTTGGGGAGGACTGCATTCACCTCGCGAGCAAACTGCTTGAAGATGCGCTGAGAGGTTGGGGCCTGAGCGCCGCCCAGGATGCAAGCGATTGAGCGCGGCTCCTGGAAGCCCCCAGCCCCCTCATCCTGATGATGGTCTTCATTCCTCCTCGATGGTGGTGGCAGAGGAGGGAGGCCTGCGTTGCTGTGCGGGCGATCCTCACGAGGCTGATCCCTCCAACCTCCCTCATGAGGCTGGTCCTGCCAACGGTCCTCGCGAGGTCGGTCACGCCACCCTTGGCGAGGGCCATGGTATTCCCATCGTCCTCCACCTCTTCCTCCTCCTCGGCCATAGCCCCGGTCGTTGCGCTCGGGGCGTCGGCCGATACGCCGATCTCGCACAGCCCTGAGCTCTTGGCATTCGTTGGTGTTGTGGGTGTGGAGGTCATGGTACACGCAGTACCGGCTACCCTTGGATGACTCAGGCTGATCCCTACCTCGCTCGGTGTCTGGCTCTGCTGCGAGCACAGCAGCTCCCTTACGCTTCACGTCCTTGACCTCGGGCTTCTTCTCTTCTAGATCGGCAGCCGGAAGCTCGAGGAGGGAGAGGCGCCCTTCCTCAGCCCTGGCACAATTGGTCGCCAAGTTCAACAGCTCCAGGGATGTGCACAGGTCTTCATGGATTGCTAGCTCCTATTTCATCTTGATGTCACGCACGCCATCGGAGAAGGCTGAGATGATGGCCTCCTCAGTCACCCCGGGGATCTTGAGGCGAGTGTTGTTGAAGCGCTGGATGTACTTCTGCAGGGTCTCTCCTGGCTATTGCTTGATGCGGCGCAGGTCACTCATGGCCGGGGGCCGGTCGCGAGTGCCTTGGAAGTTGGCGATGAAGCGGGTGCGCATCTCGTCCCAGGAGGAGATCGTGCCAGGAGCCAGGTTCAGGAGCCAGGTGCGGGCATCGTCCTTGAGCGCCATGGGAAACCAATTCGCCATGACCTTTTCGTCCCCGTTAGCGGCTTCGATGCCCAACTCGTAGAGCTGTAGGAACTCCGCGGGGTCTGCAGTACCGTCATAGCGAGGAGGCAGGTCCGGCTTGAACTAGCCGAGCCATGTGATGCTACGCAGCTCGGCGGTGAAGGCACGGCAGCCTGCGGTGGCCACCGGAGCTCTTTGATGGTGCGGGGCTTGCTCCTGGGGATTCCCGCACACCGCTGCCTGGAGCAGCGCGGGGTCTTGATGTGGTGGTGCAGGGATGCGGTCGTGGCGCACCGGTGTCGGGAGCACGCGGGCACCTTCTTGGGAACGAGGAATTTCCTGGCAGCTCCTTTCTTGTCGTGCAGGCGCCGGACGCGGTGGGTCTCGTCCTGGGCCGCGCGCCTTGGAGCCAGGGCACCTTCTTGGGGAGGAGGTGGCGGAGGCACCTCCTGATTATTGCCTCCTGCGCAGGACGGAGGACAAGGCAGCGAGAGAGATGGCAAAGGAGAGCCTCCTACGGCGCTGACGAGCTCGGTGATGCGGGCGAGCCAGTCCTCGTAGAGGTCATCGACGGGACGGTAGTGCAGGAGCTCACGCGCCAGGAGCAGCGCAGCATACGCGTCTGTGGGGGCGCGACGGGCGTGGGACGATGAACCGGCTAGAGTCAGCGACGGGGTGGCGGTGCGGCCTTCCTGCTGCACCGAAGGATGCAAGGACGAGGCCTGCTGCTCGTTCCCCGCCGGGCCGGTGGCGGCGTTGGCGGTAGGCGACGGGGAACAATGGGGGCGTCCGCTAACAGGAGCCGTCTGGGCGACTCGAGCGGTGAGAGCAGCGCGACGCTCAGCGCGAGCTCGGCGAGCGTCAGCCATGGATGCGACGGAAGATCTCACGCGACCAGCGGAAGAAAAATTCCGGCACACCCCTACCTGGCGCGCCAAATGTCGGATTTCGGGTTCTGGCAGACCCTTGAGGTTCGAACTCTGGGGTGCGCACGAAGATCTTTCCCCAGCCAGCTCATGTCTCGAAGTCTCGCAAAGGATCTAGGCTAGAAAGAAGAACACACAAGGGACACGAGATTTATACTGGTTCGGGCCACCATCGTGGTGTAATACCCTACTCCAATGTGTGGTGTGGTGGATTGCCTCAGGGGCTGATGATGAACAATACAAAGGGAGAACAACCTCGCGAGGGGCTGTTCTTGAGCTGGTGCGATGAACTGCTTGGGGAGTTCAGTCGCCTCTCTCTAGTCTATGCGCAATCTGGATCCTCTAGATCCTCTACTCTGTGGTGGCTAGGTCTATTTATAGAGGGAGGCCCTGGGCCTCTTCCCAAATAATGAGCGGGAAGGGCTCCAACAATCGGCAACTTTGAAGGGGAACATCTAGTACACTTATCCTGACTAAAGTTGGTCTTCGTCTGCCAAAGACTCTTGTGGTGACGCCGTCCTGGGCTCGACGATGACCTCCATCCTGCCATTCTGCTAGTCTTGGTCTTGTTGCACCGAAACGGTAACCTTTGCCTGATGCCTTGGCCTCTGCTTGCCCCCTTTGCACCGAAGGGGAAACAAGGACACTGCGCAGGCTGGCGCCCGCCTGGTCTTCGATCGTCATGGCTTGCGTCACGGGCACCTCGCGAGGTACCCTGCCTTGATCTCTCCGCCTCCTCGCGAGCCTGCCTGACAAGGCTGCTCCTGAGGAAGCTTCCTGCCGTCCGCCCCGCGAGGCTTGGCCCCTCGCGAGGGTCTTGGGCTTGAGCTGATGAAGCTGGGCTGCACTGGGCCCCCACTTGAGCCACGCTGCAGACAGGCAAGTCTGGGGACCCCCGTTCCTAGAACGCCAACACTCGGCCACCCCGCGCGTCGTCACTCGCTTGTACACATCATCGCCCCTCGGCCGCCTCGCGCGTCACCATCAGCTGGACATGTCTTTACCTCTACACCCCCAACACGGGAACGACTAAGTTACTCATACGATCAAACCTCATATCACACTCTATAGCAAGCTTACCTCTTTCGAGCATCACTCGGGGGCTACGCATAGCCGTTGGCCATGCCCCCCTCAGGGGTTATGCCCATTCGATCAACCCATTGATCACATCAGGAATATCTTTTCTGACCATACATGCTCGTTCCGCCGAAAATCTATAAGGGTAGTACTGTCCACTCGGATGATCACCCAAATCATTACCTGAAGTCATCTTCAGGACTGCAAAAGGGCAAAAACGACACTCTACTGATACACTTGGCCCTTATCCTAGCTCCAAGGCGTCAGTTTCACAAACTTGGACTTAGATATGGCATGTGCTGGTTTTCCCCTGGGATAAGGAGTGGCCTCTCTCCGGAGAGTCAGCCCACACACTAGCCTCGCCACTCGGGTTTCATGGCACGTCCATGTCAGACCACTAGTCTATCTCCTCTGGGAGACATACGAGTGCCACAAAGTTTTTCCTTGTAGTCAACATACCCCGATCAGTCGGGAAGCACGTCCACTCGAACAAATACCCCTTTCATGCAAAAGGGTGAAAACGAAGCTCCTCTACGGATACAATGTACTCTTACAAATACCCTTTCACGCAAAATCTAACGGTCAATATAAGAAGTACTACTGGAACGTTTTCTCCTTGAAGTGTCCCGCTTTTTTCTACAGTCGGCAGTTTCAAAGTCGAATTCATTCACCGTGCCGAGAGCACGAATATTCACCTACTTGACCGAGTTCCAGGCTAAATTTATTCCATGCCGAGTGCACGAACATCAGTCCGACTGACTCACCTCCAGGCTGAGCTTACTCACCATGTCAAGCGCCTGAAGATGCATATGATTGACTCAATTTCAGAGTAAAAGATATTTACCGTGTCAACTGCGTGGAGGTTTACCAGGAGACTTAAACCTCTGCCCGACTCACCTTGTCCGATAGAGGCTCGGGGACTACCCCCAGTGGGTGCACTCAGCGTGCCCCCACTGGAAGAGAACTCAGAAAGAAACATTTTGCTCGATGCAAGACCAGATCCAGATCACTCAAGTGCTACTCGACTTCCGAGTCGAGGAAGGGCAAGCTAGTCCAGTACCAGATCCTCAAGTACTACTCATCCTCTGAGTCGGAGAGGAACAAGTTCTATCAGTACCAGCTAAGAAGACTTTTAGTTCTCTCAGACCCCCGCCGACTGCCTGCAGTCAGCGGCGGTCTCGGGGACTACACCCAGTGGGTGCACTCAGCGTGCCCCCACTAGAGTAATCTCCACTCGGTACGGCCTGACCGCTCCGAGTGGCGAACAACAAATAAACAAGTTCTAAGGCTCCCGCCAGCTACCAAAAAAATTGCTATAAGGTCAGTATAACGCTCCTCCGTGGACCAGTTTTGAGCCTTCTTCTAGGACTCAAAGCGTGAAACTCATAAGTTTGGATCTCAAACCGACTCGTACTAACGTTCCTCTGGGATAAGAATGGCATCTGTCCGAGAGAGCGGTCCATGCGTCAATCTTGTTGCCCAGATTTAATGACACACCCATACTCTGATCACGAGTTATCCTCTTCTGATAGATGAATGAATGTCACCAAGTTGCTCCTTGCAGGCAATTACCCTAGATCAGTCGGGAAGTGCAATGCTGGAATCCATTGAGATTTTGTTCAAACCTTGGTTGTCTAAAAGCACGATGACGAGTATAGAGTATTTCCATAATCACTCAGGCCAAATTGTGTCTTTCACAAACTCATTCTGTAAAATCGCAATCGATTCGGGGGCTAATGTTAGGGATACATATAATAGGTAGGCCCACGAAGGGTCGAAATATCATAAAGCATGGGGTCCACACAACATGTGGGTCCAGATAAATTTCATACAGACATACTATCCACTCGGACAAGCAGCATACTATTCACTCGGACTAGCAACATACCAACCACTCGGGTGATAGTTCACCACTTGACCGTACGACTCATTCGGGTATACTAAGACCGGCAGGCAGCAAAGCAGTCAAAGCATCATTCTCATAGTGAAGGCTTGGCAGTTAGCTGGCGTTATGGCATTCACGCCCCACTTTGTAACATAGGAGGTGAGGGGGTGGCACACTCTATATAAGCCACCCCTCACCACTAGACTTGGGGGCTCTGGGCAGGTTCTCATTCTTCTCCCTCTACTCTCTCGCCACTAGTCTCAGGACTTAGCTCTGGCATGGGGATCCGTTCCTCTCTCTCTCTCTCATTGTAATCTCCGGATACATACTTAGATAAAGCAAAGCCTCTCCGGAGCACAAGACGTAGGGTTGTTATCTCCACCGTGAGAGGCCCGAACTCGTTAAAAACACCGTGTCACCCATATGCATCTCGATAGATCATGCTCCTTTACCCTATCCCTTATTATTGTTGGAATCGTTCCCACGACACCAAGGACCCCAGGGGGTGACGCGAACGGGGCTGGCCCGCCAGACGGATCTTAGTTGCTTGGGTTTGTCGACGCTGTAGGGACGGACCCGAGCATAGACGTCGTGCCCAGTCTTCTCATGCAACAATCCCGAGGAAAGACACCCGACGCATGGCTCCCGCAATGGCGAAGCGCGCAGTTGCGGTCCAACAAACTGAGCCACGCGCCCTGACTCGCCCACTCCCGATTAGCTCATGCGAGAACAAAGCACGAAGGACCCCGGGAAGTGACGTGCACAGGACTGGCCCACGAGACAGAGCTCGGTCGCTTGGATTTATCAATGCTGCAGGGACGGACCAGAGCACAGACGCCGTGCCAATCCTTAATCATGAGGCGGTCGAGGGTAGGGTTGTAAGGGTGCAGTGATATTCATGCTGACGAAGCACCAAGCACACAATTCGAAATACTTAGGGAATTCAGAAAAGGCAGAGCTAGTTTTGATACATGCGCAAAATGATATAGCTGCAGGGTAGGGCCCTGACAGCTTTAGGATAATGCAGCCCAAGGGGCGTCCTCAACTGAACAAACCAAAAAGTCACCTGGTAATGGTGCCGCTGAAGCGTCGAGGCAGTCGATGAAGCTTGATCCTCATGATCCTGAGGCTCCGGAGGCTCGAGAGGCCCGTGAAGCCCGGGGGGCTCGTGTCGCGGCCTCCTGAGCCATCACCGCCTACCGCTGGGTCTCGTGAGACGCATGCACGGCCTACGCGAGGCGCTGGTACGTAGCGCCCACATTCATGAGGCCAAACGGCATGCAGACATAGTTGCAGGGGTAGCCCCCACTCCGGTCGACGTGTGGCGACCAGAAGAGGTCCTACGAAGCAGCCTTGTTGAGGCACGATATGTTAACGCAAACGTGCAACCCGTCGCCCAGGTCGGGGGTGGCAGCTACGCTGGGTGGTGCGGGGCGACCGTGAGAGGACGACGCCTCGACGGGAGTGAGGGACAACATAGTGGTGCGGCCATCGCACCGCACGGAGGATGGCAGCGACGAATCTTGCTGCTTGTGAGTAGCAGGGTTAATGGCCGTGTTAGCCACAAGAGAAGCAGAGCGGCGCGGGACGCTGATACGTCTCCAACATATCTATAATTTTCGATTGTTCCATGCTATTATATTATCCACCTTGGATATTTTAAATTCATTTATATGCTATTTTATATGATTTTTCGGACTAACCTATTAACCTAGAGCCTAGTGCCAGTTTCTGTTTTTTCCTTGTTTTCGAGTTTTAAAGAAAAGGAATACCAAACAGAGTCCAATTGACCTGCCAACTTTTGTGGATTTTTAATGGACCAAAAGAAGCCCCCGAAGTAAAAGAGTTGGGCCAGAAGAGCCCCGAGCCTTCCACGAGGGTGGAGGGCGCGCCCTACCCCCCTGGGCGCGCCCCCTATCTCGTGGATGACTCGAAGACCCCCCATGACATGAGACCGATGCCAAAAATTCCTATAAATACAGAAACCCCAAGAAATAAACCTAAATCAGGAGTTTTGCCGCCGCAAGCCTTTGTAGCCACCAAAAACCAATCGGGACCCTGTTCTGGCACCCTGCCGGAGGGGGGATCCATCACCCGTGGCCATCTTCATCATCCTGGCGCTCTCCATGATGAGGAGAGAGTAGTTCACCCTCGGGGCTAAGGGTATGTACCAGTAGCTATGTGTCTGATCTCTCTCTCTCTCTCGTGTTCTATATATGGCACGATCTTGATGTATCACGAGCTTTTCTATTATAGTTGGATCTTATGATGCTTCTCCCCCACTACCTTCTTGTAATGGATTGAGTTTTCCCTTTGAAGTTATCTTATCGGATTGAGTCTTTAAGGATTTGAGAACACTTGATGTATGTATTGTGTGGGATACCCGTGGTAACAATGGGGTATTCTATTGATTCACTTGATGTATGTTTTGGTGATCAACTTGCGAGTTCAGTGACCTTGTGAACTTATGCATAGGGGTTGGCACACGTTTTAGTCTTGACTCTCTGGTAGAAACTTTGGGGCACTCTTTGATGTTCTTTGTGTTGGTTTGGATAGATGGATTTGAGATTGTGTGATGCATACCGTATAATCAAACCCGCGGATACTTGTGGTGACATTGGAGTATCTAGGTGACATTAGGGTTTTGTTTGATGTGTGTCTTAAGGTGTTATTTTACTATGAACTCTAGGGCTGTTTGTGACACTTATAGGAATAGCCCAATGGATTGATCAGAAAGAATAACTTCGATGTGGTTTTGTACCCTACAATAATCTCTTCGTTTGTTCTCTGCTATTAGTGACTTTGGAGTGACTCTTTGTTGCATGTTGAGGGATTTTTATATGATCCAATTATGTTATCCTTGTCGAGAGAACTTGCACTAGTGAAAGTATGAACCCTAGGCCTTGTTTCGAAGCATTGCAATACTGTTTTCGCTCACTTTTGTTACTTGCTACCTTGCTGTTTTTATAATTTCAGATTACAAAAACCTATATCTGCCATCCATATTCCACTTGTATCACCATCTCTTGGCCAAACTAGTGCACCCATACAATTTACCATTATATTGGGTGTGTTGGGGACACAAGAGACTCTTCGTTATTTGGTTGCAGGGTTGTTTGAGAGAAACCATCTTCATCCTACGCCTTCCATGGATTGATAAACCTTAGGTCATCCACTTGAGGGAAATTTGCTACTGTCCTACAAACCTTTGCACTTGGAGGCCCAACAACGTCTACAAGAAGAAGGTTGCGTAGTAGACATCAAGCTCTTTTCTGGCGCCGTTGCCAGGGAGGTGACTGCTTGAAGGTATATCTTTAGATCTTGCAATCGAATCTTTTAGCTTCTTGTTTTATCACTAGTTTAGTTTATAAAAGAAAACTACAAAAAAAATTGAATTGAGGTTGCCTCATGTGCTTCATCTATTTAATGTCTTTCATGAAAATGATGGAAAGGAAAATTGTGCCCAAGTACTAGAAGAAGAATGCATTAAAATGTTCGGCACTAAATCTTTGAATGATGAGCATGATTGCAATGTTATTAGTATGAATTACTTGAATATCCATGATGCTAATGATATGCAAAGCCACAAGCTTGGCGATGCTATGTTTGATGAAGATGATATTTTTAGTCCCCCAAGTTTTGATGAGTAAATTTATTAAAATGAAAGCATGCCTCCTATCTATGACGATTATATTGATGAAAGTGGGTTTGTAAGAGTGTCAACTTTAGGTAGTGTTGATCCCACTATTTTGGAGGGTGTTGAATCTTATTGTGATTATTATGAAAGTAGATTTGGAGAGGTCATGACTTTATTTAGTGATGAATCCACTATTTCGGAAGAGGTTCCAATTGATTATGAGAACAAAGTTGCTATATATGATGATTATTGTGATGACATGTATGTTATAAAGAATAATTATAACCATGAAACTTGTCATCTTGATTTTAATTTTCAATTGGATTATGCCTCACATGATAGTTATTTTGTTGAGTTTGCTCCCACTACTATTCATGAGAAGAAATTTGCTTATGTGGAGAGTAATAAAAATTCTATGCTTATGCATCATAAAAAGAGTGCTTTATGTGATAGTTATATTGTTGAATTCATTCATGATGCTACTGAAAATTATTATGAGGGAGGAATATATGCTTGTAGGAATTGCAATAATATCAAGTTTCCTATCTATGTGTTGAAAATCTTGAAGCTATGCTTGTTTTGCTTTCATATGCTAGTTGATTCTTGTTCCCATAAGTTGTTTGCTCACAAAATCCCTATGTGTAGGAAGTGGATTAGACTTAAATGTGCTAGTCATATTATTCATGATGCTCTCTTTATGTTTCAATTCTTATCTTTTATGCGAGCATCATTGAAATCATCATGCCTAGCTAAAAAGGCATTAAAGAAAAGCGCTTGTTGGGAGACAATCCAATATTTACCCCTACTTTTTTGTATGTTCACATTATTAAGCTACTTTAGTAATCATGTTGTATAGCTTTTTTCAATAAAGTGCCAAGTAAAGCCTTTAGGATAGCTTGTGGTGATAGTTGTGTTGATCCTGCTGTAAAAAACAGAAACTTTGCGCTCACGAGATTAGCTGTCATTTTTTTACAGAAGAGTGCTTTTAAGTTGATTCTTTTTGTAGAAGATTAATAGACAAATTCCTCACGTCAACCAATTTATTTCAGAATTTTTGGAGTTACAGAAGTATTACAGAGTTACAGATTACTACAGACTGTTCTGTTTTTGACAGATTCTGTTTTCTATATGTTGTTTGATTATTTTGATGAATCTATGAGTAGTATCGGAGGGTATGAACCATAGAGAAGTTGGAATAAACTATATATTACACCAATATAAATAAACAATGATTTCACAACAGTACCAAAAGTGGTGATTTATTTTCTTATACTAACGGAGCTTACGAGTTTTCTGTTGAGTTTTGTGTTGTGAAGTTTTCTAGTTTTGGAATAAGGAGTGGAAAGAGCCTAAGCTTGGGGATGGACAAGGCACCGCAAGGTAATATTCAAGAACAACCAAGATCCTAAGCTTGGGGATGCCCCAGAAGGCATCCCCTCTTTCGTCTTCGTTCATCGGTAACTTTACTTGGAGCTATATTTTTATTCACCACATGATATGTGTTTTGCTTGGAACATTATTTTCTTTTATTTTGTTTTGCTTGATGTTTGAATAAAATATTATGATCTGAAATTATTCAATGTTAGAGACTCTTCACATAGTTCCATAATTATTTGACTACTCAATAATCTTCACTTATATCTTTCAGAGTAGTTTGTCATTTGCTCTAGTGCTTCACTTATATCTTTTTAGAGCACAGCGGTAGTTTTATTTTGAACAAATTGATGAACTGGCATGCTTCACTTTTATTATTTGAGAGTCTTAAAGGGCTTGGTAGTTTGCTTTGGTTATAAGTTTAGTCCTAATATGATAGGCATCCAAGAGGGATATAATAAAAACTTTCATATGAAGTGCATTGAATACTATGAGAAGTTTGATTCTTTATGATTGTTTTGAGATATGGATATGGTGATATTAGAGTCATGCTAGTTGAGTAGTTGTGAATATGAGAAATACTTGTGTTGAGGTTTGTGATTCCCGTAGCATGCACGTATGGTGAACCGTTATGTGATGAAGTTGGAGCATGATTTATTTATTGATTGTCTTCCTTATGAGTGGCGGTCGGGGACCAGCGATGGTCTTTTACTACCAATCTACCCCCCTAGGAGCATGCACGTAGTACTTCATTTTGATAACTAATAGATTTTGGCAATACGTATGTGAGTTCTTTATGATTAACGTTGAGTCCATGGATTATACGCACTCTCACCCTTCCACCATTGCTAGCCTCTCTAGTGCCGCGCAACTTTCGCCGGTACCATACACCCACCATTACCTTCCTCAAAACAGCCACCATACCTACCTATTATGGAATTTCCGTAGCCATTCCGAGATATATTGCCATGCAACTTTCCACCGTTCCGTTTATTATGACACGCTCCATCATTGTCATATTGCTTTGCATGATCATGTAGTTGCCATTGTATTTGTGGCAAAGCCACCGTTCATAATTTTTTCATACATGTCACTCTTGAATCATTGCACATCCCATACACCGCCGGAGGCATTCACATAGAGTCATATTTTGTTCTAAGTATTGAGTTGTAATTCTTGAGTTGTAAATAAATAAAAGTGTGATGATCTTCATTATTAGAGCATTGTCCCAGTGAGGAAAGGATGGTGGAGACTATGATTCCCCCACAAGTCGGGATGAGACTCCGGACGAAAAAAAGAGGCCAAAAAAAAGAGAAGGCCCAAAAAACAAAAAATGAGAGAAAAAAAGAGAAGGGACAATGCAACTATCCTTTTACCACCACTTGTGCTTCAAAGTAGAACCATGATCTTCATGATAGAGAGTCTCCTATGTTGTCACTTTCATATACTAGTGGGAATTTTTCATTATAGAACTTGGCTTGTATATTCCAATGATGGGCTTCCTCAAAGTGCACTAGGTCTTCGTGAGCAAGCAAGTTGGATGCACACCCACTTAGTTTATTTTGTTGAGCTTTCATACACTTATAGCTCTAGTGCATCCGTTGCATGGCAATCCCTACTCACTCACATTGATATCTATTGATGGGCATCTCCATAGCCCGTTGATATGCCTAGTTGATGTGATACTATCTTCCTCCTTTTTGTCTTCTCCATAACCACCCTTCTATTCCACCTATAGTGCTATGTCCATGGCTCACGCTCATGTATTGTGTGAAGATTGAAAAAGTTTGAGAACATCAAAAGTATGAAAAAATTACTTGGCTTGTCATCGGGGATGTGCATGATTAAATATTTTGTGTGATGAAGATAGAGCATAGCCAGAATATATGATTTTGTAGGGATAGCTTTCTTTGGCCATGTTATTTTCAGAAGACATGATTGCTTTATTAGTATGCTTGAAGTATTAATGTTTTTATGTCATATTAAACATTTGTTTTGAATCTTATGGATCTGAATATTCTTGCCTCAATAAAAAGAGATTACATTGATAAATATGTTAGGTAGCATCCCACATCAAAAATTCTATTTTTATCCTTTACCTACTCGAGGACGAGCATGAATTAAGCTTGGGGATGCTTGATACGTCTCCAACGTATCTATAATTTTTGATTGTTCCATGCTATTATATTATCCATCTGGGATCTTTTATATGCATTTATATGCTATTTTATATGATTTTTGGGACTAACCTATTAACCTAGAGCCCAGTGCCAATTTCAGTTTTTTCCTTGTTTTTGAGTTTTACAGAAAAGGAATACCAAACGGAGTCCAATTGACCTGCCAATTTTTGTGGATTTTTTATGGACCAAAAGAAGCCCCCGAAGTAAATAAGTTGGGCCAGAATAGTCCGGAGCCATCGACGAGGGTGGAGGGCGCACCCTACCCCCGGGTGCGCCCCCCTATCTCGTGGATGTCTCAGAGACCCCCCTGACGTGAGACCGACGCCAAAAATTCCTATAAATACATAAACCCCCAGAAATAAACCTAGATCGGGAGTTCCTCTGCTGCAAGCCTCTGTAGCCACCAAAAACCAATCGGGACCATGTTCCGGCACCCTGCCAAAGGGGGGATCCATCATCGGCGGCCATCTTCATCATCCCGACGCTCTCCATGACGAGGAGGGAGTAGTTCACCCTCGGGGCTGAGGGTATGTACCAGTAGCTATGTGTTTGATCTCTCTCTCTCTCTCTCTCTCTCTCTCTCTCGTGTTCTTGATATGGCACGATCTTGATGTATTGCCAACTTTGCTATTATAGTTGGATCTTATGATGTTTATTCCCCTCTACCTTCTTGTAATGGATTTAGTTTTCCCTTTGAAGTTATCTTATCGGACTGAGTCTTTAAGGATTTGAGAACACTTGATGTGTGTCTTGTGTGGGATACCTGTGGTGACAATGGGGTATTCTATTGATTCACTTGATGTATGTTTTGGTGGTCAACTTGCGGGTTCAGTGACCTTGTGAACTTATGCATAGGGGTTGGCACACATTTTTGTCTTGACTCTCCGGTAGAAACTTTGGGGCACTCTTTCAAGTTCTTTGTGTTGGTTTGGATAAATGAATTTGAGATTGTGTGATGCATATCATATAATCAAACCCACGGATACTTGTGGTGACATTGGAGTATCTATGTGACATTAGGGTTTTGGTTGATGTGGGTCTTAAGGTGTTATTTTACTATGAACTCTAGGGCTGTTTGTGACACTTATAGGAATAACCCAATGGATTGATCAGAAAGAATAACTTTGATGTGGTTTCGTACCCTACAATAATCTCTTTGTTTGTCCTCCGCTATTAGTGACTTTGGAGTGACTCTTTGTTGCACATTGAGGGGTTGCTATATGATCCAATTATGTTATCCTTGTTGAGAGAACTTGCACTAGTGAAAGTATGAACCCTAGGCCTTGTTTCGAAGCATTGCAATACTGTTTTCGCTCACTTTTGTTACTTGCTACCTTGCCATTTTTATAATTTCAGATTACAAAAACCTATATCTACCATCCATATTACGCTTGTATCACCATCTCTTCGCCGAACTAGTGCACCTATACAATATACCGTTGTATTGGGTGTGTTGGGGACACAAGAGACTCTTTGTTATTTGGTTACAGGGTTGTTTGAGAGAGACCATCTTCATCCTACGCCTCCCATGGGTTGATAAACATTAGGTCATCCACTTGAGGGAAATTTGCTACGGTCCTACAAACCTCTGCACTTGGAGGCCCAACAACATCTACAAGAAGAAGGTTGCATAGTAGACATCAGACGCCGTGTCCCACGGGTGCCGTCTGAGCAATGCGAGTAGCCTGGCGCTCGGCGCGGACTCGGCAGGCGTCCTCCATGGGAACAACGGAGCGGAGGCGAAGTGGAACTGGAAGGTGGATTTCGACACGCCCCTACCTGGCGCGCCAAATGTCGGGTTCTGGGCTTCGCAGACCCAAGAAGGTTCGAACTCTGGGGCATGTGCGAAGATGTACCTAAGCTCTAGCCTCTCGCTCATCACCTCATAGATAAGCCTCGTCGAGTCCGTGTGAATGGGGAAGAAGATGAACACGGTGGCTTGCCCAGGTTCGAGCCACCTTGCTGTGTAAAACCCTACTCCCGCTTTCTGGTGGATTGGCCTCACGAGGAGGTAGATGATGAACTAGTAGAGTGGATGAGCGACCTCGTGAGGGCTCAAGTCATGAGGACAGAAAGGGCCCGATCTGCTCTCTCACTCTATGGTGATGGCTAGACCATATTTATAGTGGCCTTAGTCCTCTTCCCTTGTAACTAGCGGGAAGGGAACCCACAACGGCCAATTTTGAAAGGGGACAAATAGTATATCTTAGCCTGACAAAAGGTGGTCTTCGCCTGCAAAGCTTCTGGTCGTGACATAGAGGTGCTCTATGATGACATCCGCCCTGCCGAGCTCGTGGTCTTAGTCTTGTGCACCAGAATGGAAAGCTTTGGGACCTTCCTCGGGAACCTGCGCCTGCCCTTGCTCCTTTAGCACCGAAGAGGAAACTGTCCCTCTGCGCCCGCTAGCTCCCGCCTAGCCTTGGTCATCATGGCTCACGTCATCATGGCCTCACAAGGCGGGAGGCTTGCATAGAGATCTCCGCTCCTCAGTACGCAGCCCGGGGAGGCCGCTCCTCTGGAGGTCTTGGCGCACTACTAGGAAAACGCTTATAGATAGAAGTTTACCAGTACGTTTGTTTGTGACCCCATGCTACTAGTAGTTAGTAGTAGCGCTGGCTAGAAAGAGCGCTACTGGTGTAAATTAGCAGCAGCGCTTTTTATCTAAACCCATGCTACTGCTTAGTGTAACACACCACAATATCTGATCACTAAATATTAGCAGCGCTTGTCGCCCAACCAGCGCTACTGTTAGTTTTGGATCTATAGCGCCTGTTGGTATAAGCGCGCTACTGCTATTTTTTCTATCTATAAAATTTTACCAGTAGCGTGTTATTTTAGCCCGCGCTATAGGTAGTGCACCACCAGCCGTAGATATTTTGCAAGCTGCCATATCAGTAGCACGCATAGGAGACCCGCGCTACTGCTATGCCCGCCAGCCACCTACCACCTTTCCCCTCCTTCCTTCCCCTTTCTTCTTCCTCCCCCTTCCTTTCTCCCCCTTTCCTTGCACCTTTCTCGTTCCAATTCTCCCCCTCCACCACCCCTCCATTAGAGCCCTCCCTTCCCCTCTTCTTTGCCCTTCCATCACCCCCTCTTCTTTGCCCCTCCACCACACCCCTCCATTAGAGCCCTCCCTCCCCCTCTTCTTTCCCCTCCACCACCCCCCTCTTCTCTGCCCTCCACCACCACCCCCTCCATTAATGCCCTCCACCCCCTCTTCTTTGCCCTCCACCACCCCCTTCCATTAATGCCTTCCCTCTTCTCCTCTCCCTCTCCTCCCACTCTCTCCCTAGCTAGCTAGCTAGTTAGAGCTATATATCTATAGAGCTACTAGGTAATTAAGAAGAAAGGTGCTTGATATCCCTCTCGACACATAGGTGACCAAAAAAAGTGTTTGTGTGGATAGGACCGAAACTATATATATATATGGGCGATATGAGAATATACCGAATTGTGTGTGGCATAATTTGAGTTGCCTACATTCTGTATTTGATGAAATAATGTGGGTGACATGAGTTGCCTATGTTTTGCTGAATTGTCGATTCAATTCCGTTTCGGCAAATTTCGGGCATGCAAACTCAATATGTCCTATGTTTAGGGAAGGTCATGCCGAATTTGTGTATGAATTTGATCCATGCATGCATATATATGTGGTTATAATATTTGCTCCGCCCGCAGGTGATCATGAAGGTCAATCGAAGGATGGTGGAAAGATACTGGCAATCTGCTGTGGATGACATGTATGAAAAAATACTGAGGGATGTTTTATGTCCGTGTCGAAAATGCAAAGGAAGAGTCAGGCTCGACCCCTTTAAGGGTGGTAAATTCAGGGCGCACCTGCTCATGCATGGTTTCATGCATGGCCATACTCGGTGGATAAGTGAAGATGATGATGATGAGGAGGAGGAGGAGGAGGACGTCGACGGGGCAGGAAATAACGACATGGGGCCACCGGACAAAGAGATGACCGATTATGTGCCCGAAGAGGAAGACGGGCTCGGAAATGTCGATGGCGAAGAGGCAGTTCAAGGCAGAGAAGATGCGGACACGCCACCGTCTTCGTCGCTACTAAGTTCAGCCATGCAGGACCCGCATATTTGAGACCTGCTTCTCAAGAAGACGACTAGCAACAGAGCTGTTTCTAGAGAGGAGGCCAAACTGGCGCAACTGGAGGTAGATTCGATGACTCCTTTGTATGATGGTTGCAATAATCCCGAGGTGACCCGCTTGAGTTTCACACTAGAACTTCTAAAGATGAAGGCAAAAAACAAATGGACAGATACAAGCCTGGATGAGCTTCTGAAGTACCTAAAGAAGGTTCTTCCCGCGGAAGCCTGTGTCCTACTAGTGTCGAGGAGGCAAAGAAAATCGTGTGCCCTCTTGATCTGCCACATATTAGATATCACGCATGGATCAATGATTGCATCATATATCGGAACAAGCACATGGAAAAAACCATTTGTCAAAAGTGCAATGCTTCACGATATAAAAAGGCCGGAAAGAAAGCTCCACAGAAAGTTGTATGGTACTTTCCGATCACTCCGCGTCTACAGCGGTATTTCGTAGATCCTAAGGAAGCAAAGCTTATGTGCTGGCACGCGGAGAGGGTGAAGCCAGATGACGGAGATGAACCGAAGTTGAGACACCTCGAAGATGCTAGCCAGTAGAGAGCATTAAATGCTGAATTTGAATTTTTCGCAAATGATCCAAGGAACATCGTGCTTGGCGCTAGTAGTGATGGCATGAATCCATTTGGCAACCAGAACACCAATCATAGCACATGGCCCGTGTTTGTATGGATGTACAACCTCCCCCTGGTTGTGCATGAACGAAAAATACATACACATGGCTATGCTTATTCAAGGTCCGGGACAACTGGGAAATGATATAAATCTGTATCTCTGGTTACTGAAAGAGGAGTTACAGACCTTATGGACAACGACGGCCAAGACATGGGATGCAAGCAAAGGAGAGTATTTCTACATGAGAGCCGCGCTGATCACGATGGTGCAGGACTATCTCGGTTACGGCTATCTCTCCGGCCAGGTGTGCCACGGATATTGCGGATGCGCGAGGTGCATGGATGATACAACTTCTCTACAGCTATCGAAAGATGGCGGGTCTTCAAAAATCGTGTACATGGGGCACCGAAGATGGCTCGAGAGGGATGACACATGGAGAAAGCATGGAGATCTATTCAATGGTAAGGCTGAGCATCGAGGTCCTCCACGTAAGTGTAGCGGTGCAGAAATATATGAGTTGTTGAAGAACTGGGAAGAGTGCCCCTTGCCGGGAAAGACGAAGAAAAAGGCGCCGGAGCCCCTGCTGAAGATATGGAAGGCGAGATCTGTTTTCTGGGACTTGGAATACTGGCCCATACTCGACACGCCTCATAGCCTTGATCAAATGCATATCACAAAAAATATCCTTGAGAGTTTGCTTGGAACATTGATGAACATGCCGGAGAGGACCAAGGATGGGCCGAAGGCAAGAAAAGACTTGGAATTTTTCAAAATCAGGAAAGATCTCCAAATGCCTGGTAAAAAGTCGTCAGAGGAGACCGAGATGGAGACGGAAGATAGGGGCAAAAAAGTAAACAAGAAGGAAGAACAATATTGCCCCCCCCCCCCTCTTGCTTCACCTTAGATCTGAAGGAGGTCGATCAATTGTTCAAGTGCCTTGCCGGAATCAAAGTTAGTTCCGGATACTGTGGGAAGATAAGCAGATATCTGGACACTAAGAAAAAAAGGTTCAGTGGGATGAAGTCTCAGACTGTCATGTGATGATGACACAGTTACTCCCGGTTGCACTTAGAGGGATTATGGACACACATGTGCGTGAGACGCTTATTGACCTATGCCACTTTTTTGATGCTATCTCTCGAAAGTCGATCAGTGTGAAGCAACTCCATAGGCTACAGGAAGAGATCGTTGTCATACTGAATGAGCTAGACATGTACTTCCCGCCCGCGTTCTTTGATGTCATGGTGCATCTATGTGTCCACATTGTGGACGACATCATCGACCTAGGGCCGACATTCCTGCATAGCATGATACCGTTCGAGAGGATGAATAGGGTCATCAAAGGATTCGTTCGTAACATGTCCCGTCCAGATGGAAGCATAGCCCAGGGATATTTGACCAAAGAGTGCATCTCTTTCTGTGAGAGTTATCTGACCAAATACCCTGTTGTTGGTTTGCCCGTCAACAAGCACTATGGAAGGCTCGAAGGCGAAGGTCACACCAACGGTCATAGGGATGTGAATGTGTTACGCTCGGGCCGACAAAACGACCTTGATAGGGCAAACTTAGTAGTGCTACAACACATAGATGTGCTACAAGATTTTGTGACACTGCACAAAGAGACCATCGCAAAGAAGTACCATGACCATGGGGTGCACAGGACGGATGCTGAAGTTATTAGAGAGCACAACTCCACTTTCTTGTGTTGGTTCAAAGAGCGAGTTCTGGCTAATCCCCCGGAAGAGGGTTGTCCGAACGGAACACTCATATACGCCTTAGCACATGGCCCCTCAACCAACCTCGTGACTTATCAAGCATATAATATCAACGGATACACGTTCTACACGGAGGATAAAGATATAAACAGTGATGACCAAAATTCAGGGGTGACGATGGAAGCCATGACCGGGAATGTAATTGAAAGATATAACGGAAGGGTCGAAGAGATATGGGAGCTTAACTACTCTGGATTGCATAGCGCGACGATGTTCCGTGTCAGATGGGCTAAAAATGTACACAGAGAAAACCGACATTTCACTACCATGTGTATACCCGACTCCGATGATAGCGGTACCGTCAACACCCTCGCCAAAAATGAGCCATGGGTACACGCTAAACACGTGACACAATGTTTCTTAAAAACTGATCCGATCAATCCTAGCCGTGTTGTTGTGAGGAGAAGCAAAAGGAGCATTGCCGGAATGGATGGAGTCGCCAATGAGGAAGACTATGACCAGTACGGTGATCCGATGAGGGAAGATGATGCTGATGATGACGAAACATATGTCAAAAGAAGAATGAAGACTACATTACCTACGAAAGATCGTAATCCCTGGAGAAGGAAAAGTCACGACCATGGGCTCAATTATTCGACAACGAACAAAAGAGGGAAGAAGATCAGTCTGAAGCGTCGTCGTCGCCCAAGCTGATAAACTAAACCCAAAGTTTGTGTGTGTCTATCTATTTTGTATACCGCCGATAGCGGTCAAATAATTTAAGATATATATTATACTAATTATTATCCGAAGGGTAACAATGGTATTGCCCAAACGACAGACCAAATTAAACCCCTGAGTTTGTGGAATATGAAAAAGAACAAGAAAAAGAAAAAGAAAAAGAAAAAGAAAAAGAAAAAGAATAATAAAAGTAAAAGGAGAAATAAAAATAAAATAAAAAAGAAGGAAGTTTGTGGAATATGAAAAAGAACAAGAAAAATAAAAAGAAAAAGAGAAAGAAAAATGAAAAAGAAAAAGAATAATAAAAGTAAAAAGAGAAATAAAAATAAAATAAAAAAGAAGGAAGTTTGTGGAATATGAAAAAGAAAAAGAAAAAGAAAAAATAAAAAGAAAAAGTTAGCAGTAGCGCGTTTTCGCTAGGACAGCGCTATAGCTAAGAAAAAGAAAAAGAAAAAAAGAAGAAGAAAAAGTTAGCAGTAGCGCGTTTTTGCCAGGGCAGCGCTATAGCTAAGAAAAAGAAAAAAAGAAAAACAAAAAGAAAACGTTAGCAGTAGCGCGTTTTCGCTAGAGCGGCGCTATAGCTAAGTTAGCTATAGCGCGTTTTGCCCAGATGCGCTATAGCTAAGTTGCGTATACAGAGCCGCTGCACCCATCTCTTTCCTCTCTCTCTCACTCTCTTGCTCGATCCCCTTTCTCTCGCACCCGCCCACACCGCTTTCGCCGCCTGCACCCGCCCACGCCACCGCCCACGCCCGCACCCGCCCACCCACCGCCGACGCCCGCACCCACCGACGCCTCCGCCGACGCCTGCACCTGCCCACGCCGCCGTCGACATGCGCCGCACCCAACCCCGACGCCGGCCACTGGCCACCCCGACGCTCCCTCCCCCCGTGCTGTCCTCTGCCCTAGGTGCACCCCTGGCCCGGCTCCTCCCACTCCGACGCTCTCGCTCTCTCTCTGACCAAATTTGGTCTCTTTGCAGATCGACGAGGAGGAAAGGACCCCCTCTGCCTCGGCGACCCCGACGCCACCCCCTCAACCCCGGTGAGCCCTGACCCCGATGCCACCCCCTCAGACCCTCCACCGGCCGGTGCCCCTCCCCCCAGCAGTCTCTCTCTCTCTCTCTCTCTCTCTCTCTCTTTCTCTCTCTCTCTCTCTCTGACCGGCTGTATGTGTTCTCTGCAGCAGGTTTTGCCGGAAGCAAGGTGCTCGGCGAGGAGGAGAAGGTGGCCGGAAGCAAGGTGCTCGGCAAGGTGCAGCAGGTTCTCCCCCTGCATTCTCTTTTTTTGCTGTCATTGATGCATGTGTGCTGCTGCTGTTGTGTGCTGCTGCTGTTTTCAGTTAGAGAAAACTAGAATTGTTCACTAACAGAATTCAAAGCAAACTAGAATACAAATATGATCTCATTTGAATTCAGTTAGAGCACACTGTTCACTTACAGAAATATTTGAAATTTTCAGTTAACTGAACATTTCAGTTTTGATAACTGTGCAAACTTCAGCAAATTTCAGTTTTGATAACTGAACATTTAGTGTTGGGCCAACTATCTTGATAAGCACAAGGAATTAACCTACAAAATGTAACCAAATATGGACTAAAAACTGGTTATCAAAAAAAAGTAAATGAAGCCACTGAATATGCCACTGAGAATGGAGTAGCTAGCATCATTGCAAAAAACAATGCTCAAAAAATATCTTGGAAAGTGTCATGTTTGCAGCAAATTTGGAACTGAAAATATGTGGTGATCAATTTTGCATTTTTCTGCCACTGAAGATTAGTGGAAACTGAAGATTGTTTTTGTATTAAGCCACAACTAGTTGTATTGGCAGCAAGTACAGAAAGTATTGTTAGTGAAAATTTGCGGTGATCAATTTTGCATTTCTATAACTAGTCCATTACAGTAGTCTGCAATTTTATTTGAATGCAATGTTGATGGATACAGCAGCAAGTTTATGAAATGAAATGAAATGAAATTATGTCCATTGGAGTCCATCTGGAGTTGCTCCATTGCTTGCGAGATGCTCTATATGTGACTTATGTTTTGCCGGTTGCTAAGTGACCTATGTTTTGCTGGAAATGTTGATTCATTTCCATTCCGGCAAATTTCAGGCGCTCTATATGTGCACTTTCTAGCAAAGGTCATGCCGAAATTTTTTCCGTGAATTTCGGCATGACTTGTGCTAGAAAGTTGGACATATCGAGTGCTTGAGATTTGTCGCGACGGGAATGAAACGACATTTTTGGCAAAACAAAGGTCACTTTTTTTGTCATTATTCACTTTATTATATAAAGCTCAATAATTAAACGACTACGACATTGAACCCTAGGAAACATGACCGACACCGATGAGGCCGGAGGTTCTCACTCCCAATTAGGTCGAGCACCCGCCTACCTCGACTTTCTGGCAGATCAAGAGAGACAGGAAGCTGGGTGTCTGGACTGCCTTGTCATGACGGATGACGACGGTGGTGGCGCCGGCGCCGACACTGATGCCACCAACGACACCGGCACTGAGACTAGCGTTGATGATGTTCCTAACTATAGCACGGAAGGTGGGACCTCCCAAGCCAGTGAGGGAAAGAAGGAAAACAGGACATGACGCCCAAATGAGCTTGGCACCGGAAGACTGGTGGTCACGGCGGTGCACCCTGGCGAGTTCGAGCCAATAGAGCCGCGAGAAGTGGCAGCGTGTTACGGCAACCAACTAGCATGCATCCTACGGGATACTGCTAACATCAACACCACAAAAATACGGAATAATGAACATTTGAAGAAGCTGCTTCTAACTAGGTTGCATGCAAGATTCATGTTCCCCGGTCGGAATGACGAAGTCGACCCATGGGATGATGATGCCATGAAAAAAATCAACAACAAAGCCCTAGGGAAGTTCAGCAATGCATTGAGCGCTTGGAAAACTAGGGTGAAAAGGTGATTCAAGTAGACCATGAAACCTACGCCGAGATTGTTGCAGACAATCCGAAAATTACGATAGAGGACTTTGAAAAGTTCAAGGAGACTTGCAATGAAGAAGCTGCCAAGGCCAGGTCGGAGAGAGGCAAGCAGCTGCAGGCAAAGAACATGGGGAACCACCGCCTTGGAAGTCGTGGTTACACGGGAAAGAGGCCCGTGTGGGCTAAGGAGGATGCAGAACGTGAATGTCAGGGGATTCCAGACCCATTGGCTGAGTTCACCGACCAGCAGGAGCACGACTTCATCAGGGCCCGATTCTCGTGGGACCCCAAGAAAAAGATTTTTTTTCACCGACGGGCCGACTAGGAAATTCATGAGAATACTGGTAATTATCCTTTTACCACCTTACATATTAGGTTCTGATCAACGAAGTCTACTACATTCTATTCGCATTCATAAATGATTCACGGTCCATTTTGCAGAGAGAGCAACACAAGCTTGCGGCCGAGAGCGACTCATCGACTTAGTCGACTCAGTCGTCGGCGAAGTACAAGTGGGACACTCCTTTCAACCGGGCCATGAACATAATGATGGGACACCCGCCCGGCCAGCGGCCGCAATATGGGCGTGTGCATGGCGCCGGGGATGGGGCCACTTGGAAGTACTATTATAGCAAGGACCCCGAGGCCAAAAGACAGAGAAAGAAGTTCAGTCAAGTGACTATCGACGAGAAGGTGGCGCGGGCGATGGAGAATGCAAAAGCTGAGACGAAAGCTAAGATAATCGCTGCCTATAGATCTGATATGGTGGCTACCTTTACAGGCTTGATTCCAACAGTGGTCACATGGGTGCAACAAAATCCAAATGCGCCACCAAGTGATTTTCCCATGCCCAGCTTCACCGGGAGCAACTCAATGAACACCGCACCCATACCCGTACCTAGTATGGCAACCGCACCAGCACCTCCTCCAGCACCTGCTCCTCCACCCAGCTCTCACAGCAGCCCTAGCTCCGTCTCTGGCTTGAATGTCGTGCCGTTGACATTGGCTGAGCCCGACGCCCTCACAGTAAATATGCGTCGTCGCACCTTCATCAACTCAACTAATTAATTAATCTTCAGTTGTCGTTCTCTTTGGATCTCTAACGCCGCACGTATATGTCGTTGTAGGCCGACTCCACTCCCTGCACCCTCCTTTACAACATGAAGGGCGGGTTGGTGGATGTGGGGAAGGGTACTATAGTGAAGCCTAAGGATCGATTGTTTCACCGCTGGCAGATGCCTGATAACGCCTTAAGGGTCTCCGTGGCGAGTGTGAAAGCGGGCTACGAGGGTCTCCCTCGTCCGATACAAACCGATCAAGAGGATGACAAGACCCCCACGCAGCTTGGCCAATGCAAAAATTGGCCGATCCTGTGGCTGAAAAATCTTCTTCGTGTCGAGGTGGCCGGGAGCACACCAACGGGACCTCAGGAAGGTATGACCACAACACCACCTACACAAGTACAACCATCGTCTGTGCTGCTTGCTGAGACCGAGAGACATGGGGAAGGAGGGCCAACCGTTCCGCCGGCAGATGATGCCATCTGCCCCATGGAAGAGGATAGGGATCATGACATGGAGCAGGCCGACGATGACCCTAACCAGTATTTCAATACCGCCTTTGACAACGAAGTAACAATGAGTCGACCATATGAATATGAGATGCATGTACCAGAGCCGGAACGTCCTCGGGAGTGCAAGAAGTCTTTGTTCATGCAATCCTCGCAGGACACGCCTCCAGATGCCGGCTCCATCCAAGCTCAACTACTTAGCCAGAGTCGTCCAATGCTAAGCCCGGCAACACTAGGGGTGGTGCTCAGGGAGGGTTTGGCAGACCCACCAGCACGTCAGCCCACTAAGAAGAAGCAGAGGAAGAGATCGGTGGCGAGAAAATCCAATAAAGCTGGCAATGTTGGTTCTAGCAGCCAGCTGCCTTCGACCAAGGTTGACCATGTACCGATGAAACATGCGCCATTAATCCATGTCGCGGGAGAGCCAATGGTACCGGCGAATGCACTAGCTGCCATAGAAGGGGATCTCAGGAGACTCCATGACCATGTGCTTTCGACAGAGAGAAGCCTCCTCGCCTCGGATGATCCAGGATACCCACTTTATACGGTTCATGTGCCGAGCAGTTGCAAGATGTATGTCCACACATGCCCCGCGGACCTCTTCTTCCTGAGGTTTGATTACATCTTCCAGATGTTTCAAATGAGGACACTCGATTTTACGTTCGTCCGCCTGTATGCGCTGCACATGAACTACATCGTCAGGAGAGAGCAAGTCACCGGTCTTGCGGTCGCGGACCCATACTACATGCATGAGGGCTTCTTGTCAATCAACGACGCCAACCGTCAATATGCGAGTCAGTACATCGAAGAATTCTTGGTCAGGAATAAGGACAAAGAAATGATTCTCCTACCTTATCATCCCAGGTAAGTCATCCGCGGATAGCACTATAACACATACATCCTTTCATGCATTTCAATAGTTACTTTGCACGCATGGAGGCTAAACTTGATCGTGTATTTTGCGCAGCGGGGGGTGTCGTGCTGTTCTCATTGTTCTTTACCCGCGTTACTCCCGCACTCTATATTTGGACGCGTCGAAGAACATACAGAAGAAAGATTACACACACATAAAGTATGTTCTGGACAGAGCTATGCTGGGCTTTAGCATGCGGGGTGGCTACATCCAACACAAAAAAACAAATAAGGCCGGGCTTTGTTTCAGCCACAAGACTGACTTCTGTTGCATCCAGCAACCGGCAAGAAGTGAGAATGATGGATTCTACGTCATCCATCTAATGATGGAGTACAGAAGGGATGTGCAATCACTTTG
Organism: Triticum timopheevii; assembly: GCA_963921465.1. Lineage (NCBI taxonomy): Eukaryota > Viridiplantae > Streptophyta > Magnoliopsida > Poales > Poaceae > Triticum > Triticum timopheevii. The sequence goes on along the minus strand of OY997264.1, from coordinate 177,783,646 downwards.
CATGAAATCTTCATCCGATACCCATATCCAGAGATGGGCCAAAGCCTTTGGAGCCGTGCCGGATAATCGACTTCGAAATGATTTCTACTGGATCCAACAGGAAATTGCATCCATCATCATCAAAGAAGTCCTCGAAGAGAATGGGATGTTCTACAGTGGCCCAATATCGCGAGCTGACATCCGAACCCGCATTGCCCTACAGCGTCAGGACATGACGCCTTTCACTAGGCTTGGGTGCACCCTTCCGGATATGGAAAGATGGGAAGAGTGCACTGCTTAAAAACAATGTGTCTGTTTAGTTACTTGTTACTTTCTGTACGACGAAACTTCGAATCTCGAAGTACAACAAAACTATTAGATGTATGGTGCCGCGCTCTAGTTAATTACTTTCGGTACGATAAAATTTGTTAACTATGTTTACTATATATGTTGCTTATATTTCATAACTGTTTTGTTGAATTCGCTTCATGCTATATATATGTGCATCTCTGACAGGTATATAGATCAACGATGGCAAGGAAGTGGTATGTCGTGTATGTAGGGCATGTTCCGGGTGTGTATGATGAGTGGCCAGAGTGTCAGGCCCAAGTCTCTGGCTTCTCCGGCGGAAGCCGGTAAGGGTTTGATAGCAGAGCAGAAGCCGAAGCTAGTTACTTGAGATTCATAGCACAACAGGGGATTCAGAACCAGCGCCGCTGCAAAAACTACTACATAATACCGCTTTTGATCATCGTGATCGCTCTTATCATGTATGTCTTAGTTTAGGTAGATGATGAAACATGTGTCTACGGTGAAAATATAAGAGACATGTCATCATTAACTTGTATCGCTATTTCGAGATGATGATGAGATCGACATCATTTGTTTTGAGACTATGTTGATATGATGAGACTATGTTGTACCACTTCGATGATGATGATGAGACATTCCTTTTTCATATAGTTCGAGTGTATGTGTATGTTGTAACTATATAAAACCTGTAAAAATACAAATACAACAACATAAAAAAAGAAAATACTAGCAGTAGCATGGGGTATTGGAGTAGTAGCAGCGCTGCTTACCAGTAGCGTTTTTTTGAAGGGCCATGCTACTAGGATTAGCAGTAGCGATGGACAGAGGCGCGCTACTGCTAGATACAGATAGCAGTAGCGCTGGTTCAAACAAGCGCTACTGCTAAAAAATAGCTGTAGCACCGTAGTAGTACCGCACCTGCCTGCGCTACTAATAGCCAAAAAATCAGCGCTGTTGGTAAGGGTTTTCCTAGTAGTGGCGTCATTCCCCTCGCGAGGCCAGGGGCCCTCGCGAGGGTCTTGTCTTGGAGTTGTTGTAGCTGGGCCATACCGGGCCATCGATGAGCCCACGCACTAGGCCGCAGGCAGGCAAATTTGGGCACCTTCAATCCCAGAATGTCGACAGCGGTACTACCACTAGTAGCCTCAGCCAGTCCTATAATAGAAAACAGTAGGAACTCCAAAGATGTGCCGAAGGGTATGTGAGTGCATATAGGAATGTGTACGTGTTGACCTTTCCGAAGCGTACCCCCTCTTAATAGTACGGTTTTCCTACGACTCAAATCCACAGAAAAAGAAATGCTGGAAAGAAACCGTCTTCTCCCTATAACACCGAGGGGAATAAATTGTCTTGCGGCATATGATGGAATATTTGAAATGCTAAGTGCACATGATTAGTCCACAAATAACATTGTCATCAATCACCGAAACCATTAGGGAGAAACATGCCCTAACTGCTATAGAACAACCTGCAAGCAATCGTCGAGACCTCCATCTTCATCAGCAATCCTAGCCATCGTGATTTCACATCTCCATAGCCGTTACCATCTCCACCACCGTAGCACTCAACCAACTAGCCATACTTTGTAATCGTGTATCACATCCGGCAACTATCGCAAGACATATTATCAACAAATAAATCCTCATGACGTGTTCTTCGATAATTTCTTCTTGTGATATGATCTTCATGTGTGAGTAGTTCGGTAAGGTCATGGGTTAAGGCATAACCCTACACCCCGATGTGTATGTTTAAGGGATCGATCGAGCACTTTGAATTAACGTCCTGTATGTGTAACATAAAATTGTTTTGTAGGATGACTTATTACGAACAGCCGAGTAAATCCTAGGGTGAGGGAGAGCGAGAGCACACCCCGCTGGTAGGCCGCTCCGGCCACGACGGCCACACCGTCCCACCGCCCCCGCTCGTGAGGCAGCGTACACCTTCTCGCCTCGCGTCGCTCCGGCCGTGATGACCACCCTCTCTCCGGTCTGCTTTGCAATATCGTGCTACGGGTTCAAGGGTGTTTGTTGCTTGTTGCCTTTGGTTAGTTCATTCTTGCTCAAGTCTCTTTTTGGTTTGCAGATCGGCAACAACTTTTCCTTTGATGCATGCTTCTCTTCTGGCTCTTTGATGCATTCTCCGTTCCTGTCCACCATCCTCGTCTTCCTTTGGTTAGTTGTCCCCAGTTGTTAGCATAGCCATGGATGGGTTGTGGTTCTAGGATGGGTCAAGGTTCCAGGATGTTATGCTTGAGAGATATGGATGTGGCACGGTCGAGGTTGTTGCTGGTCGTAGTCGGCCAGCCGGCGTCCTCGCCGTCGTGCTCAACAACGGCGTCTTCCTCTCGCTGGAGTTTTTTCCGTCCCTTTTGGTTAGCTAGTTTGGCAGTTTCGCCAATGGCTACATGGTCAGGCCTCGACGACCGGGTAGCTTCCTCTTCCAGGTGGCACATGAGTGTATCGCCAAGGAGATAGTGCTCCGCGATTGCTGGAGTTCTGGCCTGCTCTGCGTCAAAATGTCTCTTTCTCCTTTGGATCCTACTTCTGACCCCCTGTCTTCATCCCCGTCGTCCGCTCTCCGCACTGCTTGGGCTTCCAACTCGTCTCTGTCGTTGATTCTTGGGCCCCACCCCATGCAAGGCCACGCCGTATCCGGGGTGCAATCGATTACGCCCTTGCTGTTAGCTACTCGTGACTAGGATTTCGGGGCGCTGGATACAGCTTTGCATGCTTCGGGTCTTGGCCCCTCGCTCAGCCTTTCCATGCGTAATCAAGTGGTTACGGGCCCGCCTTCCTTAAACCCGCTGCAACCGCCGTCTTCCGCCCCTCTAACCCTATCAGAGCCTGCTGACCGCCCCCCTTTGTCGATTCTTCTTGCCCGGGTTCGCTTCCCAGCAACCTTTCTGCCTCCCCTACAGACGCGCACGTCTCCCAAATCGACCGATCAACCACCCCCCGCCATACAACTTATGTGGAGGCCCTTTTATCTCATAATCTGGTGCAACCTGGGTCATCACATCCCTCGCGTCCCGCTCCGTATCCTTCCGTCAGATATAGCAAGCCTGCTTATCTTCACCGCCGCTGCTTTCGATGTCTCTCATACAGTCATAGACGTCGGGATAGCAGGGATCCGGCTGTCTGCTGGTTATGCCGTAAGGTAGGCCATCTCAGCTTCTAGTGCTCCATCCGCGTCTATAGCCCTTCGCCTTCGAGCCCTTCATATCCCCCCTCTTCTGCCCCAAACATCACTCCATCCAGCCATTGCCCTCCCTCTTCCGAGCTAGCTCTAGCTCTGCCTCCTCCGCGCCCTTCTACCCGAGCTCCTAATCCCCTCCCTGCCCCCATGGAGCCAGTTGTTTGTGGTCGCCCAACCTCGCTCAACGTCCATTACCCCATGATCCCTGACCAAAACACCCTGGTTTGCCTGATCCACAACTCGCCTCCTCGCCCCAACTTCCTTCCTTGGCTCCGGCGCGTGTTCCAGCAGCGGCTTGGCATGATCGCCGTCCGCTTTGCTGGGTCGGCTGTGGGCACAGTCTTCGTTGTTTTCCAGCGCGAGGAGGAGCAGCTGGTTGCGCTCCGTGCGAGCCCCCTCGTCGTTGGCTCTCGCACGGTTCGGATCATCCCCCATGGTGAGGGGGACAATGCCTTATCCTTCTCCTTCAAACACGTCGTCAACATCCGCTGGAAAAGCTCCTGCTGGAGCTGTGGAACCGGCACGCAGTGGCCGTGGCGGTTGCCGGCTTCGCCAGCATTCTGCGCGTTGAGCATGCCTCTCTCCACGGCAGCGAGTTCGCATGCATCTTCGCACTGGTCAAGGTTGAGGCTCTCCAGCACATCCCTCACCACCTCGCCTTCCACCGCTTCGATGGAGCCATAGCTTACGCCGACGTTCTCATTAATGAGATATGGGACGTCGCACGCTGTGACGCCCCCGATTCAATCGTACACTAATCATGCACGCAAACGTGTACGATTAAGATCAGGTACTCATGGGAAGATATCACAACACAACTCTAAAACATAAATAAGTCATACAAGCATCATAATACAAGCCAGGGGCCTCGAGGGCTCGAATACAAGTGCTCGATCATAGACGAGTCAGCAGAAGCAACAATATCTGAGTACAGACATAAGTAAACAAGTTTGCCTTAAGAAGGCTAGCACAAACTGGGATACAAATCGAAAGAGGCGCAGGCCTCCTGCCTGGGATCCTCCTAACTACTCCTGGTCGTCGTCAGCAGCCTGCACATAGTAGTAGGCACCTCCAGTGTAGTAGTCGTCGTCGACGGTGGCGTCTGGCTACTGGGCTCCAACGTCTGGTTGCGGTAACCAGGTAGAAGGGAAAGGGGGAAAGGGGGAGAAAGCAACCGTGAGTACTCATCCAAAGTACTCGCAAGCAAGGAGCTACAGTACATATGCAAGGGTATATGTGTAAAGGGCCATATCGGTGGACTGAACTACAGAATGCCAGAATAAGAGAGGGATAGCTAATCATGTCGAAGACTACGCTTCTGGCAGCATCCGTCTTGCAGCATGTAGAAGAGAGTAGATTGAAGTCCTCCAAGTAGCATCGCATAGCATAATCCTACCCAGCGATCCTCCCCTCGTCGCCCTATGGAAAAGCGTTCACCGGGTTGTCTGTGGAACTTGTCTGGGTGTGTTTTATTAAGTATCCGGTTCTAGTTGTCATAAGGTCAAGGTACAACTCCGGGTCGTCCTTTTACCGAGGGACACGGCTATTCGAATAGATAAACTTCCCTTCAGGGGTGCACCACATAACCCAACACGCTCGATCCCATTTGGCCGGACACACTTTCCTGGGTCATGCCCGGCCTCGGAAGATCAACACGTCGCAGCCCCACCTAGGCACAACAGAGAGGTCAGCCCGTCGGTCTAAATCCTATGCGCGCAGGGGTCTGGGCCCATCGCCCATTGCACACCTGCACGTTGTGAGGGCGGCCGGAAGCAGACCTAGCCCCCTAATACAAGAGCAGGCGTTCCAGTCCAATCCGGCGTGCGCCGCTCCGTCGCTGATGTCAAGAAGGCTTCGGCTGATACCACGATGTTGAGTGCCCATAACAGTTCCCGCGTAGTTGGTTAGTGCGTATAGGCCAGTGGTTAGACTCAGATCAAATACCAAGATCTCGTTAAGTGTGTTATTATGAAGTAACCGCGGACGCCGACAGGGCCAGGCCCAGCTCTCGCCTAGGTGGTCTCAACCTGCCCTGTCGCTCCGCCACATAGTAACAGTCGGGGGCCGTCGGGAACCCAGGCCCACCTCTACTAGGATGGAGCCACCTGTCCTTTCAGCCCCCACATCGGAATCACTTGCGGGTACTCAACGAGCTGACCCGACTTTAGTCATCATCTGAAGTATGTATATATGTATAGTATATACCCGTGATCACCTCCCGAGTGATCACGGCCCAATAGTATAACAAGGCAAACTGACAAGAATGTAGGGCCAATGATGATAAACTAGCATCCTATACTAAGCATTTAGGATTGCGGGTATGGTATCAATGATTGTAGCAACAATGACAGGCTATGCAACAGAATGGAGTAACCGAACAGTAACATGCTACACTACTCTAATGCAAGCAGTATAGAGAAGAATAGGCGATATCTGGTGATCAAGGGGGGGGGCTTGCCTGGTTGCTCTGGCAAGAAGGAGGGGTCGTCAACTCCGTAGTCGAACTGGGCAGCAGCAGCGTCGGTCTCGTAGTCTATCGGAGAGAAGAGGGGGAAGAAACAATGAATACCATGCAAACAGATGCATATCGATGCATGACATGACAAGTAACAATGCTAGGTGTGCCCAATCGCGGTAGTAGGTGATACCGACGAAGGGGGAAAACATCCGGGAAAGTATTCCCGGTGTTTCGCATTTTCGGACAGATGAACCGGAGGGGGAAAGTTGTGTGTTTGCTATGCTAGGGATGTGTGGCAGTCGAACGAGCTGCGTATCCGGATTCGTCTCGTCGTTCTGAGCAACTTTCATGTAGAAAGTATTTTCATCTGAGCTACGGGTTATTTTATATTAATTTTTAAAGTTTTAAAACATTTTCTAAATTATTATTATTAAATTATTCGAAATTAGTATTATTACATCAGCATGACGTCACCATGATGTCAGCAGTCAACAGAGATGTTGACTGGTCAAACTGACGTGCGGGACCCACCTGTCATACACTGTTTAGGTTATTTAGGACTTAGCTAATCTAATTACGGTTTAACTAAACTAACTAGTTAATTAGATTAACTAAACATGATTAATTAACTTAATTAAGTCACTAACTAATTAATTAATTATTAATTTATTAATTCATTTTTATTTCATTTTCTTTTATTTTAAAGAAATGTTCTGGGGCTGGGCCCTGTTTGTCATAGGCCCTAGGGGCCAAAGGGGCGCTTCTTAGCGGGTGTGGGCGCTGGGCTAACTGGGGCTTCGCCCCGATGGTGCAGGCGTGTGCGCCGGGCACCGGAGCGCGCGACCAGGAGGGGAGGGGCCGATGCGTGGCCCAGCGCTGGCGACCATGGCCGGAGCGGGGCAGCGCGGCGAGGTCGTAGCGGTGCGCGCGGCCACGAGCGGGCGCTAGAGCGCGACGGATATGGGGGAAGGGCGAGGCGTGGGGTGTGGCTCCGAGGAGAGCGCCGCGACGGGCGCGACGCATGCATGCGCGCGGTAGTGAAGGCCGGGGTGTCGCGAATGGCGCCGGCGACAGAGGGAAAGGGGAGAGGAGGGGTCCTCACAGCGGGTCGTAGGGGACAAGGAAGTGGTGCTCGAGGTGGGGGACGGGGACGACGCACGCAGGAGGGGCAGTCTGGCGAGGAAGCGTTCCGACGAGGCGGCTCCGACGTGGTCCAGGCGGCGGCGTCGATGTCGTGCCCCGATCCAGTTCTCCAGTTCTGGATTGAGGAGGGGGTGAGGACGAGGAGGCGAGCGACGGGGTCGAGGCGGCAAGGGCGGGGCGGCGCCGGAGACGACGAGTGGCGCCGGGGAACGCCGACGGCGAGGCGGGCAGCGGGGCCCCGGGGTCGGATCCCGATCAGGATCGAGGGAAGGTGAGGAAGGAGAGGGGATCGTGCGGGGGAGGTCCATCGATGGGGAGGCCTTCGGGTGACGGTGGACAAGGCGGGCCATCGGGGGCGACGCGGTAGGTGCGGCAGGGTTGAGCCCCTCCTCGATCCAGATGGGATCGAGAGAAGAGGGGGAGAAACGTGGGTGAGTGGGGGCGAGTGGGAGGTGTCGTTTAGGGTTCTGGTAGGTGGGAGGATAAGGGAGTGAGGGGGCCCGGCCTGGGGCGGTTTGGGCCAGCCGTCCAGCTGGGCCACTGGGCCAAGGCCCTTGGGGAGCCGGGGGGTTTTTGTTTTGTTTTGTTTTTATTTTTTACTCTTTATTTATTTTTTCTTTTCTGTTTTATTTCTAGTTTCTCTTTCATTTAGTTTTTATCTAATATTAAAATGATCCCTAATTTAGTAATACAATAAAACCCACTACAACAAAAGGTTTTACCCCAAAACAATTTAGTTTAGTGTTTAGTTAATTATAAAAGCATCTAAATATTGGTTTTTGCTACTGTTTTATTCACCTAAGTGTATTTAAACATTTTATAAAAATGTGGTTTCTCCACCATAATTACCTATGCATTATTTGGCTCCACCCAAACATTTAGTTTTAATATTTGAAAACCTTTATCGTTTGTCTTTATTTTAATTTTGAAATTTGAACTGGGTTTCGAAGTGACGCGAGTTTATGAACGGTAACCGAGGTGACACGGCATCATTAGCGCAGGGTTACTGTAGCTTGATTACCCGGGCGTCACAATTCTCCTCCACTACAAGAAATCTCGTCCCGAGATTTAAGCGGTGGAGTAAGGGGGGAAGGTGATGGTAGCGAAAAACCTAACGAGTCTTCTCGGTCTTGGCTGCCCTTTCGAAGAGGTTGATCCCTTTCGTTGATGTCTTCATTTCTCTGCTTCAAGTCACCATGATCAAGCCGTCATCCTTTCTTCGGGATCTCCATCATCCTACAAACGCGGCTAGGGGGAAATACTCCGGAAGAACGCATCTCCACAAAGCTAGGCATCAGACGGTGAACTCAATGGGAAATACATGAGGTACCCCACGAGTTGTATTTCAGTGAATTCGTTGAGTGCAATATATGATGGTACCAAAGTTTCAAATGGTTAGTCAATCATTCGATGACTAGATAGAAGCTGGAATGGGGGTTTGAACAACGAGAATAACATGGTGTTTGATTCCAGGATGAATAATGGTATAGAATTTAGCTCGTGAATCACATACGAAGCCAGGTGCAAAGGATACATTAGAATCCAGGTTGTTAAGAAGAGTCAGGTTTCGATCCAGTGGACCTGTGGGTTATGGGCCCACCATGTGGGTTGAAAATAGGAAGGGTGGTGACATCTTGCACAGCGGCGACAGGGAGGCATGTCAGTGAATAGCTTGTCAGCTATGCTGGTAACAATGTCGGTACCAAGGACGAGGAACGAAGAGAGCAATTTCCCTGCTTGTTGAATGAGGCGAACCAATTGGCAAAGTTATCACCCATCGGTGGTTACCGGAATGTCGTCAACAATAGTAACAGGATCTTACAGACAGAGTGGTACAACAAGGTGCCTACCTAAGAAGGGAATTATCTCTGCTTAGTTAAGTCAGATTCAGGAAAGATTAAATAAAAGAATGGAAAGGAAAACACGATTACCAGATTAAACAGAACAATGGAAAGGAAAATTGTGATTACAAACAATTATTAGGAGTATATCCTTCCCATGTACAAGCAGAACATGGCATACCGGGTAGAAGAGCAAGTACCCAACCATTCAGATAAGAGGCAAGGATTAATCAAGTTGTTACCCATACAACAGTGTTTGGATAACTGACAAAGAAACATTTAGCATCGCCGCCCCCAATGTTCTTGTTGATGAGCGGGGTATCATAGTCATGCTTCGAGGTAGCAATGCTATGGTGTTTCAATCAAGGGTCTGACTTTGGATACACAAATGATCCATCAGGAGCAATTTATAAAATAAGTTTTACAGTTTCCTCCAGGAAGAATGGTTATCCTTCCAAAAGAAATTATAATGATAGGTCCTCCAGCCTGGGGGGTGCTAGGCATACCGGGTCATTAAAGGACCAACATCATAACTCCTGGAAAGTTGTCCCAACCATCGTATCTGACCGAGATTCAGATCCGATTGGTGTCATGATACCTCAGACTCGGGATGTCCGAGAAGAAAAGGTGCAACACAAATCGATGAAATGGCATTGCAAGATTCTCGGGAAATGAACTATGGGAGCGGGTTCCTGAAACAATAGTTCATCATTACACCAAGGAGGGGATGAGGAGGTGGCTGATGGACTCAGCAAAAATTCATTGAGATATCCAAAAAGATGGGTTCCCACAATTATGCGGAAAGGAGATAACATTTGTCAGATCTGATGATATAATGATGTATGCTCGAGGGAAACATACACAATTAAACATTGGTTGAAAGGTGCACCCGAAATACGGGCTTAGGTAGCATGATCAATGTTAGAATGGCGATTCAATAACCAAAAGACTTAGAATGGAGTTATTGACCATTCACTTCAAAGCAATAGGGTTGCTAAAAGTTTTGAATTCACACATCATAGTTCAATTGTCAGTATTATGGTTAGAAACAACACGGGGACCAAGTAAGAATGGTGATGGTGAGAAGTATCATCATACCGAGAATTTCTAAGAGGTGGAGCAATCCCCACAACATTCTCGATAGAAAAGACAGTAATACTTCAAGGCAGAACACAACACTAGCTGGAGAGCAAGTTGTATTCATAATGTGGACAAGTTCGCGATGAAAGGAAGTCAAGGGTGTTGTCGATGATAATAAAAATCATCGAGGCAAGGAGGGTATTTCTCATCATGAACACAGTTGACATCTCGGAAGAAGTCAAAGTGTTGAAGGTGATTCGACACATTTGCCGGGAGGTTTCAAGAGGATGCAATCAAACAACGGCAACAAGCAAGGGAATGACGAAGGGGCAAGTCATAGGATCAATATATAAGATGCAAGCTCGGAACCAAAGTTGCCTTTCAAGACAAGCAACATGATGTTGAAAGCTCGACGTAAGTCGTGCTCACACACTGAAGAATTCGTGCACCAGAGAAGGACAAGGTAGCACAGTCAAAGATAGCAAGACCAGGATGCAGCCAATAGTCATAGGAATGACCAGATTGAGTTCAGAATTTCCTAGCAAAAATACTAGGGGTATTTGATTTGTAGTGCGGAATAATTTCACTAGTCGGTGTCCTCGGTTGACAACAACCCAGAACCCGTAGAGTGATTACGACAAGGAAAGACATTACTTGAACAAAGTTAGTAAGATGTGGTGCAATGGCAAGACATCTTTGAGATACCAGGGGGTAATACTCGAAGGTAGAACATGATAGAAGTAGAACCGGGTCATTGACCTATGATAGTAGATACTTCAACCTTGCCAAAAATAGACGAGGCACTGGATTGCATTCCCACCAGATATATCAGATCAGGGCAGCATGGTCGGAACCATAACTGTAAGGAATCAATTTCAAGAATACCGAAAGAATCATACAGCTGGATAATCATTTGCAAGAAGGTTCCGAGACAGTCTACATCATTTTCATGGGCATGAACACAATGTTCAAGGTCGACTCCCACTCCTTTAATGCATATCATTTCATTCACCTCTCGCTTTGATAAAACTGTAGTGTTGGAATTTTATCTGGTAAAATACCAGAAGAGTATGACTCGTGAAAACTCTCGGTTTCACAAAATTAAGGAAGGCATAGGCTCAACCCGTCAGGGTATCGTGGAAACATATACCACAAGCTTCAATAGTAAATACCACCAGCTCGAAAGCAGAGCATGGTTGGCCAAGCAGATGATACAATTTACCAAAGGCACTATGTATCAGGGAAGAACTCACAAGGTGATTGAATATGAAGGACACTGTCGGATAACAATCCAACAATGGATCGGGTGATCCACAATGGAGCTGATGTGAGTATCGGTACTCCATCAGAGGAAGAAAGAATGCACGAGCATCATATTATCGAACATCGGAATAATTCGATGCTTAGATAACAAAGGAATTACGATTTCTAAAACAAAGGATCAGAAGCAGTCGCTCTGATCAAGGATGGATAAGTTGGATAGACCAGAGGCACAATTGGCGACAAATAGTTTGGTCGAGAACCATCTCATGTTCAAAAATGATGTCTGAGACGGAAAGATAATTTAGAAGGGTTGATAGATGATTGTGTGCATTCGCACACATGTTGAATCAATAGGATCAAAATGACAGTGTCAAAAGATACTAGTGAATATTGCCAGATATATGGGAAGCATCCATAATGCTAGTAGACAAGTATTTGCAGAGCAATAAAGCTGCTAAGGATTTTCGGAGGATTGAATAGTATTTCAAAGACTTATGTGAAACACCTGAACAACTGGGACGAGCGGATACTCGGAAGGTGGAGAAATTATTCTTAGGGGTATTCAGGTGGCAAAGAACTGCAAGGCAATAGGCACAAAATATTCTTGGGGTATCTTGTAATAACAAGATCGACTGGGAATAAAAGTAAGCAGGACAGGTGTAAGTATTTATCCATAGGGATATTTTGGTGGTAGGGAATTGCAAAAGCAACGGGCACAAGGTCTCGAGAGAAAATCGGAGAGTATCTTCAAAATCTTCTGGTGCAGCCGGCGATCAGCTGGACTGAAGGGGCTCTCCGGGAAAAAGTATTTTCGAGAACCTAAAGTTAGATTTTAGTAAAAATCGTTTAACCCGAATAGAAGAGAGTTCAGAATCCCGGAGTAAAGATCGAGGAGTAAAAGATCCTAATACCACCCAATGGCGACGTGGGCCCATGGGCCGCACAGCCATGTTAGTAAAAGTTTTGCAATGTCTAGACTCGACTTCGGCCAAGGAGTGTGGAAGCGGATTCCTACAGGCAGTCAGCTCTGATACCAACTTGTGACGCTCCCGATTCAATCGTACACTAATCATGCACGCAAACATGTATGATTAAGATCAGGGACTCACGGGAAGATATCACAACACAACTCTAAAACATAAATAAGTCATACAAGCATCATAATACAAGCCAGGGGCCTCGGGGGCTCAAATACAAGTGCTCGATCATAGACGAGTCAGCAGAAGCAACAATATCTGAGTACAGACATAAGTAAACAAGTTTGCCTTAAGAAGGCTAGAACAAACTGGGATACAGATCGAAAGAGGCGCAGGCCTCCTGCCTGGGATCCTCCTAACTACTCCTGGTCGTCGTCAGCAACCTGCACGTAGTAGTAGGCACCTCCAGTGTAGTAGTCATCGTCGACGGTGGCATCTGGCTCCTGGGCTCCAACGTCTGGTTGCGGCAACCAGGTAGAAGGGAAAGGGGGAAAAGGGGGAGAAAGCAACCGTGAGTACTCATCCAAAGTACTCGCAAGCAAGGAGCTAAACTACATATGCATGGGTATATGTGTAAAGGGCCATATCGGTGGACTGAACTGCAGAATGCCAGAATAAGAGAGGGATAGCTAATCTTGTCGAAGACTACGCTTCTGGCAGCCTCCGTCTTGCAGCATGTAGAAGAGAGTAGATTGAAGTCCTTCGAGTAGCATCGCATAGCATAATCCTACCCGGCGATCCTCCCCTCGTCGCCCTGTGGAAAAGCGATCACCGGGTTGTCTGTGGAACTTGTCTGGGTGTGTTTTATTAAGTATCCGGTTCTAGTTGTCATAAGGTCAAGGTATAACTCCGGGTCGTCCTTTTACCGAGGGACACGGCTATTCGAATAGATAAACTTCCCTGCAGGGGTGCACCACATAACCCAACATGCTCGATCCCATTTGGCCGGACACACTTTCCTGGGTCATGCCCGGCCTCAGAAGATCAACACGTCGCAGCCCCACCTAGGCACAACAGAGAGGTCAGCCCGTCGGTCTAAATCCTATGCGCGCAGGGTTCTGGGCCCATCGCCCATTGCACACCTGCACATTACGAGGGCGGCCGGAAGCAGACCTAGCCCCCTAATACAAGAGTAGGTGTTCCAGTCCAATCCGGCGTGCGCCGCTCCGTCGCTGACGTCAAGTACGCTTCGGCTGATACCACGACGTTGAGTGCCCATAACTGTTCCCGCGTAGTTGGTTAGTGCGTATAGGCCAGTGGTCAGACTCCGATCAAATACCAAGATCTCGTTAAGCGTGTTATTATGAAGTAACCGCGGACGCCTACAGGGCCAGGCCCAGCTCTCGCCTAGGTGGTCTCAACCTGCCATGTCGCTCCGCCACATAGTAACAGTCGGGGGTCGTCGGGAACGCAGGCCCACCTCTACCGGGATGGAGCCACCTGTCCTTTCAGCCCCCACATCGGAATCACTTGCGGGTACTCAACGAGCTGACCCGACTTTAGTCATCATCTGAAGTATGTATATATGTATAGTATATACCCGTGATCACCTCCCGAGTGATCACGGCCCAATAGTATAGCAAGGCAAACTGACAAGAATGTAGGGCCAATGATGATAAACTAGCATCCTATACTAAGCATTTAGGATTGCGGGTATGGTATCAATGACTGTAGCAACAATGAAGGCTATGCAACAGAATAGGAGTAACCGAACAGTAACATGCTACACTACTCTAATGCAAGCAGTATAGAGAAGAATAGGCGATATCTGGTGATCAAGGAGGGGGCTTGCCTGGTTGCTCTGGCAAGAAGGAGGGGTCGTCAACTCCGTAGTCGAACTAGGCAGCAGCAGCGTCGGTCTCGTAGTCTACCGGAGAGAAGAGGGGGAAGAAACAATGAATACCATGCAACAGATGCATATCGATGCATGACATGACAAGTAACGATGCTAGGTGTGCCCAATCGCGGTAGTAGGTGATACCGACGAAGGGGGGAAACATCCGGGAAAGTATTCCCGGTGTTTCACGTTTTCGGACAGATGAACCGGAGGGGGAAAGTTGCGTGTTTGCTATGCTAGGGATGTGTGGCGGACGAACGGGATGCGTATCCGGATTCGTCTCGTCGTTCTGAGCAACTTTCATGTAGAAAGTATTTTGATCTGAGCTACGAGTTATCTTATATTAATTTTTAATGTTTTAAAACATTTTCTAAATTATTATTATTAAATTATTCGAAATTAGTATTCTTACATCAGCATGACGTCAGCAGTCAACAGAGGTGTTGACTGGTCAAACTGACGTGCGGGACTCACCTGTCATACACTGTTTAGGTTATTTAGGACTTAGCTAATCTAATTACTGTTTAACTAAACTAACTAGTTAATTAGATTAACTAAACATGGTTAATTAACTTAATTAAGTCACTAACTAATTAATTAATTATTAATTTATTAATTCATTTTTATTTCATTTTCTTTTATTTTAAAGAAATGTTCTGGGGCTGGGCCCTGTTTGTCATAGGCCCTAGGGGCCAAAGGGGCGCTGCTTAGCGGGTGTGGGCGCTGGGCTAACTCGGGCTTCGCCCCGATGGTGCAGGCGCGTGCCCCGGGCGCCGGAGCGCGCGACTAGGAGGGGAGGGGCCGATACGTGGCCCAACGCCGGCGACCATGGTCGGAGGGGGGCGGCGCGGCGAGGTCGTAGCGGTGCGCGCGGCCACGAGCGGGCGCTGGAGCACGACGGATATGGGGGAAGGGCGAGGCGCGGGGTGCGGCTCCGAGCCGCACGACGAGCAGAGGGCCGCGACGGGAGTGACGCGTGCGTGCGCGCGGTAGTGAAGGCCGGGGCGTCGCGAACGGTGCCGGCGACAAAGGGAAAGAGGAGAGGAGGGGTCCTCATAGCGGGTCGTAGGGGACAAGGCAGTGGTACTCGAGGTGGGGGACGGGGACGACGCACGCAGGGGGGCAGTCCGGCGAGGAAGCATTCCGACGAGGCGGCTCCGACGTGGTCCAGGTGAAAGTGCAACTAATCCCCGGGTGGTTTTGGTAATTAATAACAACATATATATCATTGATCTAATAGTTTCTTGAGAATCATTTCAGAAAGTTCAGTGATATGGGTATGGCAATGACTGAAGATGTGGACCCCTCAAAATGCTAAGGCAAGCATTGGCAAAAGCTCAAGACTCCATTTTTGGTTTAGTGATCCAAGATCACATTGAGTCCATAGGAAAGCCAATACTATTAAAAGGGGATGAGGTTATGATAATGATCTGGTTGCTCAAAGTGCTTAGTGATACATCTCCTAAACTATCAGCAACTCTCACTACAAATATACACTCATAAGTAATCTCGGTCCCACCGATTCCATAAACTCAGTCACACCGAGATGAACCACCTCAGCCATATACCCAAACCCTAGAAACTCGGATTTTCCGATTCTGAACTCGGTCTCACCGAAACTGGTGTTGCCAAGCTTCTGTAACCTTCTGTCATCAAATCGGTGTCACCGAGATGATGAAGTCGGTCCCACCGAGATTGGCAAACCCTAGTCTTTGGAAGAATCGGACTCACCGAGATTGTATTTTCGGTCCCACCGAAAATCCCAACGTTCACATGTTTTGAACTTTCGGTCTCACCGAGTTGTCAACTTCGGTCCGACCGAGATTGGTCAAATGTGTGTAACGGTTGGATTTTGTGTGGAGGCTATAAATACCCCTCCACCCCCTCTTCATTCGTGGAGAGAGCCATCAGAAAGAACTACCACTCCTACCTTACATTTCTGAGAAGAAAACTACCTACCCTTGTGTTGAGATCAAGTTGCTCCACTCCCACCATATGAAGCTTGATCTCTAGCCTTCCCAAGTTGCTTTCCACTCAATCCTTTCTTCCACCACAGCCAAATCAGTGAGGAGAGTTGAGTGTTGGGGAGATTATCATTTGAAGCACAAGAGCAAGGAGTTCATCATCACCAACACCATCTATTACCTTTTGGAGGGTGGTGCCTCCTAGATTGGTTAGGTGTCGCTTGGGAGCCTCCGTCGAGATGTGGAGTTGAACCAAGAAGTTTGTAAGGGCAAGGAGATCGCCTACTTCGTGAAGATCTACCCCGAGTAAGGCTAGTCCTCCGTGGGCGTATGCCATGATGGCATAGACAAGGTTGCTTCTTCGTGGACCCTTCGTGGGTGGAGCCCTCCGTGGACACTCGCAGCCGTTACCCTCCGTGGGTTGAAGTCTCCATCAACGTGGATTGACGATAGCACCACCTATCGGAACCACGAGAAAAAATCTCCGTGTCTCCAAATTGCGTTTGCTCTTCTCCACCTCTCTTTACTACATGTGCAATTTACTTTCCGCTGCCTATACTCTAGAATTGCATGTGTAGGGTGATACTTGACTTGATCATCATTGTGAACTTGCCAAAAACTTGTCTTTATCAAAAGGCTGAATTTTTATATTGTCAAGTAGTCTAATCACCCCCCCTCTAGACATACTTTCGATCCTACAAGTGGTATCAGAGCTTTGGTCTCCATTGTATTGGTTTCCATTGCATTGGACTCCATAAGCTTGGTTTCACAACCTAGGAGAGTATGGCGTCTAGTGAGGGTAATTTTCGTAGAGGTCCTTACTTTGATGGTTCAAATTTTGCTAGTTGGAAGCATAAAATGAAAATGCATATTCTTGGACATAACCCTGCCGCATGGGGCATTATTTGTGTTGGTTTGCAAGGTGAGTTCTTCGAGGAAGGAAAAGTTTCGGATCGTGAAGCTACAACGGATGAATTGCGGATGTTGCAAAACAATTCTCAAGCTTGTGACATTCTCTTCAATGCTTTGTGTCCCGAGGAGTTCAACAAAATCAGCCGTCTTGAGAATGCAAAAGAGATTTGGGATACTTTGGTCGAAATGCATGAAGGTACCGAGTCCGTGAAGGAATCAAAGCTAGATGTTCTTCAAGGTCAACTTGACAAGTTCAAGATGAAGGAAGGTGAAGGAGTCGCTGAAATGTACTCTAGGCTTGCTCTCATCACAAATGAGATTGCCGGCTTAGGAAGCGAAGAAATGACCGACCGATTCATCATCAAGAAGATTCTCAGAGCTTTGGATGGAAAGTATGACACCGTGTGCACTTTGATCCAAATGATACCAAACTACAAGGATCTCAAGCCAACCGAAGTCATTGGAAGAATTGTTGCTCATGAGATGACACTTAAAGATAAGGAAGAGCTTCACAACAAGTCAAGTGGTGCTTACAAAGCTACAATTGATGCTCCCACAACCTCAAGTGACAAGCTAGTTTCCAATGAAGAGATAAGCCTAATGGTGAAGAACTTCAACAAATTCTACAAGAGTAGAAGCAAAGAGAGAAGCTCAAAGTCTAGATCATATGATGAAAAGAGATCTTCTAGTCGTGATCGAAACTGCTACAATTGTGGAAGACCCGGACACTACTCAAATGAGTGCTCAGCTCCCCACAAGAGAAGAGAAGAATCTCCAAGAAGAAGAAGCTCAAGAGAAGAGTCACCTCGGAAAGAGAGAAGGAGTAGAGATGATCGTTATGAACGAAGACCCTCTCGGAGAAGCAAGGATTCGGAGAGGAAAGACAAGTCATCAAGGAGCTACACAAGAAGAAAACATCAAGCTCATGTAGGTGAATGGGTCTCCGGCTCCGACTCCGACAATCACTCCGAAAGAAGCTATCACTCCAACTCCGACTACAGTCAAGATGAAGGTGTTGCCGGTCTTGCTCTCGTGTCCTCCAACTCCAACTCCTATGACATATTTGATTCTCCAAATGAGGGAATTGGAAGATGCTTCATGGCAAAAGGCCCCAAGGTATCACACCCTGAATTTATTGACTTTGATAGTGATGAGGATGACTTGCTTGGTGAAGATGAGCTTTTACATGATAAATCTAGTGAGCCTAGTAATGATGAACATGCTAGTAGTCTTTATAGTCGAGAAGAGTCGAATGACAATGCTATGAAGGAGATTGAGCGTCTAACTAAAGAACTAAACACTCTTAAGTTAGCTCATGAAACAACTCAAGAAGATCATAGAGAGCTCCTAAGATCTCATGAGAAGCTACGCTTCGAGAAGCTCAATCTAGAGCAAGAACATGAGTTTCTAAAAGCTATCAATGACGATCTTCGAAAGAAGAGTTCTTCATATCTTGCCAAACGACTTCTCTTGTCTAATTTCTTGCCTCCTATTAAAACTAAGCATGACAAGCATAAGAAATATTCTTCATCTAGTAGTAACAATAACCATGCTAAATCCAATGTTGTTACTTCTAGTAGTTCTCTTGATTCCACTAACAATGTTTCAAGCCAAGTTACACTTGAGCAAGAAAATAGTTTATTGAAAGGGATTATAGAGAAAGGTGTCTACAAGAGCCTTGCCGGAAGCAAGAACTTTGAGGAAATTGTTCGCAAGCAAGGAAGGCACCGGAAGAATCAAGGAATTGGTTTTGAGCGAAAGTTCAACGCCGAGGGTGTTGAATGGGAAGAAGGTCAATATCCCACTCCAAAGTTTGTTTCTCAAAAGGAGAAGTATGATCCTACTTCTTCCAATGTGGAACAAGCTCAAGATGATCTTCCACCACAAGACCACAAGCTAAAAGGCAAGGACAAGCTTCAAGAGGAGATTGATGCATTTATTGAAGCACCTAAAGCCATGGTCAAGTGGGTTCCCAAGGAAACGTCAAGTTCTACTTCGTCAAGCTCAACTACAACCCCAAGGATTCCCATCAAGATGATGTGGATCCCGAAGAAGAAGAACTAGAGAGTTCTTGAGGGTGACTCCGCCAACATACTTCACTCACATTCATTTTGGCAAGGACTTGTGCAATCAACTTCCACATCTTGCACTAGTTCATGGAGTCACAAACCCTCTTGTTGGTAAGTCAAGGGACAAGGTAATCATTGCTTTCATGGACATCATCTATTGTGTACTTCAATCTATGTCCATGGATATCCTTGTTTGTTCCTTGTGGGACTAACCCATGTAGGTATTGAAAGTGCCCGAATCCAAAGGATTGCTCCCAACTCTTGATGATCTTCATCAACATTGAGCATCCACATCTTCAACATCTACATGAAGTCTTCTACGACAACCCAAGGTTAGTTTGACCCTTTAAAAGGGGTTCTCACATCTAGGGGGAGCTTTGCTCTAAAGAATTGAGCTAAAGCATCTTCAAATGATGTGAACACATTAATGCTCTGCCAAGAACGCTCCCTTGGTATGGTTTGGCTCACTCCCGTGGGACACGCTCGGCGCGTGACGCCTCTGGCCATTTGGAGGAGGAGGATGGCATGGCGGCGTGCGCCTATCGTGCTTTCCTACACCCGCATATCGCCTCTCCGACCAACCTCATGACGATGCTCAAGCTCTCCTTTAAGCCTAGGCTTGTCAAAATGGCCACTTTACACCTTCCTACGGCTGAACAAATCCTCCATGAGGACGAGCAGCGCCACTGCCTCCGTCCCATCCTTCTTGTCGCGGATACCCATAAGCCCCGTGTGCTCGTTTCCTTTGATCCTGACACTATGTGTTTCTCCTTTAAACTCGAGCTCAGCTACCGTCGATCCGTTTCAGGCTCGATCCCAGTTCGCTCGGTAGCTGTGGATGACGGCTACTTTCCCTCCTTCGACCTTCATTCTGAGCTGCTTGCGCAGGAAAGCTACCGGTCCTTGCTTTTCAAATTCTGGCCCCACTCCAGAGATGGGTTCATGTGCCCTCGCACTCTGCCTCTGCTTCCTTCCGTAGAATGCAAGCATCCTCCTAAGGCCATTGTGCCTGCTGGGCTGCTGCCAGCAGTAGGCCCTTTCCTTTCCTTCTGTGAGACGGCAATCCTGCCCACAGATGCCTACTTCTGGGCCCAAGCCAGGGTGCAGGCCCATCACGTGCTCGCAGCCCGATCCATCTGCTCCAGGCCCATCGAGCACCTGCCTCCTTCTGGGGAAGGGATGTTAACTGGTGGTACTGCCTCTCCGGTTGTCGCCACAGATCTCAAGCATGGCGCGTGCTCGCTCGTCCCAGCTTCGGTGGCGGCCGCCTTTTGCAGCTATCGCGCGCCCCCATCCGAGCCCCAGGAGGACAACCTCCTCCCCTCTCCACCCACACTGCAGCTTCTTGGGCAGGTGCTGGCCAGCGCTGGTTCCTTCTTGTCCTCCCCCATGCGGAGGCAGATCGGATCTTCCCGCCCCTGGACCTAGCGGTTATGCTGGAACTGGGGCAAGGAGACAACGCGAGTGGACGCGAGGAGGATGCGCGGGCTGGGCTGGTCAGCCTCGGCCACCAGGTGGAGTCACCCTGTCCAAGGGGCGAAACGACGGTGGCAGCGCGCTCCCCATGCCGCAGCCCGCGGATTCTGCAGCTGTATGAGGGAGAGCATGTTGGCCCTGTTGAAAGGGCATCCAAGAGGAAGGCGGCGGCAGCTGGCGCCACCTCTGCTAGTGCCCCAGGCAGGAGTTCCCTTCTCCTGGCAGCCGTCGCAAGGCTCCTAAGGTGGTTGTAGTGTCTGAGCTGCTGGAGCTCCCCTTCTCTGATACGCCCAGGCCACTTACCAGAAGCAAGCTCAAGCAGCTAGCAACATGCTGCGACCTCAACGTCGATGCCATCATTGCCCATGCTCAAGCTCAAGCCTCCTCCTCTGGGGCTGCTCTCCTTACCCAGACTGGTGCCAACTCAACCCCGTCCTCTGGTGCTCGATCTCCTCTGAATGTGTAGGTCTAGCTTTACTTTAGCTTGGTTGCAGCGTTGGTTGATGCTGCCCACCTATGTATCTTTTCTTCATATGCATTTCCCCGGGTGTGGGTCGTTTGTAGTCTGTATCCGTTTCTGTCTGGTCGAGGCCCTGTTCGGGTTCGCTATGACCATGTCTGTTGCTTTTAGTTCCTTTGATCATGTTAGTCTTGTTCTCTCGTTATATGTTCGGCTATTGTTGTATCTTGTAATCCATGAAAGTCCTTGACTGGAATGTTCGTGGCCTTGGTGATAAGGATATATGCTCTCTGGTCCGTAACACCCTAACCTCTTGTCATCCCAGTATAGTGTGTTTGCAGGAAACCAAGCTGGAATCTCTCCCGTTGAAAAAGTTGAACGCCTTTCTCCCTTCTAATCTGGATAAACATGAGGCTTCTCCCTCTGGTGGCTCGTCTGGGGGTTTGCTGGTTGCTTGGGACTCTTCTGTTGTTGCTGGGCAGCTCATTATGGCTCACAAGTACCACATCACACTCAAAATGACATCAACTTCAGACAATTCTGCTTTCCTGCTCACAACACTTTACGGCCCGTGCTTGTATCAGGACAGAGCATCTTTTCTTGAAGTCGTTGATTCTGCAGTTGGCACAGTTAATGATCCTTGGATCTTGGTTGGAGATTTTAATATGTATCGCTCTCAGCATGAAAAATCACGCGGACATATCAACTGGGCTATGATGGACAATTTCAATAGTTGGATCAGGGCGCACGGCCTTGATGAGATTGAGGTCAGTAACAGAAGGTTCACTTGGTCGAACAAAAGAGTAAACCCAACGCTTGTGCGCCTTGACAGGGTGTTGGTGAACACTGATTGTTTGCTGTGGTTTGCTCATGTTTCTGTTGATGCTATTCCTACTATCACTTCAGATGATGTACCTATCCTAGTACAGTTCAGCCATGAGGTTAACAAAAGCAACTTGTTCCGCTTGGAAAATCATTGGTTAGTCATGGAGGATACACGCATGATCATCTTGGAGGGCTGGTCCAGGGGCACTAGACCCTTCCGATCCTCTGCCTCACTCATTAACTTCAAGATGAGGCACATTCGTGCTGCTCTAAGAAGATGGAAGAGAAACAGGGCCAACCTTGAGTTGCTCATCAACAATAGCAAGAACGTAATTGAATTTCTCAATCTGGTTGAAGAATGGCGTTTGTTGCCTTCTCTGGAAATGGCTCTCAGGCAGTTTTCCTCTGCTAAAGCTGAGCAGCTGATCTTGTGGCAAACTGAGATGTGGCATCGATGGGCTAAGTTGCGCTGGTGTATCTCTAGGGATGAGAGCAACAAGTTTTTCCATGCTGCAGCTAATGGTCATGCTAGAAGGAACAAGATCCGAGTTATTATGCATGAAGGAGTTGAGTTTTTTGATATCGCACAAAAACTTCAGCTTGCTACCAACTACTTCTCTGATCTGCTTGGCCAGCCTGCTATGTCTTTGCCAACTGTCCAGCTGAGCGCTTTGTACCCTGTTTTGAATCTCTCTTGTCTTGAAACAGAGTTCACTTGGTCGGAGATTGTTGCTGCCATTAACCATTCCCCAAACAACCGAAGCCCTGGCCTAGATGGTTTCCCAAACGAGTTTTATAAACAGTTCCACTCCACTCTTCGGCCTGACCTGGAGCTCTTCTTCTCTAAGCTGTATCACAATCGTGTGGATCTGCTCGGGATCAACACGGCCTTTGTCTCCCTCCTTCCTAAAAAGAGTACGCTGTTGGAGCTAACAGATTTCAGGCCTATATCCATTGTACACAACATACCAAAACTAGCCAGCAAAGTTCTTGCTCGGAGACTGCAGTGTCAAATACCACATCTTATCCACTCTATTCAGTCAGGTTTTGCTAAGGGAAGGTCAATTGTAGAAAACTTTGCTATGGCCGCGGATATGGTTCAGACTGCTCACAAGAGAAAACTACCTATGGTTGTGCTGAAACTTGATTTCCGGAAAGCCTTTGACACGGTTAGCTGGCAATGCCTCTTCACCATCATGGAAGCTAGCTAGGGGTTTTCATCGGTGCTGGATTCGCTGGGTCTCCTCTCTTCTGTGGACCGCCAGCTCCAGGGTTCTGATTAATGGGCAGCTTGGGGAGTCCTTCAGTGCAAAGAAGGGTCTAAGGCAGGGCGATTCCACGTCACCTTACTTGTTCATCCTGGTAGCAGACGTGCTGTAAAGGCTTTGCTGTGCCCAGTTTGAAGCTGGAAACCTGGTTCACCTGCTTGGATCTGATCGGCTGTTTCTGATGTTATAGTACACGGATGACACGCTGCTGCTCTTCCAAGGCAACATGCAACAAGCCAATGTCATCAAGCAGATACTAACTGCCTTCTCTAACTTCTCGGGCTTACATATCATTTTTTACAAAAGTACTCTAGTTCTTGTTTGCATGGACAACACGGTTGCGAGTCAGGTTGCTGCTCTCTTTGGATGCCCTGTGTCCTCGTTCCCCTGCACATACCTAGGACTTCCTCTATCCTTGCATAAAATCAGACATGGTATGTTGCTGCCAGTTATACACAGGGTCGATAAGAGGTTGTCTGGATGGTTAGCTGCTCTCCTGTCTGCTGGAGGCCGGTTAACTTTGATAAACTCAGTGCTAGCTAGCATTCCTAGCTACTTTATGACTTGTTTTCTATGGCCGAAGGAGTCCATTGCTAAGCTCAAGAGTTTGTTGCGGGCGTTTTTTGGCAAGGTAAAGCTATTGTTAAAGGTGGACAATGTCTAGTTGCATGGGATTATGTCACTTTGCTAAAGGAGTCTGGTGGGCTCGGTGTGAGATATCTCTCTACTCATAACAATACCATGTTATGCAAGTTTGTGGCCAAGATCCTGCAACAATCTGATATCCCCTGCTTTTAGTGGTTTGCAGTGCAATATTGCAAGCAGCAGCTGTTCTCTGGTGCCCATCACAGGGACACTCCGCTCTAGAAGAACTTTAAGCAGTTCATTCCGTTGGTAACTGCTGCCTCTCATTGCATTTTGGGTGCTGGGCATCTCATCTCCTTCTGGAAGGACAAATGGCTACCTGTGGGGCGTTTATGCCATGAGTTCCCAGTCTTGTTTTCCTTTGCCAAGCATGCATGGTGCAGTGTGGCTTCCCAGTTCTCCGACAACGGTTGGGATATCCAGTTACACCCCAACCTCTCCCAAACGGCTGATCAGGAATTACATGTTCTCCAGGGTATCCTACTTTATATCCAGCCCTCTCCCTTAGATCAGGATCAATGTGTCTGTCTCTTTATGCCAAGCAACTGTCTACTGCTTTCTTCTATCACCTGCTAACTTTCAGAGGTGTCACCAGCAGCTTTCAACAATGGGTTTGGGATCCCATTATCCCTTTGAAGCACCGAATTTTCCTATGGATGGCCTACTGGGATCGTCTGAATACTTGGGACAATATGGCTAAAAAACAGTGGACCTCTATTGCCTCACACGCTTTCTGCGACATCTGCCCAGCTATCGAGTCTTTCAGCCATATAGCTTTGAGATGTGCTTCCGCCTCTGCCTTGTGGGAAAGATTTGACCTTCTTGAAGTTGCTCTTAGCTCTGAGGATTTATTGGCTTTTTTACAGCGTGCTCACTTGCGCTTGCCTGCTTCACGTAAGTTACATGTTCTAAATGATGCTGGCCTGGTCTCTCTTTGGCATGCCAGAAATGACCGTATCTTCAATTGTAAGCGATGGTCTCTGACTTACACCAAGATGTATGCAGCTGAGCTTTTATCTCTTTGGATTCACCGTGCACGAAGCCCAGAAGACAAATATGCTCTTGTATGCTGGTCACAGACACTGTTGGCATAGCTTAGCTTAGCTTAGGTTTTGCTTTGATATGCTTTTTGCCTCTTCTTCCATATCCCCCTTCCTTTGACAGGGTTGCTCATGGCCTTGCACCACGGTGCATAATATGAGCATCTTGTATGTGACATTGACCTTGGCTTCTAGGCTTTAGCCTTTCAGCCTTTTGGAATATACTAGAGGGTGGCGCACGCTTTGCTGCGCAGTCCATGAGATTTTAGCCTCTTTTGCGATTAAGCCTCCTTTTTAATGTGTTTTAACGCAGGTGGTTAAAATTGGTTGCTTTGTTGTGTGTTTCATCTGAATTGGCTTCAGCTGTTCCTGTACGTAACACACCTAAGAATGGACCCAAACGACACAACGATTCATCCCCTTGCAGGTGGGCCTGCTATCGACCCCTAAAGCCCCGACGCAATATGAGCCAACATTCCTAAGGCGCTTAGAATCTTAGAAGAAAGCGATAAGGAATATTGATACATGCCAATTAAACAGGTTATTAAGTTGTAATTTGGTCTGCATGTACGAACCGCGTCTGCCTATAATTCCTTTGAAGCAGATTTAATTGGACAAATGTCACATGAGGTAATCAAACATATAAGCTAATCTAGTAGCTTAGCTATTGTATGGAGATCAAGGTCACTAATTCAGTAATTCTGCTCGATAAATGTACACCATCATCGACCCCTTGGTATTGTAAGTTCATGGCATGTTGTCAGTTTACATCATTCATTCTGCAGAATATGTACTCAATTTTGGACCCCCTTGGTATTGTCAAGTTCATGCCATGTTGTTAGTCTACGTTATTCATTCTTCCATGGTGTTTCTCATTGCACATTCGGCTCATGATATATTGGCCCATAATCATATCTACTCTAAAGTTTGCGCTGGCCAATTCATCACTTTTTATAGTTAATTTACTACCATTATATTAACACACACTGAAAAGTACAACAGGAAAACGACACGCTAAGTTGTGATGCTGGTTTCAACTTCGAAACTGCTTCGCGCACGACGGCCGCGTGGCCGATTCATGCACGATTCGAAATTAGATGGTGTCCTGCAGTTTACTCCCACACACCAACGGCTCGATTAACTACATCGTCCACAAATCGTGCACATGGTGTCGTGTGTATAGCATTGTTGTTTCAACTTCCTAGTGCATAAGAGCCACATTACAGTGATAAATTTATGTAACAACATCGTGCATCTTATAGCTGCAAATTAATCTCACATGGAGTTGTATTGCTCTTGTACGCAGACATCACAAAGTTGCAGCCAACAGAACTTCTGTGCTTGCACCATAGAGCAAAGCATCCATCCTTAAAGTCAGCCATAAGTTACACAGTTGGAAGAAAGCAATCCCTTTATCACAATAAGACCGTAATGTAGCCCCTGATTCCTATTTTTACTTTTTGAAGAAATGAAACAACCCAATTGATTACGGTGAAATCAATCATGAGCAGCAGCAAGGTTGTTCAACCAAATGCATTAGTATGAATTTCATATGTACCACTAACACCAGTGATTATAGAAGCATTTCTTTCATTTACCAATACTATTTCTTTTGCCTAAAATCTAGTTTTATTTCATTCAATTAGACTTTAGCAAGAATTCAGTTCTTGTGTGCGCTAATCAAAACCAACAGCAATCCAACGGACGCCAGGGTGGACCAACCAAGCTACCTCCTCCAGCTAAATGGTGATGGAGCCGACGTAGCCCAGCAACTTGGCCTAGGCGCTGAGGTGCTGAAGTCGAGGAAGATGCGCGGGTAGGAGCCCTAGCGAGTCAGGCGAACTGCTAGATGAAGTAGTAGACGCCCTCGCCCCAGTACGTGAGGAGCATGGGCGGGCGGTGGGATGAGGTCGGAGTGCGCGAGAAGGGCGTTTGCATCATGGACGAACTTGTTGCGCGAGGGTGAGGCGGCCGGCGAAGCGGGAGATCCCGAGAAGCTTGTCGATGACATCACAGTGGCGAGGTAGGCCTCAAGGTGTGGGCGAGGAAGTCACGGGGAGACAGGTGCACTACGGTGGTGGCCTTGAGAGCCTAGTAGGTCATGGCGGCTGTTGGGGAGAGCCCATAGCAACGACGCGACAAGTACGGACGGATTGTGCTTGCAGCCGCCCACAACGACACAGAGAAGTTAGCCCACATCAACCCGGGCATTTGATATTAACCAAAAATTCTGATTGTGCTTGCAGCCGCCCACAACGACACAGAGAAGTTAGCCCACATCAACCCGGGCATTTGATATTAACCAAAAATTCTGTTTAACAGATTTCAACACTTTTTAAGTTTCAGTTAGCATAACTGTTAACCAAGAATGACATAAATTATTTAAACCAAATGTTTTGTTAACAATTTTTAAGTTTCAGTTAACACAACTGTTAACTGAAACTGACATTATTTTTTTAAACCAAACGTTCAATTAACCGACTAAATCCGTACAATATTCAGTTTCAGTTTGTGTAATTCACATCTAGATGTTTTCTAAGGATGTCACATCTAAACTCCCACAAATGACGCAGCAACAAGGAGAAAAAAACAATCTGAGACAAAAAAAGATTAGACCACAAACATAATGGATATCAGTTTATTATGCCAAAAAAAGATCACTCGGATTCATACCCAACGAAATATGCAATGCACCTTATTATATAGCTGAGCCATCCTTTCCTTCTGCGTAACAAAGCGAGGTGGGACTAATTTACCGTCAAAACTGCAGCAGGCTTATGCTTGATAAAAAAATCTCACAAAAGGTTGGGACTTGCATGCAGCTGCTTGCGTGGCCCATGCAACCTGCCATAAACCCACACGTTCAGCAAACTTACACTCATTGCCTCAAAAAAAAAAAAAAGCAAACTTACACTCACGGGGCCCACAACTCCCTAGCAGCCTCGATTCACCAGATCGCTCCAATTCCTGGGAGCATAGTATCTCTAGCGATAAGGTAGAACATGATCTACCTTTCATTTCAAAAAAATAAATAAATTGTTTTGTAGTTGCCTCTTGTCTCGTCCATGTTCTTTGTCCCTGCAGAAAACGTTCCCGTCGACTATAAAGTCGTTTGTGACGCAGCGTGTGCGTACGTGCATTCATATGGACAAGCGTATGTGTGTATGTATGAGCGCCCACATCTGTACTGTATTAAAAAAGTAAAAAAATAATTATCTTATAACCAGTTTAAAAAAGCTTATGCGGAGAATTATTTTCATCACACGTGTCACGTCCACAAGGCCCATAATTTTTTCTTCAAAAACAAACCAGAAAAACCGAAGTAGGATGTGTTTTTTGTCTCCCTTCTCCAACCCGTTTACATGTGCCCGTTGTCCTCGCTGATGATGTTCTAGGCGCTCCAGCTTGTACCTCTCAGTATACATGTTCTCTATTCACCGCTTCTGGCATCGAGTTGCTCTTAACATGAGATGTATACGCCCAAGCAAGCAAAACAATTTCCGCATCATACGGGGCCATCATCGTGTGCGCCCAGCGGCGGAAGACGCGGATCAGGTGGAGCTCACGTGTCCGCGGAGAGAGAGGGACGACCTTCCGCTGTGCAGTGCTGTGATTGGACAGTGCAACCGCGGCAGCATCTCAGGCTCTCCCCAGCCCGAGACCTGTCTGTCTGGTCTCGGCAGCAGCTTGTTGCTGCCCGCGCGCGCCTCCCCGTCTTTTGCGCTGCCCACATTCCCCAAGGCCACCCTACCCTAGCGGTGCCCGCGGTCGCCCTCCCATGCTTGTCCTCTTCTTTCCGCCCGCTTGCTTTTGGTCACTCCAACACGGCCAGCTTAGCTTCCGCTTGAGCCCAAGCAAAAGGGAAAGAAAGAAAGGAAGAATGAAATGGCAGACACACTGCCTACTGCCAGTATTTTACTGCACCTGAGTACCACTACTACTACTACTACCTGACTACCGAGGGAAGGGGGCACCTGCACTTTGTTGTTCTTCTTCGCTGCTGCGATTGAGCTGGTGGTATCTTCTTCTTCATCTCGTTGAGAGAGGTTTGCTCTTTTCTCTTTTCCCATCCCGTTGGTTGGTCTCGAAGGTTGCGGCTTTTCTGTTCGACTGGCCTTCATTTGCCATCGTTTGTGTGTTTCAGATTCCAGGTCGACGAACAGGGGTTACATCTCGCGGGGCAAATCTTTGTGCTACAGATGCGGTTCTGACGGATCACTACCATTTTTCATCAGACCTCAAAGCATGAAGATGTTCTGCATCCGACCCAGCAGAACACGCTCCTGCGCGTGACCGGGCGCCAACCAAAACAGGGCGGTTGCGCTCGCTGCACACCTGCTGTTCGGCGAAAAGCCGCAAAGGCGTGGGCTGCAGCTCGCAACCGTCGCCATGAGAGATCTCGCGTCCTGCCTCAGCCAAACCGGCGTTCAGGTCGCTCACCCCTCCTCCTCAAGCGCCCAGAGCATGGTGCAGTGCGCCTACCTGGCCCGCCTGCGCGGCAAATCCTGCAGGGTCACCGTCACCTGGAGCAGGGCGGCCATAGGGCAGGCTCTGGCCGTCGCCGTCCACGATTCCTCGGGCCGTTGCCTCTGCAAGACAGAGATAAAGCCATGGCTCTTCTCCAAGAGGAAAGGCTCCAAGGCCATGGAGGTGGACGGCGGCGCCCTGGACATCCTCTGGGACCTCTCCTCAGCCAAGTTTGCGGGTGGCCCGGAGCCGCTCCAAGGATACTATGTTGCTCTCATCTTTGATCTCGAGGCTGTCCTTGTGCTCGGGGACATGCCCAGGGCGGGGGATCACAAGGCGTCTTCGGATGCTTTACCTTGTGATGCGGCCATGATAGCCAGGAAGGAGCACACGTACGGGAAGAAGGTGTACTGCACAAAGGCTCGGTTTTCGGACATTGGTCAGCATCATCATATCACCATAGAATGTGACACGTCAGGGACGAAGGATCCAAGCCTGGAGATCAGGATTGGGAAGAAGAGAGTGCTGCAGGTAAAGAGGCTTGCATGGAAGTTCAGAGGAAATCAGACGTTCTATGTTGATGGCCTACCCGTGGAGGTGCTCTGGGATGTGCACGATTGGCTATTTGGTCCGTCGAATGGATGCGCTGTGTTCTTGTTTCAGTCAGGCCGATCCATGGAGAAGTTTTTGTCAAGGCCATCCTCACAGGATGAAAAGGAGCGTCAAGTGCATCGGTTTGGTTTTACTTTGATACTTCATGCATGGAAGGTTTAATAGCAAAAGCGCGATGGCAGATTTCTTCGATTACTCTACATCGGATGAAAGAATCCTAACAGTAGAATATAGGATCTAGCAAGCCTAACAAAACCTTGTGCAAGTTTTCATGTTTCTTATTAGTTGTTTGTTGTAGTTCTAGTGGTTGCTAGCAAGTTGAGTTTTGATCTAGTGGAATGTTCAGCTGATTCTAGTACTCCATTTGTCTTTCCATTCCACCTTGCGCATTGTGAACAGAAATCTAAGAAAGGTTAAAGAAAGTTGTTTCCTGCTACTCTGCACTCTTTGCAATTCTTATACTATGGATATATATTTTCAGTGAGGCTATGTAGAGTGACTACTGACTTCGAGAAAACTGCCGCCGTCTGGCAAAGATAATGATGATAACCAGCAGGTTTCATTTCTTAACCATCGCAGAACTCTGAGCGTGCTGCACTACCCCTCCCAGTGTGCAGTGTGCTTCACCACTGGATATATGTTGATGATTGATCCTCCTGTCCTGTTAACTACAGAAGTTGCCCAAATGTGGAAGTTTTCTTTTTCTCGCGATAGGGGAAAGTGGAAGTCAAAATGTCCAAAACCAAGAAGTCAGATTATCTATATCTATACCATTCTATAGTGTACAAATAACTTTGAGTATTGGTTGTTAGATGAAGCTGATCCAATGGTTGAGAGGTGGAAAATCTGAGTGCTCTTGGCCATTGGATATTCTCTCCACCACATTGGATTCCGCCACATGTACTAATCTAGAATATTCCACACTTGTGCTTATGCACAAACCTGGAAACAAAGAGAGTTCTCATTTGTTTTAGACTCTTCCATTCTTCAATTCTTCAAGTTTTTCTATGTTAAAAGATAAAAGAATCACCATTCATGTTTATTTTATCATTTGCGTTGTACAATATGCGCATAACACATACACTTCTCATTTGTTCTAGACTCTTCTATACTTTAGTTCTCACCAGTTTTGCTCTTCCAAAAGAATTGGCATTTATTTTTACTTGAACTTGTTTTGTTTTGGTTCAAAGCCAATGCAACATATTTCCCAAATCTAATTTGTTTGCAAAGGGAGCAATCACTTGTTCTTATATATTTCATAGGAGTTTATACCACACAGTCATCAACTATTATGTAGTTATAATTTGATTTTGAATGGGATGGGTGATGAGAAACCTACATATTAAATTCATTTGCGTGTGACTCAGAATGTATATGTTTGTCTGTTATAATGTGGTACATTACCGTTGAATCTGGATGCACTTCACTGTCGCGTGCAAGGCACGTGTAACTTACTAGTACTAGTTAAAAGGTGAAAGTTGGGCCTATAATTTTTGTGAAATGTCCTATCGTTTCCACAACTACCAAGTTTACAGGATGATCCCTTCTCAAAGTAATGAATCTGGTTACTGAACATCCTCCCTCTGTCTCAAAAATAAGTGTCTTAACTTTTTTGAGACACTAATTTTAGGACGGAATGAGTACTTTTTTGTTGTTGATGCCCCCTTGGCCCCTGACCACCACAATACTGGTATATTAGTTCAGCTTATTTAATCGAATTGTTTTTATACTCGCTGCCAGTTCCTTTAGCAGAATATCATGCACCGAGAGGTGCAAAGTTGCATCGTACACCTATCTTTTTGTCAAGTGTCCAATCTTTTTGAGCCTGTATTTTTGTCAAGTGTGGTGAGGTGAGGTGAGATGAGCGAAGTTGAGCCTGTATTTTTGTCAAGTGTCCCATCCTTTTCTCAACTACCCCTAAAGTTTACAGGATGATCTCCAAATATCCTCAAAGTAATGAGACTGGTTACTGAACCCCCCTGAGCTCCACGTTAAGGATATATTAGTCCAAGTTATTTGATCTAGCTGTTTTTATACTCACTACCAGTATCTTTAGCAGAATATCACGCACTTAGAGGTGCAAAGCTGTATTGCACACCCACCAGAGCAACCTAGATAATGTTAAACTTCACTTATCCTGACTACAAACACATGCGCTTAATACAGTAACCGACACCATCATGACTACCACATTTGGCTCAGCATATTTTTTAGATAAAGACATTTGGCTCAGCATACACAAATACTGCACTTTCGTTTCTAGCCCCCATCTTCCGTAGCTACATGTGTTATAGTATGTTTGTAAATTGTGAAACCCTAACATGTGCTACGTTTAAAACACAGTTAACAGTTTGCTAGAATTTTGTCTATTTTGGGCCTAGCCCAATAGCAGTTTTAGAAATTCCTAATAAATTCTAGAGGCCCACGCAGCCCATGCCTGCAAGGCAAAAGATGGAATTAAAGTCTAGTCTCACATTGCTAGTTTAGAGGAAGTTTGACCTCTTTATAAGGGAGGTTTTTTCCCCATATGTCGACCCCAAGTCCAGTGCTTCTGCTCCTGCTGCTGTCCCGTACATGTTCTTGTTTAAAACACAGTTGTATCATTTTGTTTCACGCATACTGCATGCGCCTTTGCACCAACCCATTCTCTAGAAGCGCTCGTCGGTTGGCCTAGCATGTTGTAGAGCGGGGGGAGATCGTCTGCCCAAGCAAAGAATATCCCGAGTGAGGTGTGCGAAGCACGGACGGGAAAACATTGACTCGGCGCTCCACTGATTCCATTCCGTGGGTGGATCCCATGAGATCCGCAAGTCGCTGCGCGGTACGGCGAAAGAAGGAAGGAAAAGCTTCCCCGCACGGGAGAAAGCGAGGAGGCAACCACTGAATGAATGAGTGAGTGAATAAACAGGTCAGTCCCTCTCCCTCTCCCTCTCTCTCTCCGCTCGATTTGACGATTTCTCCTCCTCTCGTGATCGCTCGAGATACTTAAACCGTCGCACTCTCCTTCTTCTTCTTTCCGACTATTCATGTTGGCCCGTGGGGCAACGGCGATGCCCCAACTGACGCCCTGCTCACCTTCGGACGGACACCTGGACGGGCGCGCAGCAGGAGCAGGCCATGTAGGCGCCAGCTTGTGGGTCATGGCTGGCCTGTGCCACGCCCTGTTCAGTGCTCACCGACGGGGAAAAATGCCATGATTGCGTGGTGGCTGTTGTGTAACTGGGACGTGCAAATGCCTAGCAGTAGCAGCTAGCAGGAGCTGCTCGTCATACAGGAGCAGGAGGAGGGCGCCACGCCGACGGCCTGGCGAATGATTCGCCACGTTCGGAACGATGAAACCCTGCTGAAATGCCAATGTGCCAAGCGTGGTTTCTGTCTCTCCACAAAGCAGTGGAGCCACGCCACGGACGAATGGACTCCTGGCTCGTTTTGCCGACAGCGTAGGCCACGGCGGCCATAAAGCTTAAATAAGACCTGACCTGACAGGGCCGAGGGGACACCCTTTCCGTTTCTCCTCGACTAATAATAAGATGAGAAAACTGAAAAATTGGCGCGACCGAACGAGCGCAACGCTTCTGCGCCAATTCGTTTGTTTATTATT